>OX402045.1:17204892-18404892 GCA_947859365.1 Archips crataeganus | reverse complement strand
CGTGGTTCTCCTCTGTGTCAGTCTTACTCCACTCTCCAGAATATTCCGAGTCACGAATAGAATTGAGATCTAAGATGCTCCCTGTGACAGACAGTATATAAAAATATATACATCAGTCTATAAGAACTATCACTAACTATCATTCATTGCAAGTGGCACAGGGCTCATCGTAACATAGCCCCACTAAATATTTACAAGTAAGTTGTAGGTGTACTAATATAGTATATTTCATTACGAGTGCGGAAAGCCTGTCATTGCAATGAGTTCCGACAAATGTCTACCCGAGCCGAGGCGTAGCCGAAGGTGAGGGTTGACAGTCGGAACAAGTTGCAATGACGGTTCCGCACGTGTACTGAACAACTATTTTTAATACAGTTGCGAAAAAATGTAGCAATTTAATAAAATAATGAAAACACAATAAACTAATCATTTATTTCTTATAAAAGTTATAATTCACATATATAACATAATGTATCTTTTAAAGTAATATTGGCTTGTGCGGCAAGCTCCAACAACGCCAAAAATCAGCGCAACCTACAAAAAAAGGGATTTGATTAATATTTTTTTAAATAATATATTGACTGTATTTTGCGATTTCGTAAACTGAATACTAAAGAAAAATATAAGTATTTATTAATAAATTACCTTTGTGGCTAAATAACGATCATCGGGAGCTTCGTTCAATAACCTTTCCACTTCATTCGATGTTAATATTTTCGACTTTTTAGTTGTAAAACCGTCTGATTGTCGTTTTAAGGAAGCATTTAGTTTTGGGTATTTACTTATATCCACGTTGTTCCTTATTTTCAGTATACTTTTTATCATCGAAAACCTCGACCATAACGTAGCAGGTTTTAATTTTGATGAGAGTTCGGAGAAGTATGCCAACTTGCCAACATAACATTTCCTGAAAAACTATTTGCTTTTTTCTTTTCTCTCCACGCAATAAATTCGTCGTATGTAGATATGTAGCGACTTTTTGACTTTTCCGGTAAAATGTTCTCCGAAGCATTTTGTGCAATTATACTGAGTTCCGGTGGTGTTAATTCAAATAAAATATCGTTGAAATTACTCATTTTGTGCAACAAACAACTAAACTCGCAAAGAACATTTTTGGAAAATGGCGCCAACCGTAAAAGAATATAAGCAGAGATTTTTTTTGTTTTCTTCACCCATTCTGGGTAGGCAAAGGGAACTATGCCCATACAGCCAAGTCTTCAGTAGAATTTTTTTATTGATATGAAATGAAAATGAAATTTAATAAGATGAAATGAAATGAAACCTAACTAACTCATTGAATCAAATCATTAAATCTGATATTGAAACAAATTAGTAGCTTCTTTTTAGAAATATTTGCATGAATCATAAAAACTTCGATGATTTTTTTTTAGTAAAAACTTCGTGGTTGGTTTTTTTCTTTTTAATAGACATTATTTTGACAGTTGGGACAGAGAACGCACGAGTTCGGAAAAGGTAAAGAAAAAGCTCGAGTATGTAATAGCCCACATCCCGAACGCTATACGTCCCTGCAATACGCCACTTTTTGAGCAACTGTATTAAAAAATCATTTTTCCTACTCCTGTACTTTTATCTGTTTTTTACATGGTCGCGAACAAATATATAAGAACATAGATAATAATGACTTCAGAAAGTCTATACTTAATCTATTCGCCATAACAGCACTTGTGTTGTAATGTCGTTATTACGATACACCTAGCTGCCACATAAAATTAAATGTAGGGTACACTCAACACTAAAGCCCAGTTTAGACCTGCTGAGTTGAGTAGAGTAGGGTACAGTCGGGTACAGTAGGGTAAAATAGGGTAAAATAGGGTACAGTAGGGTACAGTCGGGTACAGTAGGCTAAAATAGGGTACAGTAGAGTACAGTCGGGTACAGTAGGGTAAAATAGGGTACAGTAGAGTACAGTCGGGTACAGTAGGGTACAGTCGAGTACAGTCGGATACAGTAGGGAAAAATAGGGTACAGTAGGGTACAGTAGGGTACAGTCGGGTACCGTAGGGTAAAATAGGGCACAGTCGGGTACAGTAGGGTAAAATAGGGTACAGTAGGGTACAGTCGGGTACAGTAGGGTAAAATAGGGTACAGTTGGGTACAGTAGGGTACAGTAGGGTAAACTAGGGCACAGTCGGGTATAGTAGGGTAAAATAGGGTACAGTCGGGTACAGTAGGGTAAAATAGGGTACAGTAGGGTACAGTCGGGTACAGTCGGGTACTGTACCCTATTTTACCCTACTGTACCCGACTGTACCCTACTGTACCCGACGGAACCCATTTTTTCCTACTGTACCCGACTGTACCCTACTGTACCCTATTTTACCCTACTGTACCCGACTGTACCCTACTGTACCCTATTTTACCCTACTGTACCCGACTGTACCCTACTGTACCCTATTTCACCCGACTGCACCCTACTGTACCCGACTGTACCCCATTTTACCCTACTGTACCCGACTGTACGCTACTGTACCCTATTTTACCCTACTGTACCCGACTGTACCCTACTGTACCCTATTTTACCCTACTGTACCCGACTGTACCCTATTTTACCCTACTGTACCCGACTGTACCCTACTGTACCCTATTTCACCCGACTGTACCCTACTGTACCCGACTGTACCCCATTTTACCCCACTGTACCCGACTGTACCCTACTGTACCCTATTTCACCCGACTGTACCCTACTGTACCCTATTTCACCCGACTGTACCCTACTGTACCCTATTTTACCCTACTGTACCCTACTGTACCCGACTGTACCCCATTTTACCCCACTGTACCCGACTGTACCAGTAAAGTCGAGTCGTAGAAAAAATATTGTATGCAACGGTGTACAATTTGGTCTTAACGGCTCGTGCCGTCTTCCATTGCGATACTCGCATTCGCTCGTATCGCAACTCACGTCACTCGCCTTTTAAGACCTCACTTATACAACAGTTGCATAAAATACTATAACAACACTGTACTTTTCCGGAGTAGATCCATCGAAACTATAATTAATTGGATTATTGTTTATCCCCCATGAAATACCTCTCATACCTCGTTTACCTTACAACAGTCGACATGTTTAAAAATTGTGTTTTACTTGACATAGACTAAAATTGTCCTGAGCCATTAAAAAAACTAAGTATGAGTAAGTAATTGGGTTAGATTAATAAAATTTAAAAATCGGAAAGTCACTAAATAAAGATAGAGGTATGTTTGCTTTCATTTAATACAATTGTTTATATTCTAGACTACGACCATGGCCTAGTGGTTAGAGAACCTGACTATGAAGCTTGAGGTCCCGGGTTCGTGTCGGGTCAGATTTTTATATGAAAAATACGAATATTTGTTCTCGGGTCTTGGGTGTTTAATAGGTATGTATTTAAGTATGTATCTATCTATATAAGTATGTTTATCCGTTGCCTAGTACCCATAACACAAGCTTTGCCAAGTTTACTTTGGGACTAGGTCAATTTTATTGGTGTGAATTGTCCCGTGATATTTATTTATTTATTTATTCTGACATCCGCAGAAAAAATCAAAAATATTTTGTTTGTTCCAAATTCTTACAAGTTTTATTATTTTATCGCGGCCCCGGTGTAAATTTATCAAGTTGATCAATCATAATTGCTTTGAACTCTCGGGAAGAATGGGTCTATTTATTTGAAGAGCTCTTACACAGGCTCAGAGAAGATGAACTGAATAAATTGAACGATGAGATATTACCTACAACAGACTGCAATATTTCATCTTACGACAGGATCAAATGGAACGAGAAATGATGGTTACCGTAGTACTACAAACAAATTAATTAATTTTAAAATTCTTGTTTTGAACCAATGCTTGAAGCGATGTAATAGTAGCCTAGCCTACCTATAAAAAACTTTTTTCTCGTCTATTCTACGACGTGGGGTGTCGTTGGATAAGTGGTATTTTAAGATTTTTATATCAAAATGAATATTTAATGGGTGTATACCTACTTATGTATAGTGATATTATGTTGAGCTTAGTTGAATTAGGCAACCATTTAACGTTTTCGCTTTCGGTAAACATAACCGCCACGAGGCAACATAAAACATTTTGGCTATGTCAATTTTGACAAATAACAGTAAAGAACGTCTTATTAACACGCAAGGAAGGTTGACTGACGTTATCCAGGACCATATTTGTCACATTTTAACATTGATGCATTAAGCACCATGATTTTCATTCGCAGGATTTTTGGTTGAACGATCCTGCAGAATGTTGATAATACGCCGTTTGAAGCTGCGAGGATAGCCGAGCGTCCGACATTCCGAACATGCTGGTCGTGCATGACACTCAAACAAACTCACAAAGGGCCTTTCCTACACTTGTTTCGTAAGCCCCCTATACCTAATACAAGCTTGTATTACGAGCAGTCTGCACGATATAACTCCGTCCCTTTGATAGATATTTTTATCTTTTTCTTTAACAGAAAATGTACTCGTAAAAACAATATCAAGCGGGCCTGCATTAAATTACGGTACGGTTACTAAGTACGGTGATATGTATGAGAATTAAGCATGATTTTGAATACGTCATCCAGCAGTACATTTCATTGGAAAATATCTTGATTCTGCCGGCTGCCTAATTAAATTTACTGTGAGTCTGTGACTCTCACAATTGGCATTGATCACTTTTTTACAATGTGGTCTAATTCCAAAACCATTTCGAGGAATAGGTTTATTAAATCATTTTATAACATTGTAGTAAAAAAATATTAAATGATCGTGTGTATTTTTGCAAAATAATGTTTGACCTTTGTTTGACCTTTCTGTGGGCATTAACTTTGAAATTCTTTGCAACAAGAAAAAAAAAGCCGTCCGTCTAGTTTCTCTATACCTACTATTCTCTGTCACTTCGACGTAGTCATCATCTGTCAGTTTAAGGATACTATTTTGAAAAAAATTCTTCTCGTTTTTCATATTTTAATAATGGATTTATAAAGGAAGTGTTTCATTCCTACTTGTGGAAATGATTCTGTCAATAGCCCAAACAAATTGTTTGTTCGCATCAGAGAAGATTTACAAGAGAAGTGGTGCTGCAAAGTTAATTCAAAGTTTACAAGATGTACTTATTGTTGCGAGTATCATTTTAATGTAAGTATGGATTAAATCCGCCAAAGAACTTTCAAGGGAACACTTCTGACCATTTTATTTTATACGTACAAAAAATACTATAGCCGTAAATCGTTTTTTTTACCTATTCTCTTGAAAGAATCGGCAACTTTAGTGTTATTGTTATTGTAATGTAAAGTGACATTGTCAGATGACAACTAACCATCGATTGTGACACATTTTTTTTGTCATTATGTCTGTGGTTTATACACAGATTCAGCCGCGGCATGTAATTTACGAGAAGTCGTATCTCAAATTTTCAATAAATTATAAAAAAATATTGGAGTGATGAATTGCTGAAATATTCAAATTAGTTTCTTAAAATGCTCTATATTTTCGATATTAAAAATAAAAAGGGGGGGTTAGAAAAAATGAACTATCCCAATTCACCACTTTCGCTTATGTCAAACATAGCCGCCGCGAGGCAACATGCGAGAATAATTAGTTTTAGTCAGATTAAATTTTGACAAAAATCTAAAATTATGTTTTTATAACAAAAAAATATATATCTGTTTATTTCGTAACAATTATACAAATTATGATATACCTAGCTAATCTTTACTTTTAATGATTCTAATTGCTAAGCTATGTGTTGCCCTTAATAAATAAATTCTTGATTATGTTTTTTATGTTCTTAGGATTGCTAGTTATTTTAACAATTGTAGTCCTGGAAAAATTATTTAGTATTTGAGGAAGGTAGTAGGACCAGATCCTTTTGCCATAAATATTTTGACATTTTGGAACGATGAAGTGATTACTATTATCTAGGAACTATGACAGGTAAAGGACGCGGCGTCGTCAACTTTAATTCAGGTCCGTGCTACAACCCTTTTAATTTTAATTGTACATAATTGACATCCCTCTCGTGGATTTCCCAACTATACCCACTTAGTTCGCACATCAAAATTGTTCATAAATTTAATTATGCTGCATTTTATTTCGCACCTCACTTCAATTAATGCGAATAATGAACGTTGTTGTGTATTTAAAGCTAAGTAAGGCTAAAATCATAATTAATAGAATTTACTTGAGATGTCATTTAATGACAATTAATGATTAAAACGTTTCATAGCTCCTAAAATTAGTAGGTACTAGGGTAGTAGGTATTAGATGCCCCAAACATATTATGAGTCGCTGGACACCGAGTGACATCTTGCCGGCCCTCAGGGATCCTAGAACCCTTGATTGAAGAACATTCAATTGAAAAGTTTTACTTGAACAGCGTCACGAAAGAGAGGGTTCCATACTTTTTATAAATATATTAATACCTTACTTATAGGTACTTCGCATTTTCCACATCCATCTACGACTACAAAGCTTTACAAAATGACGAAATAATAACACGCCACGTTGGTTTAATTGGTTATCGATATCATGACCTAATTATTCATCCAAGGTAATTAAATGTGACAGTTATCATCACTCATTCAGAACAACCGGTAACCAAATAGATTTGTCGGTTCGCGTTCAGTTGTTCCTCAGAAGTCAAAAGGGTTAATTATTTGTAACAACCACGGACGCGGTTGGTTGGTCCATGGTAACAACCAACCATAATCTTTGTGTTCACCCACAATCTACAGAGTAAAAGTGTACATTAAGGTAAGTAAATAGTAAATAACTGAATGAATTGGCATTGATCACTTTTTTACAATGTGGTCTAATTCCAAAACCACTTCGAGGAATAAGTTTATTAAATCATTTTATAGCATTTTACTAAAAAAATACTAGGTAAATGATCGTGTGTATTTTTGCAAAATAAGGTTTGACCTTTGTTTGACCTTCATCGCGGCATTAATGCAAGCTTTGCAAGATGAAAAAAAGCTGTTCGTCTCGTTTCTCTACATTATTATCTGTCACTTTGACATAGTTGTCATCTGTTAGTTTAAGGATACTATTTTGAAAAACATTCTTCGCGTTTTTCATATTTTAATAATGGATTTATACAGGAAGTGTTACATACCTACTTTTGGAAATGATTCTGTCAATAGCCCAAACAAATTAATTGTCCGCAATAGAGAAGATTTACGAGAGAAGTGGTGCCACGAAGTTAATGTGGAGTATTTCAAAGTTTACACGAGGTAGGTATTGTTGCGAAAATTGTAGCCAAAAGAGGACTTGAAAAACCATTAATCAAAATCAGAACTAGAACTTATATACAGGCAAGCATTTCGATTGAAGAATCTAATCGTAGTGATTATAATTCTCTTGGAAGAATCGGCAACTTTAGTGTTATGAAAGACAAGAATATTACATAAAAAAACTGGATGTTGCCTGCCGAACTATGAGTTGAAGCCAGGTTCATTCACCTTTGCTCCTATGTTCTATCTCTTTTCAACACTGTGATATATTGCCAGGTTATTTATAAAAAAACCTTATTTTTTTTAGAAATACGCATTATCCGGCATCACCTAATTAATTTACTTTAAGCTAATTTCAACAGAAATTTATATTTTTCTTATAAAACTTTCTGCAATAAAATTTACTTAGTTTTCTTTGTATTATACAAAAAAAAGAACCCAGTCAAAATCCTCATTTCACCGGTATGCACCTCCTGCGTACTATGGCAGCACTAAATGGCCGATATGTCAGAATCACGTCAGAATTGTCAGAAGTCATTCACCAATTTCAGAGGATTTTTACGTTAAATAAACGTTTTTCGTTGATTTACTTGGGTTATGCGCTATGTATTGCATAGTAAAGCATTGTAGGAGTAATTGGAGGCCGAAATCCGACATAAAACTTCACAGGTGAGTACTTATTTTACGAAAATGTTCATAAATCTTAGTGGCAATCAATTTTCCTATATTTTGCTTCTAAGCTTTGTTAGTTTTTATTCAAAAACCCCACGAATAGGTTTATAATGTTAAGTTAGAAGTATATTTTGTTTATTTGGAGTTAAACATGACCATAAATGAAAAATTGAAGAATGTGTGGTTTTACAACTAGGGTGACCAATCCTTTTTCATGCATGGTATTTATTCGTATTGAATGGAGCTAAATCTATCAACTTGGTACGGTTTCTATCTTCATAATTCATATCACAGTATATAATAACATGTTTATTGTTTGTGTATTTACAATTAACATGAATGAATTTACATTGCAGTTTTCCAAAAGATGAAAGAAGGAGGCAAAATTGGCTGTCGATTGTACCGATAAAGGGAAAGGTGTAGAGCGTTTGACAATTTGCAGCTTGCATTTTAAGCCTGAAGATTATGACTATGACCCAGAAAGGCCGGGACGCCTACTCAGTACAAAACAATATTATTCTCACATGTGTAGAAAATAAAGAAACTGTTATAACGTCCTAGTATTTTATTATTTTTTTCCATTGACAAATACTTCACTTATGTTTTGCAGTAAGTATTTGTAGCGTCCTCAGGTAAAAGGTAACCTTTTGCCGGATATCAGTAAGGCCGAGTAACTGCAGAGTGGCATAGAAATGCAACCAGAAATGGACCTTATATTGACGACTGACAAAAAAATTAATTATTAAATTATTATTATTAATTGGTACCTTTTACTTGAGTTTGTGAGGATGGATGCTCACTTTCATGATAAAACGGTTGAATAAAAATTTAATAACAAAACCGGCCAAGTGCGAGTCGGACTTGCGCACCGAGGGTTCCGTACAAATTTATATGTATCTATGAACATCCAGTCTTAGCAGACCCCTGTTCCTAAGCAAAATGTGCGCAGTGTGGGATCATTGTAGATTGGTTACTGATATAGACAGACAGACAAAAAAAATTTATGCTTTCTGCTTGCAATTTATGCTTGCAATTTTTCCTTTATCTGTGCTATAAGACCTTGCTTCGTACCAAATTTCAAGATTCTAAGTTCACGGGAAGTATCCCTTGCGAGTGTCGAAAATTTGCGGCAAATGGCTGTAGGTATCTTTTGATTGCGTTTGGTTAGAAGTTTGATTTTTCAGAGCTCCAAGGGACAGTACAGTAGACTTGAGTATTTGATTTAAATTTCAGCTTGATACCTCCACGCGTTCCTGAGAAAAAGGGTCTTGACAGACGGACGAACGGACAACAAAGTGATCCTATAAGCGTTCCGTTTTTTCTTTTTGAGGTACGGAACCCTAAAAATTGAATTTAATTGAAATTGGTTGAATTTAATAAATTACAAAATCAGTCTGTTGTATAAAAGTATGTCAAATTCCGTGGGATATTCCTAATGTATGCTTAATTATGGACACCCTAAAGAAAGAGATGCAAGATCGGCGTGACGTAATTCAAGGTCATTTTTTCTGGCTTCAAAGGAATGTTCGGCATGCAATATCCAGTTTTTTTATTTAATATTCTTGATGAAAGATAACGTGTAATGTGACATTGTCAGATGACAACTAACCATCGATTGTGGCACATTTTCTTTTTGTATTTATTGCGTCTGTGATTTATACACAGATTCAGCCGCGGCATGTAATTTACGTGAAGTCGTATCTCAAATTTTCAATAAATTATAAAATATTCAAATTGGTTTCTTAAAATTCTCTTTTATTTTCGATCAAAAAAATAAAAAGAGGGTGTTAAAAAAAAGGAACAATCCCAATTGGAATGCGGGAAACTGGAGAAGCGAGCGATGCGCTGTGAAGCCAGAAGTACGTTGACGGCACGTCAAATTTATGTACATGGTACTGATTATGTACTCGTATCATTATACTGTGGTTAAAGCTTAAACTTACCCCGCTCCATCCATATGGCAGAAACCCGTGGTGCTCGGTCCAGTTGCTGGTGTCTACATAGAACAGTCCAGCGGCCATGATGAAAACCCACACACTCAGGTTGATGGCGTTCAGCAAGTTATTGAAGAACAGAGATTTCTTTACACCAGCCACCAGCACAAGCGTCATCATCAGCGAGATCCCGAAGGCGATGAAGTCGGGAGGCTTTCCTGTATAAAGTCATGTGATTTTTTGAGTCTGAATAAAATCCGTCGTCTCGATAACGTTAAGTTATTCAGGCTGGATTTTACCAAACTTTTATTGCGAGAATAACGCTTACTTTCAGATAGTAATGTCAAACCGCCATAGTAATTTGACATTACTATCTGAGAGTAAGCGTTATTCTCGGAATAAAAGTTTGGTAAAATCCAGCCTTAGTGTTATACTATATACAACTCAGTTGAGAACTCGGTAGAGTGAAGAGATCACAAATATCACAATGTACTAGGGGCGTTCAATAAAAAGTGAGAATGAGTATGTTATAAACAACTTTTACTAAATGTAATTTTATTTTTCGACATAGTCACCTTTTAGCATAATACACTTATTAAATCTTTTTTCTAAACTTAAAATTTCATTTTTAAAAAAGGTCTCATCTTGAGTACTTATAAAATCTTGTACTGCAGCGACTACCGCGTCGTCGTCTTCAAATTTCTGGCCTCTCAGGTATTGTTTCAATCTCGGAAATAGGTAGAAATCACTGGGAGCGAGATCTGGTGAATACGGAGGATGCTTAAGAATATCGAACCCAGCATCACGAATTGCAGCCATTGCAACGGCGGACTTGTGTGCCGGGGCATTGTCCTGGTGGAACAGCACAACTTTCGAGAGTTTACCTCGCCGTTTTTCGCGGATCTCATTGCGCAATGTTGCTATTTGTTTGGCGTATAATGTGCCCGTAATAGTGGCTCCATGCTCGAGATACTCAATCGTTAATACCCCTTTACCATCCCAAAAAACAGAGCCCATGACCTTACCGGCAGATGGGCTCACCTTGAATTTCTTCGGAGTTGGAGATGATGGCCTTTTCCATGTCATAGACTGCAGTTTCGTTTCTGGGTCGTAATGATGGAGCCATGTTTCGTCCATTGTTATAAATCGCGCCAAAAAAAGTTCCCGGTCTTGCTGCATCAGGTTCAAAGCTTCTTGACAAATCTCTAGTCTAGTTTGTTTTTGCGTGTCAGTAAGCATTCTTGGTACCCAACGCGCAGATACCTTTTTCATACCCAAGCGTTCATGTAAAATATTATGCACGCTCCCCGTTGAAATTTTTACATTTTCAGCAATAAAACGAACCGTGACACGACGATCCGCCAAAACTGAGTTTTCGACTTTTTTCACAATTTCTTCAGTTACTGCTGTAGTAGGGCGTCCGGAGCGGGGGTCGTCCATTATCGATGTTCTTCCATGTCTAAATTCGGCGCACCAACGTGCGACTGTCGAATACGGAGGAGCATTAGACCCTAAAGTGTCCCGCAAATCCAAATTGACTTGGTCCGTAGAAAAATTTTTCAAACAAAAGTATTTGATAACGGCGCGCAGTTCTTTTTTCTCCATTTTCGCTAACGTACTCAATAGCATTGCAAAGAAATTACCGTATTTTTTTTTTAAACAAAAGACAGTTAGTTTTTTTTTTCATAGCAATCAGCTAGATAGATTAGCTTTACCGGCCAGTATTTAATTTCCTAATATTGAAAGAGTTTATATCTCATTCTCATTTTATATTGAACGCCCCTCGTATGTTATCGTCTACTGTCACTTTTGCCTGAGATAGAGATCTCCACGTCTCATACTTACTCCGGCTTCGAATTAAGTGGTAGCCTTACGAGTATATTGTAAGTTGACTGGTTAACTCGGTGTAGAAGTGAAAGATATTATGCAGTCGTTCATAATTATTCTGATAATTAAATATCATTTATTAGTTTCCATTTGCAATAACATAAGAATCACCTATTTATTACAGGGCTGTATTAGTGAATATATTCACTTGTGATTTAGAAGCCGCGTAGCTGATTTTTCTTTTAATAATAATTCAGTTATTTGCCAGAATACACAGAATATAAATACAATGTATTAATGTATATCAAGTACAGTATTCAGTCGTATGATTTTTTTTCGAGGAAGAGACGATTGACACTTCTCGGCCAACGAGAGATTAACATCGTAGGCGCTTGACCCAGATTTGCAGAAGTAACGCAAGCCAAGGACAACCCCGGTACTTGATTGGATTAGATTAATCAATCAAATCTTTCTTATTCGATTTGCCTGATTTTGTAGGTTTTTTTTATTTTTCTAAATCGGTCTCGGCTATTTGATGCACAATTATCGCGACTTGAATAAAAATACATTTCTGTAATGTAATAATTAATAATGTTCCTTGGGTCAGAATTTCCGAGTTCTTTTCGTAGCATCGAAATGAAAATTGAACGCCAGCGAAAAGCAGAGAACACAATGCTATGTATGACTCGTAAAAGCATTGAATAATTCGTCTGGTCGCAGTTTAGTTTATAGAGGAAAGTACCTCAGGTATGTGCCGGTCAAATGAGAAAAGAGGGTACTTTTTAATTTTTATTTTTACAACCCAGCAATGGGAAATCCAAAAAGAAGGGTTTTGATTTCAGCTATACCTACGTAGTTATGTATGTGTGTTTTTATTTTGTATTGTATAGATTGTATAGTTAAGATTATACTTGGTTGAGTAAAGGTTAGAAAAATTGTATTTCAATTAAATAAACTTTGTGTTCAACCAAGTTTTATCAACAAATTCTCTGGCAATGACGGTCTTTGTGAAAGCTCTGTGAATTTAATTTCACCAAACGTATTTTTTTTGAACTAGAAAGGCAAGGTGGGAGATGAAAGTAGAGGCTTAGGCCAATTATTGGAAATCAAAATTATGGCAATGACTGTATGTACCATGACGTTATGGATTAGAGGTGGCTTAATTAAACAAATCATTTGTAAATCACTTACCAAAGACGGTTCCAATTTTTTCAGCCAGATGCCGGGAGATTGCGCCGTCACACAGGGAGTCGAAACAAGCACTCAGCGCGCGCGCGCAGGCGCTCGTGCCGATCTGTTACCCAAATCCGTCTCTTAGGGGCCGTATTAAGAAAATTAACTCAAGATTTAAGAATGTATTTGACGTTCCGTTCCGCTCCCCATACAACCTCGTACTTTACGGCCCGTATTTAGGCATTAAAAAAATTACAAAGTGAACATTTCACGGTCCCGTTTAGGGAATTTTGAAGCCAAAAATTTAAGATATTTTCTTGTCCATCATACTTGAAATGAGCTTTCCCACGCTACAGACACACCAAGCATTGTTAACATGAGGCAAATTGCTTATCATTGAAGATTTTCGTATATTATAAAACGCAGTCATTTCGTTTTTATTATTGTGAATCCTGCCCAAAAAGCTTCTAAAATTAATATTATACTACATATACACGACAAATAAGCTTTAACGCACAGTCAACAATTTTGTGGACCCAGACACCTGCCTACTTACCCAATTTTTCAATATTCGCAATATACACAATATAAGTACATGTTTGTTTGGAATAAATAAAACAACTTAAGGTCCATTCGTTTGCACACTCACGTTCCCTATCGATTTAATTAAAACTCCTGCCTTCTTTGCGGTCTATGACGGCGGTCAGACGAGAAGGTTGACAGTGTACAGGTAGCATACGAGTAGTTAATTTACATGTTATAAGTTATAAAGCATTAAGTTAATTAGAAATAACGTGACGGATTTCAATCTGGTTAGTGTGTGTGTTGTAGGAGTGCTAAGGAGGATAGGCAAAATACAGCGATAACTTTTTCACACAAAGTTTTAGTACATACTTAGAATATGCTATCCAGTGACATATCACTTGTCCTTATTGTTCATATAGGCCAATTAGCCCACCCCCCTTTGTGATGTAGGTAGTTTGTGGCTGAATTATGATGATGATTACAATGCTTACTAAGTACTCGAGCACCATGTTCCAGCCGATGACGAAGGCGATGAACTCGCCGACGGTGACATACGAGTAGGTGTAAGCCGAGCCGGTGGTATTGGGCACCCGAACTCCGAACTCCGCGTAGCATGCGCCTGTCGGAGAACCACATGAAGGGTACACGGAAAGAACATAAGGTAAAAGTACCAATGCTCGACACATGAACGCCCAGTAGATGACACCCATCTGTCACCTCTCTGATTATGATATACTAGCCTTCCATCCGCAGATTCGCCCGCGATATATTAATTTTCCCGTAGGAAAAGGTATTTTCCCGCGGTAAAAAGTAGCCTATGTCACTCACTGACAGCTTGTAGCTTTCTAACGGCAAAAGAATTTTTGAAATCGGTCCAGTAGTTTCGGAGCCTAATATTAGTAAAGAAGATTGAAAGTGGCCATGTATTGGGTCAGTGTCGAGCACAAGGACGTTTACCTTATGTCTAGTCATATTATCAATTAATACAGTTATCGCGATTTGAAAATTGCGAATGATGTAATTACTTACTTAAAGATGTGTTTTCTATGTGGTAATAAAAGGAAGTTAAGTACATAAAGATTTGTATGTGTAACTGAGTGGCACGTTATAGTTTATTGCGTGCTCTATATTTTGAGATTAAAATCTCATTTTCAAGAAAAAAGGATTAGACATGTTCTTTCCGTGTAGGTATCTCACATATTACAGTCGAACTATTTGATTCCCGACTGCAGAAGTTCTCTCTCACAATAAGTGTCATAATGACTTTTCTTGTCTGGCAATGCGACGCTGTCACTATGACTTTTTCAGTGAAAAAGTTCGGTAGTACAGACGAGTTCACCAATATCTGTACTGCCAACCGTTAATAAAATTATCTATACATAGACCTTATTACTGTAACATAAGGTTCATGTTTAGATATTTATGAACGGTTGACTGTACAGATACTCATATTGGAGGTTACGACTATTGAATTGCTAGCAACAGTCTCTGAATTTAATTTTTGCTGGAGGTAATTATTAATAAATGGTGCCAAAGGTCAAGTCAATACCGAATTATATTTATTAAATAAATAATGGACAAATAGAAGTTATTTTATGCAACTTATACGTGTGATACACGTTAAATGTATAAATAAAGCCTTTAAATTGGGTGCTAAGCGGTTACCTCAGCGGTTACTAAATAATTTTGAATAAATTTACTTATTTTTTACACATTCATAAAGTTTAATTTTTACAGATGAAATATCAAATATTTAAGCTTTTAATAGCCCGACCTATTTCCTATGTCTCGGCACCCAATATCATTTCTTCGCTCTCGGCGTCGAGACTCTACGTCCTTGGGGTAAGAGTGCACTGGAATGCTGCCTGCGTGATGGGCACCATGCCAAGAGGCCCACCTCTCTTTTTTAATTAGGTTTAGTTTTAGTTATTTTAATTTAATAGTAGTTTTAGGGGCTGTTTCACCACCCATTGATTAATTTTAACTGACGGATAAATGTGATGCCGTCTCCGTCTATTCGAACAAAACAAACAGAGATGGCATCACATTTATCCGTCAAATAAATTTGATCAATGGATGGTGAAACAGGGGGTTAGTCTTGTATTTACACCTTTAAGGGCCACTTGCACAGTCCAAGGTTAAAAAATTAAATCGTTAACCCTGGGTTAAAAATGACATTTTCATACATTTTGACAGTTTTTAACCCTGGGTTAGCAGTTAACTCGGAGTTAAGTAGCTAACCCAGGTCCGCGCAAGCCCGCCTAAGTATATGTTTTTTTCTTTAATGGTCATAATATATACTAAAATTTTCTACCTATTTCCTAGTTATGTTTTTAACCATTTCTTACAGATGCAAAATTATAATGTGGCTTAATAGTAATAATTTAATAATTAATTTGACCAAAACTAATGTACCTAATGCATTTTGATCAAAGAAAACAAGTTAAGGACATAAATGTTAATTATGTCGGACAAATTACAGAAAAGGCTGAGTTCACAAAGTTTTTAGGGTTGATGATCGACAGTAAATTTAACTCACTTGGAAATTTCAAGCAGAACAAGTATGCAAGAATCTAAGTAAATCAGCTTTTGGGCTAAATAAACTTGCAAAAATCGTAAACACTGATTCCCTGCTCACCGCCAATCACTGACTTCTAGCATCAATATCAAGGTACGGAATAATATTTTGGGGTAATTCGACTTATAGAGAAGCAGTGTTTAAAGCTCAAAAAAAGCTCACGGGCTATGTGTAGTCTTAAAGTGACTGACAGTTGTGTTCCTTTTTTAAAAAATATAAATTTTTAACCTTTCCGTCGCTTTACATTTTGGAGGTACCTAACTATTTTTGGTGGCTAAGACATGTTTTTACAGGCTCAAAGTGTTGTATAGAATTCGAAACTTTCTTAGCATAGATTTACGTATTAGGTTGTGCGATTCCCTGATACTCTCAAAATTGGGTTATGCCGATGTAGTGTACGGTCCTCGGTTGCTCTCCCGCACAGATCGCATAGTGCAGAGAGTCCAAAATGGCTGTGCTCGGTTTTGTTTTAAAATTCCCCCGCGTACGCATGTAACACCATATTTAAACTCTGCTGGCATTTTGAAGATGGCGTACCGGAGAGAACTTCACTTATCCTCATTACTTTTTAGTATTGTCAAAACTGGAGTGCCTGAATACCTGTTCCGAAAATTAACGTGGCGTAAAAGCAGATCCAGCACACATGGGATCCGAGAGGTTAGCATAATGAACTAGCTGTTCCGTATCACCGAACAGCCGCTTTAAAGGGTAGTTTTAAATACACTGCCACAAAATGTTGGAATAATTTGCCTCCACCATTCAAAAAGTTTATCACTATTAGCAATTTTAAGATTAAATTACATAAATATTTAATTAATTTGCAACAAACATTGCCCGCAGGTGGAAAGGCCAAGTCGTCTTACCTCTGATGCGACTACCTTAAATGTATAAATACGTGTATAATATAATGTATAACTATGTATAATTGAAATAAATAATATATGTATCTATTTATTTGTTGCACACTTTTCACACAGTAATTATTTGTACTGATTCCGGTCCAACAAGTTTTGATTCACGGATATGAAGGGTTTGACTGAAAATCAGCGCTGTAGCAGGCATCTACTGCAGCTTTGCTGGGTCTAATTCCTTTTCGACATCTACAATTATGTTTTTTGTTTTTATTGTTATTATTGTTGTTTTTATTTTACTCTTGTATTAGTCAGTGTATTTTCTTTTTTGATGTCGAATAAAGTTATGTCTATGTCTATGTTCATTTTTATCCTGATCTGTTCAATAAACTGATAGAGACACGATGGCTCCCTGTTCGTTCTCAATATACATTGTGTAGTAAAATTTGTAAAACAGCATTGGTGCGCAAAAGTGTCTTAGGAATGGCTCCTCAAATATTTAATAAAATTCCAGATTATTTTAAAGAAATGATATTGTCGCAATTAAAAAAAGACTGTCATTGTTACTTATAGAAAAATGTTGTTATACAATTAATGATTTTTTAACACAATTTATAATTATTAAGGTTTTATTGTTTTAATTTTTTTTTTTAAATTTTTTTATTATATTTTATTTTGAGTGTCTTTTTTATGACATAATTACCCATTCTCTTTTGACTGCTATTGAAATTTTGTTTTTACTTAGCTAACAATGGCTCACAAAAGAGATAATAACGGACCAGCACCTATTTCTTGGTATAATCGATATCAAACTACCTAAGTATATCGTTTCGGATATTGTAAGGGAAATTGAAGATAGTTCTAATGAATCTCGGAGTTGCAATAGATCTCGATGTCATCAGGAGTCAGAGTTCACGGCTCTGGTTCCTTCTGCGCTGAACTAAGTTAATGAAAATTTGCAGCTCGTACTAATACCTCTATCTATATATTTAGTCACTGTTATGGTTGTCTTGTATTAAATAGTGATGAAGCGAATACAAGTATGCACATACCTTATAATCAATTCCTCGGAATTTTAACCCCCTCGACCGAAGTTAGAGGCAAAACAAAACAACATTTATCTACTACTTACCATTAGGATAAAAAAAAAGAAGTAGGCAATCGATCCCTACAAAGAGCTTTAAACTAGGAACCTACCTACTATACTTTCTATATCATTTAAATAAAAGGGACAAAACTTTGATCTGCTTAGCCAAAGGATACTTTGTGTAACTGTTTCAAATAAATATATAACATTTGAAACAAAATTTACTTTCTACAATGATCTACAGGAAAAGAAAAGTCTGTGTATTTTAATTGAATTAAAAACAATACGCTCCTTTTTTCTTTAAGCATTAGGCATTCGTATAAAAGTAAATACTTAAACGTTAAACGATTTATAAAAGCCAAACCTTTTTAGGGTTCCGGAGCCAAAATGGCAAAACGGAACCCTTATATTTTCGTCATGTCTGTCCATCCGTCCGTCCGTCTGTCTGTCTGTCTGTCTGTCTGTCTGTCAGCGACTTATCGCAGTGGCTATTAGTGCTAGAAAGCTGTATTTTTTTAGGGTACCTCCCATAGACGTAAAGTGGGGGTGATTTTTTTTTCTCGTCTAACTTTATAGTGTGGGGTATCGTTAAATAGATCTTTTAAAACCATTACGGGGTTAGACGATTTTTCGATACAGTGACTCGTTTGGGAAACACGTTGAACTTTAAAGTGATTTTTTTTTGTTAAAATCGAGCGTCCCCCCCCTCTCTCTAAAAGCTAAACTGTTGGTATAAAAATTTTGAAAAATCAAGACTGTAGGAAATACCTTAAATTAACAAGGAAAACTAACGGCTAAGTTTGCTTGAGAATTATTAGTAGTTTAAGAGTGATGATGATCCGATCCGGCCGATTTCGACCATGGCAACAGCTTCAACTCCGTTAATATCGATCATGCGCTCGCAAGTGGCTCACGTATCCAACTTTATTTATTAGAGGAACCTTATACAACGCGGGCATACAAGCGCACCGTTTACATAGTTATAATTGATTGCCGCAGGTGGTCGGGCTTTTAAATTGTCACGCTTGGCATCTAAGTCACAGCGCCGTCTCAGCTCGAAATCGTGGATTTTCTTCTTCACCTGAGACCTCCACTCCAGTCGATTGGCGGCCTGACTTTCCCACTGAGACGGCACCATGTCGCACGATTTCATGTGCCTCTTTAGCACGTCCTTATACCTCAGAACTTGTCCGCCATGCTTACGCTTGCCATCCTGAAGTTCTGAGTAAAAGACGCGCTTCGCCACCCGCTGCTGCGGCATTCGTGCCACGTGTCCGCACCACCGTAGCTGCCGCCCCATGAGATAGGACTCAATTCCACCCACATTGGCTCTACGCAGCACCTCGGTATTCCGCACACGATCGGACCATTTGATCTTCAAAATTTTTCGCAGGCGTTTTAGAGTAAATAGCAGCCTGACCTGTATAATCTACTTGGCAATTTCCGTAAATACAAAATCCATAGAATAATATTACTTGTTGAATAATAAGACCAGATGGCCTAGTGGTTAGAGAACCTGACTACGAAGCTTGAGGTCCCGGGTTCGATTCCCGTGTTGGGGCAGATATTTGTATGAAAAATACGAATATTTGTTCTCGGGTCTTGGGTGTTTAATATGTATTTAAGTATGTATCTATCTATATAAGTATGTTTATCCGTTGCTTAGTACCCATAACAAAAGCTTTGTTTAGCTTACTTTGGGACTAGGTCAATTGGTGTGAATCGTCCCGTGATATTTATTTATTTAATTTAGATAGTACACGTCGTAATGGCTGCGGAACCCTATCCTGGGCGTGTCCGACACGCTCTTGGCCGGTTTTTATTTAACATAACATTTGAGTAATCACTACATTAAGTATAAAACAAAGTCGCTTCCCGCTATCTGTCTGTCCCTATATATACTAAGATCTTTAAAACTACGCAACGGATCTTGATGCGGTTTTTTTTCAATAGATAGAGTGATTTAAGAGAAAGGTTTAATGTCTAATACATGCATAATATAGTTGCACCCGTGCGAAGCCGGGGTGGGTCGCTAGTCCAATATAAAATTTAACTCTAATTTAATTTAGTTTAGCTATTCAAAGATGAAACGCTGCCAGTATCTTCGGCACCTTGCCTAAGGGGACTACCTTTCAGAATAAAATATGTTTTAGTTATAATTATCATTATTTTATATTTTTGCTTTCTTTTTTCTTATTGTTCATACTTATTTTTCGTCTAGGATAGTTGTACATAGATATAATATATAAATTTAACTTAACTATTACTACTACTAGCCTTACTTACTTTTGACTATTTTTAGTTTAGTTGTATCTTTCAATTATATGGTCAAAAACTATACAATAATAACTAACGTTATAAGTCTTTTCCAAGTTCTATGCTCTATGGTGCAAATTCAGTAACATAATAACCCTTATAATTTTCATTATGATACGGGACTGAGTAATATAATAACATTCAAAAAAAGAATACTGAAATCGATTTTGATAATCGAGTTCCTTTAAATATGTGTGTGCCACGTGATTGGATGCTTAAAAATGAGTAAGAACAGGTAAGACCAATCACAATCAAGGTTTATTTTTTCAAGCGAAATTTCGTAATTGAGAACACGCTGATCAAGCGCTATGGTACGAGCGCGGTCGCAAATTAAAAAAAAATAAAGCGGGAAATTAATATAAAGTCATTATACATTAATTAAAATATGTTTACGTTAACAATTATTAAATAATTAATACTTAAATAACGGTCAATAAATTAATTAAGTCATTATTAAATATGAATATTTTAACATCATTCAATTTGGCTGTACTTATAGTAATTTGACTGTAAAGTTCCCGGGTCCATTCTAAGGTTGTGAATAGTGAAAAATAAAGTTTCAAAATAGCGGGAATTTGTTTTGCTTTTGCACGGAGTTCTTTCAAGTTGAAAGAAATAAATAAAAGAGTTAATCACTATTTATATGACTTTTTATCTGTGAGAATTTGTAACTTTGGTGAATAAAATGATGCAGAAATGTTGACGCCGCCAGAAATAAAAGAGGCGGCAATGGAAGTGAGAATAATTTGGTAGGGTGAGTGGGGGTAAGATGAAAAGCAGTGTACGATGAAAATGGGTGCTACGAGTAGTTTTTCATCTTACACTGCTTTTCATCTTACCCCACTCATTATACTTTTAAAATCGAAAAATTCATTTCTTGTCCGTTATGTAAGTATTCATTATTTAAGTAATAATTGTTTATTTTGAACTCGTAGAAAATACTATTAAAGATAATCGTAACTGATGTTATAAATCCGAAAATCAGTAAGTTTGAGAGTATTTAGAGATCTGGAGAAGGACATTAACTCATCTGTTATTTATTAATGATAAAAAACTAAATTATATGTGGATAATTGCAAATAGGTAAAATTTTAATTAAATTTGTTCGATCATCTTCCCCGTTTGCGTTTTTTACAAAACTCCTGCATTAGATGAAAGAAAATACATGTAAATATAGGTATAGGCAACCTACTGCAATGTATTAATGAATATAGGTGTATATAGGTAATTATTATCTATCTTTTTTTTTACATAAATAAAACAAATGGCAGATGTGGATATATTTTCTTATACCGGATCTTTCACTATAGGTACGCAAATAAAGTCGCGGGCAGCTTTTATTGCGCTCAACTTAAATGCTGAGACACAGTTCGTGCATGAAATATGGAAAAAATATATGGTTTCGTAGATAGACCAACAAGTAAGACTAGGTATTTTTTTAAATTCACTAAAGTGTTTAATTCAGGTGGGTGGTTCTTTCGAGGGGTGACTTCTGAAAATGATTTATGTATTTGCGTAGTGAAAATAAATGAACAACTTCCCACCAACAATGTAGCAATTAATTCTTATCAATCCTGGGGCGCATTGTCAGCGTATTCATAGTATGAAAAATCGATGAACTGCCGATCCCACAGAACTAATAATAAAAGCAAATAAAAGGAATAGAAATAATATGTCAAATGAGCTAAAACCACGAGGCGCTAGTAAGTAGTGGTTAGAAAGCTGTATACCTACTCATTTTCCCGGATCGGTCTGTAATGAAGCGGCGTTTGAATTAGTTTCTCAAAGAAAGGAAGGAAAGTGCATGAGAGATGGAAGGAAGTTTTTCACAGCTGAGTACCGTAATTTAGAGAATTTTATGAACAGTCAAAGAAACGTGCGCATTAATAGCAGAAGACGAAAAAGTAACGAAGTCAGTTCTATTAATTCTATACCGGATCCGGTGTAAATCGAGCGTGTAAGCGTTCTAATTGATAAAATAGGTTTTTGTAAAATTCAAAAGCCGAAATTATTTTTTAATAAAAACTCTTCACTGGCTGTACTTTTATTGGCATACAATTCACATTATGTGATTTTACCAAATTTAAAGTCGATCCGACCACAGAAAGTGGGTTAAATTCAACTTCCAATATTTGACTCATATTACCAGGACAAGAAATAAAAGTAATGACCAACCTAACTAACCCTAGGGTTCGGTTTCGGTTTCGGCTAGTTTTGGCCACGAAATGTAGTCTCAGTTTCGGACAACTGCGGACCGAAAGCTCGGTTTCGCAGAAAGACAATAAGTATTATGTTATGTTATGTAGTATATCGTCGCGCGTCATTCGGGTGAGTAGGTAAACGTGATTGCCATTTGGCTGAAGATGATGAGGATAATGAATATAAAATAAACAGACCTATTTTTAACCGACTTCAAAAAAAGGAGGAGGTTATAATGTTTGACTGTATATATCTTTTTTATGTATGTTCATCAATATCTCCGCCATTGTGGACCGATTTTCAAAATTATTTTTTTGTTTGAAAGAGTATACTCCTAAGGTGGTCCCATTGGAATTAAGTCAAGATCTGATTATGGGATCCTAGAGAAATCGAGGGCAACCTTCATATTTTATAGGCAAACCTATGGTGATTTTAGCATTATTAGCATCAAATGAAGTATTTGCATTCAGAAAGTATCATTTGGTAAACTGGACCTCATGAAGAAGACCGCTCATGGCCAACGGACTCCTCAACGGGTCAAATCTTGCAAGTTAAATTTGACCCACTTTCCGGTTTCCAATTGAGCTGAAATTTTGCACGCATGTGTGAATTGGATGTCACTGCAATATTATTATGACATGGAGCTGATCTGATGATGGAGCTGGAAAGCGGCCATAGAAACTCTGTAATAAAACGATACGACGCATTGAATTTGGGCTCGTTTGATTTGTCTTGACGAGTAGGTAGGTACTTGGTAACTAAGGGTTCTCTCGAAGCTGATGTTATGCCTGGGGACCGAATTATCATTATCATTATAAATACTTAGTCGGTTAAATTTTTATTTCATATTTTTTTGGGTGTTTTAAAGGCGGTTCTATTTTTTATTTAAATTTTTTTTATAATTAATTTTGTTAAAATTTAGAAATTTGTAAAAATGAAATGTTACTTATTAAAATTTTACTTTCAGTGCAAATGAGTTTCGGCTTCGACTGGAAATCTTGTTTCGGTTGGACATTAAACAAAAGCTTGTACCTATCTATAATAATTTCGTAAATCTAAAACCACTTCCAGGTAAATGCTTTCTAAATCGTTTTCTGTAGATATTTAACACCAAGCGTTATCGTTAGCGTTAGCGTTGGTAGCTTTATGAGGACGCGTGATGATGGTTTTTAGTTTTTTACCCGACTGCGAAGAAGGAAGGGTTATGTGTTTGACCCGTATATATGTATGTATGTATGTATGTCCATTCCTATGTCCTCTCGTAACTACACAACGGCAGAACCGATTTTGATAAATGATACGTCATTGGATTCGTCTTGATAACGCGAGTAACACTGGATACATGAAATTTATGATAAATTAAAATGGCGGATTTTTGGCGCCAAATTGTGAGGCTTCAAAAAAAATTTTTTATTCAAACCTATCGAGTAGGGTATCAAAATAAAGGGATTTTAAAAGAGATCACAAAAATATACACATGTCATGTGTTTAAATTTAATTTGGAATAGTAAATGGGCAATCAGTGCATTAAAACGACGACGTACCTACCTACTTACTAAAACATCTTTGAGCAATAATTATTTTCTCTATGAAAACCATGTGGAAAATTAAGTACCTACATATTTCAAAATTGGTTTTGAACTTTAACTAAATAGCAACGGATTCCTAATTCAAATACTCAATAATTTATCTGGGTCTCAGGAGATTACACTAAAAAGCAAGAAATAAAAAAGTAATTAAAAAAACTAAAAAGCCGCCTGCGGTGTAAATAAAATAATAAATTAAAAAATCAAAAACCCGCCTGCAGAAATACTGAAAAGGTGGAAACAAGATAAAATGTTCAATAACAATAAAACGACTTTAAAACACGTCGATGGCAGTCTTTCAAAATTTAATGCAACGATAAAATGCAGTCGGAGGCATGCATGAAGTGACATTAAATCCCATGCAGCCACTGACTCCCATGCCTCCGACTGCATTTTATCGTTGCATTAAATTTTGAAAGACTGCCATCGACGTGTTTTAAAGTCGTTTTATTGTTATTGAACATTTTATCTTGTTTCCACCTTTTCAGTATTTCTGCAGGCGGGTTTTTGATTTTTTAATTTATTATTTTATTTACACCGCAGGCGGCTTTTTAGTTTTTTTTAATTACTTTTTTTACCCTTTTATTTTGTTCGAAAAATATATTATGTAATGAATTTACTATATAACAAATAAGCAATGACCTTCATCTGACTTTGAAAATTATGACTTAGACGGTCCAAGTCGCACTTTATTCGACGAGGAATAGATTTATTTTAAATTTACGCATAAATTTTACTACGGAGTTTGATTTGGACCTGCAACTGGACACCTAACACTTATATATTAATATTGGCACTAGTGACAGTTTATCATAAATTAATGCCGGTGCTCAATATACGCATACAGACAAATTTATGAAATAAAACCGGCCAAGAGCGTGTCGGAAACGCCCAAGGTAGGGTTCCGTAGCCGCCATTACGAAAAAATCAAGTAATATTTTTCTAAGGATTTCGTATGTGTACGGAATCATCCAAGTTTCGGTATGTTTTATACCTTAGGCTACTATTTACTTTTAAACTACAAATAATTTCCAAGCAATCTTAGCCGCTATAATTTTCCTAGTAATTTTGATATATTTACTACCATTCTGAATTTTTTCAAATTTTTGCACCTAACAGTTTAGATTTTAGAGGGGGGGGACGCTCGATTTTAATGAAAATTTTCACTTTAAAGTTGAATATTTCGCAAACAGATCACTGAATAGAAAAATTATGTTAGCAACCCTGCAATGGTTTTAAAAGACCTATCCAACGATACCCCACACTACAGGATTAGTCGAGAAAAAAAAATCACCCCCCCCTTTACGTCTATGGGAGGTACCCTAAAAAAAATATTTTTTTATTTTTTATTTTACCTCTTTGTTGACGTGACTGATATGTATATTCATGCCAAATTACAGCTTTCTAGTACTAACGATCTCTGAGCTTAGCCGCGGACAGACAGACAGACGGACAGACATGGCGAAACTATAAGGGTTCCTAGTTGACTACGGAACCCTAAAAAGCGGGAGCACTAGATTAAACTTTGACATCATAAAGAAAAATGGTTTCAATAAATAATTTTGAGAAAGTAGTGAACTAAACGGAAAAATATTGAAATAAATTACATAAAGAATATAAAGACCATCGGTGTTGTTTTTAGACAATCTCAATTGGTGAAGTTACCTGAGAAGATGCTAGCTAGCGCGGCTATGATGAAGCTGATGACGACGCCCGGGCCGGCGAACTTGCGCGACACCATCCCGCAGACCAGGTACATGCCGGTGCCCACGCATGAGCCCACGCCAAGCGACGTCAGGTCCATGGTGGTCAGGCAACGCTGCAACCGACAAAAAGTTACCATCCCTCACCTAAGCTCTAGCAACTGAAAGGTACGCGGAAAGAACATAATGTCTAGACTCATTATCAACTTTTTGAATTATCGCGATTTGAGAGTTGGGAACGATACAATTAACCATATAATTTACGTATAAGTACATGTTTTTCTTCAAAATGGTAAAAAAGCAAGTTTCATAAAGATTTGTATGTAATTGTGATAAGTTATAGTTTGTTGCGTGCTCTAAAATTTGCGATTCAAATCTCATTTTCTAGGAAAAAAGAATAGACATGTTTTTCCCGTGTAGGTACCCTTTAACTAGTGTAGGGTTGCCATAAATATGGGACAGAGGCCGCTGTAAGCATAGGCGACGTGAGCCACCGCCTACGGCCTCGCGGTCTGAAGGGTCTCGGATCGCGCCTCGAAATTGTATACTATGTATTTATGTACGTATGTATTACTATTATTACGGTCATGTGATTACCAAGGGGCGGAATTATCATAACAAAAATCAAACGTGAAGAGGGATTGAGTGGGGGGGGGGGGTTACTTGTTTACTTGAGTCGTGGTGTGGTCTAAAGCACACTCGTTTTGTATGACGTAGTTAGGTACATTTTCCCCTTATAGTGATAAAATTCGGCTGCATTATCGCCAACGCCCATACCACGTTGAAAACACCGGTTCTCGTCCGATCACCGAAGTTAAAGCAACGTCGGGCGCGGTCAATACTTGGATGGGTGACCGCCTGGTTTCATTTTCATCATTTTATTTAATTATCGGAACATTCATTATCCATAAATACAAAACCACTTAGATAATTTGGTAATTTGAACGTTCCACGGGCGACTGGAACTATACGTCCATGGAGCTTTAGATCTCATTGGGTACTAATAGACCGGGGGATGGTGACACAAAATACAAGGTCAATTGTACCAGTATGGCGGTTCTTCAAGGGTCTAATTACGTAATGACAAAAAGGAAAATGATGGTCATAGCGCTGCTACCGGCGGCCCAATCGCGTGGGCGTTAATCGAACGTGTCGGATAAATAACGAAAATCGATCGATTTGTTCCACAAAAATTCTTGTATTTTCCGATAGTCGATAATAAAACAGAAGACGGTAGCGTAATGCCATACATCTCCGGTGTGGCTTACAGCCCGCCATACCGACGCGAACACGTTAATTTAAAAATAACAATTGAACCATTTCAAGCTAATTTTTGCACAGCTAATAATCGTCGAGTAGCCATTCACGAAAATCACCATGCCATACTTTTCTGACGGTTCCAAATGGGCGCCATAAAGCTGCCGCAAAGAAGTAATTTTTTTTTTGTTAAACGATTTGTATTGCATTTGGATTTTTGGAAAGTCCTTGATAAAATGTGACTGTTATTTTATTTGCGTATAATAATATTTATTCAATCGTTGTATCTAAAACATTCAACAACCACCACGTCTAGATAATTGACATATCTAAAGTCATCGATACTAATATTATAAATGTGAAAGTGTGTTTGTTTGCTCTTCGTTCACGTCAAAAATGAGCGACAAATTGCCGTGAAAAATGATTTCAGAATTAGTAGCTAAGTACTCGTAGTATCTTACTACTAATACCTATTATAAACCAGAAATACGCGATGTAAGGATATATTTTGTTACTCTTTCACGCTAAAATGGTTTGACGGATTCTGATTTGGCACACGGATAGCTTTTAGCCTAGATTATCATAATAGGATATTTTTTATCCCGGAAAATTGCATAGTTCCAGCGAAATAGCGGTAAACGAATTCTTCGCACACGGAGTCGCGGGAAACAGCTAGTTTGTTATAGTGGCGCACATTCTGATAAATAATTAATATAATGAACACAGGCAACTTTAAAAGAATAAAATATCAAAGTAAAAAAAAACAGTAAAAATAAAAGAGCGTCAGATCCCCGAGCCGCCAAACGTTACTTATTTTCTCATGGAGGACACTGGGGCGGCCGTTGTGTAGTATTGGTACGTACTTTCAACAACTATATAGAGAGGCAAGTTGGGTAGACGGCCAATTTAAAGTTTCCAGGTGAGAAAGGTTGGTAAGTAAAAGTAGGTCCCCTTTAAATTCTTATGCCTGATTTTATATTAGGTAAGTATATTGCATGTCATAGAGTATGATTACTTTGATTACAAAACAATATTCGTCAGTTCCCAGCTCTTTCTGCCGGCCATATCTACCGATAGACGCTTCAAAGCTTAAAATAAAAACTATAAAACTTTATTAATATTTTGATGCTGGATTTGCATAGATTGCAAGAGCGACACCTCCCCTCAGAAACAAATAAAATCAAGTCGTGTATGAGCGCATTTTACCCTCGCGCTCATGTTGATGACGATGCAGATGATTTTAACGTCTTTTAGGTGACTTGGTCCACTCGTGCAGCCTCATTTTGAGGCAGCGATTTTAAACAAACAGAAGGAAGCGCAAATCGAAACATAAATATTTTAATTCAACTTTCAGCAGCAGCCCATTAAGTAGGTAAGTTTTTTTTAATAAACCTTTGATTTCAGTTATTTTTATACCTAAGCTTTTATTTTTCTTTTTTAGTTGTATTTATGATTTTCTTAGGAGCCGGTTCAATTTATTTTGATTTTTTTTCGTAGGTACGAGATTGTTGAATTGAGTCCTATTTTCAGTGGAAATGTCATTAATCCAAAGCAAATATAAGATGGTTATACTTTCTGTATCCTAAAAGCCAACAACCATATAGAACGCACACTTACTGCAAACCACGCCACGCCGCGGACTGCTGCTTTAGGCTGCGTTTCCACCAGAGATGTGCGAGGATGCGTGGCGAGGGATGTGTCTGTCATGAACTAATAGAAACACTTCATTCACTTAGGACTTTTTAAATGAAGTTCTTTTCTATTGGTTCATGACAAACACATCCCTCGCAACGCATCCTCGCACACCTCCGGTGGATACGCAGCCTTAGGGCGACGACATCGACGCTCATCAACTCTTTGTTATGCAAAGAATCTATCCGAGTCTTCACCAATTTACATTAAACTGGGAGTTCAAACGACTGCAGTTGACCCCATACATAATATAAAAATAAGACGTTATTGACTGTAACATACAATTTTTAACTGTCATAAAAATACCACCGCGAACACATTTTCCAATTCTAAACTAAACATTTAAAAAAAGGATCATGCAAGAAAAACATTTAATAAAACTCCAATTTACTTTCAAACGAGTTAAAGGGTAATAATATTTTCTATATACTTTCAATCACAATTTAAAAATAATGCTTCTACTCAGTAATGAAGTTCCTAGATTACCTACTATTTTATCCGTTTACCTAAAGTATATACACCCTTCCAAAATGAATGTAGTTATGTTTGCTGCAATTTTTAAACTTTGTAAACTATCGTTAAGACTGCTCTTATTATAGTTTCTATTTATTTAGCTATCTTAAGTGTTAGCAAAATCGTTGAGATTCATTATAACGAGTATATTACTGTAGTTTTCAAGTAAAATTTGTGAAAAGAAAAGCTAAAATTAGTCCCGATATCGTTAATCCGAGGCACTCCTAATAATTCCCTCCCTTGCTCCGCTCTTCGCCAGTGAGTAACAAATTTGTATTAGGCATTCATATGACCCTTAAAATGAATCATAAAAGTAAACTAATACGGCAACTACACTACTTCGTTCACCTAATGCGGTCGCCGAACTTGTTTCAAACTACTTCGGCGAATAAACGTCGTCTTCAGATTAGTCTGTCCACCTACTGTGGTGGATAATTATTAAGGTGGTAGCTTTCGCTCGCCAAATGTGGCCGTCTATCGTGTTCTTTACACCTGCGATCACCACATGTTGCATGTGCATATGCCGTATTTAAACAACTGAATAAAATAATTTATCAAAATTAGCTACCTACTTAAATAACATTACTAAATATAAATCCTGAAAACTTAGTATTATGCACTGTCAGGTATAGTTTTAAAATATTAGCAAAATAAAATATTTTTGGCGCTACTTTGGAGCCCCAATCTGTTTTATCTGACTCCCGATTCGCTAGAATAAACCGATGAAAACTAACATAATTACAATTTTTATTACATAATTTACCTACCTTGCTTACATTATTGAAAGAAAAATTGGCTATACTTAAATCAAATGCTTCGTCTTAATAGATGAGATGGCATGTTACGTTTGCACTATTTGAAATTTGGCAACTGTGTGAAAAAGTAATTATAATTTAAAGGGGTTCAAACCATCTTCTCTAAGGACTTAACAAACTTTGAAAAGTGCCGAACTCTAAAGCTGCGTACGGACTGCGCGCACTCGGGTAGATACGCGTACCCGGGCTTGCGTGTCCTGGAACGCCATGACCGTACGCCATGTACCCGTACAGTGTGCGTGTACAGTACGTGTACGTGTACGTGAACAGTGTACGCGTACACGGCGTACGGACATGGCGTTCCAGGACACGCAAGCCCGGGTACGCGTACCCGAGTGCGCGCAGTCCGTACGCAGCTTAAGAATAAAATTTGGATAAATTCAATGTGCGTGAAATTTTCATAAACACCCCTACTATCCAAAGATGGATACAGTGCTTAAATGGTGACGTGTGGCGGTATGAGGCTTGTACAAGCTATCTAAAGCTGCGTACGGACTGCGCGCACATTACGCGTACCATACGCGAGCCCGGGTACGCGTGTCCTGGAACGCCATGTCCGTACGCTATGTACGCGTACACTGTACGCGTAGCTGCAAGTACGGACATGGCGTTCCAGGACACGCGTACCCGGGCTCGCGTAGGGTACGCGTAATGTGCGCGCAGTCCGTACGCAGCTTAAGACAGATAGTCAAAATTTGTGATTTCTGCCAGTAAGTAAGTAATTTAAGCACAAGTTTCCGTGTCGCTTAGCTCGTTTACCTTTGAGAGGCGTTGTTCGCCGTATAAGATGATCTTCTGTCCGACCTATTAATCCAGGGTGTTACACGAGCAGCAAAACCAGTGTGCTTCTGGGCTTACCGAGAGACGTTGCTTCCCGGGCACGGCGATTTCCTGCGTGGCCTCATGGTCGCGTGGGTCGCGAGTTCGGATGAGCTTGGTGAAGATGTTGTGGCCATCACGTCTCACGGTGGTCCAGTCCACCTCGCGGAGGCGCTTCATCGCGCTACGGACAAAATACGACAGTCAAAACACTACTGAGGTAAGTTTGAGTTAGTAGGTAGGTACATACAAATTAAGTTTTACCAAGTTTTACGGACTAGACTACGAGTATAGACGTACAGATCAGAGTAAAGTAAGTAATCTAAACGCATTCCAACTTAATTACTTAAAGTATGCAACTATTACTTGTGTTTAACTTTTTCCAGTATCAGGTGAGGATACTGGATAAGGGGTCCCCAATGATCACAGTTACAATAATGGCTAGCAAGGAAACCTTGCCATTACTAAGTATTTAGCATTGCGAAAATTACGCCCACCTCTAGTTTCATTTACTTAAATAAAAAATAAATAAATATAAATAAATATATAAATATCACGGGACAATTCACACCAATTGACCTAGTCCCAAAGTAAGCTAAGTAAAGCTTGTGTTATGGGTACTAGGCAACGGATAAACATACTTATATAGATAGGTACATACCTAAATACATATTAAACACCCAAGACCCGAGAACAAACATTCATATTTTACATACAAATATCTGCCCCGACACGGGAATCGAACCCGGGACCTCAAGCTTCGTAGTCAGGTTCTCTAACCACTAGGCCATCTGGTCGTCTAACCTACTAAATTACTTACCTTAATTACCTACTAAATTAGGAAGCTAGTGGTACGAATTTTCAAATATGAATAAAAGTTGCGCCCTAGTTCTTTGATCGTTGCTCAATGCGTTAGAAATCATTTCGTCACAAGGGTTGGCAGCTAAATAATTTTAGATACACATAATACTTAATAAAGCATTTTTACTACGTTATTGCCATACAATTCAGGCTATCCTTTATGTAAAATTTACTATGGTTATGCAATTAGTATAATGTAATAGTTCAAAATAAATATCATCAGTTTTGCGTAAACAAAGCTCATTATAGAATTACAAATTTACATTTAAGTGTAGCGCATGAATGCTGGAGCGCTGGAGATTCAATGCTCAGCAACCGTGACATCATCAAATTTTCCATCCTTCCGGATATTCGGGAGATTATTATTAGTACATTTTTAGGGTTCCGTACCTCAAAATGAAAAAAACGGAACCCTTATAGGATCACTTTGTTGTCCGTCCGTCCGTCTGTCTGTCAAGACCCTTTTTCTCAGGAACGCGTGGAGGTATCAAGCTGAAATTTATGTCAAGTACTCAGGTCTACTGTCCCTTGAAGCTGTGAAAAAATCAAACTTCTAAGCCCACGCAATCAAAAGACACAGCCGTTTATGACGCAAATTTCCGCATATTTTCGAAACTCGCAAGGGAATCAAAACCTACAGGGTACCTACTTCCCGTGAACTCAGAATCTTGAAATTTGGTACGAAGCAAGGTCTTATAGCACAGATAAAGGAAAAATTGCGAAAAGCATAAATTTTTTTGTCAGTCTGTCTATATCAGTAACCAACGCAAATTTTCGACACTCGCAAGGGAATCAAAACCTACAGGGTACTTCCCGTGAACTCAGAATCTTGAAATTTGGTACGAAGCAAGGTCTTATAGCACAGATAACGGAAAAATTGCGAAAAGCATAATTTTTTTTGTTTGTCTGTCTATATCATAAACCAATCTACAATGATCCCAAACTGCGCACATTTTGCTTGGGAGCAGGGGTCTGCTAAGACTGGATGTTACACATAAATTTGTACGGAACCCTCGGTGCGCGAGTCCGACTCGCACTTGACCGGTTTTTTTTTCTGCATCCACTTCTTCTTCTTCTTATTTGGGGGTATATTTTTTTTATTAGGGGTGTATTTTTTGCTAATCTGTCGAGTTTGACACTTGAATATAGCGTTCATCAAACGCAAGTGGCGGTTAAATAGCTTTTATATTCAGCTCTCATACGTTTTAAGATTGCGTAGTTTCCCCTGAATTTTGTTCTAAATAACCATGTCTTTGATCTCTGCTATCCCTACATCAATGACATCAGTTAACCATTTATTAGAAAGGATAGAGATAAAAAATACATTTCTCAGAAACATCTATTTACGGAGTCTGTATCTACATTCAAGCGGACTATGTTCCTGCGTATGTATGTCCTGCTATTTACCATTAAAATGTTTGCTAAATAAAATCTATTACTAGTTTTTTGTAGACTGTACCTACTTAAATGATAATACTATCTACATACACATCCATACCAAATCAGGAGCCAACCCGATCACTAGAACTGTGTTAAATCCGGCTTGCGAGATTTGAAGACAACTTACTTATACAAATCTTCACATACATATCTAATTATGTACCTACGAACTGAAGAAGTTGAGTAACTTTAGATTACTAATATGAGATAGAATCAAAATCCAGACTAAATACGCTTTATCTTAAAACTCTTAACCAAGAAGAATTAGTAAATGTTCCATTTTTTTCAGTCACATTCATTGGTCGCAAGTTATGAATTTGAACTGCAAAACGGTATTAGTTGCAGTGGCGTTTCTCAATTTTCCATTATTTGAAAGTCCTAAAACCTCTCCATTGACGGTACTTCTTTAATATATGTATTAAGTATGGCAAGTGGTATGGCAAAGTGATCGAGCCCATTTACATTCAGGTACCGTGAAGCTGCTTCCTTTAGTTAAACACATATTATCTCCTAGATAAGCGCTAATACTGGGTTAAGTAGTATCAAAATGTATGGAACTGTCATCCTTAACCCAGGGATAAAGATTTTAGTATTGCGCCGTGCAAATGGCCATAACAAAAATATTTTTTTACTATTTTGTTTTGTATAATTTTTATTCAGTAAAACTCGTTTTCGGTTTTTATTACCAAGTTAAAATTCTAAAAAATATACTTTTAAATATGTTTAATAATAGTTACCTAAGCTCAAATAAATCCATAGGTACCATAATTTCCCCGTAGTATTTACTAGGTACTATTGTTACACGCACATTTATTAGAAATGATTATCAAATGGTAACTTTAAATCCTTGCCACCGCAATACTCCATGAGTGGCTAATCCAGAAGGTTATGCATCGGCTGGCTTCGCGACAAGGCATGAATCAGTGAACGCGACCCGCCCGCTTGTTGAATGCCCGTCGGGCCCACGAGCCGGGCCGCTACTTGCGACTCTCGCCGACGATTGCTAAACACCCCTGCCCTTTTTAATGTAAGGAGGATTAACTGTATATATATTTGAATAAATACAAAAAAAATCGTAATTTAATTAGTTAATTTTATTTTATTTAATAAATGGCATTAGAAAATTAACACCAAATGGGATTAATCTTAAAATGAGCAAAGCTAGTATATGGTTGCCGCCGTCACAGAGGGTACCTTTTCTCTACAGGTGGCTGAACTAGAGCACCTGCTAGGCAACAGATAAACATACTTCTGCGGTAAGTTTGTGTACGTACTTAAAAGCAAAGTAAGTAAGCGGTGGTGATCATTTTCCGTCAGATTACCCACTTGCTCGTTTGCCTCCATCTCATAATAAAAAATAAAAAGTAAACATCTATTCCTCATATAATAGTTATATCTGTCCCAATAGGTCCAATCCGGGACTTTTAGCTTTATAATTAGAGTCACAATAGTCTATCCGGTTGTCAATCTAATAAATAAGTAGGTATTTTACATTAAGGTAATAATAGATAGGTATGTCGTCTCGTCCCAGCCTATATACGTTCCACTGCATGGCACAGGCCTCCTTCCAGAATGAGAGGGCCTGGGGCGTAGTTCCCACGCAGGCCCAGTGCGGATTGGGAACTTCACACACACCATTGAATTGCTTCTCAGGTGTATGCGGTGTTTTCTTTCACCGTAAAGCTCATGGTAAATTACAAATGTAATTTCTCACATAAATTCCGAAAAACGCAGAGTTGCGAGCCGGGATTTGAACCTACGACTATTATTTTTATTGGGAGGCGTTTGTTTCTTATCTCTGAATTTTGCAGCTGAAAAATCAGAATCAATTGAGTTAGGCGTTTGTCGAACAATACTTGAAAATAAGCAGTGAATAGAATTACAGAAAAATAAATTATTTGTTTCATAACAGACGACCAGATGGCCTAATGGTCAGAGAACCTGACTATGAAGCTTGAGGTCCCGCGTTCGATTCCCGTGTCAGGGCAGATATTTGTATGAAAAATACGAATGTTTGTTCTCGGGTCTTGGGTGTTTAATATGTATTTAAGTATGTACCTATCTATCTATATAAGTATGTTTATCCGTTGCCTATATAGTACCCATAACACAAGCTTTCCTAGCTTACTTTGGGACTAGGTCAATTGGTGTGAGTTGTCCCGTGATATTTATTTGTAACAATGTATTTCCATTTGGTTTTACTGTCGCGGAAAAGTTAAATTTGGCGCAGTAAGCCATCAGTAGAAGAATAAGTTCATCCCTAACAAATTTTAAGTATATTTAGAAAAATAATTACGGAGCGTTGAATTAATTGTCAGATTTAGGTAATAAAAAATTTTAATACAAGCGGTTGTGAAAGAACGATAGTTAATCCGAAAAAAAATGTGTCTTTTAGGTGAAAATAAACAGAAAAGACGCTAATGGGATGAGGAAGTAATACGGTATTTATATGAGTAATCGACATTATTTTGTCATTTTAAAATTGATTATATATTTTCCACCCGTTAAATGCTATCTGATTTGGACCAACCATTGATGACTACACAATGCTCATACATACTACCTATATGTATGGGTCAAAATTGAGAAAAAAAGATTGGCAATCACTGTTTTAGACTTCAAGAAACTAGCGGCCCTTCGGCAAGGGTTGTCAATAAGCAAGAAAGTCATTCTACTTTTTGTTTTGTACCAATACACAAATTTAAGGGATCCTATTATCTCGCCTCGTTCATTTTTCGTTTACTTAATTCTTATTTCGTCTCATTCTGTATTCGTCTTCGTCCTGTTCACTATCTTTTTTTGGCCCAATTCTGCAATTTGTTTATCTCTTAATGCGTCTTAATCGTTTTTTGTCACGGTCTTACTTGGATGTAGACCAGTTAAAGCACAGAGTAGGTTCTGATGGTCAATTGGTGTGGTCCCGTTGGGGCACGATGACGGGTGATGATGCGCCATCCGGGTCGAGCGACGCGATGGACGCGAGGCCGAGGGCCGAAGCCGCGCCTGGGGCGGGAGCCGTGCCGGCTGCGTTGGCAACACCTATGCGCGTTAGTCGTTTCGGTCGTCCAATCAGGGGGGCTACTCCGAAATTCGAAAATCGAAGTTCGTATCGCATCGTCTTGCTCGCTCTTGTATTAAATACTATTAGCGTGAGAGGAATGGCATGATACGTAGTTCGAATTTTGCACTTCGTAGTATAGGCCCAGGCCGGTTAGATATTACCCGGAACCTGAACTATAGTAATAAATGAGTAGTAGTAATTGTAAACTTACTTCTTTGTTATCTCTTAGTTAATAATTAGAATATGCGCTGACTGAAAATGGTGTTACTAGATATTGTGTGCCTATTGAGTATGCTAAACCTCATTACATGTACATTTAACGTATCAATTATTATAGTTAAGTAATATAGGATATAATAAGTGTAAGGGTGTGACATATGGAAGGTAGTTTTATAGCTGTCACATAAGATGACTTGTCATTTTGTCATTGCTTCCTTCTTCGAATATACGTACAGCCGTGTTTTAATACTAGAATCCTGATAGTCATCCCGCGATAGCCCTGGACTAAAGAAATATCACAGTCACTATCTTTTTTTGGGCTCTATATCTAAATCCCTAATGATTGTTTACTTTGTCCTAATGTAATGTTTTTCCTAATGACCGTTTGTCCTAACTCTTTTTATTTGAAATCTATTAATTGTTCTGGATTTTTATGAAACAAACCTAACCTAACCTATAGAGTTCTAGAGGATAATTACAAAAAAGTTAATGAAAAGTTCACGGTTTCCGAGAAAAAAAGTGTTAGGACAAACGATCATTAGGACAAACATTACATTAGGACAAAAGATGTTAGAGATTTAGAACGAGATTCTGCAACTTGTCTATCTCTTAATGCGTCTTATTCGTTTTTTGTCACGGTCTTTCTTGGACTCATTCGTCGTTCTTCCTTTTCGTTAGTTGTCTGATTTACTTATTCGACAAAATTATTTCGATGGGATCCCCTTTTCTCCCAAATTCCGAAATTATCTCCGAATTTTGAAAGTCAGAAATTGGTCATATTTTTTTTAAAGCACATCGCTTAATAGTTCTAACTGCAATGATCCACAATCCTATTGATCATAACTTTAAAAAGTCATAATATTGATATCAATAACATTTAATGGAATAACGTCGATTAAGTATTCAGAAAGATTGTAAGGCATATCGCTGTCTGCGAGCGAGCAAGACCTTTCAGGGCAGAAGCGACTCGGACAGGTTAGGTGCAGAAGGCTAACGCTACGCTCCGCTCCCGCCTTAGCCTTCGATGTTAGGTATTTTTTTTTGATAGCACAGAAAAGGATTATTTTTAATATTATGAAATGTCATACAACCATGACATTGAATGTTATTACAAAGTAATATTGTACCTAAAATAATTATGACCTGCGAAAAAAGACCTTGCAATAATTATTATGAGTGACTTTATTACCTTTAATATTATGAAGAGTGATATGACTTTACTTATTCAGTCCTTACAATAAATTATGACTTAAGAAAATCGTAACTCCAATTTATGTCGTTTAATATTATGACTTCCGATAATATGACGAAGAAAAATTATGGCAGAAAACGTTGGGCTTAAAAATTCGGAACAAAAATTTTATGGGAGTCATTATAGACCTTATTTCTCGATACGTTCGGTGCTGGTAAATAAATTTTCGTAAACAAATGAGACAAAAAACGAAAGGGAAGAACGACGAATGAGTCCAAGGAAGACCGTGACGAAAAACGAATAAGACTTATTAAGAGAGAGACAAATTACAGAATTTGACCAAATAAAATAATGACGGGTAGCGAACAAGACGAATAAAGAATGAGTGACGAATACAGAATGAGACGCAATAAGAAAAACGAATGAGGTGAGATAATAGGATATTTACCAAATTTTATGGATCAATTTTACGTCGCTTATTGAAGAAACTAGTTTAGTAGCAAGTCAAAAGTTTAGAAACATTTCTTCTCGTATTCTAGATGTATGTCAATAAAGCTTCACGAAGCAGTAGTAAAAAGAAATACTTATTTAATCTTCCTGCGAGAATATGTACTAGTATGAACCATCGCAACGATGCAAAGCAATACACTACATCGCTCATAGTGCGCTCAAATAGAGCCGAAAAAACGTTTTGCATGACGTTTTTCAGCGCTTGGATCTAAGTCAGGGATTAGGATTTAAAAAATAAAGTAAAAAGAGTTTAAGAACTGCGACTTCAGACTATATAAGTGGTTTTCTATTCGTTTATAATTGAATGTAAATTATGAAGTGTGGTTCATTAATTTCTAGTAAGATATAAAATGAGCACTTTATAATTTACATTAAATAATAAATTTATAGAAAAACACTTAAAATAATCTGTGGTCGCGGCTTTTAACTTGTATTAAAAACTCAAACAAAATACTTATACTTATATATGTTTACATATAAAAACATATCTTGTGTTCGAAAGTCCCTGACAAATGCGTATTTTTTTTTAGAAAGATAATTAATTTATTTTTATTTATTATCTATTTATTTATCATGACATTTACACGGCATTACAGATATACTTCCAATTCACCGTAAAACTAAAAAACTTACAAATCTAAATTACAAATTAGCAATTTTACAAGTATACAAATAATTAAGACATATCGCTCGATTTCCTTTTATCCATCTGCTCACAAAATCTCAAGACTTCAGTGCAAACTGCCGACAATCTCCCAGCTAGCAGGTCACACTTAGGCGCGGATGCCAAGAGTGCGTTAAGCATCACCAGCGCTCGGGGCACCGGCGAGCCTCTGCGCGCCGCGGTGCGCGCCGCCGGCACCGCCAGCAGGGCGAGCTGCCGCGGCCGCAGCTCAATCCGAGGGACGTTCGGTACGCTTAGTATAAGTTTTACTTCACCAAATTACTTCTCGATCGCGATTACGTAAAAAAATCAATTACTAGGGAAACATGGACAGCGCCTCCGCGGCCGCGCGTCCATGTTTCCATAGAATTGAAATTTTTACGTAAACGCGTTCGAGAAGTAGGTATTTTGGTGAAGTAAAACTTATACTAAGCATACGGGACGAACAGCCGCACTAGCCTGCCGACCAGCTCAGGGCAGTCGGACTCGCCACGAAGTACGCGACATGTTGTCATCATTAATGTAGATAATTCAGAATTGTCTCTTTAATTTAATTCTTATTTATACATATATTTTTTGTAGTCGAATTCAAAAGTTTAGTTTTCTTAAAACTCAGATGTGAACAAAACACCACTGAATTTATTATGGCTTTATTTAAGTATTCTCTCGTTATATTTATTTGTAATATGTAAGTATATTAATGTGAAATTAAATATCAAACAGTACTCAATTCCAATTTAAAAAATGTACGTTACAATTAAAATATAAAATAAAAATGCAATGTAAGTATTCGTAGCATCACATTTATATAATGAGATTTATTTTTAATTTAATCAGTAAGAAAAACACGTTTAAGTATTTTTACAAAAAAAAATTAATTAAGTAAGTAGACAAATATTAAACTGTAAAGTTCATTAATCTTTAAATTAAAATTAATTAAACATTATGTTATAAGAACGACTTACGCGTATCGTATCATCTCGACGCACAGCTACACGGCAAGAAAGATTGGAACGCGGGGAGCAATAAAGTACCTACTAACTGTCCACCGCGCACCGGTGCAACGAGCAACAAGTCGAGCTGCGTCGGCGACCGACAGACGACTAGGCCCTACGCCATCTGCGTCCCAGGCTCCCAGGATGACAAGGGCTAGCCCATTTTGGATTTGCTTTACTCTGATTGGTTGGCGCATCCACTCGTGTAGTAGGCGGGAACACTTCGAAAGTGCAATTAGACAGGAAATGCACTTTAATTTTCACATTAAATACTAGCTGTTGCCCGCGAGGGCCGCGACTACGTCCGCGAAGAAAAGGGGTATAAAAGGTATCCTTCGACCTTTTCTCTTTCTCGCAGGAGTTCGATAACAAACACCGTGACACGAGATTTTTATATACCTATTAGATTTTCTATTTTCCTAGAAGCACAGCTAAATAAATGAAGCTTATTTGACTTTCGCTATAGCGCATTAAATTAAAAACAGTGGCGTAGCGTAGTGGGTAGTGGGGCACAATTTTACAATAAATAGATTATTATTACATTATTTTTGTGTCCCACTGCTGGGCAAAGGACTCCACTTTTGACTTCCACAAGTGGAAGTCAATAAATTATCTTACATATAGTTAATCTTAAAAAATGTTGTAAATATTTTAATTTTGTTATTTATGGTATGAAACACCTAAATAAAAGGGCGGCAAAATTTTCTTCTGTCCCGGACTGGTGCTAAGGTAGGTACTGACACAACGCTACTGATAAGAAATCAGTATTTATGAATTAGCATATTGGCTGTCTACGAGTAAATCAAATGTAATTTGTCTTATTAAAACTGTTACGTATACGAATGAAGTGAAAATGTAAGTAACAGTAATTAAAAACTGCACACATGTAGACGAGCTCAAGGAATACCTCCCTAACTTACCTGAAACTTTGACTGTCTAAGTGTCTAACCTGGGGCTTGGGAAGAGCTAAGATAAGTTTTCCATATACTCCATTTTAGAGAATGACTAGCTGTTGCCCACGACTCCGTCTGTGAAGAATATAGGGATATAAGAAAATAGCCTACGACCTATTCTCAGACTTACCATGTAGGTACAGAGAAAAAAAACACTCAAATCGGTCAAGCCAACACCGTGACACGAGTTTTTTATACATTAGATAAAACTTTCTTAAAATAGTCCTAAAGCACCAAACTCGAAAAAACCAGTTACTTAAGACATATTGATAACGAATATGTAAGTAAGGGTTCAAACTAGGAAATATACAAACCAGTAGGAAATATATTACCTACTTGTCAACGAAATAAATTATTTGAAAATTTGTTAAATTACAACAAAAAAATTACAACACATTTTACATTATATAACATAATAATTTGAGAAAGAAATTAAGTTCCTGAAAGTGTAAAACTACAAATGCACTCAAACTTAGTAAAGTTAAAGATTAGTAAATCTAGCGAATCATTTTGTTATATAACTTGTAAGTATTTGCAAACAGAGACAGGTAGGAACATAAAGTAAATTAAAAATAATAAGGTCCGAATTGTGGAACGATAACTTTGTCAATTAGACTTGTCATAATATTATTCGTTATAAATCCTAACTCTATCATAGAGACAGGCTCATCCTTCACGGACATAATAGAGCGGAATATGAAGAAAATGTTGTATAATGTTCTTTCTTTTGTGCCTACAGTAGCAGTCATTAATTTGACTAGCACTTTCCCACGGTCTCACGATCTCTGGTCCATTATAAAAAAAAAAGTTTTATTATGCAGGCGTGACACCCATATTATAAAGATACAAAAGAAATAAGTAAGCAAATAACTTAAACTACGTTAAAACTAAAATCTCCAAATATAAATAATTGGTGTCATCAAATCACTTCATTTGCAATTCACGTTCTGGTGCACAGATAGCCAATACTTAAAGGTGGGATTGGCCATAATGTCACGGCACACGGTCGCCAGTATAACGTTACGAGAGCAACGCAGTCTCTCCCAGAATGAGGCAATGCGCGCCCTCACTACGGCAAAAAATCCGGAACTCCAGCCTCGGCAAACATGGTCGAGGCACTGCAGAATCGTGGCAACCCCATCAGCGCTCGGAATACGTCATTATAATGCACCCTGATGGCGCTATACGCTTTTCTGCTGTGCCTCACCCAGAGTTGGCAGGTGTAGAAGGAAAGACAGTAGGCATTAAATAATGTCAACTTTACTTGCCTACCACACCTGGCAAATCTGCGAGCGATCAAGTCTCCCTGCTACCTAGGTTCAGTTCACCTTTCGAAAAGGGAAGACTTCGGCTTTATGTAGTTTCCACGCGGGCTCAGCTCCCATCATTGAACTGTTTCTTAAAATTGTGGAGCACTCTCCGCTATGTTTTTCCTTCCCCAAAAACCTTATTGTAATTTTTAAATGTAATTACGCAGATATCAAAAATTCTGAAAAACTCAAAGCTGCGAACCTGACTACAGACCCACGCTTCTCCGCTCGAGAAGCCGCAGGTCCCACGGCGCTACCGCGGCTTTTTTACACCCACGTTTGGCTCAGGTTTACGTTCCGCTAAGTACGCACGCGTGAGCCTGTAACTTCTGACAAAACTTACATATAGTAGGGTGTTTCATTTTTCAAAATTTTTGATTTTTCTTTGACTTTGCTCGAATTCTTGTTTCCACTCATATGTAAAGTTCATACGCCAAAAATCAGTAAAATCGATTATCATCTAAAGGTTGCACAGTTTGATGACTTTTATGTCAAGTAAATGATATCGGTGTATTAGAGGATAGCAAAATTTTCAAGTTTATATTCTGAAGTGGAGGGTTATAAGTGATTTATGTGTGTCGTTTAATAGATTGAAGCATAATTTAACGTAAATAATAATATGAATAGTCAACGACGTATTCGGTTACTCGAGAGGTTTCCTTGTGATATTTTGTTAGGAGCTGCACTTCCTTCCAAGGAAAAAGTGCTGTTGAAACTCTTTCGGACGCCACTAAGTAGACAAGTATTAAACTGCAAGAAGTGTGGAAGAAGGCTAATATATATGTCAAGACAGTAACTGTTTGAGCTAACATTTAATACTTAATGACTTTATAAGGAACACTTACCATAATTTGTTAAAGTTTTCCTTAGAAATTATCCGAAAGCGTAAGAGACAAGACAAAGTGGATGCTTATAAAATGTAGCATTATAAATCGATTAAAGAAATCAACATGACAGTGACCTTGGACCAAGAATGCCCTTCATTAAGTAGTCATCAAGTCATGAAGACGATGAAAATAATTCTATTCTCTGTACCAGCAAAAATGTCAAGTCCTATTTATAAGTAAACTAAAATCTCTTGATTGGACATTCATAGCTGCATAGGACCGCTCCACTCGGCAAGCTAGTATCTACTTCGTTTATTACAGCTGTTAAAAGCCTTGGTCACGATGTCTCAGATGTTTCTATATCGCGATCTGCTATTCATCGAGCTCGGATGACCAAAAGAAGCGAAATGGCTCAAAAAAATTATCATCATTCACCTTTACTCTAACATTGAAACAGTAAATTGTTGCCATCAATCGCATCCTGTAAGATTCTAGAAGACAGAGTAACTATTCTTTATTAAATGAGTCGATCAGAGACGAATAGCAGAAACAAGCATGCAACAGAAAATGCGTGGTCAAGCGAACCAAAGATGAGGTTGCAACTTGTGTAGCCTAAGTAGTAAATTATTTATTGAGTACTTAATGTTCTATTTTATGCTTAATTTAATTTTCTTTCACTTAAAATCGATGTGTGGCTACCATATTGTGCTATTTTTAAATAAAAGTAATTACTTCTTTTTTTTGATTCTTATTTAGAGCTGTTCATTCTGTGCAACCTCTAAACATGGTCCAATCCACTTGAAATTTGGAAAATATTCTATTAACATAAGCTAGAACCGGAAGCTGAGCAAAGTCAGAAAAAATATCACAAAATTTTTTTTCACCTACAAAAGTGAAACACCCTAACATATAGGTACCTACAAAGTGTTTTAAAATTAATGCAGAATATTCAGCAGGTGGTTAGGTTTCTTCGACTGAACAATGCAGATGTTTTTCAGGATTTTTTTGTTGATATAATGTTTCTATACATTGATCAATGTTCAAAGTGTAGGTACAGCATCAAAGTCGCAACTACATTTTGAATCAAAAATTCCGACGAAAATAATCCAATATCATTTTGTAACGTGTATCTCATATTCTCACATTCTACTTACGCAGTGACGCGGGTATAGCCTTAATTGCGTTTATACACTCTTCTAATCGGTACGGAAGCGCCCGACGGGGGTGTTATATTATTTAAGAAAGGCTATATTTACCTCTGCATTGTAATGGCGAGGGGATGATCCGGTGCTCCTGTGACCTACATCGACGTCGATAACCACCTGTAGAAAACATTTCTTTCATCAGTAAAGTGATTTAACAGTCTACAAAATAATAGTTAAAGCAGAAAGGGCGGGGTAAAGTGACGAGAAGGTTAAACTGAGGCCATTTTGTCTGAAACACTCTAATCGCATCCTAAATAGTATAAATATTTATGGGTAGAAACAGACAATATGACCTTTGTTCAGTAAAAGTATCACAGCTTACACAATATACCTTACTCGACTCTATATTGTACATAAAATTCAAGTAAGCCACAGTTTTCTAGACATAAATAGGTGTACTAAGGTGAACTTATCATCGTATAAAGGGATCGCTTCCAGTTCTATTTAAAAGAAAAACAAAGTTAAAAACTGAAACCTAAATTTACCCTCTAATAAATAATAATGCATAAAAATATACATACATAAATATATTGTATACAAGGTTTTATAACTGAAGCCCTGAAAATAAATAGTCTGTTCAGAAGCGAGAGTAGAATTACGATTACACTGTACTTTTAAGAATGTGTGTTTTTATTAAATCTGTTTTGTTACTGTGCCCAGTCTAAAAGTTATAAATGCAACACATGGCAATTAAATGTCTTAAAGAAGTTGCATACTGTTATTCAGATAGTTTAAAAGGCACTGGCCACTTTTCTGTCAGTTTTGATTTTCTTTTAAAAACGGCGACGCGCAACTGACAGGACAGTAGAGGAGTGTAGACTTAGAGTATACATAAGCAAGCTATAGAGCGCGCGTTACCGACTATGGACTGTAAGCACAAGCACAAGTATGAACAGTCTCAAAATTTCAAGAGCGACGTCATTAGTCACGCACAGTCCCACGCGCTGATCGTCTCTCCGTTATTTATCGTTTTTTAAGTAATTATGGTCTGTTTTTACTGACGCAAAGACGTTAATCATTGCACATCACTAGTCCACGACCACGTACAGATCATCTGGCCGTATACTACGAAGCGCGAAATTCGAACTTCGTTTCATGCCGTTTCGCTCACGCTAATGGTATTTATTACGAGAGTGAGAGGGACCGCACGATCCGAACTTCGAACTTCGAATTTCCTAGTAACCCCCCTGCTTACGCTATGCACAATGGGCGAAGAGCGATGCGCGCGCTCTATAGCTTGCTTATGTATACCTAAGAGTGTAGAGTTGTTGGTATTTGGAAATGTATGTAATTTAATTAAATAAACTAACTTAAAATATAAAAAAAAGACAGTTGGGGTGTCTGAGGTTTTCAGTTATTTAAGTCACAGTTTAAGTTTACATCATGAACGGATTTCTACATGTTACTATCTCACGCGCAAGAACTATTACCGTTTTATTTAGCAAAGTAAAAAATTGTCAACAGGTGAATTCCATTCACGAATTCCATTTAATTATATTTAGGCTGGATTTTACCAAACTTTTATTCCGAGAATAACGCTTACTCTCAGATAGTAATGTCAAATTACTATTGGCGGTTTGACATTAATATCTGAGACTAAGCGTTATTCTCGGAATAAAAGTTTGGTAAAATCCAGCCTTAACCTTTTGACCGCCACGCATCGTTTTTATTTGGAACAAAATTGATTCTTATGCGGATGCGGGTAGGTTTAATTTTGTATTACCGTACTGTCGTCTATAGCCGACGCTGGCGGTCAAAAGGTGGTATACCTGCCAACCCCAAAAAAATTTAAAGGAAAAAAGTATATTAGTTTCGTGCCAAAAAAATGCTTTTCCGGGCAGTTTCACACTACGTACGTAAGAGCGAATACAGTTGAAACCAAAAATAGACTGGTTAAGTACGAAACGGATCTCTCTACCCGGAACCATGATACCTGCGAAGGGCTCAAAACCTGTCGGCTTTTAAAAAGTTATCAACCTCGATTTTTTCTTTGAAATTAGTTTCATTATAACGACGTAAAAATATCAAGTCCTGAGTGACGACAGTCTCATCAATATCTAGCCACACCTTTTGGAGTTAGAAAGCTGAAAATTTGCCTACTTAGAGCCTCTCTTTATGATGTCTGTAGACAAGGAATAAAGAAACAAGGTAGTAATGCGTAATAATCATAAATAAATAAATATAAATAAATATCACAGGACAATTGGGGTCACACCAATTGACCTAGTCCCAAACTAACCAAAGTTTGAACTATGGGTACTAGACAACGGATAAAGATAAACATACTTATATAGATAAATACATACTTAAATATATATTAAACATCCAAAACTCGAGCACAAACATTCGTATTTTTCACACAAATGTCTGCCCCGACCGAGAATCGAACCCTTCAAGCTTCGTACTCAGGTTCTCTGACAAATAGGCTATCCGGCCGTCCAAGAAGCGGTCATGAAGAAATTACGTTCACATTATCTCGCATGATGTTGTTGATATAAATTATTATCCGGCGACATTTCACGGCTATTAATAGCAGTGGGTAATCTCCCCAAATATAAGTTTCGAGATTACTTGTTTATTGTGGGCACATCTATTAACTGTTTAGCGTTAAGGTCAGGTTTACATTCAATGCGAAAAGGAGTTTCCCCTGAGGAAAAGGGGTCTATATTGGAATCCATAATATCTTTTGTCCTTATTTCAAAATACATAACAACTTTTGTCATAATGATCTTTTGCCATAATAACGTTTGCCATAATGAAAATGCCATAATATTGTTTGTCCTAATATTGAATATCTTAATGCTTATTTGCACTAATTTCGTAATTACTAATAATCATATGTCCTAATAGTCACTTATCCTAATATTGGTTGACATAATCAATTTTGTACTATAATTGTTTGTCATAAAAGTCATAATATATGCATATTTGTCATAATAATTTTATACTCATCATCAGGGTATGTATTACAATACCGAAGTACGAAAGACCGAATGTATTAAAACATCGAATGGGTCAAAAGACCGACACGATTTTTTTCTGAAACCGTAAACTTTTCAGAATTTATTAAAACGGCATCATACAGAACCCATTAGGTTAGGATAGGTTTGTTTTATAACAATCTTAAAAAGTTAACGGTTTCAGAAAAAAATCGTGTCGGTCTTTTGACCCATTCGATGTTTTAATACATTCGGTCTTTCGTACTTCGGTATTGTAATACATACCCCATCATCATCATCATCCCAGCCTATATACGTCCCACTGCAGGGCACAGGCCTCCTCTCCGAATGAGAGGACTTGGACCCTAGTTGTCACTCGGGCCCAGTGCGGATTTATTGATGTTAATCATCATCATCATCATTTCAGCCTATATACATCCCACTGCAGGGCACAAGCCTCCTATCAGAATGATAATACACTAAAAAAATGGGTCACTTTTTATGAATAATTCTATACAAAATACTTTTCTGACTGCTATTCGTTTTTGTACGGGTCGCAATCGCAATTCTATCCTAACCTACTTTTCTTCTAGCAGCGGTTCGTTTCTGTTGGGGTCGCAGTTCTAACCTAACCTAACCTACTTTTCTGGCTGCGGTTCGTTTCTGTAGGGGTCGCAGTTCTAACCTAACCTAACCTACTTTTCTAGTACCGGTTCCTCACTATTGGGGTCTTAGTTCTAACCTAACTTATCCACTTTTCTGGCTCGCAAACCGCTGTTTGCCAACATGTGCACTGTTATGACATTTAATATTATGGATTTTAATATTATGACTCCTAAGTTTTATGTCTTACTATATTAGTACAAAGCATTAAGGGATTTAGAGTATTAGGACATGTGATATTATGGCTTATGATGATCATTAGGACATAAGATCATTATGGTAAATGATCATTATGGCAAAAGTATGATATGTCAAAAGTGTTTATGGCAAAAGTGGTATGGCATTTGAGTTTAGGACAAACGATATTATGGTTTACGAAGGAGACCCGAGGAAAAGTTATACACATAACGGAAATAACGCAATTGTTTAATTTATTTACTGCTAAAACTTTTAAAGAGAACCATGAAAAGATGTGGTTTCTAGCAGACCATTTAAGTAGCAAATACGGCGAGTTAAATGTGGAATTTCATCGCGTGGGTTATTCTTTTCTTTTACTTTTCTTGCCAACCGTAACTATGCGGAGCATCGCGTGGCTCCGTTCCAGACTGAATTGAATTAAGTCGTCCGCCGTCGCATGCTTGTTCTCCGCCGAATTCTAATAAGGGTATCTATCTATTCGACACCATGTAAGCTACGAAGAACTAAAGCGAAAACCTCATGCAGTATCTCACTCTTAGACGTTATACTTTAAGAGTAAGAACGAGAAGACTTCGGTTTTTATAGCCACTTGGACGCTGTCGAATAGAAGGATAGTCGCTGCGGGTGGTACGGTTCGCCATCTCAATTTTAAGGGTACACTTATTACGAGGCAACTTTGGAGTAACTAAAGCTCGGAAATTAATTTAAACGCGTGCTTGTTTTAAAAAGACCTGTGTGACCCAGTTTTGTTATTTTATGGGCTTACTTGTTTAGCACATATAATTTGACCGAGTGGCGCCCAAGGTTTGGTAAGCGGTCACTTGGCAGACCATGTACAAGATGGGTGACGGGCATTATTGTGATAGCGGGTACACAACAGGTTTTGTATACATATTGGCGTTATAGCAACATGCCGTTTGTCAGAATAAATAACTTTTCTCGGCACATTTATTTGCTCTATCCAATTTTCCGGATTTTTAATAGTCCATTTATCGATACGCAGTTTTAAAAAAAAACACTGATAAAATAATATTTTTCCAAGCATTTACCTCGTTACAGGTTATTTATAAACAAAGTTTTTCTCTTTATTGTATTGCACGGATAGATTACATACAGCTCTACCGTATAAAAGCACCGGGGCACGGCACAAAAAGACGACTACGCAAAACTCGCTCAAGTCTAATCTAATTCCTTTGAATACCTAAATTATTTTCCACCGCTGGGTATAGCTATAGCTCGTAGGTAGGTATCTATATTTTAGACGATTTCCACTTGCAATAAGACAATGCAATAAGTTAGACGACCAGATGGCCTAGTGGTTAGAGAACCTGACTACGAAGCTTGAGGTTCCGGGTTCGATTCCCGTGTCGGGGCAGATATTTGTATGAAAAATACGAATGTTTGTTCTCGGGTCTTGGGTGTTTAATATGTATTTAAGTATGTACCTATCTATATAAGTATGTTTATCCGTTGCTTAGTACCCATAACACAAGCTTTGCTAAGCTTACTTTGGGACTAGGTCAATTGGTGTGAATTGTCCCATGATATTTATTATTTATTTATTATTTATTAATAAGTTGCTAGAATTAATTATATTTAATAGGAACATGAACGTACACTAAGATGTACCTAAATTAATGACGTCTTTGTAACTAAACTTAATCAGGCCCCTGTGACATGGTGCCAAAATGCTGGCAGCGTTTCGTCGTTAAATAGCGATGATAATTCGTTCAGTGAAATTAATATCTGCAATCCCTTTGGTGACCAGTTGCGTCAAAGCGCTTTTGTAATCCTTAAATATGAATGAAATTGCTCATCGATTTCATATGTGCTCACGTTTAATCACGAATAACAATACTAGGTTCATGTGTAATTTGGTTGCGGTGAGATCATTGCGTGACATTGTTTATTTGCACCTTGCTAAAGAATTACAATGAGGATAAGACATAACACATAACTCTATGTAAGAAGGTAAACAATAATTTATATATGTCACCGACTGGACAGTGGGTAACTAAGTCAGAGTCATAGTCAGAGTAATAGGTCAGAATCTCTAAAAACACGCATGTGCACAAAATTGTGTTAACTAGATATCTAAAATTTTGATATTTTAAGCACTATAGCACGATATATGACTGTACAATATTACCAGTTGATTAAGGTGCGTCTACCCTAGAGAAGAAAAGTACCTACCTACTTAACTAACGCGCACTCCTATATCAGGAGTCAACTAACGCGCACTCCTGGACTATATCAGGAGTCAACTAACTCAAAATAATCCACCATTTTAAATTAGACCCCCCTGAAAGTAAATGAAGTCTAAACTAGAATAGGGTATTATTTTGAGTTAGTTGACTCTTGATATAGGAGTGGAATTTGATGAATTTGAGTGGATTACGAGAAAGAAGTCACTAAATGGTAACAGAATACTGCCACTCATGGGTCTCTACTTACAAGACCAAAGGATTACAGATGCGTTGCCGGTCTAGGGCACTTAAATTGAAAACCTCATAATTATTACAATAATTTCACTTGCAGTTTTACTTTCTTCTCTAAGGCACAGCAGCCCAAGCATTGTGTATGGCGGCAAGATTAGCCAGTGTGATAGTGGTAGGTAGCGCTCGGGACGGACTTTACACAAGGGCCTAGGTCCTACCACCCGGACTTACTTACTGAGACAGATATTTATCAAGTACTGTCTGTCTGTATGCACAACGCGGCAACTCAACATATATTTTCAGTATGTTCGTTACCAAGTCGTCAAAAATATCTGTACATTTCTACGTGACTAATCTTAAGGTTATTGTTTAAATATATTTGACGCGAAGGCTGCATAGATATTAAATTTATGCCTTCGACTATACCTACTAAACACAGGGCAGAAAAAAAGAAATGTCATTTACAAGGTTCATGGAATTCGCTCTTCTATCCCTTGCTACATGCTGCTACACGTCGCGACGCGAAGAGATTTCTATGCTAAATATTGTTGCTGAAAATGAAATTTTCATCTCTCATACTCGGAAAGTGAGGCAAATCATATCCGACATAAGGGAGCAAAACTATACTTTCTTCCCAAGGGTAGAAATGAATTAAAAAAAACAAAGGCATTGGCTGTCAATGGAACACATACGCATTCAGCCAAGCATTAGGTACGGTATATGCACGGTATTGAGTTTTTTTTTCTTAATTAGTCATATTACAAATTTTATAATGCCAGTGAAATATTATTAAATTAAATTATTAATTTACATTAGTGTCTTATTTAGTGACTTTAACCACAAAAGTTAAAAAATCTTAGTAAAAAAACATGGCAAACGACAATGTTATATGTCCACACAGCCTATCTCTATACTGCTTAACTCCTTAGTTCAAATTGGTTACTTACTTAGGTATTTTACAAATAAATTTACCAAGATACCTTTTATACTTTCATACATACTTTTCATATATACTTTTCTACTTTTCATTGATTATTATATTGAACATTTTAAATTTTTTAATTTATTTATTGCTTCACATTAAACTCTATTGAAATATTTTACAACGATCATATTGACCAGTTTAGACATTTTTATTTATTTATACTTATACTTTCTTACTTTGCTTGTAGTCAAATGAAAAGCAGAGTGTTTAACTCGGGAAAAACACCAATATCACCCTCGAAATATTGGCACCCTCGCTGTGCTCCGGTGCCAAGTTATCTCGAGTGATATTGGCTATTTTCCTCCCTTGTTGAACAATCTACTATTACAAAATTGTCGCAAGCTAATGAATGAGCAAAGTTTGAAATTTAACGTCATACTGCTAATATCAGTCGGGTCGATAGGCTATTATTGTCTAGTCCGTCGGAGGCGGGAGCTACGGCAGCCGGGGTGGGACTCGGGACCCAGTCTGTCACAACTGTTCCGCTACTTTTGTAACTAGGTATTTGCTTCTAGGCGACTTTTGGCTTTACTGTTCTAAAGTTTCCTAGAATTGTCAATTAGGTAAGGTATTGAATAGTGCCTCTTTCTATCAAGTGAGGCTTCAATTTTGAAATTGTACAATAAAATATCATCATCATCTCGGACTAATACGCCCGACTGCAGGGCACGTGCCTCCTCGCAGAATGAGAGGGCTTTGACTGTAGTTTCCACGTTGGCCAAGTGCGGATTGGGAATTTTACATACACCAGTGATTTTTTGCACGATGTTTTCCTTCACCGTAAATCCCATGGTATAAGTATTTCGAAACTTAGAGGTGCGAGCCCGGGCTTAAAAGCCTCTGCTTAGAATATAATAAATAATATTGATTTTATATGTATATTTTTGTTTTTGTATACGTCGGCATAGCCGAGTAAAAGATATAAGCATTTGCTCATATATGCATATTTATCTATGCAGGGAATTTAATCTGTATTTCCAGCGCTTACTTACTACGAGCTTTGCTGTGTTTGTAAGTAGATGAAATAATGTACAAGTAAAGATTAACCTTAGATAGTTACTGCTCGAGTACCTATGTGTTATATTGTTATTAATGTAGTATTTTATGGCAAGTCCAATTGTGTATGTCAAAGCAAACATTCTATTGAACGAAACGAAATCGAATGTACAGAGCACTCCTTTTTTATCGTCTGGATTATTTATTCAAGCCAATCAATTCCGAAGAAACTTTTTACAAATCTTATCTTCTTATTTCTCATCAAAAATCATCCCTCAGTATGGTAAACTCGAAGTATCTTTTTACTGTTCACCGTTCGTTTCTCAACTGAAATTTAAAAATGCTCATATAAAACCTTTTTCTACTACTACTTCGTATACTTTGATCCGCGAATTGTAATTTCACATAATTTTCATTCAAGTTCCAGAGAATTGAAAAGTTTCAATAAAATAATTTCGCAATTCGAGTAAAAATCAGGAAATTTTAATACAGTATACAATTATAATAGAAGGTAAACGTACCAATGCTCGACACCTCAACGCCCAGTAGATGATACCCATCCGTCACCTCTCTTACTATGACATAAGATTGAAGGTGCCATGTATTGGGACAGTGTCGAGCACAGGGACGTTTACTTTAACCTAGATTCTGAAAACACCTTAATTCGCCTTCTTTTCTCCAGACCTACTTAGGTAGTAAGTTTTGAGCTTACGGAAGCTCCACATTCAAAACCTTATGTAGCTTATCTTTTCTATAAAATCTTCTCAGAACATTTCAGCTTAGCACTGTGTATGTCTAGTCTTGTCGCAGTAAGATGGTTAAGCCGTGCTTATAGTTATATCTTTGTGTTAACAAAGTATGTTTAATAATAAAGTTATGATATGAGCACGATCTAGTAATAAAACTCTTACTAGATTTGCATTATCTTACTCCCTATAGGCTGGGCTGTTATCGAGCAAGCTACAATAGCTAGATAGACGTGGCGGAGGGGCCAGTAAATGGGTCATACACATTAGAACGACCGTTTTAGCCTAGTCGGTAGTGACCCTGCCTACGAAGCAAGAGGTCCTGGGTTCGAATCCCGGTAAGGGCATTTATTTGTGTGATGAGCACGAATATTTGTTCGTGAGTTTTGGATGTTTTCTATGAATTTAAGTATTTATTTATCTATATAAGTATGTTTATCGTCGTCTAGTATTCATAGTACAAGCTTTGCTTAGTTTGGGACTAGGTCGTTTTATGTAAGATTGTCCCCTAATATTTATTATTATTTATTATTTACATTTTTAGGGTTCCGTACCCAAAGGACAAAAACGGGACCCTATTACTGAGGCTCAGCTGTCCATCCGTCTGTCCGTCTGTCACCAGGCTGTATCTCATGAACATTAATAGCTAGACAGTTGAAATTTTCACAGATGATGTAGGTATTTCGGTTGACGCTATAACAACAAACACTAAAAAATAGAATAAAATAAATATTTAAGGGGGCTCCCATGCAACAAACGTGATTTTTTTGCTCGTTTTTGCTCGATATTGATAACGGCAACAGGTAGACGCTTAAAATATTCACAGAATATTTAGTTATACAGGGCGTCCCACGGCTATGCCACATGGAAGGAAGTACCTTAAAACAATTTTACTGAAAAGAGACTTCATTTTGATTTTAAAATCAATTTTAACTGCATTCAAAGATTTTTGAATAAACGCCTGTCTGAACCGGGAATCGAACCTCAAATGGTAAAAAAAACCGTAATTTTACGACACCGATCAAAAGGCTCAATCGAAAGGATTATTTTTTCCAAGTAACATAGCATCGTAAATAAAAGGAAGACCATGCAATTTTACGTTTATTTAAAATAATTACATTTTGCTTACAAGTTTTGTATTTTCTTTAATGGGGTTATGTAAAAGATTTAGTTTCCAAGAAACAGTATGAAAATGTACAGGAGTTACAAGCTGAACTTAGACGTATTATTTTAAAAAATTACCATGAAAAGATAAAAAATCAACAGGGAGCTAAATTGTTAAGAATGAAAAATTGTATACTACAGAACGGGACACATTTTGAGCATTTGCTAAATTAAATTAAATATAAGCGAAATGTAATTATTTTAAATAAACGTAAAATTGCATGGCCTTCCTTTTATTTATGATGCTATGTTACGTGGAAAAAAATAATCCTTTCGATTGAGCCTTTTGATCGGTGTCGTAAAATTACGGGTGTTTTTTTTTACCATTTGACGGGTTCGATTCCTGGTTCAGACAGGCGTTTATTCAAAAATCTTTGAATGCAGTTAAAATTGTTTTTAAAATCAAAATGAAGTCTCTTTTCAGTAAAATTGTCTATCTACAATATTTAAGGTACTTCCTCTCCATGTGGCATAGCCGTGGCACGCCCTGTATATTCAATTTATAAATAAATAATTAAATTAAAATAAAACAAATATTTAAGATAATGGTACGGAACCCTTCGTGCGCGAGTCCGACTCGCACTTAGCCGGTTTTTTGTTCGCGTCTCTCCTGTGGACATGGGTAAAGGCCAATGTTATTTAGTCACGTCTACATCGGCTCATTTGATTAAATCTTAAGTTTGCTGACTCGAAGTCGCTAATTTTATGTCCACAGGAGAGTCCACTTTTGTTTCACACGGTGTGTATGACTCTAAATGAGACGGCAGCTTCGTAAGATTTTTTTAATATGTACTTATTTATATCTACAAATTTCATCAGTCCAGTAATATACTTAGTTATTACTAGATAGTACTCGTAACATAATTATCCAAGTTAAAAAGTTGCTAGAAAGACACCGACTGGAAAATTTTCGTTGAAAAACGTGCACTAAATTGATATGCTCTTAATTTTAGGGTTCCGTATCCGAAGGGTGCCTATACGACTCTATTAATGAGACTCAGCTGTCTGTCACAGGTTTCTATCTCATGAACCGTAATAGCTAGACACTTGAAATTTTCACCGACTATTGTATTACTGTGACCGCCTTATTTATGATTACGAGTAGGTATGTATGACTGATGTATAATAACAAATACTAGATTTAAGGTGCTGTGCTGATACGCTTGAGCATTCACTTGTAACAGAACAGAGAGCATTCGCCGTTTTTAACTTTGTTCGTGTGATGCTCGCTAAAAACGCTTCTTTTATTTTGCGAGCTTTTACCTGTAATGTAACATTCGCTAGAATTTTCATTACAAGTGAATGCTCAAGTGTATCAGCACCTTAAGATAAAGTTGAAGATTAAAGGTCGTCATACCAGAAACGTGTTTTTTTCTCAGTGTTTTAACTCGATCTTTATTGAAATTTCAATAACAAAAATAAATGTACGAAGGTACGAGTTCGGAACTCTTCGTGTATGAACCCGACTCGCACTTGACCGGTTTTTCTTTTACTTTATTACTTAGAGGAGTTCCTCCGTAAACCTTTTTCAGCGTAAACGAAGTCGCCGGCAGAAGCTTGTCTTTTGATAAAAGCCTACTTCGTTTATGAACAAACGGCAGCGACAACTGCGAACGCGGATGGCATCCTGATCCAGTTTGAGTAAAACTAATATAAAGTTTGCGGGGAACTGTCAAAATTGTACTGCACAAAGTTATTGGTTTAACAAGTAGTTTTGCCGACTTCATTGGAATTCTTGACGGCATCTTGCGAATTTACCAGTTAAGTTACCTACTGGATTATTTGACCAGTCGTTTCTACAGTAATTGATACTGGAAAGACATTTTTTTGGAGCTCAAGGTAGACAGTCTAATATTTTTTGTCACTTGGAGAAGTTTACACGCTTCACGGGTTGATTAAAACATAGATATCTAATTTAAAATACTTTAATAATTTTATTTAAAATGTTCAGAACTTTTAAAATTATTAACTTTTTGAAGAATTAGGTAATACTTGCCTGCAAACTGGTAACAAAGATGGATGAGAAATTTTTTTTTAAGGGAAATCAAAATTATTAAGTGCTCACAATAACTCCAATCTGAGTTGAAGTGTCGGACATTGTACCTTCAGTGTATTGTGCAGAATCGCGAATAGGAAGAAAGACGATAATGTAATTAAACAATGACTGAAGAATAACGAATGGGGTCTATTACGGTAGGTAGTGAGGAATCCATATTGTGCCGAATCGCGAATAGGAATAAACAATAATGGCATTAACGTAGAATAATCCATCTAAACCATATTACGAGTAGGTATATGAGGAGTATGAAATGGCATAGGTATCATAATAATTTTAATAGAACTTTAAGGCTTTGTTACTTCTGAAATAAAATATTTTCTTAGATGTTCAACGGATGACGAATGTTGTCAAGACGTATTAACTTCGTTTCTAATTATCTTATAACATTTTTATTCTCTCTACCCGCCTCCATATTAGTCGACTAACACGTTTTCACGAAATTCCATAATACTCGTAGCGAACAGATACATCTCGAATTAGGTATAATAAAGGAACGATACGAACGCGTAGGTATGCAAATAGCAGCGAAGTAACCTCATTTCCTTTTCAAATACTTTTAATGGCCGGGAATGCGAGTAAGTACGTGAACCACAAAAAGTTGACGCCCAGACATCTTCGTCCGCTCAAATACATTAATTGTATCTAATACAAACAGATGATTCTGACGATACACGTAACCCCGCTCTGATTACGTTTGTATGTCTATAAGGGCGTTCAATAAAAAGTGAGAATGAGTATGTTATAAACAACTTTTACTAAATGTCATTTTATTTTTCGACATAGTCACCTTTTAGCATAATACACTTAGTATATCTTTTTTCTAAACTTAAAATTCCATTTTTAAAAAAGGTCTCATCTTGAGTACTTAAAAAATCTTGTACTGCAGCGACTACCGCGTCGTCGTCTTCAAATTTCTGGCCTCTCAGGTATTGTTTCAATCTCGGAAATAGGTAGAAATCACTGGGAGCGAGATCTGGTGAATACGGAGGATGCTTAAGGATATCGAACCCAGCATCACGAATTGCAGCCATTGCAACGGCGGACTTGTGTGCCGGGGCATTGTCCTAGTGGAACAGCACAACTTTCGAGAGTTTACCTCGCCGTTTTTCGCGGATCTCATTGCGCAATGTTGCTATTTGTTTGGCGTATAATGTGCCCGTAATAGTGGCTCCATGCTCGAGATACTCAATCATTAATACCCCTTTACCATCCCAAAAACAGAGCCCATGACCTTACCGGCAGATGGGCTCACCTTGAATTTCTTCGGAGTTGGAGATGATGGCCTTTCCCATGTCATAGACTGCAGTTTCGTTTCTGGGTCGATTACGACCATCCATCATTAGATGGAGTCATGTTTCGTCCATTGTTATAAATCGCGCCAAAAAAAGTTCCCGGTCTTGCTGCATCAGGTTCAAAGCTTCTTGACAAATCTCTAGTCTAGTTTGTTTTTGCGTGTCAGTAAGCATTCTTGGTACCCAACGCGCAGCTACCTTTTTATACCCAAGCGTTCATGTAAAATATTATGCACGCTCCCCGTTGAAATCTTTACATTTTCAGCAATAAAACGAACCGTGACACGACGATCCGCCAAAACTGAGTTTTCGACTTTTTTCACAATTTCTTCAGTTACTGCTGTAGTAGGGCGTCCGGAGCGGGGGTCGTACATTGTCGATGTTCTTCCACGTCTAAATTCGGCGCACCAACGTGCGACTGTCGAATACGGAGGAGCATTAGACCCTTAAGTGTCCCGCAAATCCAAATTGACTTGGTCCGTAGAAAAATTTTTCAAACACAAGTATTTGATAACGGCGCGCAGTTCAATTTTCTCCATTTTCGCTAACGTACTCAATAGCATTGCAAAGAAATTACCGTATATTTTTTTAAACAAAAGACAGTTAGTTTTTTTTTTCATAGCAATCAGCTAGATAGATTAGCTTTACCGGCCAGTATTTAATTTCGTAATATGAAAAGAGTTTGCATCTCATTCTCACTTTATATTGAACGCCCCTCGTATAACAGACTGATTCCCACGCTGCCAAACTTGTAACTACCAGTTGATTTGGTAAGTATACACAGGATAAGCTAAATGAATGTGGTAAGTAATAGAATAATAGAAGCAAATGTTGGTATTATAACTCCTTGGCTTAGAGATTGCCCATTCTACCCTCTTAATTTTGAGATCTTATATGGTTTAGCTTTGTTTGTAAGTGCTCTCTAAGATTTAAATGAAGAGCAAAAATACTTATTCGACTTTAGTGTTCTACAAGGTTTCCATCACATATTAACTAACTATTATTTTAAAGCAACTCGTGTTTTCTTGTACCTTTTTTACTCATACCCTTTCACCCTTTTTTATTGTTAGTCGAAGAGTTACAAACGGAACGCGATATCTTGTGAGGTTAGAAGTTAAGATTATTGATTAGAGTTACAAATAAAGTACAATTGGTGACGTTACAAAGCATAAGAATACGTTTTGAAATAAAAAAGTTATAAACATTAACTTATTTTAAAAAAAATTGATGGAGAGTCTGTGGTTTTCAGTAGATTGATTTACACCTTGTATACTTGGCGTAACTAACTCATCGTTTTCCCACGTCAATTATGCTAGGTTTACACGAGCTTAGTAGCTAATGCTTAGTACTTGTCACTTACACTTGTCAGATGCGTGTATTGTATAATACTAAACACTTGTAGGTACAATATGTTTACACACTCCTGACAAGTGTAAATGACAAGTACTAAGCATTAGCTACTAAGCTCGTGTAAACCTAGCATTAGGTACGCTTTGTTGACACGTTACCAGAAAAATCGAGTGACTAGAATTACATCGCGGGGCATGGAGTTAACGAAGTTAGCGATCGAGAGCAGTAGTAATATAACGCTTGGTCTCGTTTTACCTTCGTGGATCTATTTGAAGTGAATGACATACCTCAATAGGTAGGTACAATTTTGAATGCGTCATCGGGTCCTTTTATTCCTAAATACCTACACTTTGTCGGCCGCTATTAAATGAATAACTCAGATTGTACAATTGACCAATTTCGCGTCTGCTAAATACCTATGCTTGAATGACGGTAACCGCCGTATGGTGACTTTATTTTTATGGGAAACGTAATGTATGGGGAGTTATGAACAGGATGATGTATGAAAGAGAAGTCATTCAGTTCAAATTACACAGTAGTGTAATAATAATTATGTACATGTACATAATGTATGGTTAGTAGTATATTATATTTACTCTCGCATTTGTTCTTTTTATTATGAAAACTAGTTGCCATGACGGCGGACGGTCAAATTTTTTTATAAAAACCGGCCAAGTGCGAATCAGACTCGCGCGCCGAGGGTTCCGCTCACATATTTTGCTATATCAAAATATACGCTGTAAACAGCCGTAAAAATCCAGTGTTAGCACAGCCCTGATTCTAAGTAAAATGTACGCTGTGTGGGATCATTTTATGTTGGTTATTCGGGACACCCCTCAATGTTTAATTTAATTATATTTTTATTATTTGTTGTTGTAACGGCCACAATAATACAAAATCGGTGAAAATTTTAACTACTTACCTAGTCAATGTCATTATAAAGACATTGTTAAAAATGCTGAAAAAAAACACGTTTCTGGTATGACGACCCCTTTAACTTTATTTTATTTTTATTATTTTTTGTTATAGCGGCAACAGAAATAGATCGTCTTTGAAAATTTCAACTATCTAGCTACCGCGCTTCATGAGATACAGCCTAGTGACAGACAGTCAGACAGACGGACACTGGAGTCTTACTAATAGGGTCCCGTTTTTACCCTTTTGGTACGGCACCCTAAAAATGGAAATAAAACCAGTAGCTCTTTAGGTAGTCTTTAGCCTTTGACTCTTTTATCTATATTTTGGCAGAGGAAGATACATTAAAGCATAGTAAACAAGAAAATTAAACGTCTTTTATCGCGTTTCAACTTGGCACTTAGGAGTAATTTTGCGATGAAATATGTATTTAAAATTTTGTTCCATCAAGTAAAAAAACTTATTTAGATCTGTAGGTAAAAATTATCTTACTAGCGACCCGCCCCGGCTTCGCACGGGTGCAATGCTGATACTAAATATACTACAGAATGTCGTTATTACAACGTTCACAGCTTTTTTGTCATTAGACCGTATTATAGGCACGCGCCGCCAACCCCGGCTTGTACACCGCCGCGACCGCTATATGTTTCTGGGTTTTAAATCTGTAATATCTTCGAAAATATTCATTTAAATTACATGCTGTAAAGAGCCATATTGATCTATTTAACTTGAACAATGTATTTAAGGTACTATTGAATGAGGATTAATGCTGTATTGCTTCAAATTAAGCTATTATTTCTCGTAAAAAGTAAAGGATAAAAAATGGTTATTGTGGGTTATCCCTAAGAGATAGACATATACCATTGCGGACTTTTTTGTAGATCTTTTTAAGGTGTACAATACTCTAGTTCATTATTTTGATCTATCTTGTAGGGTTCAGCCAGCTTTACTATGTAAGCGCAAAAAAATGTGTTTATACATCACATTAAAAACCTCTAAAATTATCAGTGTTACTCTCCTATATTATGCATGTATTATACCTACATTAAAACCTTCCTCTTGAATAACTCTATCTATTAAAAAAACCCGCATCGAAATCCATTGCGTAGTTTTACAGATCTAAGCATACATAGGAACAGACAGACAGACAGCGGGAAGCGACTTTGTTCTATACTATGTAGTGATAGTGATACAGATAATCACCTCACCTAACCTAAGACTAGACGGAACACGCAAGAAGTAATACATTTACACTGCTCACTGTAATTCGACCCTACATAATGTCACTGAAAGGGTTCAACGAATACCATTTCGCCGGCAGTATCGAAACTGTACCTATGTAGAGGTAGGTACCTACCTAATACCTACATATTTTAGATGTCCCAAATGTGACACCAGGGCCTCTCGACACCTTCAAAGTACTTTCATCTTATTTATACTACTCGACCACAGATCAAAGATAAACCTAGATATAGTGTAAAAAAAAGAGCAACGAGTATGAGTACCTACGTCAGATAGATCTGCTCGAACTTATCCTGATTACAATGAGTTAGAAGTAGGATTCGTACTCCTAGACCAAAAGAGCATCAACTCAAAATAATGTACCAGTTTAATTTATGCCTTCCAAGAATTGACTCAAGTCTAATTTAAAATGGCACATTATTTTTATGCTCTTTTGATTAGGGAGTGAAAATTGTTTCGCGATTAGGAAGGGGGCTTTGTCACGTTAAGGAGAAGGGGTGTGCAAAAACGCAAAAATCAGTTGTTTTTGTACAAGTTTTAAGGCGGCAATTTAGTTACGGTCAAGTGCAAAAATAAGTATCGATTTAATCCTCCCATCGTTATATACCTAAGTATACCTTAATTCAACGACATAAGAGCTATGGGACATATTTATGAGCAAGTTGTGTGCACCCATATTTTTCACTTGACCACACTTGACTGTACACATTTTGGAGTTTTGAAAACGATACACTGAAACATATATCTTGAAATTATTTGTCAAAATATGACATATCGTAGGTAAATATGAAATTGTAGTAGGTAAGTAAGCTAAAATATAGTGTCAATTTTACCCATGCTTCTCTTTGATTTAAAGACTCTACAGACTTTTAAGTAATTGATTGTTGCTGAAATAATACCATTAATTTAAAGCAACTTGATTGATGATAATCGCAGAATTTCAATTCAACTGCCCAACGTAATGAATGAATCAAGTAAGTAAATCCGAGGTTAAAAAAGAGTAAATAATTTTTTAAGATCCTAGAGTCCGACACTAAAACTTATCTATTTATACATCAAAAGCAATCAAAACTTATGAATTATGCGGCAATTACATTAAGTAAGTCGATCGCCGCATGCAACGTGCAGTGACCGCAATAGTGTGAAGAGCACGGTAGTCGGCCGCATTCGGCGAGCGACAGCTACCAGCGCCTAATTATGGCCACCGCATTAGGCGGACAGACTAATGTGAAGACTACGTTCGGTCGTCGAAGTAGTTTGAAACAAGTTCGGCGACGAACGACGACGAACGAAGTAGTGTAATTGCCGCATTATGCTGCATGGTGTCCCAGAAACCGACGACAGTCCGTCAAATAGAAATTGTTCACGAATTAATTATTGGGCAAATTAGTCAGTGACAGTGACTATCGGTATTCAGCAAGTAATATTTTTCTAAGGATTTTGTATTTTGTACTGCAAGTTCCGTACAAAATACAAAGTAAGTAGGTATATTTTATAGGTCAGGCTGCTATTTACTCTTAAACTACTAAAAATTTTCTAGCAAACGTAGCCGTAATAGTTTTCCTATTTAGGTACTTCGATATGTTTAACTCCCACCATAATTTTTTTTTAAATTTTCAAACAAACAATTTAGCTTTTAGAGGGGAGGGGGATGCTCGATTTAACAAAAATTTGAACTTTAAAGTTAAACATTTCGCAAACGAATCGCTGTATCGAAAAATCGTCTGCCGTTTTGCCATTTTGGCTTCGGAACACTAAAAACTAAACTAAATTGGTTTATTTTTAATACATAATACCATTAGTGTCTTATTAAGTTTTTACTGCGATATTATGCAATGCAGCTGATTTTTTTTAAATATTTTTCAGTTAATCAGTAATAAATATGAAAAAAAACTAATTTAAGGCTAAGAAATATTCGGCCAAAACTAGATTTACAAATTTTAAAGTCTCCTATTTTTACTAAACCTTAAATTAGTTATTTTGAGAGGTAAATAATTAGCAGTCGATATTAGGACGGAGAGACGGAATATCGTCAGTTTCAGGCACAGTGTACAGCGAACGTTATCTTATCATAGTCTTTTCACTGTTAGCGCATGGTGCGGGTGACAGGTGTCAAAACCAAAGACAAGAGAAGTGAAGCCTTTAAAACTCGAATCGATAAAACTATTAATTTTTGTTGTTTTTTTTTAAAGTTTTTTTTTCTGATTAAACGAGCAACTGGGTCACGGGATGGGAGAGTCACTTATCTGTTGCTGGCCTTTAAAGTAAGCTTCCACCGGTCTGGAAACACTGCTGCCGGAAGTTGGTTCCACAATTTCACTGTACTTGGCAGGAAATGCCGAAGAAAACGTACAGTGGTTGACCCCCATTCATCGAGTTAGTGACGATGGAATTATGTGAACTTAGGTAACATAAGCATAGCAATTGTTGGTATTCATAAGGAGATAAGATTTTAACCGTGTTTGTTGCTTGAGATTAAGGGCGAATTCTCTGAACTCAATAGTGAATTTGTTGAATGTTGGAAGAATGTAAGTGGATTAGCTGAAAATTAAAAAAATTAATGCACTTATTATAATGGAATACAGTTACGGAATATTTAGTCCCTCTTATTACTACGCAAAAGCATAATCGCTACATTTGTTACATGACGCAAAATCCCACTATTACGCGTATTCTAGCGCGTAGCATAAATAAAATCTAATTTCAATAGCGTACTGCAGCAGTTATAAGTGTTACGCTTGATTACGGGGTAGTTCAGTGAAAATAAATGCTACATTGCAACAGGTAAGATGAACCGGGGTTAAATTGACAGGGTTAATATTAAATGCAAAGTGGGTAATTTTGTCGACAATGAAACAGCAGTGTGGTTTCATACGTGAGTCATGGGTGGATTTATATTGTGAGTGAGCATTCTCAAATTTTGTTACTTGTTTACTATTTTTTCACTAGTTTCGCCTACAATTTCGTTCGCGTAAATAGTAGAACTAACGATTATATAGTCATTGTCCGGACAGGTCATCGTAAAACAATTGCAACACAGTAAAAGAGCAATATTAATAGAGTCGTAAAGGTATTATTTCAACAACTTTTTTTTTATTTTTACTGGTTGAATTGAACATTATGCAACCATCAACATCTGATACTCCATTAGGTACTAATTTCAGTTCTCACAAAACTGTTTCAGGAATGCCACTTTGCAAAGCTATGACAGAAATGCAACTGAAAAGGTCAAATGCTAATTTTGATAATACTTATCCGCTTAAGATCATATCGTAATCTTAGGTACATTACTTATTACTTATTATAATAGGTACTACTTATTATACATTACTTATTATTTAGACGACCAGATGGCCTAGTAGGTAGAGAACCTGACTACGAAGCTTGAGGTCCCGGGTTCGATTCCCGCGTCGGGACAGACATTTGTATGAATAATACGAATGTTTGTTCTCGGGTCTTGGGTGTTTAATATGTATTTAAGTATGTATCTATCTATATAAGTATGTTTATCCGTTGCCTTGTACCCATAACACAAGCTATGCTTAGCTTACTTTGGGACTAGGTCAATTGGTGTGAATTGTCCCGTGATATTTATTTATTTATTTATTTATTACGACTCTATAGATTTTTTTTCTACTTCCGTATAAGTATGTTTTTGCGATGCCTGACTTGTCTGAGGTATGATTAACTATTATAGTATTTAAAGTATTTAGATGCAACTACTAATCCCAAGACACACAACTCTAATAAAAAAGGCAATGTGCGTGATAATGCCTTTTTAGTCCCTTTCCCGCGGTGAATTTCAAAAAATCTCTTGTGTACCTATTAGTTCTAAGACCCATAAGGAATATGGGTGCCAACTCAGATCAAATAAAAAGTAAAGATAGACCGCTGCGAACAGCCGAGTGAGGCCGGTTTTATAAACATGTGTGCGTAGGCCGGTGTTGCCATCATAATTCTTAATACCCTGATACTACGTTGCGTGTCACGTTGATACCGTTACTACAGTAAAAAACGTTGATAAACTTTTACAAGAAACAAATAACTATACGTTGCGAGTCACGTTCTCACGTTTTAAACCATGCTAATAAAGAATAGAATTTAAAATGAAAAAAGAAAAGGTTGCAATAACAGGGTAACTACAACATTATAATGGCAACACTAGTGTTGACGTTTTGGATTATAAGCAAGATTTGGTGGAGTTTGGATGCAAGTGTGTGCGTGCCATTGTGTAAGCACACGGTTTGGTGTAGTTTGACCGGCCTCACTTCGTTGTTTGCAGCGCTCTATCTTTACTTTTTATTTGATCTGAGGGTGCCAAACTAAAAGTCTGTAGCTCTTAGTAGTCAGGTCTGGGCGTTGTCTGTCAGTCAGTCAATGAGTCACTTTACTCTATTACAGACATAAAGAAAATAAAGCAAATTTAACAAAAAACTGTGGTAATTTCTTTCCAAATAACACGACCAATTACGATCATTACTCTATCACTGACTGTAAACAATTCATCAATGTACTTAAACAAATATGTCACAACATAATGTCATCGAGCACCTTTAGCGCGTTGCGACTGCAGATACGTCGCAGTAGGGTTACCATTTTCTAAATTTAGACATAAAAAGTCGAATATAACAAGTTATTGTAAAAGTACATTTTAGCATTCCGGAGCCAAAATGGCAAAACGGATCCCTTGTACCTAGTTTCACCATGTTTGTCTGTCCGTCCCTACGCGGCTTTGATTAGAGACTATTAGTTCTAGAAAGTTATGGTTTTGCATGGATATATATGTATGCACCAATTATCCCGACAAAAAAGTAAAATAAAACATAGAAAAAAAATATGGTACCTCCCATAGTGAGAATTTAAAAAAAATCACGATGTGAGTAAATCCATCAAATTAACAAGGAGAACTATAACGGCTAAGTTAGCTAGGGAATTATTAGTAGGTAGTCTAAGAATAAACAGAAGTCTAATTTATTATAAAATATGACCTAAGTACTTCGAAAATTCCGTACAAAATACAAAATCCTTAGAAAAATATAAATTGTCCAATGCGGATAGTAAAAAGTATAATAAAAATTTTTAGAAAAAATATTTTTTGAAGCAATCATAAGCAAAGTTGACGTTCAAATACCACTTTGGAGCGTGCGGCGCTTGTTGACGGCGATTATGGTAACTACACAATAGGTACTATACTAGAAATTATGCGTAACGGCTACGGAACTCTGTCCTGGGCGTGTCCGACACGCTTTTGGTATTTTTTTTATATAAGATTTTTGCAGACTTTTTGGTGATGTTACTCGCATTGTCATCCAAACTACATATACTTGCCTGAAGTCAATGCGATCATCAATCGACTTGCACGACTTGAGCCACACAAACATGCCTGCTAACGTGGCAAGTTAAGTAAAAGCTTACTATCTAATAAATCTCACGCACAGTACCAGTTTAACAGTGATGGCGCCGACATTTAATGTACTTACATACGTTTTATTTGTAAAAATACATTATTTATTAATTTTCTTCACACACTTACTCGAAATCTGAACTAAATCTGAACGTAATGCCGAATGCCGAATTGAACGCATGGTCACTCTAGCCACGCACGAGCGATCCAGACCTACGTCGAGCCACAGAGCCGACACGGTGTGATTTTGCTAAATTAGAAACAGTAACGCAATAGGTAACTACGAATCATAGGTGAAGTCAAAAACAAAATGACATGAGGTTAGATTTTTTTTTCTTACAATGCCATGGCACAATGCAATTACTTTGGCATTTTTAAATTAGTTACTGTAAAAAATTGTTACGTATAACATAATTATAACATGTAGCTCTAAACAAAACACTATGTTATATTATAATAGTCAACAGTATGCTGTTACAAGTCCACTCTAAATGAGTACCTAAGTAACTATTACTGGGGATTAATTTCAACTCATTATCTGTAAAATGCATTTACTTTAATTATCTATACCTACTGAATACATATTTTTAAATTTTGATGTATATATTACCAAGGATGATATAAGACTGGATTGGCAGTCGCCATAGTACGGATCGGCCGCGATTTTTGTAGTTCGATTATTAAATCTAGATGGCGCTGAAATATAGCCAGAGGCTTTGAAGGCAAAACAATAAGACTACAGATAAATAAATATATTAGGGGGACAATCTTACATAAATCGACCTAGTCCCAAACTAAGCAAAGCTTGTACTATGGGTACTAGACGACGATAAACATACTTATATAGATAAATAAATACTTAAATACATAAACATCCATAACTCAGGAACAAATATTCGTGCTCATCACACAAATAAATGCCCTTACCGGGATTCGAACCCAGGACCTCTTGCTTCGTAGGCAGGGTCACTACCAACTAGGCTAAGGCGGTCGAGATGTTTCATATTACTATATACAAATGTATTATTATGCAATATTTTTGAAAAATAATACATTTGTAGTAATATGATACATCTGTAGTCTTATTGTTTTGCCTTCAAAGCCTCTGGCTATATTTCAGCGCCATCTAGATTTAATAATCGAACTACAAAAACCGCGGCCGATCCGTACTATGGCGACTGCCAATCCAGTCTATATAATCCTTGATATTACATAAATAAATACCAAATAATAAATTGCATATAATATCATAGGTACCGTCAGTATTCCAATCGGTTGCAAAGATATTCAACAAAAACAGTAAATCATTTCTCCTGTACAATTTACATTTTGCGATTACCGACTTATTGCTCGGGGCATCGCTTTACTACGTTGCAGTGCAGTAGGGTAAAAAAATATGTGTATATTTTATATTTATTCCCGTTTGTACATTGCTATCTAGGTAATTAGAGGTTCATTAATATGTACTAGTCGGTATGCCCTCGAATAGGACGGTTCGGTCAGTGTCGGTGTAAGATTATTTCGTTCAGTTTGCAGACTATGTAATCATCCCACTGCTAGGAATAATCTTGACATAGTAATTGAAACCGAGAAGATACTGATGTTTTTGGGATACCGCAGTCGAAACGGAACCCAAATTCTGCCATTCCCGTCTGTCCGCAGTTTAGATCGAAGACTCTTAGTATTAGAAATCTGTAATTAAATTTAGCGTGGGTATACTTAATAAACACGCCGATGAAATCTTTATTAAAAGCTTATCCTCGCCTTCTCCTATACTTGACCTGTGACTCGTCAAGTGGGGATGGTTTTTGTTTGCGACTTTTCGTGGGGTGAGGTAACATAAGTAGATGCAGCCTCTTTACATCACACGTCCACTCATTTCATTTTTACTTAACTTTCGTTCACATATTTAAAACCCACACCATACATAACTATATAGCGCAAATGTGTACACGCACACAATCATTTTAAATGACCACTGTGATAAGGACCCACGTTATGCTTCATATTTTACCGTCATATTTTTAAGCAAAGGGAAAAGCGCGTGTTGCCATCTCCAATTATAAGTATTTTGTACAGAACGTCAAAATGAAAATATGAAAAATTAAAAAGGTAGGTATTGCTTTACTAGTGTTCCTGTAGTATAATTTTGATTAATACGGCAGAGTACAATAAATAAATTTGCATGGACCGTCGCTCATTAAGTACGGAGGATTTGTTAAACTCTCGTAAAGGGGCATAATTAAAATTTTCTCTTTGCCTTGGACTATGAGTACCTGTTGTTATATGCACATCGGTTCAATTGTTCTCTGGTATGAAAAGCTTGGAAAAGCTTAATATTTCGCAAACAAATCCTGGAATTGTAAGGCTTACACCGTGATTATTAAGTAGGTATACCCATGCCAAATTACAGCGTTCTTAATAGTAATAATAAGTATCTCTGAACTAAGTCACGAACTGAAATGTATAGGTATATGGCGAAGCTATTAGGATTCCGTTTTTTGCTATTTCGGCTACAAAACGCTTAAAACGATGGGTTCTCCGACTAAAATTCTGTCTCAAGCTGCGACATTTACTTACGCTGTCAGGACCGTCTAATTAAAATATAGTAAGTACCAAATAGCGAAGTCGAAATGAAAAAAAAACGGGCCAAGTGCGTACCTGTGCAGGATTCTATACTAAACTAAGTAACTAGTAACTAACTAACTAACTGGTGGCAGCTTCATGGGTTTTTGTAAATTATAACTTTGTTTAGGTTTAAGAATAATATACCGTTTGTGCCCAAATAAACATTAAAATCCGGCAAATACTCAATTTTAGTTTTGATCGACTATAAATCGTTAATATTTCAAGCCTAAGCTGTAGGCAATAAATTCCCTTTTAAATTAGTTATACTTACATTAACCATCACGATATTTTCAGATATTTTAAGCTAAATGTTTATCTCGTAGAGACACTTGACTTTAACAAAAGATAGCATTCTAAAGATTTATATTTTTTTAAATATTATCTTTAACAAATTACTATTAACATTGTTTAAACTACGCTACTTAGACATCTAATTGAGTTTTCTCTTCTGTCCGCAACTTTATCAAAGAAAATACATATTTCACTACTGCATACGTGTCGTCATTTGAAATTTTCTGAGAACAGTACCTCTACCATGAGTTTACACTAGTTTACAGTGACCGTACTCGCTAGCGACGGCGTAAATTATTTGTATGGAGAATTGTACAGCGCCTCTAGCGGTCACTTACGGAAGTACAATTCTCCATACAAATAATTTACGCCGTCACTAGCGAGTACGGTCACGTAAACTAGTGTAAACTCATGGTAGAGGCACAGGACTGTTTCTCGTACCCGAGTGGTTTTTCGCAACACCGGGACAGAGTACTTACCTGAGAATGGGATAGTCCCGTTCAAAACGGGACGTATGGTTCACATTATGTATGACACATCTATCGTCTTTATAAGTCGCCTTCTGAGTTACCTCGTGGAGTGATCGATTTAAAAATGTTAGTCGCTTAACATTATGGACGATTTGTTTATTTTTTATTAAGCTTGCGTGTTTCCATTTTTCAAGCTCTTAAATGAAGTACCCAAACTCAGCTATAGCGTTGCTTATTTGACATTGCCTTTAATTTCCGAAGCTGGTTGAATATTGCAATGCTATTTAAGGACTTATTCAAACTGCAGTCCACACCGCATTCAGAAAATTGTAAAGTAAAACGTTAGTTTGTGACGTTCCGTTTTTTAAAATGACATATTCCGTTTGTTTAGGGCAAAACTCTCGATTTTATTTAATTTTACTAAAAAAATAGTTATATAGTAATAAAATGCCATGGGCTTGCATGCATTAGCCAAGAATAGATGTAGATCATTTCTGATAAAAAATGACAAATATGTAATACTGTTCTCTTAAGTCAAGAGGAGGTGTACCTTAAAAAAATCTTAAGAGTTATTTATAGCATCTAACACAGGAAGTTTGAAGCTACAAGTTGATATTAATAACCAATAACTCAAAGGTGTTTTTTTTAACTTCTGCCTATTACCATAAGAGGGCAGAATACTTAGTACAATAAAATAAGACGTGCCTAATTTTAAACGTAATTTATAAACGTGTATCCAACTGTACGCACTAAATGCAGATAGATAAAGGATCTGTATGTTGAACTCAGACAAAATGATCATCCCATATCAAACGTTTAGTCTCACTCTGAGAAAAAGCTCTTTGAGTATTGTAACATTTGTAACGTAATAAGTGTCTATAACCTTACTAAAATAGAAATGCTTAGTAAAATAAGCAGATTGCATATTTTTAGTGTATACATAATTATGTTTGTTCCCACAATATCCGCAAACTGGAATATTCGCCGAAGTATGTTGTTCCTAAATGCACCAATGTATACCGAAAAAGCACATGGCAGTGTGTGTTTCCAAGTATATACTCAATAAGTTACCATCTGAGACATATATTATTGTGACGATCGATCCTAATTGATGTAGGAAAATGGTCAACGTTTTATTTTTATGTTATGTTATAAAGCTAAGTAATAATAATTTCAAGTATTTTTAAGATGTAAAATGACTTAAATGACCGATTGACAGCGGTGGATGAATTCTGTTGAGTTTATGCTCGCTGTTTTGAACATTTATTAAAAAAAAACATTTGTTTATAAATTATAAAAACTCTTACCCAACTTACATACATACACATACAATCACGCCTTCTTCCCAGCAAGGTATTTGTTATTTGTTGAGACTATTTGTTTCTACCTGCTACGATCCTGACATACATCTTTTGCTTCCACAACACTTACCCAACTTAATGAGTTTTAATGATTCGTGGTTAATAATTAATAATATTAGTCTTACTTGTTACGGGACGTACAGACAATAATTACATCCACCCGCAAATTCTTCAGCTTTCCCGTGATCGTGATGCATGCAACTGTATTAAAATAACGGAAGCTCATTAAATGTAAATACAGTCTACATTCCGTAACAGGCATGTCAAAGACCAACTAAGATTTTTGTTTTTATTTATTAGATTATTTAAAAGATTTGTAGCAAAATGCTTTCAGAGTCGACCGAAATATAGTTCGAAGTTTCATTGGACCGAACCTTACATTACCAATATTTTGTGCAACAAAAAGGCTCCCCTACAAATGACAAAAGATAAATACTTTGGTACATCGCTTTTTATGATTTGACATTGATTAACTTTTTATTAACAGGTTATTCTGGACAAAGCTCTACGTGTTCATCCATAGCAAACCAGAATTTTACACACAACATCAAAAGTGTAATGTACCTAAGAAACAAAATTTTAACCTCATTTTTTATTCAAATTACCTATAGAAAAATATAACGTTGTTAGATAGATGTGATTACGGCTAAATATACTAACTATTCACTACATTTAAAACTAGGTTACTAAAAAAAACAACCTGTATTCTTTCTATACTACGTATAAATTTGCATAGTTAAGGGAACTATGTGTACATATTCCACACAAACAACGTTTTCCAGCACACAGTGTGGGAGACAGGTTAATTTTAAAAGCGATAGTTGTAAAGGCGAGCTTACCCGTTTCTGGGAAACGTCCTTGTGAAGTTCCACAATTTACGTGCAGTTTTCATAAGCAAAAGCGCAGCTGACTGAGCGCGTACAGAGTAGAAATATTATTTCGTCGGTCAAGTGTGTGAGGATAAGGGTTGTAAACCCACAGGTTGCACTGCAGTGGAGTGCCGATGCCGGGCGGTACTCACTGTGACCTTGCTGCGGGGTGGTGCAGGCAGGCGCGGTGCAGCGAGCGGGTCCCGCACGCCAGCGCGTGGTTGCTTATAGGCGCGAAAGGCGCGTGTGGCGCGTGGCGTGGCGTAAGAACGCGCGACCGACCGCCTCGGGTTAGCGCACCACACTGCTTATCGACCTCTCGCCTCTCACACACCGCCCTAATACGCCGCCGCGCCCGCCTACCGCGCACCATTGCCAAAATGTGAGAAACCTTTAACAATTCATCTGTCATTATCCTTACCGACGCGATCGATGCCAAAGTGCGACGGCGATTCACTTTCATCAGGTGGACCCGACGTGCAGCACAAATGCAGTTCGCAAGCGTCTTTTTCACCTAAAGCTACAAAACGTCTTAGGTAGTCTTGGTTACCTATACTAAGAAAATTATTTTTGTCCTCCTCTTCATATTATGTTTGATTTTAGTTACCTGAAAGACGTCACATAGCTCAGGCATTGAATAGCTGTCTCTGTAATTATGCACCCACGTTGCAACTGCCAAAATGTCTGAGTCGTAAACAATAAATACTGCTTAATGGTATGACGCATACAGTTAACATTACATAAAGTACTGTCAAAAGTAAAAGCTGTATTTATACGTAGGTATACATCCTTTTATCTTCTCTAGATTAACCTAGGTACAGCCCAGTTTGCTTGAGAGGGCTTGGGTGGGCTGTGGTGCCCGCGCGGCCTCTGTGTGTATTGGAAACTTATCACACACCATTTATCTGCTTCGCAGGTATGTTCAGCTATCTAACGAGGTTTTTCTACCACCGAAAAGCTCAAAGTAATTATCTTTAAACAGCTCGATGCAACGAAATCTAAGAACTTGTGTACCGATCTATTGCATCGTCACAAAAGTATTTGCAACACTTACTTATCTCGTTAAATTTAATTAGTAATTTAAAGCGACAATTCCTTGCACTTTCCCATAAGACCGTTAATTGCATATTATGAATGAACTTAAGAATAAATTCTCGTAAGCGTGCTTGAGATTAATTAAATCTTGCTTATTGCCTTTGTCATACGACCTGAGGTATCGGAAACATGTTTTAATTAAAAAAACTCGAACTCGAGTAAGTCATGTACGTGCAAAGCAAGCATCGTCGAAGAAAACAAGATGGCTATAATTACTTATCTCTTGCATTGCGATAGTACCTGCAGTCAGAGGTTAGTATAAAATAATATAACTAAAATCACAAAAGCGAATTCCTTGGCAAGCATTTATTTCGTTTCACTTGCCTCAATGTCTTTAAGTCTGTCTGTAAACAAATCTTGGAAGTCGAGGTTAATATATTTATAGTCGTCGAATTGACTTGAAATTCAGTATAAATACTAGGGGCGTTCAATAAAAAGTGAGAATGAGTATGTTATAAACAACTTTTACTAAATGTCATTTTATTTTTCGACATAGTCACCTTTTAGCATAATACACTTAGTATATCTTTTTTCTAAACTTAAAATTCCATTTTTAAAAAAGGTCTCATCTTGAGTACTTAAAAAATCTTGTACTGCAGCGACTACCGCGTCGTCGTCTTCAAATTTCTGGCCTCTCAGGTATTGTTTCAATCTCGGAAATAGGTAGAAATCACTGGGAGCGAGATCTGGTGAATACGGAGGATGCTTAAGGATATCGAACCCAGCATCACGAATTGCAGCCAGTTTGGATTACAGTACAAGTAAAGTCAACCAAAAGTATCATCAGCCAAAAAGCTTATATTGAAAATGAAATTTATACGAAAATAAAAATTGACACATAATTTATTTAATTCATGTTACGTTATGTTCTTTATTTCTTTCTTTATTATCGTGTTCTTTCTAAAATCCTAGCTATTAATCCGCACGTTTTTAGGATTTTGTACCTCTATAGGAAAAACAAATTCCATAAAGGATCACTTCGTTGTCTGTCAAGTCAAGACACTTTTCCCAGGACATGTGTAGTTGCCAAGTTGAAATTAACATAAAAAAAATTATGTCTGCAGACCCTTGAAACTGTAAAAAATGTATTAAAAATGTAAATTTTGCAAAAACCTAATATATTGACAACTACTTTAGATACTCTATCTAGTATGAGATACAGTTTTTAACATTTTTCCTGCAGTATAATCTTTATTTTAAGATTTATGATAAGACCGGGATAAAATAATGCCTGTTCCGAAGTTTCCCCGGTGCCGTTAAATTGCCCGCCGCTATCTGACGCGACAAAGGGTGTAGAGCGTCCGCGTCCGTCTGTCACCGGCAGCGTCGCAAACTCCGACGTCCTAAGGCCACACCTACAGTTGGTACAGCAAACACTTCGGTAGCTCCACAGAACTAATAATACGAAGAATAGAAATGCTTTAAATTGTGCACTGCAATGTGGCCGAAACGTCGAGGTAATTATTTGTCGTTTTTTGCGTGATAAATCCCGTGCGTTGTAACAGTTAATAGAAATTCTATCGTGTGAACCTATTTTTTTCCAGAATTATTGATATTAATCCGCACGTTTTTGTGTTTTCATTTTCATGGGTTTTGGCCACTTGTGGTACCTACCAGGGAATTGTACCGTACTTACCCAAAGAGTAAACCCTATTACTGAGACTTCGCTGTCTGTCCGTCCATCCATCCATCCGTCCGTCTGTCCGTCTGTCACTAGGCTGTATCTTATGAACCGTGATAGCTAGACAGTTGAAATTTTCATAGATGATGTTTTCGGTTGCCACTATAACAAAAAATACTAAAAATCAGAAAAAAATAAATATTGAAGGGGGCTCCCATGCAACAAACGTGATTTTTTTGCCGTTTTTATAGATAGTGGTAAAGAAACCTTTGTGCGCGAGTCCAACTCGCACTTGTCCAGTTTTTTTTTAAATAGCCCATTTAAAAAAAAAATCAACTTCGTTACAGACTGAGCTGGGAAAATAAGTAAGTACTTATATGGATTTTAAGCCATTTGCAGGTAAAGGCTGCTATGAAATAAATCGTGACATATGGCGCAACTATGACATTTCTGTATATTGACAATGTCAACGGTAGAAAAATAAATGTAATACATACTTGTTGCGTGTGACAGAATAGCAAGTAACTACCTACCTATATTTTTTTTCTTATGGGTCACATTGTCAATATTCAGAAACTTCATCGTTGTGCAATGTATCAGCTCTGAGGATTTACTTCATAACGTCCGTTGACTATTAGGTCCTCGGCTTTTAACTCGCGTGAGATTTCATCATCATCATCATCATTTCAGCAGAAAGACGTCCACTGCTGAACATAGGCCTCCCCCGAGGCTCGCCAAACAGATCGGCCTTGAGCCATCCGTATCCAATTCGTTCCCCCACCTTCACCAGGTCGTCGCTCCATCTTGTTGGAAGCCTACCTATAAGTGAGATTTGACACAAGCTAAATACACATAACGATGCTTAGTATTTTTCATTGAATTAACACATTTACTGCCAACAACGCATATATGCGTTTTCTTGACAGGCACTTGAACGCACATGTTCGTTTAAGGCATCTGACAAAGTCTCGAGTTTGACAACCGGCAGCGAATGCGTCAAAACAATAAATTACTAATCATAATGTACGATTCGCAGTGACATCTTGTTTTATTTAGAAGATAATTGTGCCAAAAGGGGAAAATTAAATAGTGGTGTAAATAGTGTTAACTTATTACGATAACTAAATTATCTTAGTGGGTTGTCAGTAATCTAACTGATTACTGGTCACTTAAGTCTGCTCCCAGTGTGGCCTCAGCCTTAGCGATGCAATAAATTTCACTATTTATAATTCGACGAATCGCGCGAAGATAATTAAATCGCATTTCAATTGGATCGCATTTCTACTGGCTGCTCTTTCTTACAATACTAGACAATATGCGTAAACAGTTGAGATATGGTATTTTTCTAGTCTTCAAAGTTGACTTAGTCCAAACATAGCATTTGTTTGGAAAAACTGTTCAAAAAGTTCTTCTTTTCAACCGACGAAAACAAAAGGAGGAGGTTCTCAAGTCGACGTGTATATATATATATATTTTTTTTATGTATGATCACGCATAACTTTTTACAGAGTAGTCGGATTTTGATGATTTTGGAAAGCGTATACCCCAAGGGTAGTCCCATTTAAATTTGGAAATAATATTCCAACCCTAAGGGTAGGAAAACAGGGCATGATTGAATAACTATTTACAGAGTAGTCTGATTTTCATAATTCTTTTTTATTGGAGATGGGAAAAAAGTATAAAATAAAAACTTTTTAACAAAATAATTAAACCGCCGAAGAAACTGAAAAGTAAAAAATAATACCTTTTTTGTTTGACCTTAATCTAGGTACTAGTTTGAAGTCGGTGCCTCAGCACTAGCCAGGAGGAGTGGACCTATAATCGTCTACCTGATTGGCTTCTATCACTCCTCCTGGCTCGTGCTGAGGCACCGACTTCAAACTGGTACCTAGATTAAGGTCAAACAAAAAAGGTATTACTTTTCAGTTTTTTCGGCGGTTTAATTTTTTTGTTATAAAGTTTTTTGTTAGAATACGTAACGGACTAAAGTTGCTGTGCTACATAAATTTGTCGTACGGCCAACATAAATTGTTTGTTTCTTTTATTTTGTTAGAATACGTAACGGACTAAAGTTGCTGTGCTACATAAAGTTGTCGTACGGCCAACATAAATTGTTTGTTTCTTTTATTTTGTCAGAATACGTAACGGACTAAAGTTGCTGTGCTACATAAAGTTGTCGTACGGCCAACATAAATAGTTTGTTTCTTTTATTTTGTTAGAATACGTAACGGACTAAAGTTGCTGTGCTACATAAAGTTGTCGTACGGCCAACATAAATTGTTTGTTTCTTTTATTTTGTTAGAATACGTAACGGACTAAAGTTGCTGTGCTACATAAAGTTGTCGTACGGCCAACATAAATTGTTTGTTTCTTTTATTTTGTTAGAATACGTAACGGACTAAAGTTGCTGTGCTACATAAAGTTGTCGTACGGCCAACATAAATTGTTTGTTTCTTTTATTTTGTTAGAATAAGTAACGGACTAAAGTTGCTGTGCTACATAAAGTTGTCGTACGGCCAACATAAATTGTTTGTTTCTTTTATTTTGTTAGAATACGTAACGGACTAAAGTTGCTGTGCTACATAAAGTTGTCGTACGGCCAACATAAATTGTTTGTTTCTTTTATTTCCGACTCAGTTATAAGAATAAAACTACTCAATAGAAGTTTTACATTATGGTATCGAGGTCTACGTCCCGTAGATGTCTCATAAAACTGTTCAAGATCCAGGGGTCTGTTTGATTTTTACATAATATATAATGCAAAGCATCAAAGTACTGCTAAGGGAAGTGTTATAAATAAAAAACTAGTGCATGCAGTACTAAATTTCAGATATACCATCGTCACTCGGTATTAGTTGGAACTTTTTTATTATGTTTCGGACACCTACTTCTATTTGATTTTTCGATCTTTAACAATAAACTAAATATATATATTGATAATACTTTTAGAGTTAGCAAAGAGGGATTAACTAATAAACAATAATACGTGCTATCAAATTCTGCAACACATTAGTGTTGTCACTTATACCGTAACAGGGTGCAGCAACCGCAGGGCGATTTTGTTTTTCAAACAAGCTATTATGACAATTCAACTAGGTTAATTCCTCTATGAGAGTTAGGTAATAAAAGTAGACCTGTAAAAACAAAGCAATCTCCTTTGTGCCACGTAGCATTAGAATTAACGTCAGCGTAGCGGCGTAGCGGTTCGTAGCAGGAGCTACGAACTACTGTAATTTAAGCAGTGTTAAGCTAATTATCATTTTGACTTCAATATGCAACTCCGATTAACGTGATTAAACTGATAAAGTTTACATTAAAACACAGTATTCAGTAATCATTTAACAGCTATAGTCTTAATTACCTACTACACGCACTTACCTAAAAAGCACTCTGTGAATTTCTCAATAGAAACTACATTGCTCAAATGCAAAAAAATTAATGGAAAATTCTTTATTTTATTCCGGAATTACGTTCATTCACACAATTAAAAACCGGCCAAGGGCGTGTCGGACACGCCCAAGATAGGGTTCCGTAGCAGGTACGAAAAAATCTTTGCATACTTTATTAATGTGGTTGTTTTGGTCCCAACTCCCACCGCGCGCTAGGGTTAACAGCACGATGTACCCATCGTGGGCCCATCTGCCGGTAAGGTTATGGGCTCTGTTTTTTGGGATGGTAAAGGGGTATTAATGATTGAGTATCTCGAGCATGGAGCCACTATTACGGGCAACTTTATACGCCAAACAAATAGCAACATTGCGCAATGAGATCCGCGAAAAACGGCGAGGTAAACTCTCGAAAGTTGTGCGGTTCCACCAGGACAATGCCCCGGCACACAAGTCCGCCGTTGCAATGGCTGCAATTCGTGATGCTGGGTTCGATATCCTTAAGCATCCTCCGTATTCACCAGTAAAATGTTAAATAGGTAAAATAGATTAAATCAAGCCAAAATAAATGTGCCAAAATTCAAACAAAAACTAATCTACACTAAGAAGGACGGCCTAATAATGATCTACATCAGTGATACCCAAAGTGGTCTAAATCAACCCGCAGGGGTCGATGAAGACCTACGAGGGGTCTACGTACGCGAAAAAAACACATTGGAAGTAAGTACCTAGTCGACTTTGCAATAAATCAAATTATGTAAGCAAATGGTCTACTTAAAATTGAAAAATATGACTACGGGTCTACGAGCCACAGAAGTTTGGGCATCTCTGACCTATATTAAAAAAAAACCTTAGACTGCAGAAACTTTCAGAACTATATTAATAGGGGTAAAAAGCCAAGGAATTCAGTTATTGATAGAGAAAAAGTTCCAAGGGACGCATATCAGTTTCCTCTACTGTGGCTAGTAATAATGTTTCCTCTCGGCAATGTTGGCAAAAATATGTTGCTGGCAATGGTCTTGGGAAAAATACGAATCTTGAATGCCGGCCATATTGGATATCGCTACAATGGAATATTATTGGGATTCACCTACTTAGGTACTTACTTGTCCCAGAAAACGGCCATTGGTATAACCTACATAGGCGCGTAAAATTGATCAAAACAGCATTTCGTAGTCCCCTGTTTTCTTCTCGAAAACTGGACCAATAAATTTATTTTTTTCATAAATAATTAGAGGACAGATTTAGCTATGCCCCTATGTTTTCCTTTTTTTGTTTATAGGAGGGATTCTTTTCTGATGAGTCTCTGAAAATGACGTTGAAATTGGGCAATTTTTTCAGTTTTTGAAAGCTTTCTTATGTTAATTGAAATATGGAAAAAAACGAAACATAGGGGCATAGCTGTGGTAGATACAGATTACACAGTAAAAAAATTTGGCTCTAAAGCCATTATCCAGGGAGGAAACAGGGGACTACGCTTGTATGGAGAAATGGTGCGCATCGTACCCTCTTAAGTAGCCTATGTCACTCTGTGGTAATGTAGCTTTCTAACGGCAAAAGAATTTTTGAAATCGGTCCGGTAGTTTCGGAGCCTATTCAATGCAAACAAACAAACAAACAATCTAATCTTTCCTCTTTATAATATTACCTAGTATAGATTAATTGGTTTGATTAAAATCGAATACAACCGATTTGGCAAGCTCAACGATGATTTATAAATATTAATATGGATGTATCCTCAACAGCCATAAACTGCACAATACTTATTTTGAAAAAGCACCTTCTTAACTTTAATGAGCAGTTTTACATAAGACGATCTCAATCTGGTACTCCTCGACTTGAGACCTCTCAACAATAGATTAAATCCAAACAAAATCAGATTGATCCCATTTAAAAGGAAACAAAATAAAGAACCAAAGAGCTTTTAATTTTCTTTACAATTGTTCTGTGGAATCTTGACGAATGAAAAGGGGATCTTCAAAGGCTCTTCTAGAGTTCGATGCGATAAGAGAGTTTTGAGAATAATAAGACTTTAACCGCTTGTGAATAGTAAGTATATTAAATGGCGAGAAGTTTAATTAAAATAAAATACCAGAAATGGACTAAACTATCCAGAACACAAAATTAAATGATTGAATATTTGAGGCATTAATTATCAATTTGGTGTGGAAGACTGATGGTAGCCTAAAGCGTTAAACGTATAAGTAATTATTATATTAGTTATAGGTAATTTGATTTGAGTTAAACCCTACGGAGTAACAACATAGAAAACAGATGTAGAATATATTAAAACAATACTTACACTATTTTCTCTGGGTAGGTACCTTACCTACCTAATCTAATCAGTAATCACGTAGATAAGAAAAACTTTCAGGTAGGTAAGTATCCACTTCAGTAACGTTTCACCACTAACTTTAGGTACTGCTTTGTTTAATAAAGCTGTTAGCAAACTGCTGAACTGTACGGTCGCGTGCTTTTATATGGAACCTATTTCGAAAAAACATCCTTTGAATTCCTATTCAATATGACAGGACTGTCAAACCTTAAGTGGGTCCCAAATTAAAGCTCGTGACGGTACCCATTCTTTTCAGGTGATTTTGAAAGTTCATTATAATTTGATGATTTTCTTTGTAACATCCTATTGAAGCACCTAGCGCCATCTATGATTAAATCACAGGATCCACTAAACAGCCAAAGTAGGCCCGGGAATGGTTCTTCCAAATCAGATCGTCATGAACATTGGCCCAACTTTCCAAGACGATGTCTAAACGAGTTGTTGTAACTCTAATCTTGCTCTAATTCAACAAAGGTGACCTCTATCGACGCGGATGTGAGGAATGCTTTATGTACCTAAGTACGTAAGCCAGGTAGTACTTCCAAGATTCCAACAGAGGTCGCCATTATTGGGAGTGAATCTTTGACTGGCGTTAGCAGCTCTTGAAAGCTCCAACCGTGCCCAAATAACCTATGTGACAAAGCTATCGGAATGTCGCAAACAAGTCGCAAATAATGAATGACAGTCGTTTTATTACTCTACTCCAAAAAGTTAAGAACGTTTGGCTGCTACCTAATGTCTTTGTTGACGGTAAAAATTTTGCTCACATTACTATAAATTAAAAATTTTAAAAACCCCCATGTCACTCGTATGTTGAACATTAAGTCAATGACCATTATGCGTCTAAGATCCCTTCCGCAGCTAACAAAAGAGCTGATAACTTTGAAACGGCTGATACGATTTTGATAAACATATCTAAGAACCATCGCCAAGAAACCTGCTTTCTGTTAAAAAAAACCGCATCCAAATCGGTTCATCCGTTTAAGAGCTATGATTCCACAGACAGACAGACAGACACACACACATAGCGGTCAAACTTATAACACCCCTTTTTTTGTGTCGGGGGTTAAAAATGGCATTTGAATTGTAGGGAGTGTTCGACATTATTGGTCGTTTAGGAACACTTTCTTATTTCAGTCTTGAATACCAATAAAATTCACCCAGTTTATCGCGGCCCACTTATTTTTCCCGTCACAGCGTAGAGGGAACCTGTTATGTTTTAAGTTACCTCTACAGTATAAATATAAATTTAATAGTCATGACATGATGAACTTTTGTCTGCTACTTCCTACTTCAGCCTAGTTAAAATTTCATTCGTTAATACAAAGTTTTTTTTTTTAACTAGGATAGTACGATCACAATCCTCACAGGAAATGATCAACGTCATAAATGATTAAGTACCTATATACTTCACACTTTAGATCAAACCCTCTTAAATTAATATTGTCACTTGTAAATACTATAAGTATATTGGTCTAAAATCACTCTACTATCCTACTATCTGTCCACTGTTGTTGATCTTATATTAGTTTTGGATAAGATCAGCAAAGTACGTACTTACAGTGCTCTTAATAAATGCTGATATTAGCCTAACATTCTTACAATAGCATTTAGCAAGTCTATAGTAAAACCAAACAAGCTTAAAAAAATGTGAACATTAGAGCAAGTTTACTTATTAGTCTTCGTAAAAACTATTGTAAGAATAAGTACATGGCTTAAAACGATATTCTCAAATGCTCACAATTATGAGACTACGTAATAAGATTGATTGGTTTTGAGTGCATACCAGCTTGTCGGAGAATGATATAAGAGCGATGGTACGCTTACGAGTAAAACATTTTTTTATACAATATACGTAGGCATGCGTTTGACCACAATCACGCCTGATGGAAAGCAAGATGAGGCCTACAATGGAGCACGTTTGCGTAATAAATACTCATTCACCCTAGACTTGAAAGCGGCCAAATTGTAGTGTACGGGGAACACAGGCGCAGGAAGGAAATTCCACTCCTTAGCTGTGCGGTTGATGAAGGAAGAGCGAGCTTTGTGCGGATTTTAAGAGCGTTTTAAGCCTAACACTCTTATAAAGTTCGTAATCTAAGATTGTTTTGCGTGTTGGTTATTGATGGAATGTCTTATTTTGGACATCTGGTATAATGGGAATGTAATGTAGTATTTTGAAAAATCTGGTATGTTGGGAACGTGATATTTTGGGCACGAGCGGCCGATTAAAATTTAAAAAGGTTGGAAAATTATATTATGTCGGTAGGTATATGAAATAAAACGTTTTGTATATACTTATGTATTTATATTTAAAATGGTGGTATAAATTGCCTTTTAGTTCCTTTGATTATTCAGTGTATCGAGACACATCAAAAAAATATAATATGGACCTGCTGACATCAATCAGTTTGTACTAAGAGTTTCCAATTCATGACCAATTCTGTAGTTGGGTATAGATGTCACTTTTAGATTATTACTTTAACATCCAGAGAAGTCAGAAAAATAACCACCGTGGCATGAATAGGAGGTACCACGGGAATGAAAAAATAACAGTAAAAAAAAGCTGAAAAATTAGAGCAACGCCTTTGAATTCATTGACGGTTATTTTTCTGCAGTACATCTACAGTAGCACTTCTATATATTATAAATCAAAAGATAGTAGTATCAATGTAATTGTCTTGTTGTGATATTAAAATATGTAATCAACATAATATTGAAGATAAAGATAAAACGCCACTGTAACTCGAAATGGGCACACAATCTGTGTTGCTATGCAAGTTTTGTTTCGTGGCGAAATTAGAGCGATGGATGTTCTACCGTTATACACAAGCAATCCTTATTTTACTTGAAAAATACTACGTGCCTACAACGTTAGAAGTTGATTTTATGTTATAATAATTATAAGAATAAATGTATAATCGTATTACATTGTAACATTACTCCTATTTACCTACGAATAATTTTGAGAATAACGTGAATGATCATGTCATGTTTCACGCTCACTCTCACTGCACAAATGCTGATCTGGCCATTCTATAAAAATCATCTTGATTTAAACGGGTATCACCTATAACTACAGCGAATAAGCAGGCGAGCGCCGTCGGCACGCTAAGTTTGTTGCAGTTGATAAACCGACACATTTTTTTCGCTCCAGCCCGCTTATAGACAGTCAAAATATATAAAGCCTTAACAAAATACGTTTCATGTATAAAAACCTTACAACTAAAGTATAGTAAAAAAAAAGAGTTGAAACATTTGAGTAATCACTCGAGTTAAAGTCAACCATCATAATAATCAGGTGCCGGCGCTGCGCGCGCCACAGGGCAGCCATTCTGTCATCGGTCCAATCATAATAATCATTCGATCTTTTTCCGACTCCACAATAATTACAAAAATTGATTCTAAAGTATTGCTAAAACTGATATAATTGAAGTCACCACTTGCGACTTCCAAGAGCAATTACTTTTCTAATCACAGTTACAATCATTTCCATTACTCAAAACATAAATCAAAATCGTTCGATCAAAATACACAAAATACACGATACCTAATAATTACTTCATTTACCTTATAATTGGGTACGTATTATGAACTGTGCTGTCGTTTAGCACGCAGTTTATTATGATAACACAGTATCTTCACTTTCAATCAAAGGCTCCCATAACTGAAGCCATAATTGTTGCCGTGGCTTAAAATGACAATCCCACACGTTTGAGTCACGTATTTTGGACTACTGAAGTAGTCCTATACAAATTAATAATCAATATAATCTTAATCATATAAAAACGTGAAGATAAAATAGTCAAAAAAACGAAAAATAATCAATGTCAATCGTGAATTCATTACATTTGTAAGTCGCTCTATTACAATAAAAATAATCAGCTACAATACGTAAAAGAGAAAACAGTGATAAATATGAGCTATTTTAAATTTAACATCGTTTAGAATTTTTAAGTACTGATTGTTCCACATGTACGCCAAATAGAAGCGGAAGCATGACTAATACGAAGAAATGTCCTCCATGTCGCGGGCTCTCGAGGAGAGCACTAACAGTCGCCGTCAACGCTAACCGCGGAATATTCTCATTGAATCTTCGTGGACATACGAGTAATAATATCAATACACAATATTAAAACGATCAAAAGAACTGAAAGAACATCTTCAAAAAAGACCACTTCAGGTATTAAAAAGGCGATTAGCACTAACGCCAACCTGTGGCTCAGCACACTAGCTTTTGTCCCGTAAAAATAGTACACTGTTGTTGTCTAACCAATTAGCGTGTAAGGGACAGATGGTTATCCGCAGTTAAACTAGTGAACCAAGCACACTGGCATTCTGTTGTAAACATTCTCAGACATTTCTGTGAGTTATGAACAGCACACGAGCTTTTACACTAATATGAATTTGTATATAATATAACTTGTTGAAATATAGATTTTATTGGTATAAGTGTAAAAAATTAACTTTAGTTCAGTCTCATAATTGCGTTTACCTGTTGGCAAATTCAAAATTGAACAGATGAACGCAATCAATGCTACAGCTCTGTCCCTAACCTGACACAGTGGTAAAACATACGACTTCGGGAAAGCTCATAGCTACAGTTGTTTCCGAGCGCTGTTGTCTGCAAAATAATGAATAAATAGTTGTAAGTAAATTTAATGTCTAACATTACCGTTATTAATGTAAAAGTGTTCAAGTCAAAGTCAATTCTACTTCGACTTAAAACATTGTAAAAGTGTTATTTAATTGACAAACGCTTATCGGTAATTATTACGACAAGACATAGACGCAACAACAGTGTTTATAAAATTTCGCGGTATAAAACTTTTCCCGATGTCGTCGTAGGCATCTACTACATTATGTACAGAAAGAACGTCCGCTCAAATATGATCGCCCGCTACGTAGTTAAACCGGTCTCCGAGTAACAAACGCATGATAACATGGTCATATCACAAACTAATTCCGGAATATTTCAACTGGTTAAATTCAACTAAATACCATTGAATTTTTTTTCCAAGAATATTTGCTTAAAACTACTTACTTTATTTGTTATTCAAAGTGTAATGCGTCATCGACTTGACGACATCTTAAATGAAAATTTCCAGTGAAAAGTATATTGGGGGCGTAGTCATTGAGACTTGTTCAGCCACTAGAAATATTCTGGTTTAATTTTGTAAGACCATGTACATTGCCCTGGCTTCAGCCTCATTTAATTTTGTGAGAGTGCATCTTTATCGTCGCTTAGGTTCACTTCGGCCATATTCCCATTTTGTCAACGTTCCTATTTTGTCCACATTCCCAGCTTGTCAACAATTCCATCTTGTCTACATTCCTAAACTTGTCCACATTTCCAACTCGTCCACATTCCCAACCCGTCCCCATTCCCAAATGGTCCATATCCGTAGTCGTTCGCTGTAGGAATGTACAAATTCTATCACAATTTCAGATATTGTTTAGTTACAACAAAATAGATTAATAGAAGAAATGAAGTCGGTCAAATAGATTAGTGGACGAGGACGACACGGGAATGTAGACGTGTTGGGAATGTGGACGACATGGGAAAGCGGACGAGTTAGGAATGTAGACGAGTTGGAAATGTAGAAAAGATAGGAAGTGGATGATTTGGGAATTGAAAGTGGACGAAATGGGATTTTTGACGAGGTAGGAGGTTGACAAAATGGGAATATGGACGAAGTGAACCTAAACGTTTATCGCGACCGGGCTTTTATGACTATTTGAGCGTACGAACTGTATAAAATGCCATGAATACACAAGGCTTGTTTTACAAGCTAGGATTAGTAACCTAGCAAACTAGCAACTCAGGCTTCGTGTATCTGTATACTTTATTAGTTTACTAGTCTAGAGAAGCTAGTAGTAGTTGTGTGTCGCTGTCAGTTGCGTCGAGTAGCCGCGCGACCAGGGCGTTAGCACGCAGTGCACGTTTGGCAGCCGCCGTGACGTGCGACTCCGAGAGGAAGGGCTACGGATTAGCCCGAATCATGTCGAGTTAAACTCGTTTTAAGACGTGAGTGATCCGTTTATTTTCACTATGAGTGAGTCTCACGGTAGTTTCATGTTTAAACTAGAGAAGCTAGTTAGTTTATTATCCTGGCTTGAAAAACGGGACTTGTGTATTCCGGGAAGTTGTAGTTGTTACGTTTGCCGTGACACGGGAACATATCAGGCTGGGTCTCCTCACTCCTGCAGGTGGTAGCGCGGCGGGGTGAGCGCGCGGGCGCCGTCCACCGGTCAGGAGCCGCCGGCCTCGCCGCCCTCCTGGAAGGTGCCCGCGTTGCTCACGGAGAACGGGGCGCCGAGACCGTACAGGTGCCCGCTAGAGCTCTCTATGTTGTCATCGAAAAATATCTGGAAGGAACATGGGCTAAGTTTGAGGTAGCGCCCGCACGGTCCTTAACCATTTAACCGCTTAGAGTTTTTCGTAGCACATGCTCATGCAATTATTCGCTGGTTCCCTAAATATCAGAATTGCAAAATACTAGATTGCCGACTTACTTACCCTTTTTCTAAAATCACAAAATCCCAGAATACCAGACTTTCCTGTCACCGTGTTTTTCTCTATATCGGATTGCCAAAAAAGCTTGTTTTCAATACACCATGTTCCATTCAAAACCGATTTCCCATAATACCAGATAGTGAAATCACTAGGCTCGTCAGACAGGTTGTGGTCGTCGTGGGGAGGCTAGGGGGTCGTGTTTTACGAGCCTGGTGATTTCACTAGGTACCTGGTATTGTGGAAATTCGGTTTTGAATGGAACATGGCGTATTGAAAACAAGCTTTTTTGGCAATCCGATATAGAAAAAAACACGGTGACAGGAAAGTCTGGTATTCTGGGAATTTGGTATTTTAGAAATAGGGTAAGTCGGCAATCTAGTATTTTGCAATTCTGATATTTAGGGAACGAGCGCAATTATTCACACAAATATCTGCGCCGACCGGTAATCGAACTCGGGATCTCAAGCTCATTCAGTCATCCCATAGATATGCAATAAATAAATAAGTTTTTGTTAAAAAATCCATTTTAAATACAAGCTTTTTTTGATGACTGTAATTTTCGCCACTGGTTACTATCTATCTAAAGTACTCATCAAGACAAATCAAACAAGTACAAACTCGGTGGGATTATGTCGTTTTATTACGGAGTTCCTGTGCCCACCTTCCAGCTCCTTCATCAGACCCTGGTTGATCCAAGCTTTCTAGGATCAAAGCACTCGCCAAGACGAATCAAACGAGTCCAAGCTCGATGGGGTTGTCGTTTTATTATAGAGTTCCATCATCAGATCAGCTCCATGTCAATATTGCATTGTCATTCAATTTACATATTATGCATGCAAAATTTCAGCTCAATCGGAAATCGAGAAGTGGGTCAAACTTAACTTGCAAGATTTGGTGACACACGGAGAGCGGGGCATGTGAAGGTAAATAAAAGCTTGCAATGGATATGAATATGTCCCTGCAGCACTCACCTCCTTGATCTTGAAGAACGCCATCCCAGTGAGGTGGGAGTCGGAGCCGGCCTGGTGCTGCGGGCCCACGCGCCGCAGCTCCAGCTGGTCCGCCACCTCCTGTAATCCCCCCTTCAGATTTTTGCAGAGCTTCATGAGGTACTGGAACGGATATTAACACGTTATGCCATGTTCAGATGACAAGCGCTGTTGTCCTCCCTGGCAAATGTATGTAGTTGTAAACGCGCATTATCAAAACGCGTGTTGAGCGCTTGTCATCTGACTATGGCCTTAGTATCATTGTAAATGTAAACAATTGCACTAAAGCTAAAGCTACGTTCACATTGTAACGAGCGTAGAGCATTTTCATTTAAAGAGTACCTAATTTATTGAATCAGCAAGCTAATTGTCTAATCCCGTCGCAATCGCCATCGCGTTCATTTTGACACTTCTTGTATGGGCTGACAATTGGTATCGGAAACAGCCAGCTGTCACAGCCATACAAAACACTGTCATTTCAATCCGATGCCGAGTGTCAAAAAAGTTACACAATTATCCTGCAGGCGTTACTTTGCGGAGGTACATATTAATGAACTGAAACAATTCCTTTGCTCACCCGCGACCTTACGATAGTTACGTTTATATAAGAAATGCGTTTTCATGCAGTTCCTCCACCTCCACACTGTACAAATCACACAAACCGAACTATCACCACCACCAAACTACACTGACGCGTTTCGAACTCAACCAGTATGCTTAGTATAAGTTTTACGTCACCAAAATACTACTCGATCGCGTTTACGTAAAAATTTCAATTCTATGGAAACATGGACGCGCGGCCGCGGAGTCGCTGTCTATGTTTCCCTAGTAATTGATTTTTTTACGTAAACGCGATCGAGAAGTATTTTGGTGAAGTAAAACTTATACTAAGCGTACTGAGCTCATCTTCACCTGTATTGGTGTGTGTGTTGTTAGTCTAACATTCTACCCTGTGAGAACTTTTCACTTCTAACGAACTGTTAATTTCCACTAAAATAGTTTAGTCATTACAAAGTATCAAACAAATCAAAGTAATACAACAGTAATACAGTATGACAGTAATATTTCACGTTTATAGTAAAATCAACCTAAAAAAACTGTCATCTATATGCTTACCTTAACGTCATAGACTGTAGGAAAATACAGACGAAGACTCTCGAAGAAGTCGTTCTCGTCTTGCGGTAGATTTTGGTCGGTGAGTAATTTCAGCAAATATCCAAAATCGTATCCAGAATGAAAACTCAACCACTTGATGTTATCCATAAGGACTAGTCCTAAAACAAAAGTATTGATGGCGAGTTCAATTATAAACTGTGTTAAGTAGCGTTGTACAGTGGTTAAGCAACTCTTGCGTGCTGGTCCAATTCGTACTTGGCCAGTTTTTCTCTAAGAAAAACAGTTACCTGAAGTCATAAGCAACTCGGCGAACTCTAGCGGCTCGATGCCGTCTTCCTCGTGTTTCCTGAACTGGAGGCCTGAGTTCTGCAGCAAGTCTATCGAATCTTGAGCGTACATGTCCTCCCTGGCAAAAAATGAGCAAGTCAAAAAGTTTTCCACACTTTATCGTTCGTAAGGCGAACGACGTCCAATACTCCTTCTACAAAACCACGCCACCAGTGCCACGATGACCGGTCCTATACCGCTCATATGCATCATACTACTACGATGTTAGCCAGGTCGAGTCTACCTTGTGGATGACCTACCCACGTTGCGAGCTCCAGTAAGTGCTTTTCACACTAAGTCACCATATTTTTAGCACATAGGTATTTTAATTGGCAAATTATTATGACAAGTTTGTTAAAGATACTATGCTGCGCTTCAAAGGGAATTAAGCACTACCGCTTTACCGTTTGTATTTATCAGCTCTTAATTTACATAATATACAGTCAAGGAAACTGAATCGCCGTACCGATGATTTCTTTGGCAGGTATATGGCATGTCAATGGTGTACTTCCGTTTAGCAAATTATTTTTCCCAAACTAATTCATGTTTATTTTTTCTGAAACTGTAAACTATTCTGGATATATTTCAGGACTATTCTACAGGTTAGGATAGGTTAGGTTTTTTATTACAATCCTGAAAAGTTTACAGTTTCAGAAAAAATAAACAGTTGGGAAATGAAACATTGACGGCCGGATACCCTAGTTGTTAGAGAACCTGACTACGAAGCTTGAGGTCCCGGGTTTGATTCCCGGTCGGGGCAGATATTTGTGTGAAAAATACGAATGTTTGTGCTCGAGTCTTGGATGTTTAATATGTATTTAAGTATGTATTTATCTATATAAGTATGTTTATCCGTTGTCTAGTATCCATAATGCAAGCTTTGCTTAGTTTGGGACTAGGTCAATTGGTGTGAATTGGCTAAGTAAAGTTTTTTGAAGAGGTGCTAATTATATTTTTTTTTCGACAGTCGGCGTTCTGGAGATCGAGAAACTGCAGCTGTTTTATTTTTATCTCCTATTGTTTACTGGAAATATTTTTATGAGTGTTCGAGATGACATTTGTGAGATTTTATGGTTGACAAGCCGTTCGTGCTCAGAACTTAGTAGAAACAGAAAAAAAAACCGAAGTGAACTGTTACTGCTGTCAATGTCAAATCGTTTGTGTTTCGTTTGCTTTGCGTTTTGGTGTGCTCAGTGTGATTTTTTGACTATTTTTATCGACCTTCGCATAAAATCCGGACTTTCAATTTTACCGCATTTTACGATAATTGGATCACGATTGAATACTTTCGATCACTATTTTGGAACTGCTTCTTGGACAACGCAAAGCAAACGAAACGCAAACGGTTAGATTTTCATTTGACATTGACAGAAGCGACATTTGAATTCGTTTTTTTTTCTATTTCCTCTTAGTACTGAGCACGAACCGCTTGTCAGCCATAAAATCTCACAACTGTCATCTCGAACACTTAAAAAAATATTTCTAATAAATAAATGGAGATAAAAATAAAACAGCTGCAGTTTCTTGGTGTTGAAGTCGACCACTGTCGAAAAAAAATATAATTAGCATCTCTTCAAAAAACATTACTTAGCCAATTGTCCCGTGATACTTATTTATTTTTATTTTTTATTTATTTGCCAAATGAATCAGTTTGGGAAAAATAATTTGCGAAACATTAGTAAACCCATGTCAACATGATATTTGCAATGAAAAGGGTTCACCCTGTTACGTGATTCAGTTTCCTAGACTGTACAGTCAAGGAATTTAATTTCCTACCCACCTAAGTTTGAATATCGTACGGCAAACTGTAACCATAAGAGCTAGCTTTTGACGTGTTCCAATTGACATTTCGACCTTAATGCATTGCGAATATTACACGACATTTTTACGAAAAGGATAGGGAATTAAGTTCCTTTACTGTACATACATACATACTTTATATACCTAATGCGTGAAGCCTGCTAAGCTAATTTTAACTTAACATTTGACTGTCATATCGACATTTGCCTTTGACAGACACAGACAAAACATAATAACGGGATTAATAATTACAAAACAATACTATACTTACTGTAGGTTAAATTTAAAGTTGAACTGCCAGGTGGTATAGCCTGGTGGAGTTTTGCCATTTTCGTCCATAAATGTTAGTCCAAGCTGAATAATCCTTAGCAAATCCACATTACACCTGTAACATTGTTATTGTATATTAATAAACCGGCCAAGAGCGTGTCGGACACGCCCAAGATAGGGTTCCGCAGTCGTTACGAAAAAATCCGTCCGTATTAAACAAGCAATATTTTATAGGTCAGGTTGCTATTTACTCTTAAACTTAGTATAATTTTCAAGCAAACTTAGCCGTTATTGTTTTCCTTGTTAATTTGAATTGTTTCCTTCCATCCTGATTTTTTTCAGAATTTTTATACCAACAGTTTAGCTTTTAGAGGAGGGGGGGGGGTTCGACTTTAACAAAAAAAAAACACTTTAAAAGTTGAATATTTCGCAAACGAATCGCTGTATCGAAAAATCGTCTTCACAACCCCGTAATGATTTTAAAAGACCTACCTATCCAAGGATTCCCCACACTAAAAAAGTTAGACGAGAAAAAAAAATCGTTTAGGTTTATTTCGTCCACATTCCCACTTCGTCCACATTTTAATTTCGTCCACATTCCCATTTCGTCCACATTCCCACCCATTTCGTCCACATTCCCACTTGGTCAACATTCCCATTTCGTTCACATTCCCACTTAGTCAACATTCCTAGCCCATTTTAGTGCGGTTTTCGCTAAGTATCACTTAGCTTAATTTTCAGGGAAGATTTTATTTTGTGATTTAGGTATTCATGTTAAGAAAAATACTTGCTATGCACGGTGTGGGTGGGTCAATACTATTCAGATTTTGTTACGAAATGGGAATGTGGACGAATCGGGAATTGATTGTGGACGAAATGGGATTGCTGACGAAGTGGGAATGTGCACGAAATGAACCTAAAAGAAAAAAAAATCACCCCCACTTTACGTCTATGGGAGGTATCCTAAAAAAAAATTATTTATTTTATTTTAGCACTTTGTCGGAGTAATTGTTATATATATTCATGCAAAATTATAACTTTCTAGCACTAATAGCCACCGCCGCTAAGCTGCGGACAGACAGACAGACAGACGGACAGACAGACGTGACGAAACTATAAGGGTTCCGTTTTGCGATTTTGGCTCCGGAACCTTAAAAAGCCCCGTAGTAACAGTAGCTTTAAAATATTAAAAATTAAAAAGCCACTACTTTGAAGTCAAAATAATTTGGCTGTGGTTACCTAAGCAGTTGGTACTGATAGTCTGCTGTAGATCTGAACTCGCCTATTGGCCGCGCAACCACTCCGGGAAATTCTGTGTCCATGGCCACCCAATGATATTTCTGCACCACCTAAAAAAAACAGTTCAATGTATCAAGGTACCTAGTGTTATTTATTTTTTTAAACAGCAAGGAATACCAACAGCCTATAGCAAGCTTATAAAAAGCATTTCCTCAAATAGCAAGGTCAAAATCCAACTGGAGTCACTGGGAAATGAATTTAATATAGAAAGAGGAGTGGGACAGGGTGATCCACTTTCTCCCAAACTGTCTTCTGCAGTTCTAGAGAATATCTTTCGAAAACTGGACTGGCAAAACTTCGGCTTGAACATAAATGGGTCCAAATTCAATCATCTGAAATTTGCAGATGATTTAGTCCTTTTTGAAGAAAATCCTGGAAAATTAGAGAGTATGATTATAAGATCTAAATATTGAAAGTCTGAAAGTCGGATTGACAATGAATGCCAACAAAACCAAGGCAAAGACTAATGACTAACTCTGCACAAATTAGCATCAAAATTGGACATAAAAACCTGGAATATGTGAAAGAATACATTTACCTAGGGCAGGTTATCTCCACTGAAGAACAAATGGCAAAAGAGATAAAACTGAGAATAGCTATGGAGTGGAAGAAATACTGGGCTCTAAAGGAAATAATGAAGTCTAATGATCTAGGAATGTCACTCAAAAGAAAGACCTTCAACACATGCATACCTGCCATGCTTAACTTACGGCTGCGAAACCTGGGCAGTGACCATATCTCTCAGAGCAAAGCTGGCTATTTTTCAAAGAGCAATGGAGAGGAGTATGTATGACAAGCACACAAAGACAAGACCGAATTAGGAACACAGTGCTTAGATCGAAAACTAAACTCACTGATATCTAGGCAAGAATAGACCAGCAAAGCAAAAGTGGCGATGGGTTGGTCACATGATGCGAGCGAGACACAAGAGGGAAATGGACCAAGGCAATAATCGAGTGGTACCCTAGCACGTTGACTGCCACGCGGCCCACCAGTGGGCCTTCTGAGTCCACCCATTTGGGCCACTTGTAAAACACGAAAATCGTCAAAAATCGTTTTATGGTTGGTTTTATGTTACTAATTGATTAGAAATATGATATTTGGTACCTACTCCTAGTTAAAAACTCTGGGTATTTTAGACCAGGAACAGGTGATAATTAAAAATGGCACAATATGACCTCCGTGGCCTCAACGGAAAGAAATACGTGATTCCTTCCGCGTGGGGGCCGCGGGGTCAGTCGGGGCGCCACACGTTTTTTTATTATTTATAAAATTTTAATAAAAAAACATACTATTAGCTGAGTAATATAATAGGAATATTTACTTTATTTGGTCAACTTCAGCACAACCCTACCATAGTAACGAAAATCGTAAAAAATTCCAAGTCTTTTGCCTTACGCGAGAACCAAGCCGACTAAATTGTTCTGCAGGGCTGCGCGGCTCACCTCGCTATCGTTTTTGCATGGTATCTGTACTGTGTGGCCTGTAAAAAATGTTTGAAGTCCTACTGGCCAAAGGCTCACCTGTGACCTCCGTGGCCTGAACGGTACAGTACACAATCACTCACCCGTGTCCCCAGTGGCTTCAATGGAAATACTACATTTTTGGCGTGGCAGTCAACGTGCTAGAAATGGGAAGAGAAAACGGGGAAGACAAATCATCAAATGCGAAGATGACTTGAAGATGACCATAGATCCAAACTGGAAAAGGGTTGCAAATTACAGATGTCAGTGGAAGGTGTTGGCTTGGAGGAGGCCTATGTTAAAAGACATACTGAAATTAGGGATATTTTATAAACAATATTTTTATTTAGTACCTGCATTGTAAATGTTAAATTAATTTCAAAATAAAGGGCTTTATTATTATTACTAGCGAGCCGCCCCGGCTTCGCACGGGTGCAACTATATTATGTATGTATTATACATATAAACCTTCCTCTTGAATCACTCTATCTATTAAAAAAAACCGCATCAAAATCCGTTGCGTAGTTTTTGTAAACTGTTACAGTTCAAGTCACTTCAAGTTCATACTTCAGTATAAATGGGATTAAATAAATAATTTCTGTTTTTATTACAAATTTCGCATAAAAAGTATTGTTATCATCGCACGGAACCTCAATTTTTAGATATACGCAGCGTTTTATTCTAAAAAATCAGTGCTAAAATAGAGAAAAAGTGCAACATCACTGACAACAACATAACCTAAAAAAAAATTCTTATTTAACAACAAACCCGGGTTAAAATTCATGATTTTTGGTGTAAATACTTTTGAAAACGGATAAATAACAGCGCAAAAATGAATACAAACAACGATAATCCTGGAAAAGTACCGAATATGGTTCAACAAACTTTCCATAAAAGTATGTTTGATCAAAACAGGAGCAATTCTGTTGGTACTAAACCAAGTGAAGTATCGTTTACAACAAAACAGAATGATCGGAACTCCAGCAATACTGAATCGTGGCAAAAAGATCAGGTGCCAATATCAAAACGAAAAAGGACAAACAACAGCCCGGAAGCTCAGTCTAAGCTGAGTAAATTTACCAATGTGGCTCAGCCTATACCAACACAGAATCAGTTTGATGCCTTAGATCTGGATAATAATGCAGATAATAGTGAGAAATCACAACCAAGATCACCAAAACCGGAAGGTATATATGTCACAGGTGTTATCAACATAAGGTTACTGAAAGAAGTAATGCCTAAAATCACTGATACCAGTAAGTTTACACTACATACACTGAGATGCGGTCATATTGTCAAGGTAATGCCTATTGATATAGACACATACAAAAAGATAAGAGAAGAATTCATTAATCGTGACATAAAACACTACACCTTCAAACTAAAGTGTGAAAGAGCCTACCGTGTGGTCCTAAGAGGCCTCCATGCTTCTGAAGATACTCAAACTATTAAAGAAGAGCTTGAAAACCTGGGACACAAAGTCAGACAAGTCGTAAATGTGTTACACAGGACTACAAAAGAACCACTATCTGTTTTCTATGTGGACCTCGAACCAAACGCAAACAACCGGGACATATTTAAAGTGGACAGATTGAATTATATGAAGATTTCATTTGAAGCACCATACATCAAAAAGGAAATAATGCAATGTAAAAGATGTCAAAGATTTGGGCACACTAAAAACCAATGTTTCCGTCCTTTCAGATGTGTCAAATGTGGTGAAGATCATGCAACAAATACATGCAATAAGACATCAGATGCACCGGCAAATTGTGCCAACTGTCAAGAGAAGCACCCTGCGAGCTACAAAGGTTGCAAAAAATACCAGCAATACAAAGAACTCCGTTCTAAAACAAATCAAGAATCAATAAAGAATAAAGAACATCAAAAAAGTGAGAAGGATACAAAAGAAAAAGATGAATCAGCACAAATACAACAAGACCATATACAAAAAATAAAGAATACAAATGTTTACACCTATGCAAATGCAGCCTCTAGGAAAGCACCCTTTGATATTAAAAGAAACAACCCCGAAACTAATGATGCCAATCTAGTAAGACACAATGTTTGATAGATTTCAAAAACTAATAAGCAATATGCTAGACAACATGATGGATCGTATGATCCAACTTATCGCACATTAGATTCCAAATGTCCCTAAACCTTAGAATGGTGACATGGAACGCCAACGGGCTTACAGAACGTAAGCAGGAACTTGAAGTCTTCCTAAATAATGAGAGAATAGATGTTGCTCTGATAGCAGAAACTAGGTTCACTTCTAGATCTCATATGAATATAAAAAACTACAATATTTACACAACAAATCACCCCTCAGGGAAATCACAGGGTGGTACGGCAATAGTTATTAAACAAAATATCAAACATTATCCAATGGAAGAGTATTGTACTGACAAAATACAAGCTACGTCAATTAAAATCCAAGACAACTCAGTTGAAACAACTCTGTCAGCAATATATTGCCCGCCTAGACATGTGACTAAGAAGGAAGATTTCAGAATTACTTTTCTACTTTGGGCAATAAGTTCATCAGTGGTGGGGACTGGAATGCGAAGCACGTTCATTGGGGTTCAAGACTGACTCTGCCAAGAGGAAGAGAATTATATAACGTTGTTAAAGACCTCAATCTCCATAGCATCTCACATGGTTCTCCAACATATTGGCCCACTGATGTCAAAAAGTTACCCGATCTGCTGGATTTCTATATCATTAAAAATATTTCACGTTACAGTTGAGGAGTCTGCTGATCTATCCTCAGACCATACACCAGTAATACTTAATGTAAATTACAAAGCACTACCTGTCCAATACCCACCAAAATTGTGCAACCGCAAAACTAATTGGGACTTGTACAGAAGTATAATTACAAAAGACACAGACCTCCGAGTTCCTTTAAAAACGAATGAAGATATAGAAAAGGCAATAGAAATGTTTAACCGACTTATTCATGATGCGGCTGATATCTCATCGCCACTCTGTCCAGTAAAAATTGAAGCACCACATAAATATCCGAAATTCATAAAGGATAAGATTAATGAAAAACGAAAACTACGAAAAATATGGCAGAACACTAGATACCCAAGTGACAAAACAAAACTTAACAAGGCAACGCAAGAGCTGGAAAGACTGATTGATGAATCCATTAATGAAAATCTGCAGATGTACTTAGCCAACCTTACACCAACTGAGAACATAAAGTACTCATTATGGAAAACTACCAGAAAATTAAAGAGACCCAAAAATCAAATAACACCTATTCGATCAAATACTGGTAACTGGGCTCGATCTGAACAAGAAAAGGCTACTGCTTTTGCGGAACATTTGAAAACAGTATTCATGCCAAATCCCAGTAAGTACCCTAGTAAAGATGATGAGGTAATTAGAAGCTTGGACTCTCCACTGCAGATGTGTCTTCCCCTCAAATTAACGACTCCTAATGAAGTACGTATGGAGATATTGAAAATGAAAGAAGGAAAATCACCAGGATATGACTTAATAGATGCTACTTTACTAAAACAACTACCTAAGAAAGGAATCATCTTTCTTACAATTATCTTCAATGCATGTCTGCGACTCTCAATCTATCCTGTACAATGGAAAATTGCACAAGTAATTATGTTACTCAAGCCAGGTAAACAACCAAATGAAGTGAGCTCATATAGACCTATAAGTCTTTTATCAGTGACAGGTAAATTATTGGAGAAAATTATCCTTAACAGAATGCGCCCTCTATTACCAGATATAATACCATCTCATCAATTTGGTTTTCGTGAGCAGCATGGAACTATAGAGCAGGTACATCGACTAACTGATGTAATCAGTGGAGCTCTTGAAAATAAACAGTACTGTTCTGCTGTGTTCCTGGATATTTCTCAGGCATTTGACAAAGTTTGGCATGCAGGATTATTGTCAAAAATCAAAAATATGTTACCACACTCCTTCTACCTTCTAATGAAATCATACCTATTCATGCGATGTATTGAAGTTAAATACAATAGTGGGACATCACAACTCTATCAAGCACAGTCTGGAGTACCACAGGGAAGCATCTTGGGACCGGTTCTATATCTGATATACACGGCAGACCTACCCACATTTGAAACAAATATCACAGCAACTTATGCAGATGACACTGCTATTCTGTCAGTCAGTGAAATGCCGGATGCTGCTTCTGCAAAGATACAGACACACCTACAGTTGGTTGAGGAATGGCTTGACAAATGGCGCATCAAAGCCAACCAAGATAAATCAGTGCATGTAACCTTCACACTCAGAAGACAGACCTGTCCATCAATCAAACTGTATGACAAAGAAATACCTCAAGCAGAGTCTGCCAAGTACCTGGGTATCCACCTAGATCGTCGACTTACCTGGCAGAAACATATCTGGACTAAACGCAAGCAACTTGTTACAAGACTGAGGGAAATGTACTGGCTGACAGGGGGTAAATCTAGACTATCAATGGACAGCAAAATTACTTTATATAAAACAATTCTGAAATCCATCTGGACCTATGGAATACAGCTATGGGGAACAGCAAGCAACAGTAATATTGAAATACTTCAAAGGTTTCAGAACAAAACTTTGAGAACAATGCTGAACATTCCTTTTTACATAAGCAACAAGCTAATACACTTGGACTTGAATATCAGCACAGTTAAACAGGAAATTGTCAAATATAGCCAATTGTATCAGGCCAGATTATCAAACCACATAAATGAACTGGCAACGAAACTGAAAGGCACAGGAAGCGTGCATTACTACAGACTGAAAAAGCACAGTGTCCCTGCTCTATCAAGCAGGTTCAATGACAGCATTTGATGGGATGCTCAGTGGAGTATTTCTCAGTTGACGACAAGGACATTTAAAGACAGAGGAGTGGCTTATTGTGTTCTTTCATAGATCGCCACATTGCAGTAAGAATAAAGGAAAAAAAAATCAAAATCCGTTGCTTAATTTTAAAGACCTAAGCATACATAGGGACAGACAGACAGCGGGAAGCGACTTTGTTTTGTACTATGTAGTGATTATTATTTTATTGGTTCCATTATCATTTATGATCACAAGCAAATCACAGTTGTTCTCTGAATAACTACAATTTAAAAATATTGTTTCAGGAAAAGCAAAGGATTCCAGGAACAAATACTTTTACACAACTTTAATAATAAAATAATAAATATAATAAATATTAGGGGACAATCTTACACAAATCAACCTAGTCCCAAACTAAGCAAAGCTTGTACTATGGACACTAGACGACGATAAACATACTTATATAGATTGCCATTGTTGCTCTATGCCTCGGAGACCTGGTGTCTTTACAAGGGAGATATCAGACGCCTTGATACCTTCCACATGAAGTTGATGAAGTGTCTTCGGGCGATTCTTCGGGTGAGATGGCAGGATCGTGTGCCGAACTCGGAGGTTCTACGTCGAGCTAAGCTCGCTGGAATGGAGTGTATGCTAATGAAAGGCCAACTACGCTGGTGTGGACACCTTGTACGCATGGAGTCTTCCAGATTACCAAAAAAGGTATTTTACTCTGAGCTTAGCTCAGGTAAACGAAAGCCTGGAGGACAGTTTCTGCGTTACAGGGATGTCTTAAAACGCCACTTGACTGCAATTGGCATGTCTAGTGAGTCATGGGAGGAGCTTGCATCGCAGAGGTCGGAGTGGCGAACTGCTGTCAACACGGGTATAGAAAACTTTGAGCGTTCCCGTCGTGAAGACCTTGACGCCAAACGCCTGATCCGAAAAACTCGACCCAAGCTCTCCTACAACTATACTCGCGATTCAAGTGGGTCTCTTTACTGCGCTTCTTGCAATAGGACCTTCAAAACAAAATTTGGTTTTGCGAGTCATGCTCGCGCTCATGCAAGAGCCCAGGCGAAGACGAGCTAAGGGTGTCGCCGTCGACGGATACGTCTGGGAGGACATCATCACTTATATAGATAAATAAATACTTAAATACATAGAAAACAACCATAACTCAGGAACAAATATTTGTGCTCATCACACAAATAAATGCCCTTACCGGGATTCAAACCCAGGACCTCTTGCTTCATAGGCAGGGTCACTACCAACTAGGCTAAAGCGGTTGTTAAAACTTTGTTCAATTTGTGTGGCAAGTAACACATTATTTTTGACTTTATTTCGACAGACAACAAAACATCAAACGTTTAGTATTTCAGTTGTTTGTCTTCAGTTGGTTGCTATATAAAAGTGTTTTTCTTCGAGAGTGGCATCTTGGAATTATTTTTTTATGGTGTCCACATATCCTATCTGTAAAAATGTGTACCTGGCTGTGTGGTGGGTATCACTTCACTTCAGCTTGTGTGAACAAGCTTTGCCAATCATGTCATCAATGTTGTTACATTAAAAATCTAAAGTTAGTCATAAGAAATGAAATGTTTTCAAAAAATTTGTACATAGTTAACAGCTTAATCAAAACAAAAATCACGATCGCTATTTTTGTGTAACAAAAGTTAGCCATACATAGGGTTACCATATGTAAATAGAGGGATGCCTGTCTATGGTACCTAAAATGCCTGATTTTTTCAGAAAAATGCCTGTCTAAAGCAAAACGCTGTGAGTAATAAGTAAAAGCCAACAGATAATAATGAAGAAGGATGTGATTTTTAAAAATGCCTGTCTCAGACCAATGCCGGCCGCACGCCTGTCTAAACCTTAAAATGCCTGTCAAATGCGGCAAACGCCTGTCATATGGTAACCCTAGCCATACACAAAAATAATTATGTAATTAAATTAGTACAATTTTTTTGAAAACAACTGAAATACTAATAATAAATAATCTATACTAATATTATAAAGCTAAAGAATTTGTTTGTTTGCTTGGTTGAACACGCTAACTTCAGGAACTACTGATTCAAATTGAAATAATATTTTTGTGTTGAGCATTTATCGAGGAAGGTTGTAGCCTATATAACTTCATACCTACTATGACACAGTAACTATAAACGCAGGTGAAACTGCTGGCACAGCTAGTAAATCATAGGACGATTGACACCAATTAACCTAGTCCCAAGCTATACTTTGTTTTTTAGCATTAGAAAGAAGGTAAGCGTTCTTGAATGTCTTTTTATAGAAAAACACTTTTGAATAGTAAGACACAGCTAATATGTAACAATGTGAAAGGAAATATGGTCATTTACACTCTTTTGGTTTCACAAGTAATTGTTACTATTTTTTTAAAAGCGCTTTTCAATAAAAAGACTTTTCAAAATTGTTTACCTTATTTCTAATGGTTAAAAAAACGAAGTTTAAGCAAGGCTTATACTATGAATACCAGACAATGGATAAACATACTTACTTATACATTAATACATTATTAACTGTTTCTACGCCAAGCCTAGTTAATTGTAAAGCTACTTTGAACCTTATGTCAATGCGTGAAGATCACTTTGATATTGTTTTTTGTGACACATTTAACCGTTGATGGTGTTGAAAAGGTTAAGCATCTAAGAATCAAGTGTAAACATTTTTATTATTCATACAAATATCTGACCAACCAGGGATCAAATTCAAGACCTCAAGCTTCATAGTCAGGTTCTCTAACCGCTAGGCTATCTGGTCATCAAAAACAAGAAGAAAGAGATAGCATGAGCCTAATAGTAGTTCTAATAACAGGGCTCTTGCTAATAAGTATCTTTTCCTCACAGATATTAAAAATTTGTTGCTAAATGCAGCTCAGCACACAAAGTTTCGCTAGAGCAAGTATTGACAATAAGGGAACATCACAGCTCTGGGATTAGTCCAAGTTTACTGATCAAAAGAGTTTTATACAGACCTGTCTGATAATTTGGAACTCCTCGTGCAGGTTAGTGTTCCACACATCCTTGATGCCCCCGTCGCCAGGCGGGGGCAGTTGCGCCCCGAAACTGGCGGCGGGCATCTGTAACCAAAACAGTTTCATTCTTCACACTGCCAACACTAGACAATACGAATCAAAATACCTCCTTTTTTAAACAAAACAACTTACCTTGAAACGGTACTCCGTCTCCGTATTGGAAGAGTCCTCGTTTTTTTTTGACGCCGTGGTTTCTGAATAGCCTGATTGCTATTGTATAAAAATCCAGTACCTTGAATAACTTTGAATAGTTTGTATAAAAACCGAATTTACGATGCAAATCTTAAAACAGTTAGTAAAGACAACGTTTTTAGAGAATAACAAATTATAAATTAAATAACAGACGTATTAAAAAAGAAAAAGCGAGCTTGTTGGCAAAGTATGTTACATTTTACGTTATTCTCAAAAATAATGCAAGCACAGCAAAGTCAAAAACTACGGAGACACGGAGCGAATAACCTGGCTAGCCTGGCCCGACTGAGACTGACGCTAACGCTAAGATGACAGATGATAATGTTGTAACAGCAAAAAAATATATAACGTGGAGACTGTTGGTTCTACAAAATTGGAGAAATTTTATATAAATTGAAAACAAATTATTCGTCTTGGAATGCACAATTAAAACATTTTACAAGTTTCTAGTAAAACAAAATCAAAAATAAACTTGAAGCTTTGTAAGTAATTTTTGAGTTCATACATAGACTCAAGATTATACCGTAAGTCAGGCTAAAGAAAGCGACGTTGCTTACAACTTAGTTCCAATGATATTACAGTGATGGCGCTAGTGAAGTCGTAGTAACAAACTTACTTATTTCGAAAAGATTGTTTGAAAACGTAGTAAGTAGTTATAAATAAATAGAAGTAATTACACTTCTATAAATTTATTAAATTCTTTACAATGGAACATACGTAAATATATGCAATGAACATAATAATAACAATACATTACAAGTCAATACAAAACAATCAATTTTGATTAATGCGAGGGAGGGCAGCGCCGTCGTCAAACCCAAGCCACCTGGCAGCGGGCTTAAACCGGTGTCGTGTGCCGCGGATGCACATGCTGGTGGCACGTATAATGGCAACACCTTATCCTGGCTCTAAGCCAGCCCAGTATTGTGGTCAGGGAGCGATTCCATCGTTCTGAAATTGCTTCTCCTAAGTGTTTGAAGAATGAGGACATTTGGGGCGCAAACGCACTTTAGAAGTAAGTAATAGAATAGAATAGTTAGAAGTAATTTAGTATTATACTTTCAACTAAGATCCCACCGTAAAATGCAATTTGCTATTTACTTAATCGAACTACCTATGACTTAAGTAGGTAGGTATCCCTACCTAAGGGGTACCTATACCTTACCTACATATAATGGTGTCATGCAATCTATCTAATCTATCTATCTATCTATCTAATCTAATACCAACGAGCAATTCTTGTATACATATTATATACCTAATCAGAATTTCAGAAACGGCTCCAACGATTTCGATGAAATTTGGTAAGTATGTGGGGGTTTTCGGGGATGAAAAATTGATCTAGCTTGGTCTTATCTCTGGGAAAACGCTTGGTACGGAGTTTCAGCCCGAGCGGAGCTCGGTCACCCCGGTACTGCCATTAGCTTCAAAAATGGCTTCAAAATGTTGCACATGAAGGTATTTTAACCATAACACCTACTTTTACCATAATTGAAAAAACCCTTGCCGTAAAACGTGCCTATAAAATAAAAATAAAGTTTTATTATTATGCAGAGGTGTGGTACCACCTACCATACTATAATTCTATTATTATTATTTCCCTTAGTGGCGGAAATTCTATTTTAATTCTCACGGAAAAATAGCAAACAAAGTTATGTCACTGCCAAAGTGACATTTCAGGGGATCGTAAAGGAATCTAAATCCATCAAAACTACGCAATAACAAGGATGATATTATGTAGACTCACAGATATAGATAGAAATATAGACTGGATTAGCAATCGCCATAGTACAGATCGGCCGCGGAAAAATAGTTCGATTATTAAATCTAGATGGCGCTGACATAATAGCCCGAGAGTATGAAAGCAAAAACAATAATACTTAATAGGTAATTCATATTACTGCAAATGTATTATTATGCAATATTTTTGAAAAATAATACATTCGTAGTAATATGAAACATCAGTCTTATTTGTTTTGCTTTCAAAGCCTCGGGCTATATTTCAGCGCCATCTAGATTTAATAATCGAACTATTTTTCTGCGGACGATCTGTACTATGGCGATTGCTAATCCAGTCTATATGATCCTTGGTAATAATAACAAAAATTTAACAGAACACAGGCAACTGGCATACTATTACGGGAACAATTTTGACGAGATTTAATTTTTTGACGCCTGAAAATTACTACAGGATTTGAAAGAGTTTTGCCTCCTGAATACGGAAAAATATTGATTATAATTTATTTCTCCATATTTAAAAAAATACAAGAATTTAATAAAATATATCTGATTTTATCAATAATAGTACAGAATAGATAATATGTTTCCTTTGCCTTTTTCACCAGAAAAAAGAGCTGTCATAGTTTAAAATTTGACATTAACATTGAGACTTGACAGATACATAAATGACCTATTTTTATCAACCGACGAAAACAAAAGGAGGAGGTTCTCAATTCGACGTGTATAATTGTTTTTTTTTTTTTTTTTAATGTTAATGCACGAACGACGTGTTATTGATTTAAGGAGCCCGTAGTTGCGACCGAAAAGCAAGAAAAAAAACCAAATCGCCTAAGCAAACCACACACAACGTCAACGTCAGATTTACGTATAGTACATTACTGAAGAGACCAGTAAGTAAGCCATACCTACTGGACAAGTACGATAGAAATCCGAGCCATAGGCGAGGATTTCTATGTACGAGTCCAGTATGGCACTTATTGATCGAAGCTTGTATAGTGTTTTTCACAAAAATAAAACATTAAACTAGGTACAAAGACAAATTAAATTACATGACAACGAAATATTTCCAAAATGTTAAAATTTTGCCGCTCTTTTTGAAGTATGAACGCCGCTGCTCTCATTTATTTGACGTGATAACGTCTAATAAATCGATGAACGGCGGCTGCACACACGAAAAAGGATGACGCAATGTAACGGTACGTTGTAACTTGTAAGTACATGAGCAGCGAAGGCCACTTGCAAGAGAGCGGCGAACACCCAGGATGTATAATGCGGGGTGCAGGGGGGCTGTGAGGGGCGGGGGGGGGAGAGCGGCGGTATTAAAGGAGGTTTCCTTTTTGTTTTTTAATGGGGGGGGGGTGCGGGGATTTCAAAGGGGGATGAAAATTTCATTGATTTTGCCGTAGGATCCACCGTTTTCAAGATATTTGACAAAACACCGGTTCTCGTCCGATCACCGAGGCAACAACCAACGTCGGGCGCGGTCAGTACTTGGATGGGTGACCGCCTGGTTTCATTTTTGTTTTTTGAATGTTTTGTTATGACGTTGTCACGTTAACTATCGTCCGTAAACCGACTTTACAGCCAATTGTTTCTTTTTTATTAAAGCGTACACCGTAGGTACCTAGGTATACCGTATACTGCCCAACTCATAGAGTTGGTATAAATATTTGTTAAATTGAATGAATTTACTACTAATCTGTTTATATTTATGTTTCTTACAATATAAATCAAACCTTTTTAGTGACCCAAAGATGAGGGTTTTTGTAATTTAAAAAAAATATGACTTGTTTTACAAGGAGTTCTAAATTCAAATAACAATGATGTTATGAAATTTTCACATCTTTCATTCGGAAAAGTAGCTCAACGACAGGGATCAAAATGCTATTGTTCAAGCTATTTTTTTTTAATTTATTCATTGGCATGTATCATTTACGCAATGAGCCAATTGAACACAGATCAAGGTGGTCAAAAATGTCGGCACGTGCACTCTATTCTTAAGGTTTTAGCTTAGAGTTCGTGTTTCGATATTTTTATCACCTTGGCCACTCCGAAATACCTGATGGCGACTATACAATCAACAAAAGTGAATCCTGACCCACAATGGAGCATTGTTGAATCTCAATGTGTTAATTTGACAAGGTCCATAGTGAGTCAGGATTCACTTTCTTCATAAGTAGTTAGTAGTAGTTTTTTTAATAGTTATTAATTAAAAGTAGTATCATTATTTTTACAACATTTTACTTATTTCAATTTTCCTCATAGTCGGTGTGAAAAGTTGTAGGTATGTGTCGCAGGAGAAAAATTATTTTCGTCTTGGGCGTTAACACTTGAATCCTTCATAACGCTCAGGATTATAGGTATGTATAGGTACCTATATTTATTTTGTAGTTGAATTGAATTTCAGTCTCCAATAAACATATACGATTCGCTACCTACTCCTACTTTCCTGGTTAAGTTAAAGATTTAGAGTGCTGGCAGTGGTACTTTTAATGCACGGAATTCATAATTCAAAACTTGTTACAGAGTCTCTAAAATGGTGTCCGCATCTGTTAAGTTTTACCTATTATTCACAATCAAAAAGATTGTTTTAAACTTTCGTGATTTTCACTCATAATTATTACTTAGTACCTACCTGGGCGACCGAGCTCCGCTCGGGCTGAAACTCGGTACCAAGCGTTTTCCCAGAGATAAGACCAAGCTAGATCAATTTTTCATCCCCGAAAACCCCCACATACCAAATTTCATCGAAATCGTTGGAGCCGTTTCTGAGATTCTGATTTCTGACTTATCACGCAAACAATATTTACCTCAAACATGAAACTACCGTGAGACTCACTCATAGTGAAAATGAAAATAAACGGATCACTCACGTCTTAAAACGACTACGCACTAAGTGCACGTTTGGCAGCCGCCGTGACGTGCGACTCCGAGAGGAAGGGCTACGAATTAGCCCGAAACATGTCGAGTTAAACTCGTTTTAAGACGTGAGTGATCCGTTTATTTTCACTATAATATTTACCTCGACGTTTTGGCCGCATTGCAGCAGCCGTGGTCACGAGTTAGTCGAGGTAAATATTGTTTGCGTCAAAAAGATTGTCTTATCCAGTCCCAATGATTCTGGATGTGCTAACTGATAGCGCCCGACGAAGTGTCAGCTCTTGGCCGAAACCGAAGACGATTATTGAAGGCTCACGCCATAACCTTAAAGCTGAAAGTTCATTCACACAGAAAAATCTTGAAACACTGACAAATTGATCACTAAATCAATACAGAAACAAAACTTCTCTTTAGTCTTAAGTCGTTCCGTCTCTTAAAAGGAAAACGTCCTATCTGCATACATACAAGTTTGTACAGAATTGTACTTTTTACGTTTCATACGCTAATAATGCCACTTCACTAACGTTATTCGTAAAAAGATCGTTAGTTGTCAGCGGCTGTCGTGCCTGCCTACCTATCAGTGGCGTAGCTAAGTAACAACTTGATTCCCACCGGGTTACCTAAAGTTTTACGTGACGTCACTAAGCAAACCTTCTGTACACGAACTCCGAGGAGTTGCATCCGAAGACATATCTAACCTTACGAAAATATAATTCACTCCACGCCACTACTACCTATACAAACAATTAGCATCGGCGAAAACTTAGCCTCAATTCTACCCGAACCGCAGGTGCTTCTATGACCGAAGTTCAGCCGGAGTCAAAACCGGTGCTTCGACCGGGCATTACAACTGAGCCTAGTTATACGTGAAGTGAACCTAAAAAAATAAAGTAAAAATAAATATTAGGGGACAATCTTACACAAATCGACCTAGTCCCAAACTAAGCAAAGCTTGTACTATGGGTACTAGACGACGATAAACATACTTATATAGATAAATAAATACTTAAATACATAGAAAACATCCATAACTCAGGAACAAATATTCGTGCTCATCACACAAATAAATGCCCTTACCGGGATTCGAACCCAGGACCTCTTGCTTCGTAGGCAGGGTCACTACCAACTAGGCTAAAGCGGTCGTTAACCTATAGATTAATTCAGTCCTAACCAATACCATTCATAAAACAGGATGAGAAGGCCGCGTAGGTACTTAAATCGCAATTAACCATTCCAAAAATCTTTGTAAAATAAAATAGTAGAAACAGCGTTAAACATCCGTATTGGAAAAATCCTCGGGCCCAAAACATTGGAAAAGTTCGATATAAGCCTCGATCCCCGTTTTAAACAAGACTTTGCTTTTCTTGTACAATTCGTCTTTTAGAATACTTAATGCAGATACCCCTTTTCCTCGTTTCCAACAACTTTTCGGGCTCTTTTAGGAAGCGTCCAGTGGAAATCATGCTCTATTGGGATTTCGGCCAGCCTCACAGGAATCACTTTCGTGCGCTGTCAGTTACAGGTAAATTGAGGCCGCCACTTAGACGAACATAGTACCTACTTACAACCCGTTACCGGCCAACTTAGGTACCTACACAACCACTAGCGATCGGGACTTTCTACACAAGCGGGCACCATGAGCACGAGTACTTCCGAAGTCAAATTAACGACGACTCAAGTGTGTAATTGTGTGTCTACATTAATAATTACGAGGGGCTACATTACAACAAGGCAAAGGGATAATTGCAGATGAAGCAATATTTTAGGCCTCAGCATAGTTAGCGGAACTTAATCGCAGCTCGCAGGACACTCAAATTAAGTTTCTGCCGCCAAGTGAGGGGGTCAGTTAAAAAAGAGGCCCCTAATCAGGTCCGCGCGAGCACGCGTTACGCACTTACATAATGAAAGGGGGAAGCAGGGGGTCAGGGGGGCAGCGGGGAGCCGTCATCTGCGTACACCCTGTCCGGCCGCCCTCGATCGATACCTATACGTGTGGACTTTATGTAAAAAGCCTCCTGCACACCCGGAGGACGCCGACCATAAGTGTCGAGAAACGAGTCGCCCCCGGGGAGGCAGGCACGAAATATCTTCAATTTTCGAGAGAAAATTTTCCAATGCGGGGGCGAGTGCCCGCGGCGGAAGGGCTGTAGCTCGCGCCCCGGACGCCTGTGTCCGAAAAATGTGCGCCCCTTAATTGAATTTAGAGATTTGCCTTTCGGAACGCAGGCCGGACCACTGTTTATTTGCGGCAACCTCGTTATTACTCTTTATGAGACAACACTCGACAAGTATCATACGGTTATCAGATTATTCTTAATAAAAGCCTAACCACACACATACCTATCTATTGTAAAGTACAAATAATTAGTCGACCCTAAACCCTAATCGGTGGTTGCTCGAAGCTCAGTCCTGAAAGTAAAGTTACAGCCACGTGCCAATAATAAACAATCATTTTGACGTCACACACATTTATAAAGCGGCTTTATGGCAAGGGAATAAAGTCGTGGATAAATGGTTATGACACATTAAACTGTCCCCGATGTATTACTCGTGACTGTACTAAATCCAACTCTTCGCCAGCCTACCGAGATACCCATAGGCAATAAAAAACAAATTAAATCTCACCCGAGCCTCATTGAATAAGTTATTTGTAACTTACCCCGTTCTTAAGTCGTAGTTGAAATATGGGTTGAGTTCAAAAAGTTTGGCCATGTTAACCATTAGTTAACCATGCAATACGAATGACATACATATATAATTGCCCATATTAATATACAACGAACTATGTTTCATTCACTATCGCAATCTCAGAGGAGGCATGTATGGTCAAATCCAAATAATATATATTGTATACACTAACAAAGTGACAAAAATACAACTCTATGTCATTAAACATAAGGTTGATGGTTACATATTTTGCCGCAATGACTGTATATTTACATAAGTATTTATGCTTTCGATAGTACCCTGTACTTACATAGATACGTATGCAAACCGTTGTTAGGAGATTATTATTATTAGGAGATCGACTATCGCACAACAGAAAGTTTTACACTTTTTTTTTTTTTAATTTAAACTACCCGTGTCGAGTACTTACTTCAAGTTTTTGAATTCTTTACAACAAAACGTAAAAAAAAATAACAATCTCCCCAAATTTACCGAGACCACCGTCAAAAAAAACCGGCCAAGAGTGTGTCGGACACGCCCAAGGTAGGGTTCCGTAGCCATTACGAAAAAATCAAGTAATATTTTTCTAAGGATTTCGTATGTGTACGGAATCATCCAAGTTTAGGTATGTTTTATACCTTAGGCTACTATTTACTCTTAAACTACAAATAATTTCCAAGTGATCTTAGCCGCTATAATTTTCCTAGTAAATTTGATATATTTACTACCATTCTGAATTTTTTCCACCTAACAGTTTAGATTTTAGAGGGGGGGGGGCGGAAGGTCGATTTTAATGAAAATTTTCACTTTAAAGTTGAATATTTCGCAAACAGATCACTGAGTAGAAAAATCATGTTAGCAACCCCGCAATGGTTTTAAGAGACCTATCCAACGATACCCCACACAATAGGGTTAGTCGAGAAAAATAAATCACCCCCCCTTTACGTCTATGGGAGGTACCCTAAAAAAAATTTATTTTTTATTTTACCACTTTGTTGGCGTGACTGATATGTATATTCATGCCAAATTACAGCTTTCTAGTACTAACGATCTCTGAGCTTAGCCGCGGACGGACAGACAGACAGACAGACATGGCGAAACTATAAGGGTTCCTAGTTGACTACGGAACCCTAAAAAGGCTCGATCCCCAACATCAGCTGAGAGAGGAGATTTGGTTTTAGTGATATGTAAGAAAAAAACATACGTTTTGTGTCTCAAAAATGCATAAAGTAACGAATACTCTTACCAAAAAAATTGTGCCTTGGAGTCCGATGGAGCTTTTGGAAATGAAGTGACCGTCTCGAAGTTGACCACTAAAATCCATTAAATCGCGTTCTTTCAAGGCCTTTACCAGACAATAAGGCACTTAATTTGACAATGCATCCAAATAATCCCGCTATCTCTTTTTCATTCTGCATATGCTTCAATTTACCACGGAATTCGACGACCAGCTCAGTCCCATTTAAGCTCGGCGGTCTTGGGGCGGGATGCGAGTCCATCCAGTGTTGGAGCAAAGTTCCCTGTTTCTGATGTGATCAGTTCTACAAACACCCAAAATACTATGCCCAATCACACGTTTTTTTTTTAAATATAGGCTTACGTTTGACCACAATCACGCCTGATGGAAAGCAAAGATGAGGTCTACGATGAAGCTCGCTTGCCTAGTAAATGCTCATTCACCCTCGACTTGAAAACGGCCAAATTGTAGTGTATCTGCGTCTGTGGTAAGAAATTCCACTCCTTAGCTGTACGGTTGATGAAGGAAGTCACCCTAGACTTAAACTTTTAAGCTTCCAGTTGATGACCAAGTTTGAGCGTATTTAGCAGGATAGGATAGGATGAATACACATGCCGATGAGCTAACCTTTAATGAAAAAGGAACCCTTCATTAGCGTCTCCATGGAGGGGAAGCTCTACCAGGCATTTTCATTGTGCCTATAGGTTTTTTTAGACTGCCGCATTTTGAGGGATATTAATCTACCTAGCTTACGTAGCTGTCTTACGCGCTAGATTGCAGAGTAAGTAGCTACATACATACGTAAAAGCAGTATATCGTCAGTCCATACAGGTAGATCTCTCTCCCACCGCTATATTTGTTGACACGTAGTGATTCTTATTCTCTTTGGCAATTGACATTCAAAAATGTACTCTGTTATTGCTACATGCTACTTACATCGTTGGCATTGAGCCGGCTGAGTGAATACAGGGTTATCTGTAATTCACTGACATCCTCTTAACCCTGAATTCCTATCACTCAAACAAATGTTTTTTGTTTGACGACTTTTTAAAATGAAGCACTTTTTCCCGTACAAATACACAGAGTATCGTAAAAATAAGAGGTAATCTCAAATTTTCAAAACGTTATTACACCAAAAATATTAAGTTATGACAAAAGCCGTAAAACAAAAAACATTTGTTTAAGTGGTAGGAGTTTAGGGTTCAAAGGATGCTAGTGAATTACAAATAACCCTGTATAGCGGCTATCAAAATACGAATGTCGAATCTTTGACGTAGTTTTGCTTTTTGTTATGAATCCGTAACAAAAAGTTACTGTCCATTGTTATACTTAGACGTCCGCAAAGTAACAACAGAATCCATCAATTATTTAACTTATTTCTAGTAAAAAGTTCCTTATTGGTGACTTATGCATAGTAGCTTAAGAAAGCTGCGCACGGACTCTTCGCACTCGGGTACGCGTACCCGGGCTTGCGTGTCCTGGAACGCCATGTCCGTACGCCAAGTACGCGTAAAGTGTACGTGTACGTGTACGTGTACGTGTACAGTACGTGTACGTGTACGTGTACGTGTACGTGTTCGTGTACGTGTACAGTGTACGCGTACATGGCGTACAGACATGGCGCTCCAGGACACGCGAGCCCGGGTACGCGTACCCGAGTGCGCGCAGTCCGTACGCAGCTTTAGAAGCATTAGCCAATGCTTAAATCATGTATGGTTTTGTGAGTCAAAAAAATTGTACAGTCGCCATCATAAACCTCGGAGCATTCAATGTGGTCAATAATCTAAATACGTCCGTATTGTCAATCGCTTACGTGCGTGTTCAGATAGTTATTTTTGAGTACTTTAACTACTACGACAGGGGTCACCAAATGGCGGACCGCGGTCCGCATGCGGACCGCCGACCCATTTTGTGCGGACTGCAAGATCACAGCAACTTGCACTAACCAATAAATGTATCCCCTTATTATCTTTGTTGACATATTATTCGAAAACGGCCGAGCGAAGTAACGAGCTAACAAGCAAGAAAGACTTGAAACTTACTTCAAATACCTTTGTTATTTCCGTAATTACATGTTTAATATTTTTTTTTAAAGTTGTCTGCGGACCGCGATGGTCATTTCATTTCTTAAAACGGACCACGCGCGAAATTAATTGGTGACCCCTGTACTACGATGTTTATAATGACGAATGTACCTACCTACCGAAGTCAAAGTATAAAATAAAATTGGGATATTTTTTTAGGGCTCCACAGCCAATAAGCGAAAACGGAACCCTTATACCTTCGTCCTATCCGTCTCTCTGTTTGGCTGTTCGTACATTACAGGCATTTTCTTGCTTAGTACCTATATGAATGTTGGGAATATATTTTTGTCTTTTGTAAATCATTAAGTATACCTAATACAAAAAATATTGCTATATTCTAGTGGTGTGGCGCAGGACGCCGACGACGACGACGGTCTGTCATCTTCAGATTGATTGAGATGGCGTGGGACTTTTAAAATCAAAGGCATGTAAGTAACAGTAACAGCTAAAAACAGTTTTCATGATTTTCCATAATTGGGATGTCTAAAAAAAAATACCCTTGGTTTTTATATTTTTTTTTGTATAGAAAAGGCAATTATAAGAAACTAATTTCAATATTTTGTCATTTAGTTCTCTACTTTTTTCAAAATTAATTATTTAAACTATTTTAGTTGATGACGTCAGATTATAATTGAGGGCTACCACAATGCCAAATTTCTAAATCTATCTAAATGCGTACGATAAGGCAACCTCTTTAATTATTTTTTGCGTAGTGGTACACTATTCACTGTGTCACTTTACTGGCACTGTCAAAGTGCTAGATGTCAGACAGCGGGTCCAAATCAAACTCCGTAGTATAATCCACGCGAAAATTGTGAAGAATTCTAACCACACAGAATAAAGTACGACTTGAACCGGTCACGCAATTTACACCAATGTCAAATGAAGGTCATTGCTTATTTGTTATATTATAAATTCATTACATAATATTAAAATTAAATAACTACAGAAAACGAGTTAAAAAGCATTTATCTCGAAATGGTTTTCGATTTACTATACATTGCAAAAAATAGACATCCCCAATTCTCACGGGAAAAGAAGTATATATTATATAAAGAGGGACTATTTTTACTAGGCTTAAAATAATCGGGATAAAAGTAGCCTTCGTCAATCAGAAATAGTGCATGTAGCTTCATATGATTTTTTTTAATCGGTCTAATAAAAAGATACGTGGGTATCTTTGTTTAAATAAAATACAAAGTTGTTGGAAAACTGAAGCCAATATTATTAATAAGTGAGTAGGATAGGTGCGAGTAATACAGGGTGATTAATCCAAACGGGTCATTATGGAGAAACCAGAAACTATGAGAGATAGCGAAATCTGTTCTTAGGACCCATGGTCTCGATTTTAGATTTAAGAAAAAAGCATTCGAACATTTTTTTTACTCTCATACATAACCGGGAATCGAACCTTGTCAAAATTCTGTACCTAAGTAATCGCATGTCGTTTTGTTATTAGTTGATCCCTAGAGTATAAATAAAGACTAAATTTTGCCATGAAATCTTGTCACATTAGACACAAATTCCTACAATTTAAATAATTTGCAAAATATCAGTTCATCAGTATAAATAATTTATCTGAATAGGCTACTTATGCTTATCTTACTTGGATAATAACACAATACACTGCAAATTGCGTTTATTTGAAATTAGAACACATTCGTTCATGTTTTCTTGGGCAGAATACAAAACATCATGTACCTAGTATTAAAAATTAAAAAAATATAAGCGTTCATTTTTAAAACCAATCTTTTATCTAAATTTTGAGTTTATTTTTCAATTAATTTAACAATATTCATTATAAAATGTGTTTTTTGCGACTCGTGATTCCCAACTTCAACAATAACAACGAATAAACTATAACAGAATTTTTTACCAGGTTCGATTCCCGGTTATGTATGAGGGTTAACAAAAATGTTTGAATGCCATTTTTGTTAAAACTAAAATCGAAACCATGTTTCCTAAGAGCAGATTTCGCTATCTCTCATAGTTTCTGATTTCTCCATACTGACCCATATGGATTGATCACCCTGTACTACCTATACTATATGTGTGTATATTTAGGTTTTAAAGGTTTTCTTACCTACCTATTTCACTTTGGTCTGCATTTGCTTGCGAGATTGAGGGCTTGTTTCACCATTCTCTTTTAATTTTCTGTTATGTTATGAGATAGGTACTGAAATGCCATTTCTGTTCTTTTTGTTCGGGATCACAGATATCTGTCACATAGCAAATAAAATAACAGGAATTTAACCAAGAGGGGAGCCACGGGCCCACGGGACTTGAAAATGTGTTTAATAAACATCGATTTAGGGCTCTAATTAGCTTAGGCTGTAAAGCCAAAATTAATCTAGTTTTTTTACCTTAAGCGCCGAACAAAAAGTTAAAAAAAAAACGATTTTTCCTTACTTTGTAATTTTAAATCACTATAGTCTGAATTAACTGTGTATAATTTAAAACAACCCTGTGTCTTAATCATTACTTTTAAAACCGGTTTAGTGAATGTTACAATAAGATGTTGGCTATGAACATACATCGTTACCGCGGGAGCAAAAACAATTTGACAGTACTGAAAGATTATGACAAATCTATATATATAAAAGAAGAAACTGACTGACTGACTGACTGACTGACTGACATATCAACGCACAGCCCAAACCACTGGGCCTAGAGATTCCAAATTTGGCATGTACGTTCCTTATAAGGTCTAGGGGTGCACTAAGAAAGGATTTTTCAAAATTCAATCCCTAAGGGGGTAAAACGGGGGTTCAAAGTTTGTATGGGGAAACAAGATTAGTTCGACTATTTTATTCGAAACTTCACAGAAGTACTCCGAATAATAAATGAGTAAACACGTGTTTCAGGTTTATTGAGAATTCAACCCCTAAAAGGGGGGAAAGGGGTAACAAAGTCTGAAAATCAACATGGGTGTTGTTTCTATGGTTTATCGGGTCGCTGGTTAAGAAAACAACAACGGTTTTAAAATCCGACGTGGCAGACGTAAAATACCATCTCCCTGGATGGGGTGCGATGGGGTTGAAATATCTAAATAAACTAAATGACTGTTGATAAATCAACGCACAGTCCAAACCACTGGACCTAGAGACTTGAAATTTTGCACATAGATACCTTATACAATGTAGGCATCCACTAAGGAAGGATTTATGGGAATTCTCACGGGAAAGGGAAAAAACGGGATTTATATATTCGATTCCGAGTGACCCTATCTCAGTAACTATAATAACTAGATTCTTCAAATTTGATACACAAGTAGGTATTACATTATTTAAAACATTTATTTCAGGATTTTTTAAATTTCCCACGGGATAAGGAAAAAATGGGATTTATATATTTAGTTCAACGGGATCCTATGAACTATAATTACTAGACTCTTCAAATTTGGCATAGAAGTAGGTAATTAATTATAATAGTAATAAACATTTTTAAGGATTTTCGGAAATTCCCACGGGATAAGGAAAAAACGGGATTTTTCGTTTTACTGGTCGTAGAAAGCCGAAATTCGGCATGTAGGTTGCTTGGGGAGTGTAGATGAGCATTGAGAGAGGACTTTCCCAAATTCCTACGGGAACGGGAAAAAACGGGATTTTTCGTTTTACTGGTCGTAGAAAGCTGAAATTCGGCATGTAGGTCGTTTGGGTAGTGTAGAGGAACATTGAGAGAGGACTTTCCAAAATTCCCACGGGAACGGGAAAAACGGGATTTTTCGTTTTACTGGTCATAGAAAGCTGAAATTTGGCAAGTTGGTTTCTTGGGTAGTGTAGAGCTGGATTGAGAGAGGACTTTCCGAAATTCCCACGGGAACGGGAAAAAACAGGATTTTTCGTTTTACTGGTCGTAGAAAGCTGAAATTCGGCATGTAGGTTGCTTGGAGAGTGAAGAGGAGTATTGAGAGAGGACTTTCCCAAATTATAACGGGAACGGGAAAAAACGGGATTTTTCGTTTTACTGGTCGTAGAAACCTGAAATTCGGCATGTAGGTTGTTACTGTTCATAGAAAGCTGAAATCTGGCAAGTGGGTTCCTTGGGAGTGTAGGGGAGCATTAAGAAAACATTTCCCGAAATTCTTACGAGAACGGGAAAAAACGGGATTTTGCGTTTTACTGGTTGTAGAAAGCTAAAATTTCAAAATTCATAAGTTTATACTGTAAGTAGGCCGCAAAGGGCACTTTAACCGACTTCTAAAAAAGGAGGAGGTTATGCATTCCACTTTATGTATTTTTTTATTTAGGTATGTTCACCGATTTCTCGGTCAATTGTGGACCTGCTTGCTTGCTTGCCTGTATGCTTGCTTGCTTGATATCTTGGTTCTTTAGAATACTCATAGTACACGCGAGCGAAGCCGCGAGCAAAAGCTAGTAAGCAATAACAGAAGTGACACAATTATGAATCTGCCCGCAAAATAAAAATCTGTGCATCATCTTAATCTGTTATTAATAGAGACTACCACCAACACCACCACCACCAACACCATCACCATCATCATCATCGTCACCATCATCATCACCACCATCACCATCACCATCACCATCATCATCATCAGCATCACCATCATCATCATCATCATCATCACAACCATCATCACCATCATCATCACCATCATCACCGTCATCATCATCATCGTCATCATCTTAAATAAGCGTAGTAGCAGAATGTCATAATTAACCAAAAAACAAATATAACTGTTAGTTTTTTTTAATGGCTGAATGCCATGATGCCGTGTCACTCCGTGTGTAAAGGAAATTAAAAAAGATCACTTTGCTGGCCAAGGCCAGCAATGTTGTATGAAATTCCATTATTGACCTCTCGTCTAGCCGCACCTGCAACGTGATACTTCGTGGCGTATTATAAGGAACATAACGTCAATATTTCATAGCATGTTTGAGAAATAATATTTTTGACCTCCACACCATCTAACCTTCCGCGTAAATTAATATTTATCATTATGTATTAAAATCGTTTCTAAAAGCTAGGAAAACAATTTCTAGGTATTCTCTTAATGCGATACAGCGCTCCAGCTAAGTTTTCGATCGATTTCCTAACAAGCGATTGGTGGATTGTTATATGATAATTACAACCTAACATACCAGGACTTAAGACTTATTTTTGAAGAGCTGATAAACATTAACGTCAAACAGGGATGGCTCGTATCACTTCCCTAATAAGTTTCGTAAAAAGTTTTTACAGATTTCAAAGGCAGGTTCTGAAATTAGTACGACTGACCTGAAAAAACAAAAGGGTTGCATAGGTTTTACTGTTTTGAAAACGACGTGATTTAAGAAAAATGGAGTGTTCTTATTCCGGAGAAGCAGGCCTTATAGTAAAATGTATTCAGCGTCGCCGTTGGAAACTTATTTCGACTGCCCTACCTACCGATGGGCGGGTGGCGTAGTCCGCGCACATGTAAAATAGCTCCGCCGCACTTGAAACATGCTCTACTTGTAAATTCACCTCAATATTGGCTTTTCAAGTACCTACCAATGTAAAGTGCTGTCTAAATGGCGTTCACTGTTGTGGTGTGGTGAAGTATCTATAGAGTAGTAGAGATGACAGTGTTTACAGCGTCAATGTCTTAACAGGCAGACATACACCGAAGTAGTACTAAAGGGTTTTTTCGGAATCCTAAAGATACGAAAAAAAAGTTAATAGGTAGTTATATCTTTTTATTACTAAGTGTATGTACCAGGGAAATGTACCTTCAATGCATCGTTCGTTCCAGTCGACACCACCAGATGACACCACTGGTGGTATCGTTTGGAATCACTATTCCGTTCGACACTATCCTAGTGATGTGTTGAATAGCTAGCTCTCAGCTAGTAGGTAGGTATTGTACTGTACATATATCGACCCATATGAAGTTCATAATTGGCAGGACATCACTAATAGTCGGTGGTATTAAACGGAATAGTGATTCCAAACGACACCACTGGTGGTGTTGTTCTGGTGGTACCTATCGAGTGGAACGAACGCAATGCATTATCCCCTGAAAATGATTTTATTTGTGTAATTCCATTTTTAACCGACTTCAAAAAAGGAAGAGGTTCTCAATTCGGTTGTATGTTCTTATTTTTTTTTTTAATGTGTGTTACCTCAGAACTCCGTCATTTATAAACCGATTTGGATTTTTGTTTCATTTTTTGAAAGCATGCTTCAAGGTTGGTCCCATTGTTACCAGAATCCAGTTCTGATGATGGGATCCATAAGGTATTGAAAAAACTCCTCAAAAATGCAAGAGAAATGTATAGCGATTTTAGTAGTATTTTCGGTGAGAAGTCGAGCATTTGCATTCAGAAAGTACCATTTGGTAAACAGGATCTCATGAAGAAGACCACAGATGGCCAACGGAACTCCTCAATGGGTCAAATCTTACAAGTTGAATTTGATTCACTTCCCGGTTTCAATAATAATAATGCAATAGAAGCTGATTATCAAGCTCCATGTTACAAAAATAATTATTGCATTGTCACCTGATCATCATCATTATCAGATGGAGCAGGAAGGTGGCCATAGGAACTCTGTAATAAAACGACACAACCCCGTCGAGTATTAAAAATAGAATTTTCAACATAATTTTATTTCGAAGTCAAACTGAAAAGAAACAACTAAAAAGCAAAAAATAAAAAAAATTAATAAAAAATAAAACCGCCTTCAATAACGCCCAAAAAACCCATAAAATAAAAATTGAACCGACCACAATGAGCATGAAAATATCTTTCTACTAATCTGTATGAAGTCAGTGCCTCAGCTCGAGCCAGCAGGAGTGGACCTAGTAATCTAACTTACCTACTATCTATAGGGCTTTCATGCTCATTGTGGTTGGTTAAATTTTTATTTTATGTTTTTTTTGGGCGTTTTTGAAGGCGGTTTTTTTTATTTTTTTTTATTAATTTGTATACTTATTCTTAATTATCACACAAGACTTTGATTTCGATACCAACGAGAATATTCTAGCGTGTTTTTTTACGCAGATTGAATTACAAGAAGTAGTAAGTTGTGGCAAGAAAATATAATTTTTAACACAGGTTTTTTTACTGACTTTACTTTTGTTAGCGGTACTTACATTCACGGAATAGAACTTACATTAATATATAAAAACTATTTATCTGTACACAAGTATATCCGAACCCTAGAAGTGATTGAAATTTGACTAGGAAGACGTGACCTGAACAAAGAAACATAGCCATTTAAAAAAGCATTTTAAAAAATGGGAATAAGGCAGAAGAAATGCTTTAAAAGGAAGCAGAGCAACATCCCTCACGCACCAACTACAAGCAGGGAACCGGGGCTACTTCTCTGTTATATCAGCTCGTCCAAGATACATGCCTCGCATAGGCGCACTCGTGTTACCGGCCGTCCGCCCCACAGCCGCCCGCCACCCCCTCCCACTAGCGCCGGCTAGCCTGCTAGGGTTAATTCCTACTACTATTTTAAATATTTTAAAGCTTACTTTTAGGAAATATGTTGCGCAATAAAATAAAATGGGATACTAGCTGTAATCTAATGTTTTAAAGGTACTTTACCGATCTGTAGTCAAGTTTAAGGTAAAATAAAAAAACACTTTGTACCTACGTCGCAGTGATTGTGGTGATTTTGTGGACTCACTATCAAGAGCCATATCAACTTGCTTAAGAAGCTATTCACATATTATGATGAGAAATTGAAATAATTTGAATACTTTGGTGTTGTACTAAATTCTTGGAAAATTAAGAAATTAAATTGAAGACTCAAGAGTGGATTTAAAGGTAGTGACAGCCCTGGGTGTCCAGCGCGCATCCCTGATTCTGTAGAACAGAGCGCTCGGCGTGCGTGCCGGGCGCTGTAAACAGCCAACCCTCGCGTATGTAGGGCGGATGGACGTCCCTAACACCCCAGAGAAAGGGGTGCCACCGCTTCTTCCTTGTTCCTCCTTGTGCAAATTCCCCTGGCGATGGAAATGTGCTCGGCCACATTTTATACAATTTCTAGTCCGTGCGTTCCAAACTTTAGTCGTGTCCACATTCAGCTTTATTAAATTGCTTAATTCCCCCGACTGGCACGGCGACACGGCTGAAGATTAGGGCGCTCTATGAATGGTTCGGCCGAGTTATTAAGGTTGTTTGTTGTGAACAATTTTCCCGGCCGTTGACTTTTCGTTCCATTCACTTGGAGGAAACTTGTTTGTTCTCGCGAGCCCCGAAAGTACGAGTATCGCGCTAGTCTGCCTAATTGTAATTACACACCTACCCACCGCACTGGCAACTAATATAGTGTTGTTAATCGATACTTAAATACTTCTTTTTTAACGTTCTTCACAGTAATTATCCAAAATATGCTCAAAGCATTTAATAAGTCGGACTCACAGCGCACAAGAAGGCTCCATATTGTAACACAACAATTAATAATAATAACACGTAATTTAAAAAATAAAGTCCCTAAGACCAACGTCAAAATAAAATTAAGGTGTCCGATAGATCAGTTCATAAGATATCAGATAAAAAAAGATACCTTATTGACGGCAGCAAACTAACATTGTCGGAATTACATTTCTAGCAATTTTAATTTTTTTAGTTTAACCCTCTGTTTTAACATCCATTAATCAAATTTATTTGACGGATAACTGTGATGCCATCTCTGTTTGTTCTGTTCGAATAGACGGAGACGGCATCACGTTTATCCGTCAGTTAAAATTAATCAATGGGAGGTGAATAGTGTCTTAAAATAATGTCATATTATTAAAAAAATTCACATTGTTACGACAATGTTAATATGCTGCAGTCGTTATGATAGTATAAATTTGTATAGTACCTACCTTTTTTTACCTTTACCTACCGTTTCAAATCTCAAAGCTAAGTTTTTATTAAGGTTAAATTCATATAATCTAAAATGACTAGGTACTCTATTTTCGCTCTTGGTTTTACATTATAGTAACACCCGTTTTTTGTAGGTATAGCCAAGGTACCCCGCTTAAATTATTATTATTTTGAAGAAAGCAGTCGTAGCTATTCTGCGAACATTTAAAGTGTCTATTACAAATCAAGAGATAGAGCCCTGTGACGTAGGAACGGATAAACAGTAAAGCCCTAGTAACAGTAAGTAGACCCTCTTTGAGTACAGAATTATAAAAAATATTGGCTGAATTAATTACCAAGTAATAATTCAGAGCACAATGTTATTTGCACGTGTTTGTGTTTAATCTTCCAGGAAGGGGCTAAAGAGCGTCAGATCTACTTGTAAATTTGGACTATGATCAGCGAAAAGCACCAATACTTGATTATGTGTCATTTCATTTCATTTCATTTCTATCATTTATTGCAACCATGGTGTTTGTACAGGTCTTGAAATATAATTGTGTCACATGGAGATTGGTAGGGCATAGAAAGAAACATTTAATACTTTATAATACATGCAGTTCAATAGTTCCAATAAAATAAAGCATAACAAACATTATAGGTATTAGAGAAGCACAAAACAAAATAAGAGGCATAATCAAATACACAAACTTTTTTGAATTCAAACCATACAAAATTAATAAGAATGAAAGTCAATTTTAAACAATAAGCACCCAGTAAACAAAACACTATGTAAGTATTTAGGTATACATTACATAAGCAATAAATTTTTACACCGATTCATTTATTTATTCAGAAAAAGAATGAACAAAATAAGTTAAAGTTTGTTGTTTTTGGGTGAGTTGTCCCGCACCCAAAAACAAAGACATCCATAATGTCACCATGACGACGTGAAAGGACGCTGCTATTACTGAAATAAAGAACATAAACTACAAAAAAAATTGCAAAATTATTTCATACTAGCTTTTGCCCGCGGCTTCGCTCGCGTGTACTATGAGTATTCCAAAGAACCAAGATGTCAAGCAAGCAAGCATACAGGCAAGCAAGCAAACAGGTCCCACAATTGACCGAGAAATCGGTGAACATACATACCTACATAAAAAAATTCATAAAGTGGAATGAATAACCTCCTCCTTTTTTAAAAGTCGGTTAAAGTGCCCTTTGCGGCCTCTTACAGTATAAGCTTATTAATTTTGAAATTTTAGCTTTCTACAACCAGTAAAACGTTAAATCCCGTTTTTTCCCGTTCCCGTGAGAATTTCGGGAAATGTTTTCTTGATGCTCCCCTACACTCCCAAGGAACCCACTTGCCAGATTTCAGCTTTCTATGAACAGTAAAACGAAAAAGCCCGTTTTTCCCGTTCCTGTGGGAATTTTGGAAAGTCCTCTCTCAATGCTCCTCGACACTCTCCAAACAACCTACATGCCGAATTTCAGCTTTCTACAACCAGTAAAACGAAAAATCCCGTTTTTTCCCGTTCCCGTTGGAATTTGGGAAAGTCGTCTCTCAATGCTCCTCTACACTCTCCAAGCAACCTACATACCGGATTTCAGCTTTCTACGACCAGTAAAACGAAAAATCCTGTTTTTTCCCGTTCCCGTGGGAATTTTGGAAAGTCCTCTCTCAATTCAGCTCTACACTCCCCAAGGAACCCACTTGCAAATTTCAGCTTTCTATGACCAGTAAAACGAAAAATCCCGTTTTTCCCGTTCCCGTGGGAATTTTGGAAAGTCCTCTCTTTATGCTCCTCTACACTCCTCAAACGACCTACATGCCGAATTTCAGCTTTCTACGACCAGTAAAACAAATAATCCCGTTTTTTCCCGTTCCCGTGGGAATATGGGAAAGTCCTTTCTCAATGCTCATCTACACTCCCCAAGCAACCTACATGCCGAATTTCAACTTTCTACGACCTGTAAAACGAAAAATCCTGTTTTTACCGTTCCCGTAGGAATTTTGGAAAGTCCTCTCTCAATCCAGCTCAATACTCCCCAAACAACCTACATGCCGAATTTCAGCTTTCTACGACCAGTAAAACGAAAAATCCCGTTTATTTCCTTATCCCATGGGAATTTATAATAACCTACATCTATGCCAAATTTGAAGAGTCTAGTAATTATAGTTCATAGGATCCCGTTGAACTGAATATATAAATCCAGTTTTTTCCTTATCCCGTGGGAATTTTGAAAAATCCTGAAATTAATGTTTTAAATAATGTAATACCTACTTGTGTATCAAATTTGAAGAGTCTAGTTATTATAGGTACAGATAGGGTCACTCGGAATCGAATATATAAATCCTGTTTTTTCCCTTTCCCGTGGGAATTCCCAAAAATCCTTCCTTAGTGGATGCCTACATTGTATAAGGTATCTATGTGCAAAATTTCAAGTCTCTAGGTCCAGTAGTTTGGGCTGTGCGTTGATATATCAACAGTCATTTAGTTTATTTAGATATTTCAACCCCATCGCACCCCATCCAGGGAGATGGTATTTTACGTCTGCCACGTCGGATTTTAAAACCGTTGTTGTTTTCATAACCAGCGACCCGATAAACCATAGAAACAACACCCATGTTGATTTTCAGACTTTGTTACCCCTTTCCCCCCTTTTAGAGGTTGAATTCTCAAAAAACCTGAAACACGTGTTTACTCATTTATCATTAGGAGTATTTCTGTGAAGTTTCGAATAAAATAGTCGAACTAATCTTGTTTCCCCATACAAACTTTGAACCCCCTTTTTACCCCCTTAGGGAGTGAATTTTGAAAAATCCTTTCTTAGTGCACCCCTAGACCTTATAAGGAACCTACATGCCAAATTTGGAATCTCTAGGCCCAGTGGTTTGGGCTGTGCGTTGATATGTCAGTCAGTCAGTCAGTCAGTCAGTTTCTTCTTTTATATATTAAGATTGGTGTACTTACTTATCAAATTCGTGTATCACAAGACCGATCGTTGTGGTTGTCCTTGACGACAGCTTATGTCCAGCAGTAAACGTCTCCCAACTGATATGATGATGATGATATATATATAAGCAATCATTAAAGTAATCCTGGTGCTAATTGCAACATCCGCAGCTCCGCAGCTAAGCTTCTTCGTGAAACGCGCGAACGTCCGGGCCATAACAGCCGAGGAATTCAGTTAGTGATAGCATTATCAGAGGTCACAGCGGTCGTCGTTGGAATACTTGTCATGTACAGAATTAATTAAAGCTCAAGTAATTTAGAGGGCCAGGGCGTGTTCTCGAATACGCCCCGTATGCCGTTGTGTAAGGTACAGTCTTCTGCATACTCATTCGGAACTGTTTAAACAGCGAGGTAGCCGGCCGGGGGAGGGTGGTTAGTTCTCGCTACAGATAAATTAATAACGTACCTACGCTGGTATGGATATAACGCGTGTTACCAAGTATCCACTCGGTGGGGTGGTTCCTTTCCGACAAACGATCGCCGCTCTAATTAAACGCATTTAATATCAGAGTCCGTAAGTTAGGTAGGTACTTACTAGGCATGAGTATCACGACAAAGTCGAAGGGAATTGGGGTTAATGCTTCGAGTTTCTCAGATAAGTTATCACAAAAGTAAAGTTGTATATTTCCTGAATTCAGCTCTAATTACATGTAAGTAATATTACCACCGAGTAACGAATTCGCTTTTTGCTTCTGCTTTGCAATCCTTTAATAACATTAACTGAATCAATTTGATTTATTAATCGATCTACCTGTTGTTCCAGAAGCTACTTAACAGAGATCAATAATCACACTTAACTTTTGTATTGTTCTGAAAAACTATCCCTTGTAACATTTCTTACATTTCCATCGAAACATAAAATGAATACGCACGTAATTATTTTACTCAAAGCCAACATCCTATATACAACTGAGATGTGAGATGTAAAATTTGAGCGGAGCACAGCGCACACCTATTATGAAATTTGTGCACACAGTGGCAGGCCGGACACACACACACGCAGCCCCAAAGTACTCGGACTTAGGTGGCTATCGGGGGTGGGTGCGTCAGGAATACTTGCGACGCTCTCCCCGGCTTAAATTCCCGTATTAATATGTATCTTCTTTACGCGTGGATTTTAGAACGCCGATGGTGCTCGTAATTATGTGGCCAGTACGTAACCCTTTTTAATACGGTAAAAATTCGCAGAGGAAACGGTTTTAAGCTGAATAATTTAAAAATAATTGGCGAGCTTTTCGTAACTTAAGAAGCAAATAAATGTTATAATAATTATACTCAATACTTACCTAAAAATTTACGATTTTCTACTTTCTAATTCGTCTTTGTGTGAGTAGAAAAGTCTTTGAATCTTTGGAATTGGAATGGAAGAATATTACGAGTCGTGTGTTTTATTAGCGATAAAATATGTGGCATGCTTAAAGCATTGCCTTGTCAAACAAAGGTTAAAATTATTCAAAACTTTCATTAGTTTAGGCTCAAAGCCTTACCACAGATATCAAATCAGACGTATATAACTCAAACATATCTTCTATTGTCCAAATATTTTTTCCATCCAAGTCATCTTTTTACAAAGACACTCTCATAATGACACTATGCAAAATGACACCATAATTTTTTTCCATATTCAGCTTCGGATCCTAGCCTAGCTAAAGGTAAACAATTTTATACAATGCAATAGTTTTCGTGGCACAGCATCATCTTTTTGTACTCCTTCTTATAAGTTACGTACCATCCACCTTTCCATACAATAAAAATTGATCATGTTTTTTAATCAAATTATTGTAGCATTTGCAGAACGTCTGTGTACAGTCAACCAATTTGATCCCTAGGCCACATACAATCTTGCTACAAACAATGACATTTACGACATTCGTGAAGTATTGTTGCAGACAAATGAAATTATTTGCTCAGAGGTTCTATGGTGGCCTAGGAATATAATTGGTACCTTTTAGAGTTTGAGAAAATATTAAAATATACAGCAAAAATAAAATCACCCACTTAATAACTTTATATCGACGGTTAAAAGGCAAAACGCATGAAGCGACACTTTTTGTCAAAATGAGTTGTATACATATTTGAAATCAGAGAATTTTTCTCCGTCGTTTGAGCCGGGTTTCATGTAAAGTTCAAAAAATGTCGCTTCATGCGTTTTGCCTTTTAACCGTCGATATGTATTAGGGTTAAGTTGAAAAATGTCGATATCGTTAACCGATATTTAACAAAGTATACAAAACGACTCGCTATTATCTATTTTTAACTAAGGGTTAACTGTGTCAAACTTCATGAACAACACCCGTTAATTGTGAAAGGGTTCCATCGAGACGCAAATTACGTGATTTAATTTCATTTACAGTACATGGAGTATAGTATATTGCCAGTTGTCTTTGATTAAAAAAAAACTTAGGGAACTTTAGAAACCTAATCATCATCATCATCATCGTCCCAGTCTATTGACGTCCCACTGCAGGGAACAAGCCTCCTTCGAGAACAACAACTTATATACCTATATACGAGTAATTAGGATTGCGTTAGATAAGTACATAAGTAGGTACACGTTTATTTATTGAGGCAACCGATTATTGATTATGATTGCTAATCTAATTTCAAAAGATTTTCTTTAGAAACTTCTTTCAATTTATAGACCATTCGAGCACTTATATTATGTTACAAGCCAAAAATACCCCATCTCCGTAGTTTACGTAAAAATAAAAACACATGAAAATTTCAAAACTTGTTCAAGAAACATTCCCTAGGTATACACGTTAATTTACTCGTTAATGTTTATTATTACGAGTAAATTGCTGGTATTACAAACTATTTTACAAATCGCACTTCACACCCTCTTCCCCGCTGCTAGCCGCTTCTAATGACAAAGTTACAACCGAATATAGCCAAAGGATTATCTGCACTTGCATCTAAATTAGGAAATTTCCTTTAATAATTAATAGACGCAAAAAGGATTGTCAGCCGAGCTTGGACAGCGTAGCAACCCCATTTCCAATGGGTAATTGAAAAGGGTAGCATAGTTGTTAAAAATTCAATAGGCTAAACTGCCTTAAACTCGTCACGCGTCCAAGTTGTGGCGCGGCGTGGCGCGGTGACGGGCAGTGACGTGTGGCGTGGCACGCTTACACCAGCCTCTAGGTTTACTTACTGTTACTGTTTGTTTTTGCAATAGTGTTTTGTTTTGACCTTTCACTTTTCAGGGTTTCCGGTTCTGTAATCGGGGGCGGCATCCTAAGCCCGCACTTACACTAGTAAGAACAATTAGGCACGTAAGTTGCAGTACATTTCCGCGCTCAGACGACTACTTCCAACATGTTCGAGTCACGGTCTACGTAATTTTTCTTACTATACTTTGTTTTTTTTTAGCATTAGAAAGAAGGTAAGCGATCTTGAAGTATCTTTTTATTGCAAAACAATTTAAAAAAATAAATCACAGCAAATATGTACGACACTATGGTATAATATGGTCATTTACATTCTTTTGTTTTCATAAGTAATAGTTACGATTTTTTTAAAAGCGTTTTTCGATAAAAAGACTCTTTTTTTATATACGAGGGGGAAAACGAGCAGACGGGTCACCTGATGGAAAGCGATCACCGTCGCCCATGGGCACCCGCAACACAAAAGAAATCACAGGTGCGTTGCCGAAACTTGAGTAAAGGGAGAGAAAAAAGGAGAGGAATAGGGGGAGGGGGAGAGGTATAGGGCCCCTGGCGCTCTTACTGACCGTACGAAACGCAGCAGAAGTACTGCTGCTTCACGTCAGTGTTCTGTGAGAGGGTGGTACTGCTCCGGACGAGCCGGCCCATTCGTGATGCAGCGGCTAGCTACAACATGGCATGTCTCTTGTGTAATCGTACTACAAGTTTCATAACATTACGGCGCTCAATTGACCACTTCAATATCTATTGCTTTACGGCCTCACAATGTAAATTCAAATCTATACATATTAAAAGAAAAGTCCTGACTGACTGACTGACACACTGACTGACGGACTCATCGACGCCCAGCCTAAACAGAGACAGACAGACAGACAGCTGAAATTCTGAACAGAGATTCCCTATATGATATAGGCATGGAATATGGACGAATTTACTAAAATTCCCTCGGGATAGGGAATAAACGGGATTTATATGTTCCAGTCATAGTAAAAGTAGTAGTAGTAGTAGTAGTAGTTTTCCTTAACTATGAAAGCCAGGCTTTTTAAATTTGGCTTACATGTAGGTTATCATAACATAAAAACCTGGTTTCAAGATTTTTAGAAATTCCCACGGGGTAAGGAAAAAGCGGGATTTATTGTACTTACTAACAGATACCTTCGATGATGATATTGATGATAGATTTCCGATGTCGCTTTGCCAAATTTTTGCTTATTCAATTAAACAAATGAAAAAGTTTTAAATAATTTATTGAATCAGGCGTTACTTTGCGGAGGTCCATATTAATGAACTAAATCAATTACTTTGCTCACCCGCGACCTTACAATAGTTACGTTTATGCAAGAAATGTGCGTTCATGCAGTTCCTCCACCTCCACACTGTACGAACACACACAAATCACATAAACCCAACCATCACCACCACCAAGCTACACTGACGCGTTTCGAACTCAACCAGAGCTCATCTTCAGAGTTACCACAACCGTATGCTATGCTACCAAACGTTAAACTAACAAACCAAAACAAATGTTTTAACTTGTCACTGTAACTTCTCAAGTACCCACTTTATTTTTCTTATTCTCAAACTACCCCACAAAAATTAACTTTTATTGACATATTTAAAACTACCTTGAATTTTTTGTTTATTTATTTATAAGGCATATTTAATTAATACTAACTGTTCAAATTCGAGCCAAGCCGCAGTAAAGGAGAAGATACTAAATTTACCTGTTCATTAATAATAGACCCCATAGTGTTGTACCTAATTATTTCCATGCATTCCAGAGCATCCAGACGCAACCCCTTGCCGCAATAATGTAACACTTCATAAGAATCTGAATCTAACAATGAATGATTTGATTCCAACAAATGTTTTGCAAAATTCGATCTATCTGGATGCTCATTCCTATATGCCGAAACATGCTCTTTAAATCTAGTATTAAAACTTCGGCCTGTCTGTCCTATGTATATCCCATTGCAGTCATTACAAGTAAGCTTGTATACCCCCACATTTCTTGCATAAACGTAACTATTGTAAGGTCGCGGGTGAGCAAAGTAATTGTTTTAGTTCATGTAAAAGTTTTAGGTAGGTAGTACAAATTTTGAATTCTGCGCGGAAGAAGTAGCAGGCAAACGCTACAGTCGGTCATACATAAGTATATAGGTAATGTGTTTATCCGTCAGCTAATTATTTATTTAATTGACTTTGAATATGGGATGGTACGTAATAACTTCTTTTAACGTGACAACTTGTATGGCAATGCAACTCGATTATGAAAGAAGTCGAATGTTTCCCACGGGTAAATTAATAAATCATTAATATGGAAAGAGGCTTTAAACAGGGTGGAATTTAGTAATGCCACATCCAGGGATTAAGTAATACTGAAAATAGGAAAATTTAGTCAAAGGAAACATTCCCTTATGTTAAAAAAAGGAAGAAATCATAATTTAAAAATTTAAGATATTATTCAATGATCCTTTCGATCCATGAAATAAAAATACAAAGTGCTATTTTTTTAGATTTTAGCTTGTTCGATTCTCGAGTGCGGCAAGCACATTTTAGAATACCCTTGAGTGCAGATTTTATCTTCTTCTTAAAAATAAAGGAACGTTTCCATTGAGTAAATTTTCCTATTTTCAGTATTTGCAGTACTTTCCCTAGAGGTGGTATTACAAAATTCCACCCTGTATACAACGTTGGTAGGGTACGTCAAATGCGTCAGAGTAAGACAGATCTTTGAGCCCCTCAGAAGAAATAGTACATTGTGCATCAGGGCATGTTCATAGGTGCAGTACTAACGAGTGTCTATTAGAAGCCCGACGCCGAAGGCGGAGGGCTTTTAGGGTGAGGCCACACGAGCGTAATTTTGTGAGTTGTGAGCGGCAGAATTTCGGTTGCGCCATACATTGTGTCACGTGAGTGTCACGTGATGGCCCGCATATTTTATAGCGCGAACCAAAATTCTGCCGCTCACGACTCACTAAATTACGCTCGTGTGGCCTCACCCTTAATGACTCGAGTTTGTAATCCCCTTACTGCCCGTGATACACACAATGCGATCACACTGCGATGAAAAAAAAACCAAAAATAAAATTATTTTGTCACTAAACACTTAAATTTAATAAATAATGGCTACCCTCCAATAAAGATTGTCACTTTTTTCAAGACATCTACCATAGATAATGTAAACTGTGTTTAGAATTCGAATGGCCATACGGCCAGATTCTGCCAACATTTTAAAAAAATACTTACTAAAATTATTGCAAAACTATTTGATATAATTTTAAAATAAGTAGGTATATAAATTTATAACGAAGTTTTATGAAGCGTAGATAAGTTTTGTGTAGTAAAATTGGGTTATAGCTAAGTTTTAATCATATAAATAAAACGTTGGCTGACTTGAAACCTCCTTAGTCTAAAATTCCACACCAACAAACTTTTTTGCAAATTTTAAAACTAAAGTAAGAACTCCCTTGGGAGGAAAAACTGTACGTAAATCCATAACTCCCTTAAGAACAATTTAGGCCATTGTCATTTAGTATTAGTACAGGCATGGAATAACACCATTGACGAGCAAATGTGATGAAAATAAACGTTATAATTTATTTATTTATTTATTTATTGTTTTGGGAAACATACAGCATAAGATAATACAATTTCAATTAATTAATCTAAATAATACATTAGCCAAAACAGCTTCCACTAATGGCTTATACATTCTTTTGCTCTTTTTGGTTTAAAGGTAGATCTTTAAAATAATTTAAAAAAATACCTAAATAAAATTAACATTAAACATACAATCTTCAGAAAAAAATGTTTAAAAAGAATTTTGAAAAAAAAATCAAACGATCCACGAATAGGCTGAAACATCGATGAACATAAACCTACACAAAAACAATTATAATTGAAAAATACATGCAAAATATATATACAAGCAGTGTGCCATTCAACAAGTTAGAAAACTTAAAAAACTTCTCACATTTGTATATTACCAAGTACAGTCGAAGTATATCTAACAGATACGAGGGGCGTTCAATATAAAGTGAGAATGAGATGCAAACTCTTTTAATATTACGAAATTAAATACTGGCCGATAAAGCTAATCCATCTAGCTGATTGCTATGAAAAAAAAAAACTAACTGTCTTTTGTTTAAAAAAATATACGGTAATTTCTTTGCAATGCTATTGAGTACGTTAGCGAAAATGGAGAAAATTGAACTGCGCGCCGTTATCAAATACTTGTATTTGAAAATTTTTTCTACTGACCAAGTCAATTTGGATTTGCGGGGCACTTTAGGGTCTAATGCTCCTCCGTATTCGACAGTCGCACGTTGGTGCGCCGAATTTAGACGTGGAAGAACATCGACAATGGACGAACCCCGCTCCGGACGCCCTACTACAGCAGTAACTGAAGAAATTGTGAAAAAAGTCGAAAACTCAGTTTTGGCGGATCGTCGTGTCACGGTTCGTTTTATTGCTGAAAATGTAAAGATTTCAACGGGGAGCGTGCATAATATTTTACATGAACGCTTGGGTATGAAAAAGGTATCTGCGCGTTGGGTACCAAGAATGCTTACTGACACGCAAAAACAAACTAGACTAGAGATTTGTCAAGAAGCTTTGAACCTGATGCAGCAAGACCGGGAACTTTTTTTGGCGCGATTTATAACAATGGACGAAACATGGCTCCATCATTACGACCCAGAAACGAAACTGCAGTCTATGACATGGAAAAGGCCATCATGTCCAACTCCGAAGAAATTCAAGGTGAGCCCATCTGCCGGTAAGGTCATGGGCTCTGTTTTTTGGGATGGTAAAGGGGTATTAATGATTAAGTATCTCGAGCATGGAGCCACTATTACGGGCACATTATACGCCAAACAAATAGCAACATTGCGTAATGAGATCCGCGAAAAACGGCGAGGTAAACTCTCGAAAGTTGTGCTGTTCCACCAGGACAATGCTCCGGCACACAAGTCCGCCGTTGCAATGGCTGCAATTCGTGATGCTGGGTTCGATATCCTTAAGCATCCTCCGTTTTCACCAGATCTCGCTCCCAGTGATTTCTACCTATTTCCGAGATTGAAACAATACCTGAGAGGCCAGAAATTTGAAGACGACGACGCGGTAGTCGCTGCAGTACAAGATTTTTTAAGTACTCAAGATGAGACCTTTTTTAAAAATGGAATTTTAAGTTTAGAAAAAAGATATACTAAGTGTATTATGCCAAAAGGTGACTATGTCGAAAAATAAAATGATATTTAGTAAAAGTTGTTTATAACATACTCATTCTCACTTTTTATTGAACGCCCCTAGTATATCTGTTTTAAGTACTTTTCAATGCAGAAATAAATTTGCTGTAGTTTAGTTGAAACAAATAAATATGTTGGTATTTTTTGTTATAATATAAGTTAACCTGGGGTTTCATCGGTACTTTTAATTTTTCTTTTTTTAACACAAAAGTAGGTAATTAATAAGAACTTTAAGCCAACAAGGCCTTAGAACGAGCTGGCAACGCATTCTAAATTATTATTACGTTATCTGTTGTAAAAAGACCTTTTAGGATTCAAGAGCGGCAACGTTCTCTATTATTAAGGTGTGTCGCACTGCAGAACTTACCAAAAATTCAATTTCTTATAAACTAAACCAAATCGATTTGACTTTGTACTACATTTTTACATTTTAAATCTGAGTAGTTTTCAAAAAAAAAATTTAAATAAAAAATAAAATCCACCCTGGAAGTACCCTTTCTTATCAGTTGTAAAAAATACGCTTACATTAAAACTTAGAGCTTAAATTTAGAAATTCTTGTTGTATTATTTTTCAATAAGAAAATTGTTATAAAAACAAATAAATAAAATCATACTGTATGAATATTTAATTCAAATATTTTTCTCCACTTAGATACCTACTTACTTAGTTTACGTATAAGTACTTACTCAATAAATCGCCGAATCTTAAGTTTAACTCACGTAGGTACAGTTAGCGATAAAACCATCTGCTTATCCTAGCACAATCTCTTTGGCATCTTAAACAAGTAACCATTCAAAATTGTCAACGGAAGTAAAGTGACTTTGTACTTGTTTAACTGTGCGAAGTTTATGGCCCTGCCTGTAAATTCAAGTAAAAAAGTTAAAAATTTATGTAGTTATGCATATTGAACTCAAAATCATCATTGATCGATTCGGTTACTTTGCGTCTTTGACAAAGGCTACAAATCGGTAGCGGAGTAACTAGGTAAAATGTTGTTTTTGACTAATTTATCATTGGGTAAGTTTTAGATTTAACTTAAGTATTTGTGTGAACATTCATCGAAACATAAAATAACAGTAGTCCGAACCTGCGAATCGGACCATCTTCTACTTTTGCAACTTCTTTTACCGCGGAAATTGTATGACGCGCTTAAAACAATAATAAAAAAAGATACGTACAGTCGAACATAGTATCTCCTCCTTTATTGAAGTCAATTAAAAAAAACTTTCGTTTTTGGTTGATGGTGCGCTCGTATTTTTAGAGAGAATTTCCTTAGTAAATTTAATAGTATTATAGTATAGTAATTTTAAACGTACATATTTAAACGTATAGTATAATATATTTAACGTCAGTATACTTAGTATAAGTTTTACCTCACCAAAATACTTCTCGATCGCGTTTACGTAAAAAAAACAATTACTAGGGAAACATGGACAGCGCCTCCGCGGCCGCGCGTCCATGATTCCATAGAATTGAATTTTTTACGTAAATGCGATCGAGAAGTATTTAATGAAGTAAAACTTAGACTAAGCGTACAGTATGCTTAGTATATGTTTTCCTTAACTTCAATACTTCTCGATCGCGTTTACGTAAAAAAATCAATTACTAGGTAAACATGGACAGCGTCTCCGCGCGCGCGCGTCCATGTTTCCATAGAATTGAAATTTTTACGTAAACGCGATCGAGAAGTATTTTGGTGAAGTAAAACTTATACTAAGCGTACAGTACAGTACCTCTACCATGAGTTTACACTAGTTTACGTGACCGTACTCGCTAGCGACGGCGTAAATGATTTATACGGAGAATTGTACTTCCGTAATTGACCGCTAGAGGCGCTGTACAATCCTAAATACAAATAAATTATTTGTATGGAGAATTGTACAGCGCCTCTAGCGGTCACTTACGGAAGTACAATTCTGCATATAAATCATTTACGCCGTCGCTAGCGAGTACGGTCACTGTAAAGTAGTGTAAACTCATGGCAGAGGTACAGATTACTAAACTCAGGTGGTTAACGGCCCTCCGCTTTGCGTCGAGCTTTAAATGCACACTCTTATTAGTATTCCGTGCCTTACTTCCCTTTGTGTATAAACTACTATTATTTGTCACTACTGTAGGTCAGCTTTATTCCAAAAAGGTGGTGCCCGCGGATATGTTGTGCTAAATATACCGCACGTCGAGATTAAGTTGACATCAAAAAATAATGTACAGACCTACTAAGTATAATTGGCAATGGCAATTGTTTTTATTTGTGTTGTGCCGAACAGAATTCGATAGGCATCAATTTATACCTACAGGGTTATTTGTAATTCACTGACATCCTCATAACCCTGAATTCCTATCACTCAAACAAATGTTTTTTGTTTTACGACTTTTTAAAATGAAGCACATTTTTTCCCATACAAATACACAGAGTATCGTAAAAATAAGAGGTAATAGTCTCAAATTTTCAAAACGTTATTACAACAAAAATATTAAGTTATGACAAAAGCCGTAAAACAAAAAACATTTGTTTAAGTGGTAGGAGTTTAGGGTTAAAAGGATGCTAGTGAATTACAAATAACCCTGTATTGAAACTAGCTGACTCCGCAAATTAGGTACTATGGCGGTTTGACATTACTATCTGAGAGTAAGCGTTATTCTCGGAATAAAAGTTTGGTAAAATCCAGCCTTAGGGGTATAAAAATTAGCCTGTGAACCTATTTTCAGACCTACCGAATACAGATAAAAAAATTCTTACAAATCGGTGAAGCCGTTTCGGAGGAGTTCAATAACAAACACCGTGCCACGATATTTTTATATATTTGAAAATTTCATACAAATCGGTCAAGCCGTTTCGAAGGAGTTCGATAACAAACACCGTGACACAAGATTTTTATATATTAGGCTAGCTGTTGCCCGCGACTCCGTCCGCGAAGAATAGGGGTATAAAAAATAGCCTACAACCTCTTCTCAGACCTACCGAATACAGAGAAAAAAGTTTCATAAAGATCGGTCAAGCCGTTTCACAGGAGTTCGATAACAAACACCACGAGACTTTTATTTTATATATGTAATGTACCTCTTAGCTCTTGCCCGCGACTCCGTCTGCGAAGAATAGGGATAAAAAAGTAGCCTACGACCTATTCTCAGACCTACCGAGTGTAGAGAAAAAAGTTTCATAAAAATCGGTCCAGCCGTCGCAGAGGAGTTCGATAACAAATACAGTGACACGAGATTTTTATATATTAGATTAGATTAGAAAAAAAGATACAATCACCTAAGTATAATAATTATAAATCGAATGTCCAGAGAAGGAAGCAACAGCAGATTATACAACGTGTGAATAAAACGTGCCCTTTAACCCGAGACGTAGTTAAATTTAGGGTAAAATGGGTTTCGAGAAAAAATTATACTTAGGTAACTACCGCTCTTCATTTCGATTGCGAGGAAATTAAACAACAACAGTCCAAATAAAGGTTCATTTACTTTTTAATCTCTTCTATTTTTAAAATAAGTTACTACCAATATAAAACAAGGATTAAAGAAAATAACATTATTTTATACCTACACTTATTGTGGCCTTATTTCATTGGTCTACGACAAAGATATTACTTTATGCACTAGAGCATATAAACTCATTTTATGCAGCCTACATCCAGTATAAATACGAAGTTTACGAGCGTGAGAAGTGAAAAAATATTTAGTAACACCGGTAGATTTATGGGCCACGTGAACGTTATGATCCGCGCGTCATAAAATACCTCACGATTAGGTATTCGAAAGCCAAAACCTTGACACTGCTAATGTCTCCTAAATTTATCTCCAGGACTTTAAACAAGACATAAAGACGTTACTTAAATAAACTGTAGTTACACTGTATACTTACTTACATGTGTCTTTACACTTTATTTTAATGCGATTGAAAAAATATAAGGGTGGAGTTTAAAAAGTTGGATTTTAACATTGGTAGTTAAAACATAATAATAATTATGAAACATTCCGTTGTGTCACAATGGAACTTTTTTACGGTTAGCTAAAGGTTAAGGAGTCGTTTTTTTTAAAAGTAAATAGTTAAGGGGTTTCATTAAAACAAAATTTATTGATTCCTTTGTGGAACGAAAGTGACCCATATAGTTTGTAGGTATGACTAACTTTCGTTACACAAATGACGCGATCGTAATTTGGTTTTCATTAGAATTTTTTGAAAAATACTCTCATATTTTTTTTTTATTTAATCCGCAATTGTAGTTGACTGTACTGAACTACTGTTACATTATCGTCCCAGCCTACATACGTCCAACTGAAGGCAAGGCCTCCTCTCAGAATGAGATGGGCTGGGCCGTAGTTCCCGCGCGGGCCCAATGCGCATTGGGAACTTAACACACGCCATTGAATTTGTACAGGTTTCCTCACGATGTTTTCCTTGATCACAAAGCTCATGGTAAATTACAAATGTTATTTCGCAAATAAATTCCGAATACCTCAGAGGTGCGAGCCGGGATTTTAACCTATGACCCTCTGCTTGAGAGGCCATACGTCAAAGCCAAAGCACTAGGCAGTTTGGCGGAAAAGTCTTAGACATCGATATTTTACTGCTTTGCTCTTTACATTAATTTGAAGTTCCCACCGCCGAGAACGATTCCAAGAAAGATTTAGGATATACTTCTTAGCAGTATAACATTTTTGTTAAAACTCATTATTAAGTTTATACAACGATTCTTTTCGATTCCACGAAAAAAACCGTGGTGGCCTAGCGATTTGACCTATGGCCTCTCTAGCAGAGGATCGTGGGTTCAAATTCCGGCTCGCACCTGTGAGTTTTTCGGAATATATGTGCAAAATCTCATTTGAAATTCACCAAGAGCTTTACGGTGAAGGAAAACATCGCGAGGAAACCTACATACTCCTGCGAAGAAATTCAATTGTGGGTGTGAAGTTCCCAATCTGCACTGGGTCCGCGTGGGAACTACGGAACAAGTCCTTTCATTCTGAGAGGAAGTCTGTACCCTGCAGTGGGACGGTATATAGGCTGGGATGATGATGATGATGATGACAACGATTCTTTTACCCGTGATCTTTTTAGAAATTTACGGAAAATAGATATAGCAACCGAGACTCTAAATGTTTTTATACCTTGACAAGCTCGTGCGTGGCGCTCGGTGGAACCCTGTCGCAGGGAGCCTCTGCTAATAATAAGTAGTAATTTTAATAAGTGCGGCAAACGCTGACTGCGACAGAGTTCCGCGGAGGGTCGCGCACGAGCTTGTCGGACTATAGGATGACAATTCTACTTACATACAAAGTGTAGTTTCTATCATTGTTCGAGAGTGTACAGGCAAGGTCATAAATATATGTATGTTACCAAGGCGTCAACAATATCTGTACAACTCTATGCCACTAACCATAAGGTTGGTGTTTGTGTATATTTGTCGCGATGGCTGTATGTATAGATATTTACGTCTTCGACTGTAGCATAAAAGTTTCATTACTTTAATTAATAATAGTAATTTCTAAACATGGATTGAAATCAACCAACAAAATGATGTGGTACAATCAATTGCAATAATTATTTGTGTCACAAGGGAGCAAAATGATGTATTTATGGCGAAGGGCAGTAAGCGAAGGATTCTACAATAGAATCCTAAGCGCAGCGAGGGATTCTAAGTTAGAATCCTGAGCGTAACGAGGGATTCAAATGTTAACGCCCAAGACAAAAATAATTTTGCTCCTGCCTGAGTGACACATACAACTTTTCACACCGACTATGAGGAAAATGGATTGTTGTGACAGATAGGGAAAGGTCACCACAGATAAAGTATTCCTGTGCTACTTTTAACAATGTTAATAAATAATCGAATAAAATAGAATATTACAATGGTATCGGATATCAATATTCATTAAATCAGAATAACTATCAGCGATAGTTTTCATTTAAGTAAAACGTACCTATAATTTATTGTGACATTTTTTTATACTAAATTACGAAAAATTCATCAATTTTCATATAACGCTGTTAAAGTTAAAACATGAAATTATGTTCGTTTTTAATCAATTACGATTAAATTACAATCGATTATTTTATTAAGGTCTGTGTTCATTGGCACATTGCGTAATTGATACATGCCAATGAATAAATTAAAAAAGTAGCTTGAAAAGAAAGTATCATTTTGATCCCTGTCGTCAGGGAGCAAAATCAACTTTTCCGAATGAAAGATGTGAAAAAATATGTAACTAATCGAACTGCTTAAGTAAAAATAAGTACCAACCTAAAACGACCTTATTACGTCCGAATAGGAGCGTGGGGACGTACTTTAAAATATAAGGAAAGGAGTTTGATTATGTATTAATAACTTGAATTGTCACTGTCAGTCTGTCAAAACTTCTTTTTCTTCTCGTGTCATAGAGCGAAAACGTTTATAAACTCTTTACCGTTTATTGCATGTTATGATCGGAGAGTTGTTGATAATAATCCTTTGACCCGCACTGACGTTGTAATTATGCATAGTCAATGCAACATGGTTCTACAGTGGCCTAGGAATCAAATTGGTTGACTGTACCTACATACTTTTATAATGGACTATACTATCACATACTTTACTTAGGTACTACTACTCTTCATCATCATCATCAGCCTATGTTCGTCCACTGCTGGACATAGGCCTCTCCCATGGCACGCCACTGAGCACGATCCTCAGCCATATATAGCTCTTGCCAGCCGCCTTGCGAAGATCAACGCTACACCGAGTCTGAGGACGTCCCACGCTACGTTTGCCGATCCGTGGTCTCCACTCAAGAACTCGTCTAACCCAACGGTTATCGGTTCTTCGGGTTATATGGCCTGCCCATTGCCACTTCAGCGTGCTAATGCGGTGGGCTATGTCGATAACTTCTACTCTTACTGTACTGTTATTTTGTTTTGATGTCGTGTACTTTTAAAATTTGCTACATTAACGAACTAAATATTATACGAAGGGTAGGTACTCGGTAAAACCCAGTCTAGTCACCTAAGAAACTTTTTGAGTTATAGCGGTTTGTGAGTTAGTCATCACTAAGAATTAGGTTTTTCTTTAAAAGTAAAAAAAAAATATACATTATTTTCATATTTCCATAATCAATCCAATGGTATATAGTATAGTTACTTCGCGAGCTCTACATTTTGAGATTGAAATCTTCATTTTCAAAAAAGGTGACCACTGACCAGACATACCTACTCTTGATCACAGAAATAACAGTAAGAGTCATCGTTTGTATTTATTTCCTTCGAGAACCAAATGTCGCAAGTGTTTCGCCTTTCCTCCTCGTTTTTTTGGGTTTTCATGGAATTTGGAACTCGGAATCATCCCGTTTTGAAGCACAATCCCCACAATATACCATTTTTGACCAATTGATACACACAAAGGGCGTTTCTTTATAGGCTGAGCCGGAAAAACATATACCATTATGGCTTTTTAGCCCTATGCGTCTCGCGTGATAATTTTTACCCTCTTTTTATTAGTCCCGTGCTCTGACAGGCTTAATATAAAACTAGTTAGCAAAAACGTTTACATCTTAGACTTATGTACTTATGTATGTACATATATAAAACAACAGAACCCTCTGTTTATTAAATTACCAGACTGACTTTTTAGACTTAAGTCACGTCATTAACACTATATAAGCAATCAGGAACACCTCTTGTCTATTTCTCCGAGGAAATTTGACGGCCTATCTAAAACGAAACGAAAAGACGAAAAATACGAAGTAGTAAGCGGAGGCCTGGAAAACTTCTTTGAAGTAAACACATTCGAAAACGTGCTCTACGGCGTGCCGCAAGAGCTCCAAGTGATACTGGCATAAATTCTTACCTTTCTTATCGTCGCTACTTTGTTTTACTTTTTAAAGTTACGTAAGTTCTTCCATAAAATTATGCAAATTTAGGTAAGTAGCCATATTATCTACTCACAGTGAAATTCATTTGTTGGTTAAGGATAATAATTCGGCGATTGTGGAATAGGCTTATTTTAATTCCGTATGCCACGCAGTGCTTCTAATAAACAATGAACATCAAAGATATAGGTCGTAATTTACCGTTGGAGTTTATCTTAGAAACACATATCATCATAATCGGTGGTGTCGGTCTTCCAGAGCGGCTATACGTTAATGCCTCCTCGGGTAGGTATGCTGTGTGGAGACTGTTCGAATCCATTTACTGCTCTAAATTATGCGTAAAACGTCCATTTGACGCTCACCCCTCTTCCCTCTTATCGCTTGGACAGGAACGGACGGGGAGCCTCGGGCGGGGGTGCCGGACTAGGGCAAATTGGGGGGTTTACAACCCCCCTTAAGGGAGGTCCGAAGTCCACCTCACCCTTTAGCTACCCTGAAGTTCCATCTCTCACACCTATAAATTCGGCACACACATTTCACCCCATCGGGTGGGGTGGGCCGTGGCGTCCCAATCCTTTCGGTGCGGCTATGTCACACTAGCTAGGCCGCCGCGCCGGTGACCTCCACTACAAATTAATATTCGGAAACGTTTCCGTTCGGATCGTTAATCATTGCCTTCTCTGCTCGTGATCTCGGCTCAGCTTATGTACTCCGTCTTTCTCGGCACCTTTAGCTAGGTACGATGTTAACTAATCACCTATTCCAACAAACAGGCTTTCGCCTCGCTCCCACTAAAAATTCACTTTTTTTAATCAGAACGTTACGGCCTTTATGCTTAATCAATAAGCAACGGCCGTCGAACAGAACAGAGAAAGAAAATTTTCTGCCTCAAATTTCAAGAGTAGCCGGAAGAAGTATATCGACGTGCCCCTATTATGCTCTGCGGAGCACAGCTCTAGTAAAGAAGTATATCGACGTGCCCCTATTACGCTCTGCGGAGCACAGGTCTAGTAAAGAAGTATATCGACGTGCCCCTATTATGCTCTGCGGAGCACAGCTCTAGTAAAGAAGTATATCGACGTGCCCCTATTATGCTCTGCGGAGCACAGCTCTAGTAAAGAAGTATATCGACGTGCCACTATTATGCTCTGCGGAGCACAGCTCTAGTAAAGAAGTATATCGACGTGCCCCTATTATGCTATGCGGAGCACAGCTCTAGTAAAGAAGTATATCGACGTGCCCCTATTATGCTCTGCGGAGCACAGCTCTAGTAAAGAAGTATATCGACGTGCCCCTATTATGCTCTGCGGAGCACAGCTCTAGTAAAGAAGTATATCGACGTGCCCCTATTATGCTCTGCGGAGCACAGCTCTAGTAAAGAAGTATATCGACGTGCCCCTATTATGCTCTGCGGAGCACAGCTCTAGTAAAAATCCAGTTGCTTCAGAACATTATTTTATTTACAAACAGAAATAAAGTTTTATAATTAGGTTCATATTTAGCATAAGTCTACGTAGAGTTCTACTATCCTATGAATGTTGATACATCAAATTAAATTTAATATCTGAATAAATTAAAAAATTAAAAAGAAAGTACAAGCTTCAACATGAACATTGCAATATGGTTAGGAAGCTGAATTTCCACAAGCAACACCATTACAACTTTATATTCGAAACTATACACTTCACGGCTTACGTTATTCTGAATTACTATCATAACAGCGCAGCGTAATCAATTGTTGGTTCTAACTCCGTAGCAACTATCATGCCTTTTGGTGTAAATGCACGTACAGTTCGTCTCACGCCACACGCCGTTTAACCGAAACCTTCTCTATTCCTGTAGCCTAAGGTTCGCAATATAAAAGCGGGCCGGCTTCCTGAAATACAGTAAAACCTCAATGCTGCACGCTAACTTTGCTTCAGTAATTAAGTTATAACTTTGTAAAAACTTTATCGCACCTGGTAACGGATGCCGAATAAAAAAGGAATTACCTACGGTACAGTCAACTCAAAGTTTGGTTTAATACCTATCGAGCAATCAAGTGATCCATGCCATTTTAGTTGATACTTTGTTATAGATACCACAAACTAAAGAATATTTGACACAATAAAGATATATTATAAACTCTTCAAGTATTTAGTATTTAAAATGTTTATTCCGCTGAAAGGTATCAAAAGTACTAAGTTCAGCCTGCATGCATACTACAAAAACAGCTCTTAATACTTGAGCTCATAATATTTCGTAATTAGGTCGTTACAGTCATAGAGATTTAAAACTGGATTGAAAAATTTAATATCACTAGGCTGATTTGATTAAACGTAGGTAGGTAAGATTCAGAGACAAAGAAACTTCCATACCTACTAAAAATATGCCATTTGTTATTATCTTATATGGTGACATTTTATTTACTTAAGTCTTAATTTAATTATATTTTTATTGCTCAGCGTCGACTTAATCAAAGGGATTGAAAAAATATGATGTGTTTTTTTCTGTAACATCCACTGTTTCTCAAACACTAATAACAACGTGCGGCTCCCTCTAAAAGCTAATCATCAAATTTTCTATATTACGATGTTATGTACTAACCTATTTAAAATAAAGTACTTTGGAATAGTAATTTAGAATTATTTAATTGTAGTTCTGACGGTTTGTTTGTAAATTTTAAGCGCCGCATTAAATAAACAGTGTTTAAACAAAAAGTTTGGGCGCCATTAGTTACGGCGAGGGTGGCGCCAGAGGGTCGCTCGCCAAGATTTTTCTCGCCAGGTATCCACTTTAAAGTCAGTTCACATTGTTGTATCACTGACGGTATTTTTTGAAATGTAAATTTCCTTGTTTAGACAAACTTTTCATGAAAACTGAAGACACAAAATGTAATAATCATTACGACTACATAACAAGAGCTTCATTTCGATGTTTGACATTTTTTAAATTACATATGTACGGTTTAATTAAACGTACTTATTTCCTTTTCACAATAACGCATTGAAATTTAATATTGTCATATTTTCTTATTGAATAATATTATTACGAGCTGAACTCGACGCATGGTCAATAAAGTAGGCTACTTGGTTTTCTACGTTTTATTTGGAATATTTGTTCTGTGTACGAGGCAACTTGTTTGTAGGATTAGCCCTCCTTGAAAGTCTGAAAGTTTTACAGAGCAGAGTAACCTTTGCTCCCCCCGAAACATTTTCATCGAGTGTTTTTGTTGTATTAGTCAGCAGATATTTATTTGAGAAGTGGGAAGTTTTCATATTTATATTGTTTATGATTTTCGGATTCAATGCTATTTGTGTATCTACGTCATTTTGTCTCTTGTTGTCATCCAACTCTGAGATAGTTGAGCTTCTAGTGTAATTGCAAACGACGTCTACTCTGATAACTTGAACAGTTTCCGGACTCTGAGCCCTTGATATCGTGAGACATTTGCGTTTCCCTGACTTATGATAAACTACTTTTGTATCCACTGCTGTCAGGTCAGGCGGTTCTTCTTTAACAGTTTCTTTGATATCCTTGATTCTACAGTTATTTTTAGCAGCGCCATCTAATTTTCGGCTTTTTTTAAAATCTAAGCCCTGTTTTCTCGTTTCCACTTGCGCGGCTTTGTTTTCTTTAACTTTATTATTAAGGGTATAAAATAGTGCACCAGATTTTTCAGAGACTGGTGCAGAAGGCTCGTTGTTAAGAATGTATTTTACGTAGTCATCGAAGTAGTAGCACGTGAGCTGAGACGAGCACTCTTCTGCATCATTTTCTTCATCTTCAATTATTTGTTTCACGAACATTCTATGTTTTTTGCCATCATTCAGTGCCTTGTACTTGAAGCATGTTTTTGATCGTTTTCTTTCTTTGACATCGCCATTGAATTTCAAGTTCTGGACTGAGAGAAATAGGTCTTCATCTTGTTGTGTGTGAGTATTGTCTAAAGTTGCTAGGGCGTCATCATTTGCGTTGCAATGGAATCTGAAATCAAGACCATTAAGTTTGCATATTCTCTTGTCATTGTTGATATTGTCGTAGCAGATGTGTGAATGTGTTTGCAAGGCTCCGCTTACCTCTTGAGCAGGTCTGCCCACCGGGGGTCCTCCTCGTGGTCCGGGTTGACCAGTCGCTTCTGGCAGTACCTCCGCGGCCGGTCGCTCGGCGCGTGCCGTCCCGAACTTACTGTCGGCTTCAATCTCTCGTGAAGATGAAGCCTAGCGCATTTCATAACGACCTAATACTGCAAAAAAATAATGTATTTTAATACGAATTCTATGCAGATTTGGTAATTTCAAACATTATTTAGACCTTACAAATACTATACGTTTCAAATTTATTAGGTTATATCTTATCTGCAAACTATAAACCTAAAATAGAATACCGATGGTACGGGACTATTTGAATTAATTCGCATGCCGTGATTTGCTTCCATTATTTCAAATTTAACTAAACAACGCGACGTGGCGATGCTCTGTGGAGTCGTGATAAGCATGCCATGATGTATACTTATTGAAATTGTCACCAGTGGGTTCAGTTTATACGTTTTATGGGCAAAATCCCAGTAGGTAAGTTACATCACAAAAAGCCAAGGTAAAACCAATGTAACAAACTTGGAACTGATCAGCGGCTCCGCGAAGCGCATTGCAAATCTTCGTCTCGACTCCATTGTTTAAAATCTATTCATTTTGGAAGCAATTATTCTCAAAGAGATTTGCTTCTAACTGTCCTTCTCACACTTTCAAAATCTAAGATGGGTTGGAAAAGGACAGCTGTCAACAAGGATTTTTTTTAGAAAGTATTGATAAAGGAACTACAATGCCGGCAGGATGGTGTATTTAAACTGGCAACGTAGCGGTCCACATGTTCTTGGGAATAGCTCTGCCAACGATGCAAAAAAATAAAGACAGAGAGCAAATGGTTTTGATACTCGTACTGGTTCGCAAAAAGCTTCTTTGAAATTTAGAAATGAATACCAATCATATTTTGTGTTTTTAAGATACTTATCATGGGCTTTGAATCATCTTTTCAGTCGCCTGCTCTCTTTATCCTTCTAATTTTACTTTTTGTTTTTCGTGTTCATAATTACCTTGATTGGCATAATCTAACGTCACCGCAGCGGTAGGGTACGTGCCACCTGATCCGAAATAAGTCGCTTTATTTTTTTAAAACAGATTCAAATATCAACTTGTCACGCACGCGGTACGACTTCATCTATTGCGTGAATATTTTCCATCCCTCACGGCAAAATGTATCAAGTCGGCTTGGTCGTGCTATAAAACTCACACACAGCTTCAAAATAATAGGCACAGCTGCTAGACGAAGCTAGAGACACACAGAGACGCACGATGCATCCAAGCGGGCGTCTCGGGAACAAAAAATGCATTATTATTATCCCGGCACGGGGACAGCCTTGTAGATATACCAATCTAAACCATATCTCCAGCACTTAGAAATCGAGCTACGAAAGTTGAATCTCGTGAACGATTAACTCGGATCTCATCCTCGAAATGAGACGACCCAGTCGTTGTATACTACACTTTATAATCATGGTGCTTAGGCATTCCTTCGCACGCAGTAATATCGAAAGCACAGGAATTTTAGAACAATAATTTAATTGTTTGTAAAACATCTTCTGTCATCGCATAGGTACAACAGGCAACACCATTTAGTTCAGACGCCAAAACTAGAGTATTTACAGTTTAGCTTTAGTTTTTAATGGCATACCAATAGACAGACTGTCCGGACTGCCCACAAAATTATGCAAAACCACTGTACTTCGAATTAATTCTGAGCTTAAAGACTGTAATCGTATTTACTCTCAAGATGACTTTTCTAAGTGCTTGTAACTTTTAAAGAAGGGCTTCGGAACTTGGAACAATGCCCTGACTTGTCTACTCTGTATAGGTGATGTTCTTAATTTGCTATCGCCGGTCCGTTCGCATGAAAAATAATGTTTGAACAAAAGGAACTCTGAAACCATTGCAAATGAATAAATTATAAGCAGCTCGCCACAAAGGTGTTATAAACAATGTTTTTGAATTGGTTATTCAGATGAATTAAGAAAGGGTAAGTTAAGTCCTGACAATTGAATAAAATGGCACGTTACAATTAATTTCAAACGATGAAATAGTAACATTTTGAGTAGCTCTTCGACTAGATTCAATTGCTCCTTTCATTCAACTTCAATACTTGTTTAAGTACCACAAAAAAGAGAGCTGTCTTAAGTATTGTCTGCACTTGTTACGAGTATCAAGTCTCATAATAAAGGATCTGTCAAACAAGTTGACCATCGTGAGTTCACCTGTCAGTAGGTCATCCAACAAAAGGGGGTCACGGGACTTCGGTATTGATCGTGCCACTGCATCCTAATCTCTCGATGGTTTTTGTATTACAGCACAATAGGCCGGACCCCCGGAACGCTGACTTTAAAAGAAATAAAATGCATTTCTGACCACGCCCTGTTGTCCACAAAATTCTATTAGTAATAATTTAAAGTTGGCTGATAATTTACTGTTAAGAGACAGCCCACGGATGGCTGTTAAATACTTTATTCTTCTATTAACTAAACTAATCATGGGAATAGTTTACGATGAAACGAAGTCTTCAATTTCGGTGGAATAATGTACTAGTTAGTTACTTTATATTATTGCAGGCATTGCATGAAAGTCGGTTAACTATAGTGCATTTTATAAATGGATCCCTATACACCGGCTGTCTATTCATGTCATGACCCCTTTGCGCCAAAATCTATCGTAGACAAAGCCGGGTGTGCGAATATGTAGCGAGGCAGTGAGTAAATAAAGGGATGATATATTGTGAACAGTGACGTGATTAAAAAAACCATTTCCCTTAGTGCTGTCAAGGTGCATTCTTGCTAGGGTCGTAGTAGGTACTGCGATATCGATAAAAAATATGATAGTAGGTAAAGCTTTTACTTCTTTACTTTAAAGATCTGTTAAATAAGGTGAACAGCGGTAAAGCAAATTTTATGTAAGCAGGTAGTACTTACAAAAAATAAAACTAGGGCTACTACGAATTATCCCTTTCTAATTAGTCATATACTGAATCTTAACCATACACAAACTCTACAAAAATGCTTTGGCAGCCAGGTGCTCCAGCTACATGTAGGTAAAATCGACTTAAGTTCATACAAATGTTTTAAAGTTCTTAGCGTGTGGGTTCTACGGTTGATTCTATTTTCTTATTAATGTATTAATTTTTACATCAATACATCCATTTTTATTTCATTAACTTTTTCTGTAACTTTTCAATATTTGATTTGATTTGGATGAAAAAATATTTGAAGGAAAAAAGATTAGATATACTAGGGGCGTTCAATAAAAAGTGAGAATGAGTATGTTATAAACAACTTTTACTAAATGTCATTTTATTTTTCGACATAGTCACCTTTTAGCATAATACACTTAGTATATCTTTTTTCTAAACTTAAAATTCCATTTTTAAAAAAGGTCTCATCTCGAGTACTTAAAAAATCTTGTACTGCAGCGACTACCGCGTCGTCGTCTTCAAATTTCTGGCCTCTCAGGTATTGTTTCAATCTCGGAAATAGGTAGAAATCACTGGGAGCGAGATCTGGTGAATACGGAGGATGCTTAAGGTTATCGAACCCAGCATCACGAATTGCAGCCATTGCAACGGCGGACTTGTGTGCCGGGGCATTGTCCTGGTGGAACAGCACAACTTTCGAGAGTTTACCTCGCCGTTTTTCGCGGATCTCATTGCGCAATGTTGCTATTTGTTTGGCGTATAAAGTGCCCGTAATAGTGGCTCCATGCTCGAGATACTCAATCATTAATACCCCTTTACCATCCCAAAAAACAGAGCCCATGACCTAACCGCAGATGGGCTCACCTTGAATTTCTTCTAAGTTGGAGATGATGGCCTTTTCCATGTCATAGACTGCAGTTTCGTTTCAGGGTCGTAATGATGGAGCCATGTTTCGTCCATTGTTATAAATCGCGCCAAAAAAAGTTCCCGGTCTTGCTGCATCAGGTTCAAAGCTTCTTGACAAATCTCTAGTCTAGTTTGTTTTTGCGTGTCAGTAAGCATTCTTGGTACCCAACGCGCAGATACCTTTTTCATACCCAAGCGTTCATGTAAAATATTATGCACGCTCCCCGTTGAAATCTTTACATTTTCAGCAATAAAACGAACTGTGACACGACGATCCGCCAAAACTGAGTTTTCGACTTTTTTCACAATTTCTTCAGTTACTGCTTTAGTAGGGCGTCCGGAGCGGGGGTCGTCCATTGTCGATGTTCTTCCACGTCTAAATTCGGCGCACCAACGTGCGACTGTCGAATACGGAGGAGCATTAGACCCTAAAGTTTCCCGCAAATCCAAATTGACTTGGTCAGTAGAAAAAATTTTCAAATACAAGTATTTGATAACGGCGCGCAGTTCAATTTTCTCCATTTTCGCTAACGTACTCAATAGCATTGCAAAGAAATTACCGTATATTTTTTTAAACAAAAGACAGTTAGTTTTTTTTTTCATAGCAATCAGCTAGATAGATTAGCTTTACCGGCCAGTGTTTAATTTCGTAATATTAAAAGAGTTTGCATCTCATTCTCACTTTATATTGAACGCCCCTCGTAATATCGATAATTTCATCGACATGTTAGACTACCCTGATTTATGGCCGCCTCTCAGGTGAAGGTAATCGTTGTGGGAACTATTAGTTCTGTCATGAAAAAAATATCGCCCTCTCTTTCTAAAATTGGTTGCCAGACAATTTTATAAAGAGCACGTTGAATGCGATAGATGATTCAATAGATTTTTGGCTTGTCGCTACGTTTTATGTTCCTTAAATTATGTTTCTATGTGACGATAATAAATGAATACTATTTTGCAAAAGGTTTACACACGACTAAGATACTTAATGAATGTCGTTAGATCAAGACGCAAATCTAAATCTAGAATTTGTAATCCCTATGTGAATCGTACACTTAATAAGTTTTGAAAAAAAACTTGTTTTAAATACTCCTTCTTTGGTGAATGTATTCTATTATTGCATGGTCTAAATATATATTAATTATTTATTACTATATATTATTTTGTCAGTTCATTGGTTAGAGGTGAAAATAATTGGTAAGATTGTTAAAAGTAATTTAAATAATACATAGTGTAGTAGATATATCCTTCTGTAGAACATGGAAAGGTATCTTCTAGGTCAGGGTTTTTCAACCTTTTGTTGTTAACGGCACACTTTTAGTTTCAGTAAACTTTCACGGCACACCAGTAAAGAATTCGGTATATTAGAGGCTTTGATTTATATGTAACGGACGTAGGGGTTGTATTGATACCCTTTAGGTTGGACTGCAATTAAGCATCGCGGCACACTTGAAAATGTACGCGGCACACTGGTGTGCCGCGGCACACCGGTTGAAAAACCCTGTTCTAGGTATAATGTCCATTGTATTGTACCTAATCTGAACATATGATTGAAAAAAATAGATTAAAAGTTGAGGCGCAAATTTACTTTAAGGTAACGGCAGCGAATTCCGTGGTGTTTAAGGACATTTTTTAAATACATCAAAAAAATAAGCACTTCTGAATAAAATAGAGTCAGAAAATATTTTTTTTTAGGAGTACCTTAAGTGAACTTTGATTTTTTTTTACTTTTGTAGTTTGTCTTGGATGATTTAATAGTAAAAAATATTTTTTAAAGGCAGGAATGTGAAAAATTCTTATTCCGTGGTAATCCATAGCTAGTAAATCTAATTCCGTGTGTTTTGGCTGACAATTCCGTGGGTAACGACTAAATATTTTGCTTGGTTCCGTACAATAAAAATATTTTTTTGTAGCGTCTGTATATTTTGCGCAGACTTAAATATTTTAATAACCTATCCTAAAAAAATACACATAATAAATTAAAAAAATATTTAGTATGATTTACTACAATAATACAGAACTATGGACACAAGTTAGAGATCAAATTAATAATGGCTAGAAAGTATGGAAAGGTTAGAAAAGAAAGGTTTACTGGTAGAGATACTTAAATAAGAATAATAATTTAATTTTGAGGACTGTACCTATCAAAAATAATTCTTATAATTACTTATATCTTAAGTAATTATAAAAATTATTTTTGATAGGTACAGTCCTCATAACTCATCATTACACATAACATTGAAACGGACTAAATCTGAAGTCGCTGTCAATTGAAATTGCGAACAATGTAAATAAACCATTTAATGAAATATCTATATTCTAAGTAGCACTTGTTTATAGTTTTAATGGTTTAAGATAGTGTTGTGGTAAGTATAGATTAAATAACACATGGATTTAGCAGTATTTGATGAGGGAAAATGGAAATTAAAGACATTTTAAATACAAGGTTTGTTTTACATTGTTTGCAATTTCAATTGACAGTGGCTTTATATCCAATTTTACGGTACTCTAAATTTCAATTTTGTTGGCAATACCACTCGGAATTACATTATATGAGAAGATAATTCCGAGGGGTACAAATTCTTCGTAACACGGATTTAGATTCCCATATATGCTATTTCCGTGTGTCGGGGTTTTCCCACCATCGGATTTATCTTCAATCCAGGTTATCAAAAAACATAATTCCGACCCATAAAAAAACAAGTAAACAGAGATTTTTTTAATGTAAATCGAAAGCTCATATTCCAATCTTCACAAAAAACTCAACTTTCATATCTTAACAAGCAAAATACTTCAATTTTTCATAAAAGTAAAATGGCGTGTATATTTAAGGGTTTCTAAGAAAACATACTTTATTGTAATCAGCGAATCTTTAAAAATTAAGAGTTCTGACCACTTTTTAATACCACGGATATTGCTCTTTACTAGCTAAAGATTACATTTCCATAAATATTTAATATAAGAGCTAAGCAAAATTTAAAATAAATTAACTCGGAATGGAAAGTATTGTTACATCTTAAGCCGAGGCATACCTCGGAATAATCTGCCACTGCAAAAATATGGATGCTTATTCCGCTGTATTTAATTTACCGTTTTTAACGTATTTCTGTCCAAAAATATGAAAAAATTATGATCTTAAGTCATAAAAGAAACTACTATCTAACATTACAAAACCGCAACATCAAAGTAACTGTCATATTTATTATCCAAATCACTAATTAGAAACACGGTTGTACTTAAGCGAGGTATCTTGCGTTTGTATGACACAACCTGCTTCTGCGGCAACGTTGCGTTTACTGACAATTTTTATGGCCCCTTGCTTGATATATGTTCTCTAGTGCTGTTAATTTCGTTGACAAAAAATTACTTTTTATTCCTGTATGAGCAAATTTACTGCAAGTCTCTTAAATACATCACAAAACGCATAAATAAAAATACCACGGAATAGAATGCCGATTTTGAATACCACGGAAATCGCTGCCGTTACCTTAGTTCCACCATGCAAATTAATGTATATATACTTATGTAGAATATAGATAGATATCCTGTATTATACAATTTATTGTGCATAATCTAGAGCAGGGTTTTTCAACCGGTGTGCCGCGTACATTTTCAAGTGTGCCGCGATGCTTAATTGCAGTCCAACCTAAAGGGTATCAATACAACCCCTACGTCCGTTACATATAAATCAATGCCTCTAATATACCGAATTCTTTACTGGTGTGCCGTGAAAGTTTACTGAAACTAAAAGTGTGCCGTTGACAACAAAAGGTTGAAAAACCCTGATCTAGAGCGTATAAAGTCTCTATTCGTAACTGGCTAAGCGAGATCGCTGTGTTGCTTAAGCTATGGTCCGTAGCCCGAGTGCTTACTAACACCAGGATCATTTAAATTCCTTAAAATCCCGCCGCCATGTCGCTTGGATGGTAATGAATTGAGACCCTGCCTGCGATCTCAGGGTAATTATAATATGCGAAAAACTTTTGCTCTATAGAAATTCAGGTAAACTACTACAAATATTGTACATCATACACCCTCAGCAGTTTTTTGACAGTTTACAACCGTTTATAAACACCACGCGCTGGCGTGTTGTGGTTTACTTGTATGCCAACCCAGTGACGGGCGGATGGTTGGAATGATTTCATTTGATGCCACAGTAGGTAGGTATATCCTGCGCTTGGGCATACTTAGTTATATATAACTTGAGCAGTGGTATCTGTTGTTGTACGAAATATGTTTTTATAGCAATTCTGTGGATATAGGTACACTCATAAGCTTTGTAACAAAAATTGGTCAAAAAGATAATGAAATAATATAATAAATTAATGAATTTACCTTGATTAGCAAAAGACGCTTACTTAAATGTTACGTTACACAGTAACTGCACTGACCGGAGAAGATGGCAGTGGGTACGACTAAATGCACCCGGCTAAGACAATTTAGAATTAAAAGCTTCGTAAAATTCGGCCCACGTTATGCATTGTTTACGCGAGTCTATGTAAATAACCAATAACCAACAGATTTCTAGAAGCAATAAACAACAGGTAGAACTTTTGTCTTTCTATAGCCCATAGAAAGCAAAGCAACACGTTTCTCATTGTAAAAATACTGCAGTACAGTAAACTTAATTACCGATAGCCGTGACAATGGGAGTCGGCGCTCGTCGCCTTTGTCGGCCGCTTTGTCGACTTCACACGGGCCGCTCGATACGCATCGAGCCCGACCATTATGTACAATCGATTTTTACGACGGAATTATTGCTTGCAAATTGGCCTGATAGTTTGATAGTTTTGGCTGAAAGGCGCTTGTTATACCTATTTATTTAAGTACATTGTTTTCAACGCCCCACCGATTGCAAAAGTTTTTCAAAGTAATTAACAAAGGGATGCATAGTGCTGGTGTTGTAATCGTAAGCATGTTACTTAGAAACGCTGCGACATAAGTGCTGCAATTAAAATAAAATAACACGCAAAATAAAAAAAATAAAAAAAACTTTTCACGCGTGGTCATATTTAGGAGCCTTAACTAAAGTTAGAGATTAGCATAAAAATATTATGGGTGAATTATGTTTGAAGAAAAGTTTTACCAGAGCCGCAAGGTGAAAGCGATACGCCTCGCCGGCGCGGTGCCTACCGATCGACTACGGCGCCAACGCGGTATAATCATAACCTCTGATTCAGGTTAAGCCTCGTTCATAATTGTACCGAATCACTACCAAACGTTAGCTGCGGCGACATCGTAAATATAAAAGTTATAGTCATACGTTAAACGGCCCCCGTGTAGGTAACATCTATTAAAACTAAGCGTGTCGTACAGTGAAGTATAAATCATGTATGTGATTTCTTTTTCAGTTTTAATGCGCACAGCTGGGGTAAGCGAAGGCTTGTTCCTATTGAATCAAGCACTCAGTTAAGTCCATCAATAGATCCTAAACTTGTGATGAAAATAGGTCATACACATTTTTTTCTTCGTGTCTCTCCTGTGAATCATCATTTTTTAGTCTACGTCGGCGTGTGGAACGCCTGGCTAACTATAAGCCCAATTAAATAAATCTTAAGTTTGCTGACTCGGAATCGCTAATTTTATGTCTACAGGAGAGACTTCTTTTGTTTCACGCTGTGTATGACCTAAATCGCAAAACTGACTGACGTTAATAGGTAAACGATTAATTAGACCTTAGGCAGATAGGTTAGGCGCAGTTCATCACTATGTATTTCTTAACAAAAGTAGTTCCTCGATAGTCTCGATACGACATGTTATGATCGATGTTAACGATAAGATGCCTGAATCTAATGTCCAACTGAAACAAGATCTTCAGCCGAGGCCATAATGTCTTATGTGCGAGCGAGTAGTATTCACCATTTCTTTCTACCCTACCGTTTGACAGATAAAATCGGGGAAAACGATTGTGATTCTAGATGCGTTAGACAATAAGGCCTATTGACATTCACTGCTGGACATAGGCTTCCCCCAACTCACAACCTCGCTTAGGTACTCAACTGAATGACGCCTCCAGAAACAAAAGTCGCAGTGGCGCTTATATCGGGATGTGCACGCCGCGCGGCCGACACCCTAACCGCAGCCCTAATTCTCGGGCAGCGTGTCGTCCCGGCCGCTCGAACCTCGTATTTTTATGAGCTAGACTTCACAAGCCTCGTATGAACTATGTGTCATGCCACGTTGTTATCTACTCCGAAAGACTTTACAGCCAAGTTTATATATGGTGAGGCTTGAAATAACTCCCTATAAAACATGTGTTTGATTCCAGCGAAGCACGCTAAATATCTACATTATGCGAGCATGTGAAGTTCAAGAACCCTTTATGGTTGACGTAGGTTATAGTATTGTTCTGTTTTCCCACTGTTGTACCAAGCGCACGTGGTTTCGGCAATGTTTACGACGATGACAGATAAGAATTTATTCTTGTCATGCGGCTGAGGTAAAGTTGTTTGAGGCTTCGTGTGCTTTCTGAGGACGAAAATTATCATTTTATTTTAATTATAATTGCTTAATAGACACTTTTTCGAAAATATCTAATACTAAATATTGTAATTTTATGTTTCGCTCAACTAAGTGACATGGATTTTTTCCTCATTTTTTCTAGAACTGACAACTTGATCTCTTTCCCGATACCAGGTTGTCATTGAGTTTTGGGACACCTGTATAGTATATGTTAGTATAGTATAAATCTTCCCAGGTGAATTTTTCGCTTCGAGCCCTTATATTTGAAAACAAACGGTATCTTCATAGTATTAAGGTTCAAATTTAATGTGATGGCTCGAAGCGAAAAATTCACCTGGGAAGATTTATACTATACTAGCTTTTGCCCACGACTTCGTACGCGACGACGATAACGTTGTTTGGATGACATTTGGCAGACAGTTAGTTTATTACATTAAGTACATGGATTAACACATAGGATAATGCCAGGAAAATCCAAAGTTTTCGCGGAATAATTGAATTCTATAGCCGCTAAGCCATGGTGGCCTAGTGGTTGGACCTAGTATGGTCTCTTAAGCAGAGGGTCGTGGGTTTGAGCCCGGGCTTGCGCCTCTGAGTTTTTCCGAAATCATGTGCTAAATTACCTACGTTTGAAGTTTACCATGAGCTTTACAGTGAAGGAAAACACCGCGGGGAAAGTCGCACACACCTGAGAAGAAATTCAATGGTGTGTGTAAAGTTCCTAAATCGCATTGGACCCGCGTGGGAACTACGGCTCAAGTCCTCTCGTTCTGGTAGGAGGCCTGTGCCTGATTAAAACAGGTTTATTTTATCCCGGGAAAGTGTAATCCCGCGGAATAGAAAGAACTGTTTTGACCTATTTTTAAAATCAGAGACAGTGTAGCTTTTTATTCGTGAAATAATTTTATAAATCAGCCCCCAAGTTCAAGTCTCTTATTTCTATCCCGTGGGAATTTTGGATTTTCCCGAAGAAGAGTAGTCTATACCAATCAGGAAGCTTTCTATTGGTAAAAGAATTTTTAAAATCGGCTGCGCAGTTGAACTCATGTTATCTATCCCGTGGGAATCTTGTATTTTCCCGAAGAAAAAGTAGCCTATGTCAATCGGGGATAGTCATATCACATAATATGTAAGAATTTTTAATTTCAGCCCCGAAACTGAATTAGTTTATTTCTATCCCGTGGGAATTTTGCATTTTTCCGGAAAAAAGTAACCAACGTCAATCAAAATAGTGCAGCTTACTATTGGTGAAAGAATTTTTAAAATCAGCCCCGAAGTTGAATTCACTTATTTCTATCCCGCGGGAATTTTGCCTTTTCCCGAAGAAGAGTACTAATCCCGAATAGTGTAGCTTTCAAATGGTGAATGAATTTTTAAAATCGGCTCAAAAGTTTCAGAGATTCCACTACAAACAAATAAACAAAGAAAGTTTAGATATTTCCCTATCCCATGGGATTTTCGAAAAATCCTTCCTTAGTGCACCTCTACAATACTCAAGGTACATGTATGCCAAATTTCAAGTCTCTAGCACCAGTAGTTTAGGCTGTGCGTTGTCTGTCAGTTAGTCACCATTCACCAATCAGTCAGTCAGTCACGGTACTGTTTTATAGGTATAGATTATTGAAATAATTATACATATACAGGGTGGAATGTTGTAATGGCACCTCCAGGGAAAGTAATCAAAATACTGAAAACAGGATAATTTGCTCCAAGGAAACATTCCTTTATTTTTGAAAAGAAAGAAAACTGCATTCAATTATTTTCATAACTTCGCCTGCCGCACCCGGGAACCGAACCGGCTAAAATCAGAAAAAATAGCATCCTGTATTTTTATTTTATTGATCGATAGGGTCAATCATAAGATTCAAATCTCTCTAACAAACATGAAAAATTAAATGAAGGAAAAACCATGACAACTGGACTTATAAATTGGTTATCCTACATAATAGAGCCCAATTATAATAAGTTGTGATTTCATAGTTTTTCTTTGTTTTAATTTACTAAGTTTGTTAGAGAGATTTGATCCTTATGATTGAGTCTATCGATCAAATCGCTACTTTTTTTTCAGATTTTAGCCGGTTCGATTCCTTGGGGCGGCAAATTTAGTTTCGAAAATCTTAGAAAGCAGTTTTCTTTCTTTTCAAAAATAAGGGAATATGTTCATTGATCTAGCTTTTGCGTTGACTAACGAAGCTTTTAAGCTCGTTTATATTAGAAACTATTGACCAAAGCTTCTAATAGGTAAGTAAATTAATTTTGTTTTACTCAGTAATACCAAGGTAATATACTTAGTAAGGAAACATTTATTTTAAAATTAAATGTATAGTTAATATAAATCTAAATCACCTTTGAACACAACCATCGCGTCGTTTTTATTGGTGTTGGCATAAATTCTAGCAAAAAAAAACAGTGGGACCACCCACGCGTTCGTCTCACGCACTCGGCAACTAGCGAGTAAAAATGCTTAAACTGTTATCTATGATGCAGTTCTGGGGTGGTCAAATGTTTATTTGGCAAGTTTTTTACAACTTAGTCCTACTAATATTATAAATGCGCAAAGTTTGTGAATGTTTTTGCGTGTTTGCCTAACCGCACGGGTGCGTGCGAGTATATGTATGGTTGAGTCCTGTGAGACTTATAATCCCGGAAATTCGATCGAATTGTTCAAACAAGCGGAACCGCGGGTCAAAGTTACTTTATAATTGTTTTTCTTGACTGGTAACAAGTAAAAGTAATTCCAACTAGTGAAGCGATTGCTTTGCTATAATTATAATAATGGTTTAACATTGAATTTAAATATTTACACAATGCACCAATCAAAAGTAAAATTTTGTTAAATACCATTTTAATATTACGTCTTATTTGCAGTCTGAGCCTGTATAGTAAATAACCTGTTCAATAAATTTGTTTCACAACACCCCGCTGTATTACCTAGGTAGGTATCTAGATTTAAGCTAACATCTTCTGTGTTGTGTAGGTATAGGTAACGCCATCAGAGTTGAGGTCACGCACACAATAACATCTCATGTAATGACAGCGGGATTTTGACGTTTATTCGTACCGATAGCAAGTTGAACAGACTCAACAGTGAATTTCAAGATTGACAAAAAATTTCTTCAACCTATATCGTTAAGAGTTATTTAAGAAAATACATCTAGTTCAAACAAAACAGAAAATATAATATTTTGATGTATTTTTTTTAAATCAGATAAACATATTTTTCGCTTTTTATAAAATACCGATTTTGTTCGTTGCGAATATTTCTTATCAGTTTCAAGTTGTTTTATTTCAAAAAAAAGTTATCTGATAAAACAAAAATTATAATATGCATAGTATTGCGTAGGTATTACCTTAAGATCATATAATTCACATTTTCATTCACTCACTCATTTCATTAATTCACTACTTTTTTTGCAATCAGTACTTTTTGTAGCTGTGTGTGTAATCATTCGCCTCAACTCTGATGGCGTTACCTATAGATATAAATGTTAATTACCAAACCAAAAGTGGACATGCACACACAATGGCAATAATTAGTATGTATAGTCAAGGACTTTAATTCATGAGCCACCATGGAACCTTTTCAAAGGAAAAGTCAATACGATTTTCCTTGTTAATTAATACTATGTCACTATGACGTTTACTGTGAAATGATTCCATGGTGGCTCATGAATTAAAGTCCTTGACCGTACCTAATACCAAGAGAGACTAACCTCCTCTCCTTAATCATAGAAGTTACAAACCCGTTATGCATTATCTGTGTGGCAAAGGCAAATGTCAAAGTGGCATATAAAGACAAACGAATATGAACTGACATTATAAGCTTACCCTGTCATTGTAACTGACATTGACCCCAAGCTTTAAGGCCGCCATTAATGGAAATAATAATCATGATATTACGTATAGGTAAGCTTAACAAACGTATCTGGTGAAAAACTTAAGTCTTTACTTAGTCCTTTAGTCCTTTGACCTGTTTTATGTAGTAGTGCACAAAATTGTTATGGAGCTTAAGCCATTTTTAAAATTTGCAACGTCAATTCGTTTATACGGACACGTTACTACTACATGTAAATACAGCAGATCATATACTTAATTTTTCACATATACATATACAATGGAAAGGTGGTAAGTAGTAATGTAGTATACACCGTTCGGTTGCTTAATAAATTATATAAAGAATTTTAAACAATAAAATTGAACACTAATGCAGTCTTAAAAATTAGGTAGACATTTTGTGACTTTGGATGTTAAATTACATACGCTTATCCCAGGGCCATTGTTGCCAGGTGGATTTTAAATTCCGGATGTCATAGGAAAGGATTTCACCGATCTCAAAAAAACAAGCAGTTCTGAAATTATTATCTGACAGAACTTGACCACAAGATTTTTTTAAGCATGAAACCATACTTCACATTATGGGGCACAATTTGTTTGTTACGTGCTGCATAATTAAATCAAAAGGTACGTAAAAGGCCAAGGGAATGCAGTTTTTCCACTTGCATTTAGTTCATTCAACTTAAGATTTTACAGTAACGATTTCGTTGAATTAAAATTAGGTGAATTTTAAAAAAAAGATACCTACTAAGAATCTCCTCCTCCCTTTTATAAAGTCGGTTAAAAAGCAAAGGTAGCCTCGGTGTTTTGCCTCTGAAACAGAGTATTATGGTTTTAAACCCTGTCTGGAACTCAAAATTTCTCAAAACTAGTAAATGAAATGATACAATTTATAACTGAACGAAAAGCAAAGCTGATACCTGGTTTATGGCAAAGTGGAGCTCGTACTAGGGGCGTTCAATAAAAAGTGAGAATGAGTATGTTATAAACAACTTTTACTAAATGTCATTTTATTTTTCGACATAGTCACCTTTTAGCATAATACACTTAGTATATCTTTTTTCTAAACTTAAAATTCCATTTTTAAAAAAGGTCTCATCTTGCGTACTTAAAAAATCTTGTACTGCAGCGACTACCGCGTCGTCGTCTTCAAATTTCTGGCCTCTCAGGTATTGTTTCAATATCGGAAATAGGTAGAAATCACTGGGAGCGAGATCTAGTGAATACGGAGGATGCTTAAGGATATCGAACCCAGCATCACGAATTGCAGCCATTGCAACGGCGGACTTGTGTGCCGGGGCATTGTCCTGGTGGAACAGCACAACTTTCGAGAGTTTACCTCGCCGTTTTTCGCGGATCTCATTGCGCAATGTTGCTATTTGTTTGGCGTATAAAGTGCCCGTAATAGTGGCTCCATGCTCGAGATACTCAATCATTAATACCCCTTTACCATCCCAAAAAACAGAGCCCATGACCTTACCGGCAGATGGGCTCACCTTGAATTTCTTCGGAGTTGGAGATGATGGCCTTTTCCATGTCATAGACTGCAGTTTCGTTTCAGGATCGTAATGATGGAGCCATGTTTCGTCCATTGTTATAAATCGCGTCAAAAAAAGTTCCCGGTCTTGCTGCATTAGGTTCAAAGCTTCTTGACAAATCTCTAGTCTAGTTTGTTTTTGCGTGTCAGTATAATAAGCATTCTTGGTACCCAACGCGCATCTGCGCCTTTTTCATACCCAAGCGTTCATGTAAAATATTATGCACGCTCCCCGTTGAAATCTTTGCATTTTCAGCAATAAAACGAACTGTGACACGACGATCCGCCAAAACTGAGTTTTCGACTTTTTTCACAATTTCTTCAGTTACTGCTGTAGTAGGGCGTCCGGAGCGGGGGTCGTCCATTGTCGATGTTCTTCCACGTCTAAATTCGGCGCACCAACGTGCGACTGTCGAATACGGAGGAGCATTAGACCCTAAAGTGTCCCGCAAATCCAAATTGACTTGGTCCGTAGAAAAAATTTTCAAATACAAGTATTTGATAACGGCGCGCAGTTCAATTTTCTCCATTTTCGCTAACGTACTCAATAGCATTGCAAAGAAATTACCGTATATTTTTTGAAACAAAAGACAGTTAGTTTTTTTTTTCATAGCAATCAGCTAGATAGATTAGCTTTACCGGCCAGTATTTAATTTCGTAATATTAAAAGAGTTTGCATCTCATTCTCACTTTATATTGAACGCCCCTCGTATGATGTAATGAATGGCATACCTTTTATTAACTCGTAGCAATTTTTTTTCGTTTGTTCGATCTAAAATTAGATCAAATATTAAGTAGGTACATAACTTTATTTTTATGGACAAAACGAGAAAAAGTACTAAAAAGTATGACATTCCATCATAGGTACTACACCTACACCTGGCCATCGACCAGGTATCAGCTTTGCTCTTCTTCAGTTACATAATGTATTTGAAGTTTACCGTGAGCTTTTCAGCAAAGAAAACGATGTTTACAGTTGGAGGTTATGTATGTTCCTAAATACTTTATTGTTAGGTACATAAAACACAAAAAATAATACAAAACAACAAAACAAAACACACACAACACACATGCATTGTGTCAGCGCATAGAGATGCAGAAGTGGCTCAGACCATAATGCAACAGGAATTCGATCTGATGTGTAAGTGGACACACGACGTAGGCCTATCTATTAATTATCAGAAAACTAAGCTTATGCATGTATATTCTCCTTATCTAAAAACTAATTTTTACCCAACAATTGTTGCACACGAACATCAATGTATGCACAAACAGCCCCCTCATTGTAATTGTAATACACTTGAATTAGTAGAACAACATACCTACCTGGGTCTCAAGATTGATCAAAGATTCAACTGGGGTCCTCATGTGAATCATGTGTGCAACAGGCTAAGGGCAATAATTTCAAAAATATCTGTACTTAGAAATAAATTACCCTACAATACGCTAAGATTGTTGTATTTGTCTATGGCAGATTCAATTATAAGCTACGGTATCTCGACCTATGGTAAAACATATAAAACTTACCTCCTAGACATCTATAATTTACAAATAAGAATTCTAAAAACTATTGTTCCTTGAAAATTAAATATAAATATAAAGATAATTATGGTCAACTATTCCAATACTGTAAAGTGATGAATGTATTCAATAAAATAAAGCAAGCCATAATATGTGAAAATATTGATAAAATAGAATTATTAGAAAAACATCGTAACAGGTCAGATAACTTACGCCATATAAGTACCCAACCGCCCGCTATATCGGGTCCCCAAGCAATGTAATGAGTATGGCAGAAGGGTCTGGAAGTGCATCCTTCCCCAACTATTAAATAATTTACCGTTGTCTATTGCGAAAAAATTAGAAAGTAATAACAGTAAACAAATTAAAAGCGTGATTAAAAGATATTTTATGAAAGATATATTTGAGAGGGAAGGGACGGATGCGCACTCAGACTTAGGTTATATGTAAGTTAAAAAGAAAAAAACTGCATGCATGGGAAATCATGATTTATATAATAAATTTACTATCTACTCGTATTGTATACTTAGACTAATTACGCGTGAGCAACTCAGTCTTTCGCTAACCGAGGCCAGGCAAAAAAAAATTAGGATTAAGGACTCGTTTTGCATGTTTTATAAATGTTCTTTGCTTGAAATAAACAGCTTAAAATTTTTTTTTTTTTTTTTTTTTAAATAGGACAATGGCGAACTTTTCCCTAAAAGAAATGTTTTGTGGTTATGATGATAAGATTAAAATTTCGTACTTAATTTTAATTTTTTTTTGCAGGTCTGAAGGCGTAGAAAACTACAGATTTTAGAGTTTTCCTTAGGTCTGGCAACTCTGCCCGAGGCAATAATTACTGCATCAATGCAAGCAGCGCCACGCAACATCGCGTTCTCTTTGCTGCCAGGGTTGGCACTCTTAATTTTAAGAAGCGTAAGTTTCAGACATTTAATCTAAACATCACAAATAGGTAGTCATAGGCCTAGATAGCTGTAAACGATTTTGATGAGAACCACCACGATAACTGAAACATTTATCTCACGAGAGAAAAATAATAATATGTTGTAAACCTGGGTACTGTTATGTACTTACTTATATTTGACAGTACATTATTTTAAAATCTGCAACCTTAGATTATTTAATACACTAGATAGAGCTTAGGCGGCATGAAAACGTCCCGAAAAATATAAACAAACAATTGGCTTATAAATATGTCATTTGCCCCCTTCAGTCTGAATGACGTAACGCAATTGTAAGATGAAGCTGTGAAATGGGTTTTTGGACGATTTGTATCGCAGCGTTTGCTACTGACACTCTATCTAGTGTATAATAGTAGATTGTACACCAAGGGGATAAAGCACTGCATTATGTCACGGGCGCGATATTGAATCCTGAGCGTATCGAGGGACTCCAGATTTAACTCCCGAGCGTAGCGAGGGTGTTTTTAGTTGATTCCCGAGCGACGCGAGGGAATTAAGATGGAGTCCTGAGAGCAGTGAAGGATTTTAGCGCGCCCAAGGCAAAATCAGTTTTTCACACCACCTGCTCGACAATGCCTTATTATATATCATGCAAACTTCTCTCAAAGTAAGTCATTATAGCCCTTGGCTTTCGCCGGGCAGTAATGTTGTATTGAATTTCATTATAACCCGCCGGGCAGTAATGTTGTACTGAATTTCATTATAACCCGCCGGGCAGTAATGTTGATTCTCACTTCTCGTAGTTCTTATTGGTATGCACTTAAAGTCTAATTTCAAAATCGCCCCGCGTGCAGGCCGGCGGCGTGCAGCTCGTGCACGCGCTGGTCGCGGCAGCGCAGCCCGTGCTGCTGCTGGTGCGGTGCTCAACGTACTCAGCCCCGCGGGCATTTGTAACTCGGCGGCCGAACGAAAACAAAGTCAAATACTTTTAAACAAAAGCCGCGAGAGTTTCAATACGCTGCAATTTTAAGTATCAAAACTGCAAAAGAAGATAAAACATTAAGAAAATATCGAGTGACGAAAGTGATTTGACTCCTGATTCCATTAAATTAGACGCCTTAGGACCACTTGCACAGTTCAGGGTAAAAAAATTAAATCGGTGTACCCTGGGTTAAGAATGACAGTTCCATACATTTTGACACTTGTTAACCCTGGGTTAGCAGTTAACTCGCTCGGAATTAAGTAGCTAACCCAGGTCTGCGCAAGCCGGCCTTAGAAATTGTTAATAATGTACTCCCAGAGAAGTCGAAGGAAAAATACTTAAAAGCTTACAAAGATTTCGACAAATGGAAAACTGCGAAAGGCGCAAAGTCAGTGTCAGAATCAGTGCTTCTGGGTCTATTTCGAGTATTTTTCTAGTAGCCTTGGTTTTTATTGTCTCGCAAAAGGTGAGAAAAGTAGAGTATACTCCTCGGGGATAAAACTGATTTTGCCTTGGGCGCGCTTAAATCCTTCACTGCTCTCAGGACTCCATCTTAATTTCCTCGCTTCGCTCGGGAATCAACTAAAAGCCCCCTCGCTACGCTCGGGAGTTAAATCTGGAGTCCTTCGATACGCTCAGGATTCAATATCGCGCCCGTGACATAATGCAGTGCTTTATCCCCTTGGTGTACAATCTACTACTATCCCCGAGGAGTATACTCTACTTTTCTCACCTTTTGCGAGACAATAAAAACCAAGGCTACTAGAAAAATACTCGAAATAGACCCAGAAGCACTAATTCTGACACTGGCTTTGCGCCTTTCGCAGTTTTCCATTTGTCGAAATCTTTGTAAGCTTTTAAATATTTTTCCTTCGACTTCTCTGGGAGTACATTATTAAAAATTTCTAAGGCCGGCTTGCGCAGATCTGGGTTAGCTACTTAACTCCGAGCGAGTTAACTGCTATCCCAGGGTTAACAAGTGTCAAAATGTATGGAACTGTCATTCTTAACCCAGGGTTACCTATTTAATTTTTTTACCCTGAACTGTGCAAGTGGTCCTAAGGCGTCTAATTTAATGGAATCAGGAGTCAAATCACTTTCGTCACTCGATATTGTCTTAATGTTTTATCTTCTTTTGCAGTTTTGATACTTAAAATTGCAGCGTATTGAAACACTCGCGGCTTTTGTTTTCGTTCGGCCGCGGAACTGCAAATAAATGAGGCGCGGCGCGGCCCCCGCGGTGCTGAGCACGTTGAGCACCAGCACGTGCACGAGCTGCGCGCCGGCCTGCGCGCCGGGCGATTTTGAAATTAGACTTTAAGGGCATACCAATAAGAACTACGAGAAGTGAGAATCACATTACTGCCCGGCGGGTTATAATGAAATTCAGTACAACATTACTGCCCGGCGGGTTATAATGATTTTCAGTACAACATTACGCCCCGGCGAAAGCCAAGGGCTATAATGATTAACTTTGAGAGAGGTTTGCATGATATATAATAAGGCATTGTCGAGCAGGTGGTGTGAAAATAATCTAAAGCTGCGTACGGACTGCGCGCACTCGGGTACGCGTACCCGGGGTTGCGTGTCCTGGAACGCCATATCCGTACGCCATGTACGCGTACACTGTACACGTACACGTACACGTACACGTACTGTACACGTATACGTACACTGTACGCGTACATGGCGTACGGACATGGCGTTCCAGGTCACGCAAGCCCGGGTACGCGTACCCGAGTGCGCGCAGTCCGTACGCAGCTTAAGTCTGCAACTTCTTCAATCGAACCTAAAATAATGTATATTTTAATCGAATCGATTGTGTAAGTGAAGTTTAGTTAAGGATTGTTTGGATGCTTTACACAGGTACCGACTGTGTAGAAGTGAATTTTCTGTTCATTAACAATAAAGGTAAAAGTCGTATGTATATGACTATATTATAGGTATAGTACATTAAAATCATAAAACAAAATAGCTAACATATAAAAAATTAAGAACTAGTCGTTAGTTGCAATTTTAGCGATTTCTAGTGTATCGAGCGCTCAACGCAACACAATTTATAAGTGAATCGTTTGAACGCTTGTCAACGCTGATCGTAAGGTAGTCGTCGCAAAAGGTTGAAATAGAATTTACTGTTATAAAATACAGGATTCCATTGCTGATCGTCAATATTTATCAATGCAAGTAGTTTTAAATATATATAGCAGTGATGACCCTGCCGTGATTGATATAGAAAATTGCTTTTATAAACGAAAGAGTGCAATCGCGATAGACGGATCATTAAAACGTCTGTTGTGCTTTAACGATCGTTGTTGCCTGAATTACTTATGACTTGTATAGCGAATGGGTTCAGTAATAGTCTGAAATACTTTACAAATTTGTCTTGGTAGGTACTTAAGACCGCTACTGGCGGTCACCGATATAGCTCGAAGAATATGCAAGTTGAAATGGCAATGGGCGGGCCGGATCGCTCGAAGAACAGATTGGAGGAGAAAGTTTTTCGAGTGTCGACACGAACGAAATGTGTATTTCATAATTATTCTTTATCGTTGTGACATTGGAAGACTATCTCCAATATTTGTTTTCCTTTTTAGGGTTCCGCACCTCGAAAGGAAAAAGCGAAACCCTTATAGGATCACTTTGTTGTCCGTCCGTCTGTCTGTCAAGGCCCTTTTTCTCAGGGACGCGTGGAGGTATCAAGCTGAAATTTATATCATATACTCAAGTCTCCTGTCTCTTGGAGCTGTGAAAAAATCAAACTTCTAAGCCAACACAATCAAAAGATGCAGCCATTTATTCCGCAAATTTTCGACACTCGCAAGGGAATCAAAACCTACAGGGTAATTTCCGTGAACTCAGAATCTTGAAATTTGGTACGAAGCAAGGTCTTATAGCACAGATAAATGAAAAATTGCGAAAAGCATACATTTTTTTGTCTGCCTGTTTATCTATCAATAACCAATCTACAATGATCCCACAGTGGGCACATTTTGCTTAGGAGCAGGGGTCTGCTAAGACTGGATGTTCATATAAATTTGTACGGAACCCTCGGTGCGCGAGTCCGACTCGCACTTGGCCGGTATTTTATTTTTTTACGGTGTGGAACACTCTACACTTCCACTGAACGTAGAATGTAGTTAAGATGTAGGTATAGTTTTAGTTTCTTAACTAAGGGAACCCCATACATTCCTGTATTTTTTTATATCATTTTTCTTTATTTTTATAATTGTAAATTACAATTTACAATACATGTTTTTTTTGTTTGTTTTATTTATTTTATTTTCATTAGAAAAGATGACTTTCTGCCAAGTTACTTGCGGCGCATTCTTTTTGCCAATGGTGGTCCAAACGAAAGCGCTAGAGTAGTTTAAAAAAAAGTGACATGTAAAAGAACCCTTTGCGGCCTACTTGCAGGATAAACGTTTCAATTTATTTGAACCGAAGGATGAGGCAATGCAGGTCTCCCACTAGGTGCACTCGCACTGACGACATCCCGAGAGTTGCATGCAAGCGGTAGACGCTCGTGGCGAGTTGTCGTTTATTGTGGCGTTCTTTGATCAACAGTCGACGTCTTCCGGCTGATGATCATGATGATAAGGTACTGAGATCAAATCAAATATATATCAAGGAAAAGTCTGGTATAATTAGGGTAAACATGTTGATTTGACTTTATTCTGGTACTATCCAACCTCTTCTTAAACATTAAAAGATTAAATAATGTTACACTTGTTTCTTGCACCCTTTTCTAAATAAATAAGTAGGATACACTCAACAACAAAGAATCTAACCTAACAGGTACGTTTATGAACACACGCATACCTAACTACTTGAAGGAAACATCAATCTTAAATATTTTTTTGAAGTATATTTTGATTATGGGACCGTGAAAAAATGTACTGCGATATATTGCGTCGCGCAGAACTTCGTTAACTACCCATTTACTGATAAGTAATATCCGAAATAAATGACTTATTATTATTATTATTGCCCATGCCCCACTGATTGACCAATTTAAGAAAAAAAATGTCAAGTTCTAACTGTATATTTACCATTTACGTTTGGTTAGCATTCACTAAATGGTGATGTGATTACTTTATAGTCAAGTTGTGTGGCTAACTAAACGCAAATGATAGACAATTAGCACCTGACAATGTTTTTCTTGAAGTGGTCAATCACTGTTGCATGGGCAATCAATGACTGGGTAGTTAACCCTACAGGGATACATATGCAGTCATCGAAAATGCAAGCTCGAACTGAACAGTTTCCATTATAATACACTCAATTTAATTTTAAAGCCAATCATAAATCAAGTTGCGGTGATTGGAAATACAAAGTCAACTGTAAAAAAACCTTATAAATATAAGCATTTACTTCAAAATTCCTGGAATACTGACGGCTGTCTTAAAACAAATTATACATTTGCAACGATTTAATTATGTACGCAAAAAACGAGTCAATTTTAATACCTTAGCGTAATGTTATTTGAAGGTGATACTGATACACAAATGTTAGGTGAGACGGCACCGGACTTAGCCCGCTGTGTGGTCTACTTGGCCTCGAACAATGAAGTTGGAAAAATAAAATGCAGCATGCCGGCTGATCAAGGAAGGCGGCGATTTCGCTTCCGAAACCGCGCTTGATATAAGCTTAGATTGTACAGTAATTGTAATTTCAATAAGGTCATAAAACTATGTAGGTTTATTTGTTTGTTAAAAAAAAACTTCATAATTACCTAATGTAAATTTAATTCATTAATAAAGACAAAATTTTATCCAAAGTTAACATAGGTTTAACAGGTGTTATTGAAGAAGGGGGTTTTATGAAATGTATCGAACTAAGTATGAGTAAGATTATTTAAAAGCGAAAACGTTTTACCACCGGCGCACCCGAAAAACTTTTTCGCTTTTAAATAATCTTAGATTCGGTGAGCAGGCGTACTGCTAATAAAATAAATAATATTTGAATAAATAGATGTGGCACATCATTTCTTACGCATTTCCAATGTAATTTGGAACGTAGGAGTCGTAGCTTCTAATAGTTGCGATGGATGTTACCACACGCCACTGTTGGCGTATGTAAGCGATTAAGAATTTCGGGGGAGTCGGTTGGATGTGACGTGGTTCAATTGGTAGAACACCCGTTGGGGCGCATACCCAGGATACGTGGGTTCGAATCCCACCGGCGCACCTGAAAAACTTTTTCGCTTTTAAATAATCTTAGATTCGGTGAGCAGCCGTACTGCTAATAAAATAAATAATATAAGTATGAGTAAATTAAGTAAATATATATAAACTCCCTATATCATATAGAAGGATCTCTAATTTTTCGCAGAAAATTTTTTCGCCGAGTATTAGTTCCCATCCAGCTTTTCGCATAATTTATTTTCGCCAAATGATCACTTGCCATCTTTTCCAAAGATTTTTTTATACCCAACCTCACAATTACCAACTATTTACGAGTTAAGTATGAAGTATCTTTTTCTATTTATTTTTTTTATTTTCTTCAACTTCATTTTTTTTAATTACTTTTACGGTCATCCCGTGAAACCATATATTTCAAACTAAATACAAACTGAAATATAGATGCACAGAAAAAAAAACCCCAGAAACTATTTACGTTTGGTTTGGTCTGTTTGTTATAAAATCAGTTTTGAAAATGCCAAGTTTCGGTTAGTAGAATGTTATGGTTGACGTAATATTCATTTCTTTGTAACTAAGTATAATGTTTCCCAAATGTTTTATTGGATTAGTTATGTGGATGGGGGTTTTCTAGATGGTTATAAAAATAATTACCACCAAAGGCTAAGCTTTGAATATAACCTATCCAAGTCGCTTCCGCCCCGTACCGTCATGACAAAATTAAGAAATGTTGTCTTGACCCTTGTTGGCTTAACAATTCATTTGTCTAAATTTTTATTGTCTAAAGATAAGCATAATTATTTAAAAATAATTCGTATTGCCAAATGAAAAAACCGGCCAAGTGCGAGTCGGATTCGCGCACCGAGGGTAGGTACCGTACAATTTTTAAGTATTTCAAAATATAAGCCGTAAACAGCCGTTACTATAATAAACCAGTGTTAGCAGAACCCTGCTTCTAATTAAAATACACGCAGTGTGATATATTTTTATATTTAATATAATTTTATTATTATTATTTGTTATTGTACCTGCCACAGTAATTCATAATTGGTGGAAATTTCAAGTATCTAGCTAACGCCATTATAAAGATCGAGTTAAAAACCTTAAAAAAGACGTTTCTTGTGTAACGACCCCCTTTCATTTTTAACTTTATTTTATTTTTAGTATTTGTTGTTATAGCGGCAATGGTTATAGAAATACACAATCTGTGAAAATTTCAACTGTCTGGTTTGTGAGATACTGCCTGGTGACAGATGACTGATGATGACAGACAGACAGACAGATGGACAGTGAATTCTTAGTAATAGGGTCCCGTTTTCACCTATAAAATGGTGTCTAAATCATACTTAAGTAGTTTAAGTAAAAAGTTGGCTAAATGTAGGTATGAAAAGGGAACTCGTTTAATAGTTGTTTGGCCTAGTGAAAGATTAGACAAACGTTTTGATCATTATGATATTCTGCTTTATAATAATTCGACCAAATGACACGTTGTCATACAAAAATTTGGTAATAGTTAGTTGGGCATTTGTATTTTTCGTTGTACCGAAAATTAAGAAATTGTTAACAGGGAGTTAAAATTTGTCCAGTTGGTTACACACTTTTTCAAGTCTTTACAGTAAAAAAAAAACATAACAAATCGGACAATTCTTCACTTTTTGTTAAACATTGTTAAACTTTTCCGATTTGTTACGTTTTTTTTTATTGTAAAGGCTTGAAAAAGTGTTGCTTGTTGTTGTTGTTGGCTGTTAACAATTTCTTAATTTTCGGAACAACAAAAAATAGAAATGCCCAGTTGTCAACGTGAATCATCGGCGAAACGTTAGTTGGCAAGAGATATTCGACCAAAGGAAATTCTGCAATAAGGTAAAAAACACCCATAGAAGTGAGCACAGTTTGGTTAGTTTACTTATCATAAAACCCATACATTCGTCATTTTGTAGCGTAACAGCCATTCTCTATTAGGTGTTCACGTTTGGACAGTAAATATTTAGTTGTATTATTGTTTTGTTATCTTATCAGGCTTCAAAAAATCCCGCCTACACTTTTGAGGTCCCAAAGCTTCCGAGGTCGTAAACAAGCATCTTGCTTTTGTTATTTTTAATTGCCTTGAGCACGTGCATAAGAATTCATTACGATTGGTTTACCTAGAAATGATGGTCTCAAATTAAACACACTAGGTACTTATTGTATAATCAGTCATAAACTAACTTTAAACTGTTAACATAATTACTTCTAATACGTGCGATTGAAAAGGGAAAAAGGAGAAAAAATGACGTTGGAAGACTAAATTAGGTACCCATTGTATGAAAATATCGCAAATTTGCTTGTTTTTCATTTCGAGTACTCTATATAATGATAACTCTCTATGACGATATAAAATGCTCGGTCCCTTGAGTTTCGTTATAAAGAGTCTACATTGTATAGTGTATAGGGCCTCTTTGATTGATCCAAAAGGGATGTTGACGCCATTAAAAAATAATTCGAAGACACGACTTCAGTAAAAACGCTTTATTTTAGCCCTGAAAACCTGATTTAGTTTCGATTAACTACAAAATTAATTTTTTTGTTGTTTTAAAACAAAAAAATAGTTAGGTATTTGATTGAGTTGGCGAACAAGTGACGTCATAAGTTATTATTATTATTTCCCTTAATGGCGGCCTTAAGGCTTGGGCCAATGTCAGTTAAACGCTATTGCCATTCAAACTCTATGAGAGAATTGTGTTTTGACAGCTCATAAAAAGTACGTCAGTTGATTGGTGGTGTCAACATCCGTATTATGTATTATGGATTGTACAACTGTGATATTATCATCACATTATTGACACCTTGACTTAAATTGTATGTTGGTATACTCCATCAAGTTTCATTCATCAAGTGCTTTTCATATTAATTTTTTATGTTCCTTCCTATCTTCATCTTACTAAATATTACAATCGCGAAAGTATGCATGGATGTATGGATATTTGTTATTCTTCACGGTAAAGCGGTTTGACGGATTCTAATTAAATTTGGCACGCAGATAGTTTATAACCTTGATTAATGTATATAATACTTTTTCCCAGAAAATGCATAGTTTCCGCGGGATTCTGACAAACTAATTCTTCGCAGACGCAGTCGCAGGCAACAGCTAGTCAGAAATAGAAACAGTACTTAAGTCTAATTGTCATATTGACTTGGAACACTAGTTTTCGATGTTTTTAACCCTTACAAATTACATTTGAATCTGGAATAATAATTATTATGGAGGTAAATAAAAGAATCGAGTCATTTGTATTTACTTGAAAAAGTTTGTTTGTTTGAAATAAGTTGACAATGAAGCTCTAAAGTATACGCTAGCCTCAAGATTAATTGATTTGCTAAGTTAAGCGAGTTCAGTTTTCAAAGGTCAGTAACATTATTTTGTATGATACAGCGTCCTTGAATTTAACTTTCCGGTGAAATAACTTGCTTAAATATTTGCTAACTTCCGGCTAAACTGGCGACCATGTAATAAAGCATATCGCGTGGGTAGGTACCGATTTAAAAGTATGTACCAAAACAACATTGATTATTCTTCGGTTATTTTAAAAGGGCTCTGACAGTTATAATAATAGCTATTTATGCAACTGTATCGTAAAAGGGGTCCTTAAAACACGAATGAGGTTTCATGAAACGAGGCGTAGCCGAGTTTCATAAAGGGTCACATGAGTGTTTTAAGGCCAAATTACGTACAGTTGCATACAATATTTTATCTTCTCTCACACATTTTTCCAAAAACGAAGTAGCCTTTTTGCATTTTTCATGCCATAAAATCTTGATAGCATTTATGGTATAATTTTCTGAACTTTGCTAGTAATAAATTATGAGTCATTTCCTACGCCGCATCTAAAATATCGGGCGGAGTCAAATTTTCTTCGCATTCACTGATATCAGATATTTTTAAGCAAGAAGTAAATTTTCCCACGAAAATTCGTACTACAAAACGAGACGTATGAATGGAATGGCGCTAAAACCCAGTACATCACCGCGCATGTGCGCGCATGCGCTAAAGCGGGCGCTGCCACAGACAAGTGAAAATTGGAATCAAAACTTAGTGATATAAACTTTTTGGATTTGCCCTGTATCGTAATGGTAAAAAAAATTGTATTATAACATTATTTCGTTAGAAGAAAAGTGTTATAATATGTTTTTTTTTTTAATATTTCGGTATTGTGTTTAAAAAGTATGTCAATATAAACTATTTTTGAATTTTATAATTCGAATTTTGGGTCATTCTTCGGAGGGCCAAATTACAGCGTCCAAGCAGAAAAAGTACCCGCAATGTACAAATAATTGGCTAGAATATTTTTTATACATTACTTTAGCACTTAATCTAACTGGGGCACGATTCCTTTTTTGTTTAAAGTAGGTATAATTAACTGTAAATAATTATCAAACCTCTAAAACCTTATTCCCTTGGTGCGTCCATTGCCCATTTTGTGAACAAACTACCCCGAAAAGAACATGTTATGTATTGAAATCAAGTATTGTATTTAGTTAAATAGTTACAATATAAGTCATTGGTTTAAAAGAAAAAATATGGTTCCTAAATTTATCGCAGTTTTTAAAAAAAACGATCTTAAAGCTTTGTCCAGAGCTAAGCTATGATTCCCTTGGTGCCTCATTCAACATCCTGCTGTTCCTTACTTAAACGTCATATGACGCGTTGTGATCGCAGGGCTCGACAAACGTCAGTAACGCTTCCAGCATGGCCGGGAGAGGTCGTGACTCGACGCTGGAATTATTAGCTATGGAGGTAAATATATGATTACCTTGGCTTTGGTTCAGTGTGATTCTGATTCTCTTGGACTTACATATAAAATTTTGTGCATGCAATTGGTACATAGTGTTAAGTAAAAAGAAAACTACATTACTGCCTGCATATGTTGAATTAGTAGTAATTATTATAACAATTACAGTTTCGGCAGAATCGACAAGAAACATACATATTCTTATTCCCCTGGTTCTTATTCCCTTGGGTTTTGAACAAGGGAATCATAGTTTACTTGCGTTTTCTTGTAAAGAAAAATAGTTTTCTTTTAATTCGCTGATTTATTCATTTACAAAATGTATTCAATTGATAGCAGGTCTCAAATATTACATTCTCTTCAATGTTCTACTTTTTTATTCCCCTGTCCTTTTGTATGATTCCCTTGGCGTTTTTCTTATTCCCTTGGCGTTTTATCTTATTCACCTGTCATTTTTCTTATTCCCCTGGCACTGAAAACTTAAAGTAGTATATTTCAATACCAAACTGACCAAAATTAATGCCTATTCGATAAATCTGCTTATAATTAAATACAATTTCATATTTTATAGTAAATAGGTTTAAAAAAGTAAAAGTAAAAAACGCCAAGGGAATCAGACGGAGAATCCGATTCCGAAGAATGACCCTTTTACGATATGAGAGTAGATAAAATCCATTATACACCGTGAAATTTTAGTGGTTGTTTTCCCGAAATGAGGTGATTTAGTATCGATTGTACAATCGATTTATAATTACTATTTTGACTAGACTCAAAAATCCAATTGTGAAAGACGAAAGACGAAAATGACCGCAAACCAATAGTAACGCTTCGTTGGTACCTAACCTATCGTACGATCGTACGCTACTTGTTGGGATAGGCATAATACTTATCTTGTATCGACGGTTTAAGGTCAGCTATTATTCAGATTGACTAGAAAAATGTCCTTAGCTCCTAAAATAGGTTCGTTCCGGAGATTATGGTTATTGTGCGTCAAAATGTATATAAAAAAATATGACAGGCCTTTTAATCCTATTCACATCGCAGTTTTATAATAGTTGTGTTCGTAATATTTACATTAGTACTTATCTTAACAATATTTAATGTAACGGTTATATATAAGTGAGGTCTTAAAAGGCGAGTGACGTGAGTTGCGATACGAATGAATGTGAGTATCGCAATGGAAGACGGCACGAGCGTTTTTAGATCAAATTTACATCGTTGCATACATTATTTTTTCTTCTTTAGCCATGTTTGCTTCTATTAACTTTAACTAAGTATGGCAAACTATGGCAAAAGCAAACAAGCACAGATGTGATTGTCTATGGTAAACTTTGTTTTTTATTGACGTTCGATATTAAAATAGTTATTTATGATACAAGTGCGGAAAGTAGGCTATTCCCAACGAATGGCGGAGATCTAAACAAACGAGCGAAGCGAGTTTGGTTTAGCCGACATGAGTTGGGAATTTCCTACTTTCGACACGTATTATATTATACGTACGTACGTACGAGGAAAAAAATTGGGGCTAAGAGCGCGCGCAGACAGAGAGCGGTCTGGAGTACCGAGTTCCGCGTTCAGAGTTCTGTGTTTTCATCGCTCGAGAGTTCCAATCGCCTGCTGTGTGCGTTATCGTAAGAGACTCAGTACATTCGAAAGAACGCAGAACTCTGAACTCGGAACTCCAGACCGCTCTCTGTCTGCGCGCGCTCATAAACATTTTCGGAAAAAGATGTTGAGTTCTTATTTACCTTTCATTGAGGGACAGTCTCGTAGATGTTTACATATTTCTGCATCGGTTTAGTCAGCAGGAGGCTATCACATTTAATTTTGTGCTTGGTCTAGGACGTCAGGCGGCGTTAAGTCCTATGTAAATTCATCACTTGAACTCTCCATTTTAATTTACTAAACTTAAATTAATTCTCCGGACTGAATTCATGAACATTAATTACTGTGGCGGGTTTTCATGACAGGCGCGAACGGAACGAACCATGATTGGTTCGTGTTACGCCATGCGCCCGCACTGAAAACTCATTGGTTGACAGCGCGAACGAGTAACCGTGATTGGTTCGTGTTACGCCATGCGCGCACACTGAAAGCTCATTGGTTGACAGGCGCGAACGGGTAAACATGATTGGTTCGTTTTACGCCATGCGCGCGCACTGAAAGCGCAGATGTCGTACGGTCCGAAATGGACTAAAGGAATTATTTTAGTACTAAATTTTTTATTTCAAAACTTTTAACGAAATTAAAATTTGTGTGTTTTAATATTAAAACTATCTGTTTTATTATTTTATTAGTAAATATTAATTTGGTTGCATCAAACATTTTCTTATTTGTGCAAGGCTGAATTATGAAGACACAACTCTCTAGTCTTATTTTTTAAACACTAGTTTGGACACAACTTTTTGAGAATTGGCAATTTAAAAAGTTACTTTTTGCACGCGAGTGGAAAGTAAAATCCATACAAATTTTTTTCACACTTGCGAAAGTGTGCTGGGATGACTAACTTTCTATAGATATGTTGACTCACGTCAAGAGGCACTTTCCGAGAGTATGCATTGTAATAGTTATTTATGATACAAGTGCGGAAAGTAGGCTATTCCCAACGAATGGCGGAGATCTAAACAAACGAGCGAAGCGAGTTTGGTTTAGCCGACATGAGTTGGGAATTTCCTACTTTCGACACGTATATCATACAACATTTTACAATGCATTAAGCGAGGAAAAAAATTGGGGCAAGAGCGCGCGCAGACAGAGAGCGGTCTGGAGTACCGAGTTCCGCGTTCAGAGTTCTGTGTTTTCATCGCTCGAGAGTTCCAGTCGACTGCTGTGTGCGTTATCGTAAGAGACTCAGTACATTCGAAAGAACGCAGAACACTGAACTCGGAACTCCAGACCGCTCTCTGTCTGCGCGCGCTCATAAACATTTTCGGAAAAAGATGTTGCGTTCTTATTTACCTTTCATTGAGGGAAAGTCTCGTAGATGTTTACATATTTCAGCATCGGTTTAGTCAGCAGGAGGCTATCACATTTAATTTTGTGCTTGGTCTAGGACGTCAGGCGGCGTTAAGTCCTATGTAAATTCATCACTTGAACTCTCCATTTTAATTTACTAAACTTAAATTAATTCTCCGGACTGAATTCATGAACATTACTGTGGCAACGGTTTTCATTGCAGGCGCGAACGGAACGAACCATGACTGGTTCGTGTTACGCCATGCGCGCGCACTGAAAACTCATTGGTTGACAGGCGCGAACGGGTAACCGTGATTGGTTCGTGTTACGCCCTGCGCGCACACTGAAAGGTCATTGGTTGACAGGCGCGAACGGGTAAACATGATTGGTTCGTGTTACGCCATGCGCGCGCACTGAAAGCGCAGATGTCGTACGGTCCGAAATGGAGTCAAGGAATTATTTTAGTACTAATTTTTTTATTTCAAAACTTTTGACGAAATTAAAATTTGTGTGTTTTAATATTAAAACAATCTGTTTTATTATTTTATTAGTAAATATTCATTTGGTTGCATCAAACATTTTCTTATTTGTGCAAAGCTGAATTATGAAGACACAACTCTCTAGTCTTATTTTTTAAACACTAGTTTGGACACAACTTTTTGAGATTTGGCAATTTAAAAAGTTACTTTTCCGCACGCGTGTGGAAAGTAAAATCCATACAATTTTTTTTCACACTTGCGAAAGTGTGCTGGGATGACTAACTTTCTATAGATATGTTGACTCGCGTCAAGAGGCACTTTCCGAGCATATGCATTGTAAAAACATTTTCTTATGTTGGTAGAGAAAAATATCTTGGAAAGTTATATCTATATATTTATCTATCTATACTATAATAAAACAGTAAAATTAGAGCTCTGTTTGTCTGTATGTAATCGCTAATCTCCGAAACTACTGAACGGATTTTCTTGCGGTTTTCGCAGATAGATGAAACTTAAATTGGAGCAACATATAGGCTTTATTTCATTAAAATTGAGTCACAATGAATAAAGTTATCGTCGTTAATCTATAATGTTCTGGCATTGTCATCTTTTAATATGAGGGTAAGTCACAATAATACGGTCAGTTGGCGGCAAAAGAGCTTTGACAGTTCGAGGTAAACGAACGTACGAATCACATGTGTTTTGGTGTGTACTGATCTTTCAACCAAAGTACTGGTTTTTTGGTGATTTATTTCGTTCATCGGGATACTACATTTGAAAATTATTGTGTGTGTGACATTGTGGACTCTGTGTAAATATAACAGCAGCGCCTGAGAGCAGACCAAGGTGAGTGGCTTTCCTTATATTGAGAGAGTACAATGCCTAAGGCCCTGGGGCTATCCTAATAGAAACCTAGGACCAATGATCTCCAGCTATCGAAGGGTTCTTTACACGAACATATACCTACTTATAAAACAGCACCGTGACTAACTGACTGACTGACAGACAACGCACAGCCTTAACAACTGGTGCTACAGACTTGACATTACTAAATAAATTATTTTGCGAAATTCCCGTAGGATAGGAAAATATAGTCTAAACATTCTTGGTTTTTTTGTCCGTGGGGTAGAAATAAATAAATTCAACTTCAGGCTTGATTTTAAAAATTCTTTCACTAATCTAGACACGCGACAGCGTGTCAAGCCAAGTTCAAGCATAAGTATTACATTACCTAATGCTCCACATACCTAACATGTTTTGTACTAATATAGTAAGACATAAAACTTACGAGTCATACAAAACCATAATTATAAATGCTATACTAAAGCAGGCATCGGCAAACCGCAGTTTGCGTGGGGTAAAAACCGACCAAGTGCGAGTCGGACTCGCGCACGAAGGGTTCCGTACCATTATCTATAAAAACGGCTAAAAATCATGTTTTTGTATTGGAGCCCCCCTTAAGTATTTCTTTTGTTTTAATTTAATAATTTATTTTTAAAGTGAACGTGTATAACTAAATATTCTGTGAATAAGTATTTCAAGCGTCTACCTGTTGCCGTTATGAATATCGAGCAACAAAAAAAGGATAGATTTGTTGAAATTCCCTCGGGATAGGGAATAAACGGGATTTATTATATTCACTAAGTAATGATGATGAGACGATGGATTTTTGGATGTTGCCGTTGCCGGTTTATTCAATGAAAGAAATGAAGAAGCTTTAGGTACTGCGCGGACGAAGTCGCGGGCACCAGCTAGTTTTTAATAAAAACCGCATGAATTCAGTTGCTTGTTTTAAGCCGAGTTTACCTACACCTGCAAGAAAAATCAAACTATCTCTATACCAAATTTCATTTAAATCGGTTAGCAGTAATAGTAAGTTAGTATTATTGATAGTCATCATCATCATCATCATTTACTTAAGAGCTATATGCTCTTGCCGTTGGAGTAATCGCCAACCCTCTCTTCTTTGTACCAGTCTTTTGAGTTCCTCATACGAGTCTGTTTCCTTTATTTGGCTTAAAAATGTTATTCTAGGCCTTCCGCTATCTCTCGTCTTCTCAACCCTGCCTTCCAAAAAATTGAGAAAGAAGTCCTCGTCGCGTATCAGGTTGATACCTGATACGCCACGACGATGTTAGCATCTGATGGTGGGCTAACATGATACTGATAGTGATAGTGTTAAATTATAGTGTAGTTCGATAAAATTGTATATTTGTGGCGAGCTCCTGGCTGGATACAGTTAAACTGTCGTTTTCTATAACCCATTGAGATCATCGGAAGCGGCTGAGTTGCGACCGGCTGACGTCACCACAAAAGTGAACCAACCAGTTTTTGTCCGAGCTCCAATTTAGCGTTTGATTCTTTATGCACAACTCGCGCTGTGCCCTAAGGTCGTCTGAGATTCAAGGACAGAGATGTTAATTGCTAAATCGCCACTGATATACCTACCCACGCATCGTATCGCGAAACGTGTGTGAGCATACACAACATAAATCCACGACAAAACATCCAATTGTTCACTAATTAATTATAATCTAATCTGCTGATACAGCAATTATGGTTGAAGTAGCGGCAACAGTATAAAATACGAAAATAATTCTATTGAAGTCATTAAAACTAAAATTTATTTCGGCTACCTTTGTGAACAAATTTGTAGGGTATTTAAAATTTAAATCTTCAAAACCTGTTATTGCATTTTAAGTTTTGTTAAAGAACACTCATTACGATACCAGTTTGCAAACATTTGGATAATTTGGGAAATATCATAATGATACTCACGCTAACATATTTTAGCCTTCTAGCAGGTAAATAAAAAATCTTATTTGATTAAAACTGGTTTCAGCCTGAAAGTTCTCCTTTTAACATTGTTAAACTGAGCTTAACACTAAATGAGTTTTAATACGCTTATATGTATATGCTTAACACAATACATAAGGTACCTTTCTTCCCAGTGAGCTACTTACGAGTATACTTACTCGTATCAGCATGAATTATGTTCCTACCTACATTTTGAAGTTTGACAATGAGCATGATGTCGTATGTACGCTAAATACAACTGTACACGATAATTTATTTTACAATGCATATGCTCGGAAAGTGCCTCTTGACGCGAGTCAACATATCTATAGAAAGTTAGTCATCCCAGCACACTTTCGCAAGTGTGAAAAAAAATTGTATGGATTTTACTTTCCACACGCGTGCGGAAAAGTAACTTTTTAAATTGCCAATTCTCAAAAAGTTGTGTCCAAACTAGTGTTTAAAAAATAAGAATAGAGAGTTGTGTCTTCATAATTCAGCTTTGCACAAATAAGAAAATGTTTGATGCACCCAAATGAATATTTACTGATAAAATAATAAAACAGATTGTTTTAATATTAAAACACACAAATTTTAATATCGTCAAAAGTTCGTTCGTGAAATAAAAAATTTAGTACTAAAATAATTCCTTGAGTCCATTTCGGACCGTACGACATCTGCGCTTTCAGTGCGCGCGCATGGCGTAACACGAACCAATCATGTTTACCCGTTCGCGCCTGTCAACCAATGAGTTTTCAGAGCGCGCGCATGGCGTAACACGAACCAATCATGGTTCGTTTCGTTCGCGCCTGTCATGAAAACCCGCCACAGTAATGTTCATGAATTCAGTCCGGAGAATTAATTTAAGTTTAGTAAATTAAAATGGAGAGTTCAAGTGATGAATTTACATAGGACTTAACGCCGCCTGACGTCCTAGACCAAGCACAAAATTAAATGTGATAGCCTCCTGCTGACTAAACCGATGCTGAAATATGTAAACATCTACGAGACTTTCCCGCAATTAAAGGTAAATAAGAACGCAACATCTTTTTCCGAAAATGTTCATGAGCGCGCGCAGACAGAGAGCGGTCTGGAGTTCCGAGTTCAGTACCTCTACCATGAGTTTACACTAGTTTACGTGACCGTACTCGCTAGCGACGGCGTAAATTATTTGTATGGAGAATTGTACAGCGCCTCTAGCGGTCGCTTATGGAAGTACAATTCTCCATACAAATCATTTACGCCGTCGCTAGCGAGTACGGTCACTGTGAACTAGTGTAAACTCATGGTAGAGGTACAGTACGCTTAGTATAAGTTTTACTTCACCAAAATACTTCTCGATCGCGTTTACGTAAAAATTTCAATTCAATGGAAACATGGACGCGCGGCCGCGGAAGTGCTGTCCATGTTTCCCTAGTAATTGATTTTTTTACGTAAACGCAATCGAGAAGTTTTTTGGTGAAGTAAAACTTATACTAAGCGTACTGAGTTCTGCGTTCTTTCGAATGTACTGATTCTCTTACGACAACGCACACAGCAGGCGACTGGAACTCTCGAGCGAAGAAAACACAGAACTCTGAACGCGGAACTCGGTACTCCAGACCGCTCTCTGTCTGCGCGCGCTCTTAGCCCCAATTTTTTTCCTCGCTTAATGCATTGTAAAATGTTGTATGATATACTTGTCGAAAGTAGGAAATTCCCAACTCATGTCGGCTAAACCAAACTCGCTTCGCTCGTTTGTTTAGATCTGCGCCATTCGTTGGGAATAGCCTACTTTCCGCACTTGTATCATAAATAACTATTATTTACCTTATATATAAAATCTCGTGTCACTGTGTTTGTTATCGAACTCCTCCGAGACGGCTTGAACGATTTTTATGAAACTTTTTTGTCTATATTCGGTAGGTCTGAGAATAGGTCGTAGGCTATTTTTACACGCTTTATATTATTTTTTTATTATTTAGCTTCACCTGTATGTTTGTATGTATGTTTGTATGTATGTTTGTTTGTAACCGACTCCTTAGGGCGCGATTTTGACCCACTTCCCGGTTTCCGATTGAGCTGAAATTTTGCACATATGTGTAAATTGGATGACAATGCAATATTATTGTAACATGGAGCTGATCTGATGATGGTGCTGGATGGGTGGCCATAGGAACTATGTAATAAAACAACACAATCCCGTCGAGTTTGGGCTCGTTTGATTTGTCTTGACAAGCACTTTGATCCCAGATGGTAACCAGGGTCTGATGATGGAGCTGGAAGATGGCCAAAGGCACTCCACAATAAAACGACACAACCCCATCGAGTTTGGGCTCGTTTGATTCGTCTTGACGAGCACTTTGATCCCATATGGTAACCAGGGTCTGATGATGGAGCTGGAAGATGGCCAAAGGCACTCCACAATAAAACGACACAACCCCCTTAGGGCGCGATTTTGACCCACTTCCCGGTTTCCGATTGAGCTGAAATTTTGCAAATATGTGTAAATTGGATGACAATACAATATTATTGTAACATGGAGCTGATCTGATGATGGTGCTGGATGGTGGCCATAGGAACTATGTAATAAAACAACACAATCCCGTCGAGTTTGGGCTCGTTTGATTCGTCTTGACAAGCACTTTGATCCCAGATGGTAACCAGGGTCTGATGATGGAGCTGGAAGATGGCCAAAGGCACTCCACAATAAAACGACACAACCCCATCGAGTTTGGGCTCGTTTGATTCATCTTGACGAGCACTTTGATCCCATATGGTAACCAGGGTCTGATGATGGAGCTGGAAGATGGCCAAAGGCACTCCACAATAAAACGACACAACCCCATCGAGTTTGGGCTCGTTTGATTCGTCTTGACGAGCACTTTGATCCCATATGGTAACCAGGGTCTGATGATGGAGCTGGAAGATGGCCAAAGGCACTCCACAATAAAACGACACAACCCCATCGAGTTTGGGCTCGTTTGATTCGTCTTGACGAGCACTTTGATCCCATATGGTAACCAGGGTCTGATGATGGAGCTGGAAGATGGTCAAAGGCACTCCACAATAAAACGACACAACCCCATCGAGTTTGGGCTCGTTTGATTCGTCTTGACGAGCACTTTGATCCCATATGGTAACCAGGGTCTGATGATGGAGCTGGAAGATGGCCAAAGGCACTCCACAATAAAACGACACAACCCCATCGAGTTTGGGCTCGTTTGATTCGTCTTGACGAGCACTTTGATCCCATATGGTAACCAGGGTCTGATGATGGAGCTGGAAGATGGCCAAAGGCACTCCACAATAAAACGAAATTACACGCTTTATATTAGCTTCACCTGTATGTTTGTATGTATGTTTGTATGTATGTTTGTTTGTAACCGACTCCTTAGGGCGCGATTTTGACCCACTTCCCGGTTTCCGATTGAGCTGAAATTTTGCACATATGTGTAAATTGGATGACAATGCAATATTATTGTAACATGGAGCTGATCTGATGATGGTGCTGGATGGTGGCCATAGGAACTATGTAATAAAACAACACAATCCCGTCGAGTTTGGGCTCGTTTGATTCGTCTTGACAAGCACTTTGATCCCAGATGGTAACCAGGGTCTGATGATGGAGCTGGAAGATGGCCAAAGGCACTCCACAATAAAACGACACAACCCCATCGAGTTTGGGCTCGTTTGATTCGTCTTGACGAGCACTTTGATCCCATATGGTAACCAGGGTCTGATGATGGAGCTGGAAGATGGCCAAAGGCACTCCACAATAAAACGACACAACCCCATCGAGTTTGGGCTCGTTTGATTCGTCTTGACGAGCACTTTGATCCCATATGGTAACCAGGGTCTGATGATGGAGCTGGAAGATGGTCAAAGGCACTCCACAATAAAACGACACAACCCCATCGAGTTTGGGCTCGTTTGATTCGTCTTGACGAGCACTTTGATCCCATATGGTAACCAGGGTCTGATGATGGAGCTGGAAGATGGCCAAAGGCACTCCACAATAAAACGACACAACCCCATCGAGTTTGGGCTCGTTTGATTCGTCTTGACGAGCACTTTGATCCCATATGGTAACCAGGGTCTGATGATGGAGCTGGAAGATGGCCAAAGGCACTCCACAATAAAACGAAACAACCCCATCGAGTTTGGGCTCGTTTGATTCGTTTTGACGAGTACTTTGGTTCTAGATGGTAACAAGGGTCTGAAGATGGAGCTGGAAGGGGGGTAGGTGGTGGGGTGGGGGGGGGGGGGAATGGGGTATGGGGTAAGGAGGTCGGGGGTTTAGAGGGTTGGGGGTTAGGGTGTGGCGGTTGGGGTTAGGTTAGGGAAATAGGGTGGGAGTGTTGGGGGGTTCGAGGGTAAGTGATTTTGGGGGGTTGTGGGAAATGGGGAGGGTGTAAGAGGCCTAGATGGTAACAAGGGTTTGATGATGGAACTGTAAGGGGGGGGGGCGGTAGGTGGCGGGGTGGGGGGTGTGGTAGAGGTTGGGGGAGCAGGTGGCGGGGTGGGGGGGAGGGGGGTTTCCGGGGGTTTGGGGAGTTCGGTGTTAGAGGGGTTGGGTTTAGGTGGTTCGGGGGTTTGTAAAATGAGGAGGGGGTAAGGGGGGTTTAGGGGATTGGGGGTAAGGGTGTGGGGTTTGGGGAGGGTTTGGGGAAATGGGGTGGGGGATGTTGGGGGGTTGGGTTTAGGGGGTTTGGGGGTTGTAAGTGAGGGGGGTAAAGTTAGAAAGAAAAAAAATGCAACTAAAAAATAGAAAATAAATAATAGTTTAAAAAAACTAAAAAACACGCTTTAAAAAATAAAAAATAAATTTTAATAAATTTCAATTCACTATTCTTATAGTGCAGTAAAAAATCTTACTAAGCAATTATTATATTGTTATATCCAGATCAAAATTTGTAAACAATTCTAAATATTAATAAAATAAATAATAATAGTTTAAAATATTTTATTGTAAAAAAAGCGTGGGGTGCTTTTTAAGATGTTATCAAAATGATAATCCTTGACAATTGACACCATGCACCCCACGCTTTTTTTACAATAAAATATTTTAAACTATTATTATTTATTTTATCAATATTTAGAATTGTTTACAAATTTTGATCTGGATATAACAATATAATAATTGCTTATTAAGATTTTTTACTGCACTATAAGAATAGTGAATTGAAATTTATTAAAATTTATTTTTTATTTTTTAAAGCGTGTTTTTTAGTTTTTTTAAACTATTATTTATTTTCTATTTTTTAGTTGCATTTTTTTATACCCCTATTCTTTACGGACTGAGTCGCAGGCAAGAGCTAGTTTATGTAGGTACGTAATTTTTTTTTACTTTATTTTAATTTAATACCTATATCAACCGGAAATTGAAAGTTTTATAATTATTTATAGTATAAGACTAGCTAATTAACATTTTTTATACAAGAACAATTAACCTAAAACTAAAAACCCTAAGAAATATGTATAATAATAATAATAATAAAGGCGTAGGGATATGACGACCTCATCGCCCGCTGGTGTTGTCGTGTCACCAGTGCAGTCAGTCATCGCAGGGCGGCTTGTGGCGAGCTGTTGGTGCGTAGCGACACCACGAACCCGAGACCTCCAGGGGTACACATACACACATGCGCTTATACACACACTCACACACAGTTACACACCCACCCCGCCTCTAGTTTGCCTTTGTTGGTCGCCTAGAGTGGAGCGCAAGAGCTAATGCTCGAAGGACGGATGTGTTTCCGTAAGTGGCGAGTTGGCATTTTGAAGTTTAAAGTCCAGGAACACCTCTCCATCCTTAGCCGTTCACACCAATGTTGCCGCCTCGTTGCCCCGAGTGGGCAATAGTTTGAGAGGCCCATTTAGTGAATGGCGAGTCACCGCCTACCAAAAGTTCAGTTTATGAGATATTGAAATGGTAGGTGTCCGTTATCTCACTCCATAGCCCGGTAATCCTGTCCACAACATCCCAACCCCATAGCCAATTCCATGTCGATTCCTACCTGGCAATAGATTGGCAACTGTGGAGGACTGTCCGCTAGCACATCCTCATGGTGTATTAGGGGATAGACCTCCATAGTTGCGCCCATCTCATTTATATTATATGGTACCAAAGGCCTCTTCATGTTGGCTTCGGAACCATGTATGCCTTTCAAATGACCGGTTCCCCATGGGCCCGTGATCGGAAATCCGTACCAACATAATAATAATAACTAAAATATATTATGAAATATTAAGTATGTGTGTAAAATTAATCCGGAATATTCCAGCAAATGTTTAGGTTAGTTGAATTGCAATACACTTAAAAAAATAATCAATGCAAACATTTCAACCACAACGACAAAAATTAAAATCATTTCCAGATATTATGAATCATCCCATCCTACTCGTAAACTATACGTCTCATTGCAGAGCACACTAACGGCTCTTTCACACGGACGTCCCGTTTCGCAGGATCGGTTTTTTACTGGATCCTGCAAAAATCATACCGGTGTTCACACGGAAGTTTGCATCCTGTTTTTTACGGGATAGCATTGGCAGTCGGAGAAGAAAATTCAGACGCAATGGACGTAAATACTCTTCTTATAGGTCTATTTTCAACAAGAGAAATAAGTAATTCCGCGTCAATTTTTATCTGCGTCATTTTGCGGCATAATCACAACTGTACGTACATGCGTGGAATAATACCGAGCGAGTGAACGCGGCGCGCGCGGGCACTGCTAGGAAGCGGGGGTCGAGGGGGGGCGCTCTCCGGCGCTCCGCACCGCGCACCGTATCCAGTAAAAAACCGTATGCAGGATGCTAGTGTGAACACTTCCAATAATACCGAGCGAGTGAACGCGGCGCGCGCGGGCACTGCTAGGCAGCGGGGGTCGAGGGGGGGCGCTCTCCGGCGCTCCGCACCGCGCACCGTATCCAGTAAAAAACCGTATGCAGGATGCTAGTGTGAACACTTCCATTAAACTACAGGGTTATTTGTAATTCACTAGCATCCTTTTAACCCTAAACTCCTACCACTTAAACAAATGTTTTTTTGTTTTACGGCTTTTGTCAAAAATTAATATTTTTGGTGTAATAACGTTTTGAAAATTTGAGATTACCTCTTATTTTTACGATACTCTGTGTATTTGTATGGGAAAAAAGTGCTTCATTTTAAAAAGTTGTAAAACAAAAAAACATTTGTTTGAGTGATAGGAATTCAGGGTTAAGAGGATGTCAGTGAATTAAAAATAACCCTGTATGTACGTAACTAAACTGGATCCCGTTTTTTACTGGATCCAGTCTAGTGGCAAAACCGTACAGCACATTTCGAACGGATCGGATTTTTGCGGGATCCTGCAAACCGAATGCTCGTGTGAATGTTACCACAGTAGCACGTATGCTACTAAACGGGATCCTGCAAAAACCGAACCCACAAAAAACGGGACGTTGCCCGTGTGAAACGACTCTAAACCTTTCAGAATGAGCTTAGACCGTAATTCACACGCGGATCCAGTGCGGAATTGTGGATTGGGAACTTCACACACACCATTGAATTTCTTCGCAGTGTGTGCTCGTGTCCTCAGAATGTTTTCCTTCAACATAAAGCTCGTGGTAAATTTCAGGGCGAGCCTGAGCTTGCACCCACGATCCTCTGCCTGAGAGGCGGTAGGTCAAACCGCCAGGCTACCACAGCTGAAATATGACTACCTCCATCCAAACACCTACGTACTGAAACAACATGAAATATTCCGATTTATTTTTAAATGGCTTGCGTATTTGCGTAAGTAACACTCCAGTGTCCAGGATTGGGCGGACCAGCTATTAATACATGTCCACATGTACTTGTACCTATGTACCACCTTGCAAACGAATTAAATGCGTTCGCAGCTCAATATGGGTCAAAGAACGTTTCCCCTTGCAGCCTCCTTGGACTCGCAAGGCCAGTCACCATCAAACGTAATGCTTGTTTTTTCCTTCCGAATCAAATCATTTTTATTTACGTTACTTGACCAGTTGAATTGAGTAAGTTGTTAATACAAAGATTAATTACAATGCACCTTCTTTCTCACGAATGTCGTTGAAAATTAGAAATTACGTTTGTACAGGCTTTCTTCGGTCGCGTAGTTCATATATCGAAATCAATCAGAAACTTTTTCATAATCTCATAACACGGGAAACACGGCAGAAAAATAGCCTTTACGACCGGATAGCCTAGTTGTTAGAGAACCTGACTACGAAGCATGAGGTCCCGGGTTTGATTCCCGATCGGGTCAGGTATTTGTGTGAAAAATACGAATGTTTATGCTCGAGTCTTGGGTGTTTAATATGTATTCAAGTATGTATTTATCTATATAAGTAAGTTTATCCGTTGTCTAGTTAGTACCCATAGCTACGGGACTAGGTCAAATGGTGTGAACAATCCCGTGATATTTATTATTATTAAGAGTACATCGTCGTTGATAACTTTTAGGCTATGTTATTTTATACTTCGTGATGGGTCATACACATTTTTTTGTGCGCGTCTCTCCTGTGGACATGGCAAAACTTAAGAGTCTATAGCCAATATTTTTTGTCAAGTCTAAATCGGCGTGTGGGACGCCTGGCCAATCTTAAGTTTACTGCCTCGGAGTCGCTAATTTTATGTCTACAGGGGAAACAATTTTTGTTTCTACTGTGTATGACTCTGATATTTAGAAAGACTCTTATACAGGGGGTCCCACGGCAATGCCACATGGAGGGAAAGTACCTTGAATATTGTAGATTGAGCATTTTACCGAAAGAACACATTATTTTAATTTAAAAAACAATTTATACTGCATTCATAGATTTTTAAATAATTACATGGTTGAACCGGGAATCGAACCCGCTACACAAGAAAAAAATTACCCTGTACCTAAATCATACCGATCGAAAGGATTATTTTTTGCTAAATAACATAGTGTCAGAAATAAAAGGAAGACAATGAATTTTAACATTTTAATTCAAAATTAATTAATTGCATTTATCAAGTGCTCAAAATGAGTCCCATCCTGTTGAATACAAAGTCGCACTCTTTTGATTATTTCGTATCTCTTTATCATTTTATCATGCACTTAAATTGTAATAGGTAAATGATGCGTACTTCTCAAGTGGGTACTGATTCATTAGTAATAGGTACTTTAAAATCATAATGTCAGTTGTATGTCCTTACGGCAATGTAACCTTTTCATTTCGATGAACAAAATTTCACATCAAATGTTTAAATTCATGGTCTTCCTTTTATTTCTGACACTATGATATTTAGCAAAAAATAATCCTTATGATGAAGCCTTTCGATTGGTATGATAAAGCTACAGGGTAATTTTTTTCTCGTGTAGCGGGTTCGATTCCCGGTTCAACCATGTAATTATTTAAAAATCTAAGAATGCAGTTTAAATTGTTTTTTAAATTAAAATAATGTTTTCTTTCAGTAAAATGTTCAATCTACAATATTCAAGGTACTTTTTCCCTCCATGTGGCATAGTCGTGGGACGCCCTGTATTACACAGCATACGCTTGACATATCGAGATTCCAGAACAGACAACAGAAAGTTATGCATGTACATAATTATACCTACGAGTAATTGACATTGAAGCATTTGCTGACGATTTGAAACAACAATGTTGCAAGTCTGATGGTTCATACTTCTCAATTGGCATTAACCTAAACCGGCGTAGCTTTAACTTAAAAATTCATTAATTTTTTAACATAATGGCGTCAGTGTTCGGCGACACTGACCCCTGTCTCTCAAGTACGATGGGTCGTTTACACCCATCGCCCGCACTCGGACTCGATTCATAATGAAACGGAAAAAAAGAATAACTCAATATATTTATAGACCGACTAGCCTTTACCCGCGGCTTGGTTCGCATGAATCATTAATTTAATTTTAAAATTTAATTAATACCTATATTTATTTATTTATGAAATAAAAAAAAATACAGCATTACAGTAAGAAACCGGTGCGCTGTAAAATTCAAAAATATTATAATGAAATATACAGAAAAATAATGTAACATAAAAACACAGAAAAAAAAACATGTGTACAAAGAAAATTAAACGCTATTAGGTAAGGGATTTTTAACAGACTTCAAAAAAGGAGGAGGTTATATGTTCGACTGTATAATATTTTTTTTTTTACTTTTTTTATGTATATTCATCGATATCTCCGCCAATTGAGAACCGATTTTCAAAATTATTTTTTTGTTTCAAAGAGTATACTCCTGAGGTGGTCTTGTGTATATTTTTCCCGTGAACCAGCTTTCTACATACCCAATTTCATCCAGATCTTTTCAGTCATTTTAGCGGGAAACAAACACCCACACATGCACACATACTCACAATCTTTCGCATTAACAATATTAGTAGAATAAATACCAGATTTCTATACTCTTAACATATCAGAAATACCTATCTTATAGTAGGGGAGCCCAAGAGGGGATTTGTCAAGTTACTCGAGCGTGGCAGATTAATATACGGGAGGATATCTTATACCCTCTAGAGTACCCCCATTGAATATGAGCACTTCATGTGGGGGGTTTGCCTGGGGCACCCCGTCAAGAAACTTAGTAAAAAAAAAATGATTCTTTGAAATATTCGAGCGCGTCAGATTTTGATAATTTGATACTCCAGCGTGACACTGATAATAAATGGATGATAATCTGCCACTTTGCATGGTGGGGGTGGCCATACGGAAGGGCGCGCGTCAGGTTTTCATAGGGAATGTTAATTCCAAAGACTGACGATTTGGAAGTTTGCATTGTTTTGCTTAATTAACCCACCTTATCTTAATCTGACGCGCTCGAGTATTTTAAAGAATATTTTTTTTACTAAGTATTTTGACCCCCCCCCCCATGAAGTGCTCATATTCAATGGGGGTACTCTAGAGGGTATAAGGTATCCCCCCGTATATTGATCTTCCGCGCTCGAGTAACTTCACAAATCCCCTCTCGGGCTCCCCTACTATTAGGAAACAGGCGGCAACTAACTCATTTAGGAGTAGCGAACAAAGGCATTGGTAGGTATATTAATTGGTTTAAAATGTAAATGGCAAGTCTACGTTTAGGTACGTTTATTTAGAGTACGTTTGTTTCTAGGTTTAGAGTTTTATTTAGAGTACGTTTGTTTCTAGGTTTAGAGTTTTCCATCGTACTTTGTTCTGAACTTCATGAAACCATTCCCGATATTCACTCGAGTGTTGAAATTTTTCACATGTGTGTACAGCTTTCCTCGCGATGTTTTCCTTCACTGTAAAGCTCATGGTAAACTTCATACGTAATTTAGCACATGAATTAGGAAAAACTCATAGGTGCAAGCCCGGGCACAAACCCACGACCCTCTGCTTAAGAGTCCATAGGTCAAACCACTAGGCCACCACGGCTTAGCGGCCATAAGAGTTCACTTATTCCTATTCCGCGGGAACTTTGCATTTTCCTGGCATTATCCTATTAAACTACCCGTGCGTGTGCCAAATTTCATCCAAACAAACTAACGTTATTGTCTTCGCGTACGAAGTCGCGGGCAAAAGCTAGTCAGTAAATAAAACCGGCCAAGTGCGAGTCGGACTCGCGCACGAAGGGTTCCGTACAATTATCTATAAAAATCACTCACGAATTTGTTGTATGGGCGCCCCCTTAAATATTTTTTTTATTTTAATTTAATGATTTATTTTAAAGTCAATTATATAATTAAATATTCTGAGAATATTTCAAGCGTCTACCTGTTGCCGTTAAAACGAGCAAAAACGAGCAAAAAAGATCACGTTTGTAGTATATTTATTTTATTCCATTTTTTAGTATTTGATGTACCTAATAGCGGCAACCGGCGAAATACATCATCTGTGAAAATTTCAACTCTCTAGCTATAAATAAATAAACATAAATAAATAAGCCTGGTGACAGACGGACGGACAGCGGAGCCTCAGTAATAGGGTCCCGTTTGTACCCTTTGGGTACGGAACCCTAAAAACGAAATGGTGTATGGTCAGGTTAATGACACCATTTATATTTTGTCTAAAATATGACATAAGCTATAGCTTTGACACTCTTGAAACCTATATTATCTGACTAGCTTTTGCCCGCGACTCCGTCCGCGTGGAATTAGTAATTTGGGCAGCTTATTTTTTTATCAAATTTGCTTTTTCATCAATTATGGCTCTCCTTAGTTCCTCGATAGAAAAAAAATTACCCGCGCAAACCCCCCACACCCCCCTCCCAACCCCACCCCCCACCAAACCCCCCGCACACCCGCGTTTTCATTCACCACCGTACTCCCAAGTCAAGCGTGCCTATAGAAGTTTTACTTCAAAAACCCCTGATTTTGAAACATTCTTCCGCTCCGCTCCGCTCCTATTGGTGTTAGCGTGATGATATATAGCCTTCCTCGATAAATGGGATATCTAACACTGAAAGAATTTTTCAAATCGAAGCAGTAGTTCCTGAGATTAGCGCGTTCAAACAACTAACAAACAAACTCTTCAGCTTATTAATTCTTCTAAAAACTGTTCGATAAATTTTTAAAATAGACGTATCTTTCTTATTTGTTAACCGATTGAAATGAAACGAACACTAAATGTTAATCCAAGAAAATACCAACATATCAGTGAAAACCGCATCCTTCTAGGTTAAGCCGTTAACGCACAGACAAACAGATAAACAGACAAACAGACAATAATTCTAAAAATCATTGTTTCGGGTTCTTTTGTGCTAATAAATAGCCCTAGTGACAGTTTTTCTCAAATATCTTCAATGTACAGACACCGACTTGTTACAGATTTATTATATGTATAGATAGATTGATTTATTGAAGCCCCTTGCTATTTCGCAATGACACGTGTAACACAGCTACATATGTACGACATTTTATTCTGAAAAAAAATCTAATTTTATTTCTTGTAGGCGATTAGGGGCTTTTTTACAAGTCTCTTTTTTTTCTGAGTCTACCAGCGCTTTTGGAAAAACCATGATTGCTAAGAAGAAGTGCATGACACATAGACTGAACTATTATCACAATGACCACACAAGACGTTAACACGTTTCAAACTATAGTTTCATGGTCAAAGCTATTGGAATGGTTTCTTCGTTAAAACATATCTGTCGCACAGACGTGTTTAATCTTCACGTGTAGTTGCAGAGTAGCAAGGTAAGAGCTTGTAGGTAGTTCCTTTAATATATTTATAATCTAAGCGTATTTAATTTCCCTGCCTAATTCTTAATTACCTACCTTACTTAATTACCTAAAACATCAGAGTCAAATGAATAGTCAATAATATCTATCTAATCTATACATATAAAATCCTTTGTCCTGACTGACGGATCAACGCACAGCCTAAACCGCTGATCGTAGAGACCTGAAACTTGGAGGGTGTGTTCTTTGTATGACGTAGGCATCCGATAAGAAAGGATTTTTCGTAGTTCTACTCCTAAGGGGGTAAAAAAGGGGGGCAAAGTTTGTATGGGACAGCGTGATTCCTTGGTCCAATCTACTTCAAATTTTGCATAAACATTCTATAACAGAATTGATGGAAGACGTGTTTCGTATTTTATTGAAATTCATCCCTTGACGGGGTTAAAAAGGAGTAGAAAGTTATTTTGGGGGTGATTTGCTTCGAAGTTGATATCAATACTCCTTAGTGCTTTTGATTTAAATTACATTTTCACTTCTCATGCTCTAAAAGTAGGTCAATATAGCCTTACGAGGCGGGAGTAAAGTGAGTGCTTTAGTCCCCAGGGAGTAAAAGTAATTAATTTTTTAATTCATTTCGAGTGACTTAGATAAACTCAAACAGCCAGTACTTGCTTAGTGGCAAAACAAAATATATAAAAAAAAATAAGATTGTGTGGACCTTTTTAATGACGAAAATGTTACGTTCCTAGTCCACGTGGTCTAGTTCTATGCTTTTTCCGCATGTGCATTTTGTGTATGGACCATTTCGCCGATGCGATTTTGTTATATCTGTGTCTGGTTGGGAAAAATACATACCGCGAAAACTTTGAAATTGTTGTAGAGCGTAAATCGTAAACGATTAAAATAAATTGATTATTCTCACAATGTCGCCAAGTGATAGTGAAAATTATGATGTCGAGCAAAGAGCAAAAGACGTAATTGATAATCTTTTGCCGCCGAAATCTAGATTTATTTAAAAACCTATGAAAGTTTTATGGACTGGAGGAATAAGAAACGCATTAATTCTTTCACAGAAAGCGTTTTTTTAGCATATTTTGACGAGATGTCCAAAAGATATCAATCGTCAACATTGTGGAGTATTTATTCAATGTTAAAAATGACAGTAAAAATTAAGCACGGAGTGCAAATGAAAACATATACAAATTTGATTGCATTGCTAAAGCGATTGTCCAGTGGACATAAAGGAAAAAAACCGGCCAAGAGCGTGTCGGACACGCACAAGGTAGGGTTCCGTAGCCATTACAAATAAATCAAGTAATATTTTTCTAAGGATTTCGTATGTGTACGGAATCATCCAAGTTTAGGTATGTTTTATACCTTAGGCTACTATTTACTCTTAAACTACAAATAATTTCCAAGCAATCTTAGCCGCTATAATTTTCCTAGTAAATTTGATATATTTACTACCATTCTGAATTTTTTCAAATTTTTCCACCTAACAGTTTAGATTTTAGAGGGGGCGGACGCTTGATTTTAATGAAAATTTTCAATTTAAGTTGAATATTTCGCAAACAGATCACTGAATAGAAAAATCATATTAGCAACCCCGCAATGGTTTTAAAAGACCTATCCAACGATACCCCACACTATAGGATTAGTCGAGAAAAAAAATCACCCACCCTTTACGTCTATGATAGGTACCCTAAAAAAAATTATTTTTTTATTTTTTATTTTACCACTTTGTTGGCGTGACTAATATGTATATTCATGCCAAATTACAGCTTTCTAGTACTAACGATTTCTGAGCTTAGCCGCGGACAGACAGACAGACAGACAGACAGACAGACGGACAGACATGGCGAAACTATAAGGGTTCCTAGTTGACTACGGAACCCTAAAAAGTCAAAAGTTTTTACGTCTGAGGAAGTGGATTTTTAAATAACGCTCCTAATGAAAAATATATTTAGCGACCAAGGTATGTTTATGTACAATTTAAACACTTTTAACAGTTAAAGGCAACGTAAGACAATTAAAGTACGTTACATAAAATATATTTTTAACAAAAACTTATTTACTTACAGGTTGCCTTGATTTTTGGCATAAGTGGCGCATGCAGAGGGATGGAACTGGTGAACATTACTCTGGCAGATGTAGAAAGCGACAATAAATTACAGGCTGTAAATTTGCCTAATACGAAGACAAATAAACAGCGAATGTTCGTAATATCTGGAGAGTACTTGAACAAGCTACTACGAGTACGCGTGTCAATATTCCCGGAATGAGCATGATTTACAATATTAAAAACAATTCAAATTGTACATTTAACTTTAAGTAAACATTTTTATTTTTATTTTTTTATTAAATCTTTTTGTACTAAACTGACTATTTTTTTCTCACAATCGCAGTGAAAAATAGAGTTTTCACCTGGATACTAAAAGTCAATATAAACCCTCGGATAAATAGACACCCTCGCTAAAGCTCGGGTGGCTAACACCTCGGGTATATATTGGCTTCTTTTAGTCCCTCGATAAAAAATATACTATTTATTTTGACACGAAACGAAACCATTTGTCTACGTTTGTCAACCACTTCCTGATCTGATCTCTGATAATAACTAATTATATGTATAAGTATTTGCATTTTACCAAGCTTTTGCTTTTACAAGCGCAGCGTGGGACGTCCACCAACGAGATGGACGGACGTTTTGGTGAAGGCCGCAGGTTCAGGGTGGAAGCAACGTAAATGGTCATACATAACAGCAAAAAACTTATTGCAGGATTTTTGGAAATTCCTGTGGGATAGATAATCTCTGAAACTTCCGAGCCGATTAAAAAAAATCTTTTACCAGTAAAAAGTTACACAATCCTTTATTGACATATTCCCAAGGGATAGAAAAAAAAATTCAACTTCGGAGCTCATTTTAAAATGTCTTTCATCAATAGAAAAGATACTGTCCTTGATTAACATGATGCTATTTTCCGAATAAATGCAAAATTCCCGCGGTATAGAAAATAGTATATTTAACTTCGGGGCTGAGTTTAAAAAAAATGACCAATAGAAAGCTAAACTATCCTTTATTGGTATAGGCTAGGCTACCTACTATTTATTCGGTAAAATGCAAAATTCCCGTGGGATAGAAAGAAGTGAATATCACTTGAGGGCTGATTTGATAATTTCTTTCACCAATAGGAAGCTACACCAACCATTATGTACATAGACTACTTTTCTCCGTAAAAAAGCAAAATTCCCACGGGAAAAAAATAAGTGAAAATTTGCATAGAATAAGGACAAATTTGTTGAAATTCCCAAGGGATAGAGAATAAACGGGATTTATAATATTCACTAACTGATACTGATGATGATGAAATTATAATAATGATGGCTGTTGCCGTTGCCGGATGTTTGTTTTATACAATGAAAGAGATGAAGAAGCTTTACCACAAATAGGAATTCTACGCGGACGAAGTCGCGGGCAAAACCTAGTCTTATATATAACTACTGTTCTGGAGCGCCAATTAAGCCTATTTTTGTAAAGCTGCGTACTGACTACGCGCACTCGGGTACGCGTACCCGTACGTGTACGTGTACAGTATGTGTACGTGTACGTGTACGTGTACGTACAGTGTACGCGTACAGTATGGCGTTCCAGGACACGCAAGCCCGGGTACGCGTACCCGAGTGCGCGCAGTCCGTACGCAGCTTAACAGTCAAGCTCCATAATCTTTTATTAATAATCAACTTTAAGAAACTCTGTTTTTCTTTCACTTGTGAACGAGCTTTCCAGCTTGAACTACAAAATAGAAAAGCCAAACCCACTCAACTATGAAATTCAAACACTTACAGCTCCCAAAAATACTTGAGCTTCGAATCGATTACATCGAATCGAACGTTTCGAGAAGTCAATTTTAACCGCAGTTTTTATAGATCCAAGAACCACGCATGAGGTTCGGAAACAAATTTCAAGAACAGCAAACCGCATCAAAGCCTCCAGCCGACCAGTCGGCGTAATTTATGTTATCAACTAAAGCTGTGTGAGACCGGAAACTAATTGAATTCCGAATAAATTACTCGCGGCTATCGCCCCATGTGAATCTCTTGCGCAGCGAGATGAAAGCTCGTGCACTGTCGTAACTAAACCTCAAGGCTTAAGGCCTCATTACAAATATTTGACGCCTTGCCATTATATCATATCCCACATTGACATTCCCGGAGTGGTATAACTTAGGGATCTTTAAAAAACCGGCCAAGTGCGAAAGCTGCGTACGGACTGCGCGCACATTACGCGTGCCCTACGCGAGCCCGGGTACGCGTAACCGGGCTCGCGTAGGGTACGCGTGTCCTGGAACGCCATGTCCGTACGCGTCTTTTTTTTCAATAGTTACCCACATCTAATAGTACCTAGTACAATTGTGCAGTTTTATTGAAAAATTCCCATTAGTTCAGCCGGAAAAAAATAAACACCGAATTCATGAAATTTGACTTTTCTCAAAAAGTATTGAACTTTGTAATACCATCTTTTTTTCATTTTGGTTAACTAAATAGTAGATATGTCCTGAAAGAAAATTGAGTCTCCATCTTTAACATTTCTGTAAAAAACACGTAAGACAAAACTTCAAAAAAATTATTTTTTCATTCATGAATGAGTGACCACTCTAAGTGACATTTCTAAAAAAGCCTTATTTAACGATCTGTCAGTCATATTAGTTTGACGGTTAAAATCGAAAAGCAACAGTGTCAAAATTTAAAAAATATGTTGGTTGGAGTTTCTTACATTTTTATTCTTACACCAGTCCATCACAGCCAAATAACATAAAAATAAATCCTCTTTGTAAAAAAATAACAATAAAAACAATTTTTGACATTTACATTAATATTGGCTTGAAAATATATAAATTTATTTCATTTATCGCCTTTTAAATTAAACTTATAAAACAAAAACCTTTATTTTTAAGTTATTTGGCGGTGCTGGAATGGTAAGAATAAAATGTACAAAAATCCAACCAACATATTTTTTAAATTTTGACACTGTTGCTTTTCGATTTTAACCGTCAAACTTATATGACTGACAGATCGTTAAATAAGGCTTTTTTAGAAATGTCACTTAGAGTGGTCACACATCCATGAATGAAAAAAAATTTTTTTCAAGTTTTGTCTTACGTGTTTTTTACAGAAATGTTAAAGATGGAGACTCAATTTTCTTTCAGGACATATCTACTATTTAGTTAACCAAAATGAAAAAAGATGGTATTATAAAGATCAATACTTTTTGAGAAAAGTCAAATTTCATGAATTCGGATTTTTTTTTCCGGCTGTACTAAAGGGAATTTTTCAACAAAACTTTGCACAATTGTAATAGGTACTATTAGATGTGGGTAACTATAGAAAAAAAAACAGCTCTTAATCAAAAAAGGGCATTTCTACGGCTACGGCCTTTCTGCGTCGATTTAACGATGCAAATACTAAATAATTTTAAACTTTTGCAACCTCTTTTAATTATAAAAAATGTTCGACAGGAAAAACTTTACATTTCCAACCCGTAAATTATGGATATTTACAATCAGACAAACTATAACCTTCTTTTGGTAATTTTATGCTTTTTCATGCTTTTATGTACAATAAAGAGTTTTATACACATACTTTTTTTTACCTTGCTACTCCGACGCACACGTGCAAGACGGCTCTCTGTGCGACACATAATTACGTGTTTTCATGAAGAAAAGATTGTGGCCATTAATATGGACCTCCGCAAAGTAATGCTTCAATTAATTAATTAATGATACCATACAGCAGTAAATACGGTAGGCAGTGTCTGCTAATTTTCCGGCTTATGTTGTTTCTCAGACTAATGCTTAGAATATTGTATAGAATTATAAAACATGTATCGGAACGCGTTTGAGTCGATCGTAAATAGGGCTGCCACTCGTCAGGATTTGAACAGACATTTTATGAATATACATATAGCACAAACCAACACACAAACAAAAAGCTGAACCGAAAATTAAATGATGATATAATGTTTTCAAACTTACATATTGTTATATAAATTATACTTTTAGTGATCGGATTGACTTGAAATCACTACATAGTATAAAACGACTATGTTTTATACTCCCGCTGTCTGATGTCCCTATGTATGCTTAGATCTTTAAAACTACGCAACGGAATTTGATGCGTTTTTTAATAGATAAAGGGATTCAAGAGGAAGGTTTATATATATGTAGTATAATACATGCATAATTGCACCCGTGCGAAGCCGGGGCGGACCACAACAAAGTTTGTATTCAACTTGCTTATGAACTTGCAAGCTTGTAACTAAGTTATTGTTGAATTGTTTATAATCGATCTGTCATTTGATTATTACACAAATTCTGTAAAAATAGCGAAGCGATGCAGTCGTATAATTGACGATTAAAGCGGAAGTAATTGTATAGTCGGGGTAAGAAAAGGTTCGTCACTTTTCGACTCTATGTCAACGAGTTAAGGTCGAAAAGTGACGAACCTTTTCTTACTCCGACTATACATGGGTGAAGACCAAAAAGTTACACACTGTTAAAGCTGCATTAGCTAGTAGTTAAAATTACCATTAATTCTTCCATTGTGACACGTAAATTAACCATACATTTGTATGGATAATTTTCGTGTCACAATGGAAAAAAATAATAGTAATTATTAGTACCTGTTAATGCAGCTTTAACAGATGTGCAACATTTTGGTCTTCACCCACATGAGACTTTTCAAAAAATTGTACACAATTAAGGACTTTAATTAAAACAAAACTTACTTAATTGGATAATTTATTGAATCAGGCGTTACTTTGCGGAGGTCCATATTAATGAACTAAAACTTACTTAATTGGTACCATTGTGTAACAAAAGTTACCCATACAGTTTGTAAGGCTAACTTTCGCTACACAAAGGACGCGATAGTGCTTTTGTTGTCATTAGGTAAGCCTTTAATGTATGTACCTACATTGTTTTAATACTACATATAATATGACATTGATTTTCTGTACAAAAATCGATTATCTGTCTTGGAGTGAATTAACTTTTGTATATTGTATATTATAGTTATGTAGTAACGTGGTAGTAACCCTAACGCCGCGCCGGCCGTGATTCAGTGACCTTCGAACGAAAGCGAAACCGGTGTAGGTCATCGTGCCACCGACCACTGCGCGGGCGCACTTCGCTTTCAACGTCTCGAATAACTTAATGCCTTGAACTATTTGTCTTTGTGAATGACTAGTCTAGCGTCCTATTTAATTTTTTGATAACGTGAATATATTAGGAGATATTCACTCCGAAAGTTAAAAATAATGTGTCCCCCCCTCTAACTTTTGAACCGCACGTCTAAAAAATATGAAAAAAATCACGTAAGTTAACCTTAATAAAAACTTTCTAGGAAAATTATTTTTTCTTAATCAGTTGAGCAGTTTTTAAGTTTTTGTGAAAAAAATATTTCTAAACTAAGATTGTAATTTAACCGCCATTGCAAGCATTTTTTTTCTTTAAGTACCTATAAGATCACGCTAACAGTATCTTCTTTCAAATAAAAAAAAAATATTACATCTGAAAAACAATCAACATACATACATACTAGTTCTTAGTTACCCAATTCACCGATAGATGGTGCTGTACCGCCAACGTTGGGACCAAAACAACCAAATTAATAAATTATGCAAAGATTTTTTCGTACCTGCTACGGAACCCTATCTTGGGCGTGTCCGACACGCTCTTGGCCGGTTTTTTTAAAAAGATTTCTTTGAATTTGGTTAGAACAAACTGAAAACATTATCAAAGTGTAACTTTTACTATTTTTCTTAAATCCTTATTTTAAATTTTGGGGGTTTCGTATTCAAAATCACGCCCATTCATTTTTTAGTCAGTTTTTTGATGTTTTTCGATACAGTTTAATTATGGCTCATCCCAAATCTGACACGATAAAATTGTATGGAAAATTAGAGATATTTTTTTTAATCATCGACATCAATAGCGCTCTTCATTCTGAGTATGAAAACCCCAAAAGTTCCGCTTTTTAAAAAAAAAGCAAAGGGTATTATCTAATATTGAAAATGCAAAACACAATCTGTGATCGCCACAAACCTTTAACGGGTTAGACGACCGTCTGTCTAGATCTACAATCTACATAATAAACTGGACTGTTTTAATACCTAAATACAATTAAGGCCAAGTTTAATTATTTAACGTTTACTACCGCACTTAATAATTTCAACAGGGTGGGTAGTTTCGTGAATCATTAAAATTATTAATCCAATTGTTCACATGTTTAAATCTCAAGTCCTTTCGCGAGTAGCCCTTACGCTAAATAATTATAGCTCTGCGTTTTTGAATTATTTTTTAATTACGCAAACCACTACTTGTGACTACATAACAATACGTATATCACGCTAAATTCACAATTAGTCTCTAAGGTTATACATATGAGATAGGTACGTCCCACTGCTGGGCACAGGCTACCTCTCCAAAACATATAATCGAAAGATGTTTTTTTTAATGGAAATATTAAGTATTTTAATGAAACTTGTAACTCTGATTGCTTCACAGAGTTATTTATTTTATTTGTTTTACAGTCCAACTGTGGTTTCAAAATAAAATGAAAGCGAAATAAAGTTGTGGACTAGTACAAACCGAGTATAATTACACCACAATGGGAAAATTAAATACCTAGGTACCAAACATTTGAATGAATATGTAACATCATATATCATATATATATATAACAAATAACGACCAACTTTTGCTATGAATTCTTGTGTAAAACATTAGACAGAAATTCCAAAATATCGTCAGTAGTTCATCAATATGAATAATTTATCTGAATAGGGCCTACCTTACCATTATCTTGGACTTTGGGACTAGGTCAATTGGTGTGAATTGTCCCGTGATATTTATTTATTTATTTATTTATTTATTTATCTTACTTAGATAGTAATCCACTACAAATTGCATTTATTTTGCGTTCGGAAGGTGTGCCAATTTACTTCAAATTTCAAAATGGAATGTGTTCTTGGGCTGAATATGCACTCCACAAAAATACGGAACGCGATTGTGTCATCCAAGAAAATGGCTAACATTTTGTTAAAAAAATTTAATAAAGTTATTTTGTAATTTTTGGGTTCATTTTACAATTATTTAAACGAAATTCCATTAAAAATGTGTTTTCACCTCAGCACCTCAAACAGGCAGGTTTTGCTACTAAAAAACAGTGAGCAAAATCCGATTTTGCTCACTGCGTGAGACAAAGTAGCTTTTTAATTATTTTTTTAAAAGTCAAAGACAATGATGGGTCTGCTTACTGAATGCGAAAGATTTGAACTTCAGTTTGATCTGTCACTTTCATTTCGATACGAAAAGAGCGAGAGATAAGATCAAATCGATTCGAATTTCGATTTCAAATTTTATCCTAGGTAGTAGACCTAAAAATAAACGAACGATTGAACGTTCGGATACTCATAATAAGTTCTTAACCTTAAAATTGTAATTCGTCTGTTAAGGTTTTAAATTAAATTATTGTAGGTACTTTTTTAATAATTGGATTATATTTTTATATAATCAAATTAATAGTAAAAATGTTGTTAAAAAACAAAGTTTAAACATGTATCTATATAATTATTAACAATTTTAACAATCTTGAACATCGTGGTAAATACAGCGGATGCAGCATCGGAACGCAGCGGGTGTAGTATCGGGACGCATCTTAAAAAAATAGCGGGATTCAAATTTTAATTCTTTTCTTCTGTTTCTCTAGCTACAGAGCTCGATATCTATGAGTTTGGTACACGATCAGAGGCAATTTGGAAATTATTAGAATAGTAATAAGTACTTATTTAATACATTTTTGAATATGATATGAGTGAATTGAGTTAGTCCAGTGACGAAGTCAACAATTGAACACCAGACGAATTAATGGAGTAATACATAATGCAGAGTAAGTTTCTTACTTGAAAAGTCTCGGGAAAAATATTTAAAAGCTTATGATATTTTTAAACAATGCAAACACTTTTTCGGAGACTGTACCTATTGTTATATATATAATATGAAGTATTTACTCAATGTTGAAAACCACAACAAAGACAAAAAGACGACGTTCATATACCTTTAATAATTTATTATGTTCTCGCTGCTGAGGTGAAAAGTTGTATGTGTCACACGAGACCAAAGTTTTTTTGCATCTCGTGTATTTGAATCACTCGCGCACTCAGGATTCTAACTTAGAATCACTCGCTAAACGCTCGTGATTCAATTATAGAATCCTTCGCTAACTCGTGATTCAAAATCAGCACTCGCAGTAAAAAACAACTTTGCTCTCTTGTTGCACAAATAACTATTCTTGGGACTTGTAATTCCTAACTTCAACAATAACAACAAATAAATTATTACAGAAATTTTGACCAGGTTCGATTCCCGGTTATGTATGAGAGTTGAAAAAAATGTTTAAATGCCATTTTTGTTAAATCTAAAATCGAAGCCATGGTTCCTAAGAACACATTTTGCTATCTCTCATAGTTTCTGATTTCGCCATACTGACCCATATGGATTTAACACCCTGTATACCTACTCATCCTTCCACGCTCGCGTTGAATTCTTTTGTACGGCTACGCAGTTATTTTCTACTTTCTGCCAGTCTCGCTTGAACATATCAAAGCTTCGTAAGTATATCTTAACATATCTACAACGTTTTGAAATATTGGTATAAGTTGGTAATAATTATATTTTACTAAAGGACTTCAAAAGTAAGGCGTGATAATTAAACATGTATACACAAGGTGTATCACAACTAAAGAGGAATATTATTGACATTATGTAGTTGGATTAGTTTATTGGAATAGCCCATTAAAGGTTTTTTATCTGGATTTTTGATTCAAAATGTAATCACGGTCGTGACACGTAATATCTTGAACAGTACCTTTGTATGAAAACATTTGTTAACAACAATACTACCAGACGACCAGACGACCAGATGGCCTAGTGGTTAGAGAACCTGACTATGAAGCTTGAGGTCCCGGGTTCGATTCCCGTGTCGGGGCAGATATTTGTATGAAAAATACGAATGTTTGTTCTCGGGTCTTGGGTATTTAATATGTATTTAAGTATGTATCTATCTATATAAGTATGTTTATCCATTGCCTAGTACCCATAACACAAGCTTGCCTAGCTTACTTTGGGACTAGGTCAATTGGTGTGAATTGTCCCGTGATATTTTTTTTATTATTTTTTATTTATACTTAGAAAATTTTCCGGATGAACTCTAAAACACATTGTATGATATATTATTATGTGGAGCTTCTACGCTGTTGCCGTTTCCCTCAACGTATTTAGTAGGTACTCATTTATAAACAAAACGTTCGATTTAAACAAAACCTAGAATACAAGCAGGGTGGTTATATTTACGTTTGTAATTCATTCAAACAATTAAAATTAGACGCAAGTTATCATAACCCAAAGAGCATTCTAATCTTTCGTCAAATTCGTGCCTGTATTCGACACGTGCGTATGCAATATTGCTGCACATTCCAAACGGAATTCTATCTCACTCTTGCTCGCAAGCGTCGCGCATTAGAACGAGACCAAACCTCACTCGCCTTGCACACCGATAACGCGTGTGACCATCTCGAATACAGACTGTAGTTTGTTTACTTGCGAGCCATTACTGCTGAACGTGTTAGTTTCTTCTAAAAGAGTCTTATTCCAGAAAAATCTGTTAAATAATTGTTTATTTTTGTCAATACCTTCATTGTTCCGCAGTTCTGTAAGTGAGCGGTTTTTCTACCTGCAGGTGCCTGGACCTGAAACAAAGGGACAGACAAATATGGCCAGTGCCATTTCTATGGAGGTACTAACTACGACTGTCATAGAAAAATTGAAGACCACTAATATTTAGACTGTGATGCGGACGTAAAATTTTTAACTAAAAAGTTGAAAATGCTACCGAAAAATAAAAATTATTCTGTTTTTAATTAAATGAATTATGTTCTTGATTACAAAGGAGGGTTAAATAGGTTAACTGTTTACTGTGATACGCATCTTTTAAATAATAATTATAATAATATTATAATATTATTATTATTATGTTTCGGTTTTTGTTCGATATTTTACTGTAGAGTATCTACCTGGACGACCAAGCTTTGCCTGGGGTTCTCTTTCTTACTTAAATTTGCGTTTTCCCACGTTCACCCCGAAAACCTCCATATGGCAAAGTTAGAATGGTTTCCGAGATCAACGATGTAAATGAAAATAAATACATTTGCAAAAATTACTCATTGAAACGTATCAAATACTTTTTTTTATAAAACGCATGAGTATACATATACCTACCTGTAGATAAGAACGCGTGGCGTCTGGTTGTTTATACTTACCGCAACTTAGGTGATTTGATTATTTTAGAAGTGATATGTTCTTTTCTTTTGTCTCGCAAATGTACCTATATCAATATAATTATTGGAATGATTCAATTAGGAAAAAAGATTACGTAGGCGGTATAGTGACTTATGAATCTTATGATCCCGGGCTGGCATATATTGTGTTCTTCAAATTTGAATGAGCCTCAGTATGTCTGAAACAATGTAGTTTTATGCCTTGTTTGGACTATATCAATACTTCTCGTATACGAGGGGCGTTCAATATAAAGTGAGAATGAGATGCAAACTCTTTTAATATTACAAAATTAAATACTGGCCGGTAAAGCTAATCTATCTAGCTGATTGCTATGAAAAAAAAAACGAACTGTCTTTTGTTTAAAAAAATATACGGTAATTTCTTTGCAATGCTATTGAGTACGTTAGCGAAAATGGAGAAAATTGAACTGCGCGCCGTTATCAAATACTTGCGTTTGAAAAATTTTTCTACGGACCAAGTCAATTTGGATTTGCGGGACACTTTAGGGTCTAATGCTCCTCCGTATTCGACAGTCGCACGTTGGTGCGCCGAATTTAGACATGGAAGAACATCGACCATGGACGACCCCCGCTCCGGACGCCCTACTACTGCAATAACTGAAGAAATTGTGAAAAAAGTTGAAAACTCAGTTTTGGCGGATCGTCGTGTCACGGTTCGTTTTATTGCTGAAAATGTAAAGATTTCAACGGGGAGCGTGCATAATATTTTACATGAACGCTTGGGAATGAAAAAGGTATCTGCGCGTTGGGTACCAAGAATGCTTACTGACACGCAAAAACAAACTAGACTAGAGATTTGTCAAGAAGCTTTGAACCTGATGCAGCAAGACCGGGAACTTTTTTTGGCGCGATTTATAACAATGGACGAAACATGGCTCCATCATTACGACCCAGAAACGAAACTGCAGTCTATGACATGGAAAAGGCCATCATCTCCAACTCCGAAGACATTCAAGGTGAGCCCATCTGCCGGTAAGGTAAGGCAGGCTCTGTTTTTTGGGATGGTAAAGGGGTATTAATGATTGAGTATCTCGAGCATGGAGCCACTATTACGGGCACTTTATACGCCAAACAAATAGCAACATTGCGCAATGAGATCCGCGAAAAACGGCGAGGTAAACTCTCGAAAGTTGTGCTGTTCCACCAGGACAATGCCCCGGCACACAAGTCCGCCGTTGCAATGGCTGCAATTCGTGATGCTGGGTTCGATATCCTTAAGCATCCTCCGTATTCACCAGATCTCGCTCCCAATGATTTCTACCTATTTCCGAGGTTGAAACAATACCTGAGAGGCCAGAAATTTGAAGACGACGACGCGGTAGTCGCTGCAGTACAAGATTTTTTAAGTACTCAAGATGAGACCTTTTTTAAAAATGGAATTTTAAGTTTAGAAAAAAGATATACTAAGTGTATTATGCTAAAAGGTGACTATGTCGAAAAATAAAATGACATTTAGTAAAAGTTGTTTATAACATTCTCATTCTCACTTTTTATTGAACGCCCCTAGTAAATGATCAGAAAAAAACTCAAAAGCTAATTAAGTATCAAGTTAAAGTCTGACTTTTGTTAAAAAATGTTAAAATTACGTCAGTCAGACTTAGGCTATTATATTGTATACTAGCTGTTGCCCGCGACTCCGTCTGCGAAGATAAAAAATAGCCTATGACCTATTCTCAGACCTACTGAGTATAGAGAAAAAAGTTTAATAAAATTCGGTCAGGCCGTTTCAGAGGAGTTCGATAACAAACACCGTGGCACGAGATTTTTATTATATTAGATACTTAATACCTCTCATTGTAACTAAATTTAATCGATATGCTGAGATGGTAATTTTTGTAGTTTGTAAATAGTTTTGATAGAATTAAACAAAACAAAATAAAATGATGGATGCAAAATATGAACATTATCATTAGATTAGATATCATATCGTACTGAATGACCGACTTTTTAATTTACTTAGTTGTATAAGTAGATAAAAACAAGAGATTACATTAAGTATCAGGGTGTGATTAAAAAAGGCTGTTACCTACGCATGAATGACGACATAGGACGACGAAAAGTGACCACTTGAGTTTCATTGACAAAATCGAAAACAATTATTATTTCTGAAATCCCTTGCCTAAAATAATAATGTTATTATTAATGTAATACAAATTGAATACAATTTTTTGACAATGGGACTCGAGTTTTTTTTTAGTATACTTACGTCATAATACTTACATCCTTATTTTATCTTACCTATTCTTCTCCTTCGTCTTTATTTCCAGGTGCTTCTGCTTCTTTATATTTCTTGCCGTGGCATAACTTGTGCTGCTATATGTTATATTTGTCTTATGTTTATGTCAAATATAATTATCAGCGCGGTCAAGGAGTTCAAAAATGTTTATGTGAGCACAATTTCGCTCTCAAGCACGTTGGTGCATATTCTCGTACTTTTGACCACCTCGGCTGCTCCGACACCTACAGGCTGATTGTCTAACGCTTCTGACGCTTGCCTTCGCAATCACTATTTCTTTCTGTAAACGGTATAAGATGATGACAGAAAGAGATGGTGAAAGCGAAGGCAAGCGTCAGAAGAAGCGTTGGATAATACAGCCTCTCATGTTTATTGTAAACTTTTTCACTTTACTTTGTCAGAAAGGGAAAATTTGTTTCTGTGTCTGACTTTAAATGTAATTTTCGAGCTTTGTATACAAAATTAAAACTGATTATGAAATATCCACTGCGCCGGCACTACACTGTTATCTCGTCTAAAAACAATAAATTTTAATGTAGTAATGAGATTGAGAATTTTATTTTTTAAATGTACCAAAGTGTTTTTAAGTATCCCGATACATATATGTTATTTTCGAGATTTTTATTGAAAAGGTATGTCGTTCGCAAATGCTAAAACACAAATTGAAGACCTCACAAATATAGACAAGCTCTTATACAACAAAACATGCAGATAACATGTTATGTTCTGATAATATCATCCTACTAGACGAGACAACGACAAGTCTAAGTAAAGAATAATACATAGATAATCTTTATAATTCTCTCTTCCTTCACATAGGTATATATGTATTTAATTTTTTTAGCATTAGAAAAAGGATAAACAATCTTGAGTCTTTTTATTAAAAAAAGGCTTTTAAAAAAATAGTGACTTGAAACTAAAATAATGTAAATGACAATTATTGTTCTTACTAATTCTTAATATTTGCTGTGACTCATTTTTTAAAGACACGTTTAGATCGCTATTTTCTTTCTGATGCTAAAAATACGAAGTACCTATACCTACTTATTTATAGAAATTGACGTTGTTTGTACTTATTGCATTTTGCTAAAAAAAGGTCTGTTTTGTTTCGTTTTATACTTACATACTTTACTTACGTAGGTAAATATAGAAATGATTAAGTTGCTGTCAGCAAACTACCACTTTCTACTTTCAACTTGAGACAAACTACTGAGTCTTCTTATTTTTCAGTTTTATTTTATTGTTTTGTTACAATTGCAAACTTGTGAATAAATATTAAGTAATTAATTAATTCTATTTTTTTTTATTATACGATAGTATCTTTGACAGTTCTGTTTTTCTGCTAATGTACTACTGTGATACTATTAAATAAAAAATAATACAAGAATCGATCCGACTCGTTCATATTTACATAATCAGTTTTATTTCCATATTCTTTATTCCTGGAGCTCTATCTAAACAAAATATGTTCCTAAATTTGACTTAGTGGATACCTGCCTAACCAAAAACTGTAAATTGTTAGTTCACTCTAATTGTGAGAGACATGTCGTATTTGAAAGTAGAGTTAAGCTTCCAAGACTTAAAATGTCGGAGACAGTGCAAATCCGCTTATCTATCACACGTAAATACCGCGTATCTGCACTACGTGTGATTTTAAAAAGGGAGGTTTTAACTTCATAATTATTTGTTTTATGTATTTCAATGAATTTGGAGTAAAAGTTGGAAATTGGCCAAATTTTTCAGATACGCGGAATTATCCAATGCCAGCTAAGCGGATTGCAGGAGATTGCATTATCCCCGACGATAATTTATAAAAACCTAAATTTGAAATGTTATGTAGAAAATTTTAAATATTTCTAGATTTTAACTCAAGTTATTTACGAAAAAAGTGTTCACCGTACACCTAAAATGACAGGGAGCTTAGCAAATCATTCGCAAATAGCAGCAAGGAGAAGGGAAATGAAACAACAATATCACATTAAATTTATATTTACTGACAGATCTGAAACAACCACTAAAGCTACATGTTTATAATATAACAGTGCTACATACTTGGATGTGTAAGTCCGGTTACAGTGGTACAGTCAGCCTCTGGCTCAAGACAATCGTAATACAAAGCAAGCCGCGCGGGGTCGGCGGCGCCGGCGCCCGCGCGCCTCGACCTAGAACAGACTACACACAACAAGTCGCGAGGCGAGAAAGAGGCACTCTTTCGCATAATCAAATATAGATTTGTTCACGGTACATACTTAACTTACGTGGTGTGATGCGAGTTAAGGACTAGTATCACATTTCGTTAACCTGAATGACAAAAATGTTTACTCGATATTTAAGTACGGACACGTGAACACATCGAACGCAAAGCAGTCACAGTCTAAATAATTCGCCATAGCGGTGTTACAAGACCTGTCGCATTACTCTAGGGTAGTTATAATTAAAACTTAGGTCTAAAATGTGTCCAGGCGGGAGCGCGCGGGCGCCGCCCGGCCTTTGGGACACCTAGTAAAATTTGCGCTACGCTTACTGTAAACAAATCTCCAATGTAACCGCACGCCGTGCTCGTTTCTGCCACGTGCTCGTGCGCATCGACTCGATTGGACAAGGGAACAATTCAAGAAAACAACATCTTACCATTTATAACTTTCCCAATTTTACTCAACTCAAAGTAACAGAAATCATCTGGTAACTGATTTTTAAATTAAACGTTATACACAAACATAATCGTCATCACAAGAATCTTACATCTTATTATCCTTACAATCTATTGTTATAAACTTGTAATCACTACGTTAAACTTATTTCAAAATAAGTCTATCGATGAATACGATAATAGAATATGATAAATAACAAATTTATCGTTATTTTATATTTACATTGTGAAAATGAAACGGATACATCTAAATGTGTGCTTTTAAACGGTATGGAAGATAACCATGTCCTACTAAAATATATTTTATCTGCAAGCGGGCGGCCCGCGCCGCCGCCGCGCCCGCGACGCCGGTGCTGGTGCACGGACACATGTACAGAGAAGGCAAGCCGCGCGGGCGGCGGCGGCGCGGCGGCCGGCACATCCCTCACAACACCACTTTAATCCTATTACTCGTTACATGAGGTAGTTAAGTTTCATTAATTGTGTCATTTTGTTACATTATTGCTATGAAGAAAACTTCTGTTATACAAATTTTTTCTCAACAATATTACTTATATTTTATTGTTTACTCTGCTTAAAACAGTTTGTACGTATGTTTACAAATTTAGTAAATTGTGAAGGTACTTTGTATAAACTAGGTGCCTATGCGCATGCGCCGGCTCTACAGCGGGCGTACTCTCCACTTATCCTCTATATTGTACAAAACATGTTAGAAATTTATTCATATCTAGGAGGTAGGCCAACTGGGTCCAAAATGTATGATAATTAGTTATTGCTTCACATTTGAACAAAACAACATTGTATAATAATTATGATTATATTGGCTTTTTATTAGATATAGTCACTGATGAGGTAGATCAACATTGTAAGTGCTATTCTATTTGTATAAAAATACTTCTGCAATATAATCAACATTCAAATACAAACATTATCAAAATTATTTCCATCATAATGTTCATATTGCACATTTAGTCCAAAGTAAACGAATATTCTGTAGGTTCTAAATTTGCTAATAGACCAATGATATGGATTGATAAGCGAACGTCTCTCCGTACCCCGGTCGTTGGTGCGGCCCCGAAGCCGCGTGGGGAGGGCCAGGGGCCAGGGCGCGGCGCAAGCGCTGCTGTCGGTAATTAGGTGCACCAACGAGCGGAGTACTTCGAAACAACCGCACATTTACGGCCATGATATGCTGTCTATGTATCCAAACAATCGTTTCCTCACACTTATGTACAAAAGATTTCATGATTGCCTTATAATTTTAAGTACATTAATCAATAATCGTGATAATTGTATTTATTACTATACAAATAAAACATTTACATTATTATTATTCAAATTATTGCTAGAGAATTTCATTAGATATTATTAAGCTAAAACTTATTAAATTAAATCGTTTCGCAACAGACAGTTGGCGGTATTAATTTGGCAACGTTCAGGAAGACTACTTTCCTACCACTAACGAAACAGGAATGTTTGTAAACTAAATTCGTTCAAATAACAAATTGGTAACTTAAATCGGACATAAATTAGTTTAATGAAAAACATTCCGAAATTCAAACAAAGTAGTTAACTAGCTTATATTTAAACAAATTTTAACAGAAAAATAATAATAGGAAGCACCGGGAAAATATTAATACAAGTCAATAGAAAATTCATAACTAGAACAAAACGTTACGGCCTAGAGGGGGCACGGAACGGAAGCCGAGCCGGCCGGCGCGTGCCACTCGGCTCAGGCGCAGGTGCCTCGATATTTGCCACTCAAAACTGATCCATATTTATTATTTTGACTTGTTAGCGTTGAAAGTTGTATTCATTTAAATCCTTAATCAAGCAATTTGAGAAAAAAAACAATATCTTAATTATTTAATATCATCATGTCTGGCAAATAAGTCCCAAATATCATAGTATTTACAAAATATATTTTAACCGGTGTACAATATGTACACTCTTTTATTTAACATGACAACTGAGAAACGTTGCTGCATATAATAATAGTAAAAACAATGTATAATGAATATTGTATATGTGTAAATTGTCCGATCACGTGGAAAATTTTCCTAATATATTTGATATTTGTCGTAATTCATATGTAAGAATGATATGGTCTCGTCTACCAAACAACTGGCGCGGAATATGATTCCGTCATGTAATTACACGTTTAGGAGCTCAGACGCCCAGGCATGTAAAGTCACCTTGCGCCGAAAACAAGGTTAGGTTGAATGAACAACAAAAACTAAGTCCGCGAACTGGATGCGTGCGCCCGCGCCGTCGCGCGGCGCCTCGGCGTGGACTGCGCTGCACTGCATCCGTAACAAAACGTCCCGATTTAAAGACATAAAACTACAATCCTACTAAAAAGGTAAACTTTATTGCAAAGTTGCTAATTTGTAAAATTTAAATGATATGTCTAAACGACACCTTTGTCTCTGTCAGAGACGCAATGGGAACCCCGCGAAACGTTCACGTTTAGGACGACGGCGACGTCGACGACGCCGACGACATGGATGACGTGCGCATGTTTTTCTTGATGTGCGTGTCGAAGTGCTTTATCATGTGATCCTTTCTTATGAATCCCTTGCCGCAGTGGTCGCAAGCGAAGGGCTTGCAGCCTGAGTGCAAGCACATGTGCCGCCGTAAGTCAGTTTTGTGATTGAAAGACTTGGGACATTCGACACACTTGAAAGGTTTATTGTCGGCGTGCTTCTTGTAATGGCCGTCGTAAGAAACGTCATCCGAGAAACGTTTTCCACAACGGTCGCATTTGAAGGGCTTAGCTCCCGAGTGGAAAGTCTTGTTGTGCTGTGTGAGGTAGCACGCCTTGTTGAAGAGCTTATCGCACTCGTAGCACTTGTGCACGGTAGCGGCGGGCGCGCCCTTCTTCAGCGAGTTCCGCTCCGTTAGCGGCGTACTCGGCACCGTCGACGATACCAACGGAGAGGTCCGACTTTCATTCTCGACCTTTGCACTCTCAGGGCTAGCAGGGGATTTCATTTGCAAACTGTAGTTTTCTTTATTAGCGTAATCCATGATATCCTCTATTTTTAATATTTGAAGCTCGCTAGAGTTAGTGCGCAAAACGTCATCTTCGCGTTTTATAGTTTTCCCACCCACAGCGTAACCGTACGAATAAATCTTAACATGTTCGGGATTGTAAGAAACGACTTCTTTAACTGGTCTAGGAGCTAAGCTATATTCATAATCCATACTCTGTCCACCGATTTCGATATTAGTATATTGCAAGGGAGCGTGACCCGGATCGAGAATAATGTAACCGGTAGTCGACTCATCAGCAATAACTTGACCCCCCACGTTAGGTGATGTGATGTAGTTAGAAACATAGACGCCGAACCGCTGTGTCTGCAGATGAGCAAAACTCGGTAGCCTACCGCTAGCATGCTGGTCCGACGCATCTTGTTCCAATACTTCGGCTGATTCAGGCGTTGATTCACCAAAAGTAGCCGGATTGGCTATAGGCAGGTTGTTGATAGCCATATCCATAACGTGGGGGGCCATCCCGTTTGGGTAGTTCGGCGCTATAGTCTGCTGAAAATTCTGACCCAAATATAATGGGGTGTGCGTGGGGTCCGGAACCGAAGCCCCCAAAGGATCCGTAGACCTCGGATTGTACGGGTTGACACCCAAATGACTGAACGGCGGCAGCGTGTGCGGTGTAAGCGCTGGCGTAGTCTGGGTTAGAGCTGGAGTTGTAATATTGCTGGTTGACACTGATAGCAGGCCCCTCATATGGTGATTTTGAGAAACAGAGGGACCTGCTTCCCCGTTTGGGGGATTCCCAGTTGTAGTTATTGGGATTCCTTTTGTTCCTTGATGATTATTGTCCGCTGGATTCCCTATACCTGGTGGTTGACTACCTATATTGAGCGGATGAGACCCAGGTTGATGCTGTAAAGGGTGGTTGGCTAATGGATTATTACTGAAATTATTATCTAAATTACCCTGTTGAAGATGCGTGTATGGTGACTTGGACTGCATGGTGGCGACGCGATGGGAGCGGTCGAAGCTCTGCGAGGCGTACGGCGACTGCAGCGCGACGTCCTCGACGCTGCGGCCGTCCTCGGAGGGCACGGGGCTCTGCGTATTGGAGTCGGCAGCCTGCTGCTGCGCGCGCGCTTGTATCGCGTCGCGGCTGGGGTGATGGTGGCTCGATATCGGCATTGTGGCTGGGTCGGGTTGGCCTGACGACCTGACTGCGTTTTTGTGTAACGTAGTATTGTAGTGCCTTTTTAAATGACCGGAACTGGTAAACCATTTATTGCAGGCGGTGCAGTTGTAAGTTTTGGGTCTTCTAGCTTCATTCGACTTCCAATTGGCGCCTTTTCCACCCATAGATGGCATCGCTGATGACGCTTGATTAGTTGGCTGTGTGCTTGTTATTTGAGGTGCTGCTGGCGAATCATAGGGCCGATAAGGTGGTTTCATATCAGGGTTGGAAGAAGCTACAGACCCAGGATAATCCGTGAGGGGTGGCATTTGTACTCCAGGATATATCTTTTGGTCGACATGCATGAATGAGGGCTTTTGGTCATGGTGCACAGCTAAAAATTTATCTTGAGCATAGGGGAACTTCTGTTCCTGATGGAACATTTTGGTTTCTGTTGTGTAAGCTTTTTCACCGAACATTTTCTGATCTTTGAACAAGGAAACATCGCCGTTGAGCTGAGGATTGCTGTAAAGTTTCTGGGTTTCCCATGGCATCATAGGTACAGTACGAGAGTTAACTTCACGTCCCTGAGTAGCTGACTGATCGTAAGAGGAATTCGGTTGCTCACCTTCATTGCCTTGATAAACCACTTTTTGAGAATCCAAATCGAGTATATCGGATGATTCCTCATGTTCCTCTTTAATCTTCGTGTTGTCATTCTGGTAGCCAGAGTTGTTGTACGGTTTTGATGGAAATTGTTGAAAAGGTAATGAGCCCGAGGTCGGAGCACTCGACCCTGCATGGGCTGAGTTACAATGTTCGTTTAGCTGCACCGCGGAGTCGCACACAAAGCCACATTTGTCGCACTGATTCGGCGAGGGAGATGGCGTCGGCTGGTTTAAAGGCTGACCGTACAAAGGGCTCGACGACGACACTTGGGAAACTCTGTCTTGCATATTGTAAGGATGGAAGCGGTTCGGTTTGTGATAGTCTTGGTTATATTGCGACTGTTCCCAATTTATTTGATCCGGATGTTGACTTTGAGGAAATCCAGAATGTGAATAGCTGTTACCGAATTGTGTTCCAGGTGAAAAATTGGTTTGATCAGGGTTCTGGTAGGGCGAAGGTGCGCTGTGGTAACTCTGGGGTGTCGCCGGGTGAGGGAACTGCGCTGAGGTCTCCGGCGTGGCCCGCTGCTGGAACTCGGGGCTCGGCTTGGTGATCATGGTGTCACTCGAGTCGGCCGGCGCCGACACTGTCGTCTCGTTCTTCACTTTCGCACCGTTGTTGTTCTCGGTATCATTTTGTGAGTTTTGCGTACTCCACTTCGCGTACAAGTTCTCTTTATGGTACTGTAAATGTACCTTTAACGAATCAAGAGTGTCCAGGTAAAGATCACAAATATCACAATGATAATCCCTCGACGGTAAAGTCGACGACACTGCGCTGCTGTTCGCCATTTAAAACATCAATCCAGCGGAGAACACCGTCTCCTCCAACGAAAAAAAAATAATAAAAAAGCAACAGTGCTCTTCTCGACGTACATGAAGTCTGCGCTGCATCAATCAGGCGCTACAGGTTAAAGTCATGGTCGAGCGTCACCCCACGTCTCGCCTTATACTACGGCTGCGGCGCTGTTGTCGAACAAAGTTTTTCGCGGCATTTCCGCGCGCGGGCGGCGGGCGGGCGGCGCGGCCACGTGCGCGCGGTAAACACTCCGCGACTCGCGCACCGGCCAAACAAACTAACTTGCCGAGTCCAACTTCACTCCTACCACTGTGACTCACTAAATATTTCGCACTGTTTTTATTTAATTGTAAAAGTTTTTAATAAGTTTTAATCACTTGACGGAATGTCTCGATTTAAGTCCTTAACGTAAACACATAAATAACAAACAACTTATTGGCACTTATTTAAGACCCGATCGCGAGACGCAGTATAGTTTATACAGCGTGAGGAACTCGGTATGAAGAGAGGGCCGCTCGGGTCAACGCGGGGTAGGAACGAACGTTGCGAGCGGACGTTTAGTAGCAACTGACAGCCTTCCCGAAGTCGCCTTCGGGGGCATGACTTCAATAACAATTCGCAACGTCGTCCCCCACCGAGCCGTGCGTGCGAGCGAGAGCGCCGCGCGGTGATGAAGTTATCGCTCCTTCGTCCTTTTGTGCGTCCTTGGAGCGAGCGAGACGGCCGCCGCGGAGCGCGGGACGCGGAGGACGCGGCTGGTCCTACTCTTTCTCAAAATTGAAATGCCCGGTCGAAATGTCCGGTGATGCTGCGTCCGAGTAGGACAGCGATAGCACCCACCCTTACAATGCGGGCGGACAGAGCCCTGCGACGAAACTTTATAAATTTAAAATTTTGTTTGTACGTCACAAAATACTTAACAGTAAGAATAAAATCTTGCTTTTGTTTTTGTCTAAATTAAGCTTTTGTTTTTTTTTTGTATGCATTGAAATAAAAAAAACACCTGATGATCAATTAATTACTTTGACACTTGATTTTTAGGGTTCCGTACCTAAAGGGTAAAAACGGGACCCTACTACTGAGACTTCGCTGTCCGTCCGTCTGTCCGTCTGTCACCAGGCTGTATCGCACGAACCGTCATAGCTAAACAGTTGAAATTTTCACAGATGATATATTTCGGTTGCCGCTATAACAACAAATACTAAAAATCAGAATAAAAAAAATATTTAAGGGGGCTCCCATACAACAAACATTATTTTTTTGCTTGTTTTTGCTCGATATTGATAACGGCAACAGCTTGAAATAATCACAGAAAATTTAGTTATATATTCACTTTAAAAATAAATAATTAAATTAAAATAAAAACAAATATTTAAGGTGGGCTCCCATCCCATACAACAAACGTGTTTTATTTTAACGTTTTTATAGATAGTAGGTACGGAACCCTTCGTGCGCGAGTCCGACTCTCACTTGTTTCATTTTTACTGTGCATAAATATATTATTATAAAAACAATAGTATTATAAATTTGTTCATTAAACAAATATAATATTTAGAAGTTAAAAAGTAAGTACTTACACCTTAAAATATTTATTACGTTCGTAACGTGAGAACAAAAGAAATCTCCAAAGTCATCGATGACCTTTTTGAGTTCATAACAAATTTACCATTAGTCATCGAATTAACTGTTAACTGGTTATGCACAGCTATATGACTAGCTGTCTGGATCTATAACCACAACTAAAAGTCGCATGTTCTTCAAACCAGTTTGAATGGTAGGTATTTATATTATAAAAGCTGCAGTATTTTATTTTTATTAGCATGCTTATTACCTGTAACTTTAGTTAGTCCGAAACACTAAAAGGATTTTTAGTCAGTAGGTTAAATTACTTAACGTTAAATTATTTACATCACTAACCATTATTTTTTAAGGTAGGCATTTTCATCCTTTATAACAATAGACATAAAAGAAATTGATAAACTTTTGGTTCAATGAATAAAACCACTGATTTTAACTTTTTCAATACTTCTCATGCTTCGACTAATTACTTTATTCCTTCACATTTTAACTAACTAAAAATCAATACTGTATTATCTGTAGGTAGTACTTACCTATGTAAGTTACCACTGAAATAACGTTACCCGATAACGTCACAAATTCCCTGTAACATGACGCGTTTAAGCGATATAGGTACATGTATTCCGGAAGGAGCTCTATTAGTGGAGAAAATTATTATAAAATAGGCCTCCTTTTGGACACACTGACTAGACCATGTGCCAAGCTTAGTTCGGAATCTGAAGCTAATGCAAATAAATACACTTATTACAAAAAAAAGCGCGGTGTACACATTTCTTCATTATGGGTTATTAGTTCGGCTACAAAAAAGTCTAAATTTTTAAAATCCCATTTACACATATCCAAGAAAGACCTATTTATTTATATTTTTTGGACCGCTTTAGCCTAGATGGTAGTGACCCTGCCTACGAAGCAAGAGGTCCTGGGTTCAAATCCCGGTAAGGGCATTCATTTGTGTGATGAGCACGAATATTTGTTCCTGAGTCATGGATTTTTTCTATGTAACTATTTAAGTATTTATTTATCTATATAAGTATGTTTATCGTCGTCTAATAGCCATAGAACAAGCTTTGCTTAGTTTGGGACTAGATTGATTGGTGTAAGATTGTCCCCTAATATATTTTTTTTATTTTATTTTATTCAACCAAAATTTGTTATTTTATTAAAATGTCTGCCGCAACCTGATGCTGCATAGGTATGCAGTAAGTATAATACACCCAAGTACCTAAGAAAGTCTTGTTCTAGGTATCTGTACACAAAATTACGTAACTTAGGCGTCTGTATGATTGTTTTGATCTAAAAGTATCACTCTCCCATAAATGTATAAACTAAAGGAAATAAGTAATAAATGTTTAATGTAATTTGTTGAAAAAATCGTTCACGCAATATACTTGTCCATATATTATTAACCAATTTATATACAGATAAAAAACTCAAGTATAGACACATACATAAAATACAATTCGCAGTATACATCAGGGCCCTGTATACAGGACATGTTTAACGTCAAATTGATTTTTACGAAGGTAATTACTTTTTTTTTTACCTATTTCACTGGCAATTTTATTTTACACCGGTTGGTGAAGTAAATTTTCGAGCGAATCACAAACAAAGTCTAGTATTATCGCGATAGCCGGGTACCGCGCAGGGCACTGAAAATTTTGCATCGTGGACGGCCGAAGGGGTAGGGAGCGGGGGAGGCTCACAGGCGCGGTTCCTTCAATTTTTTCTAAACACATCGAACCACCATCTCTGCAACGTTCGCTCCAAACTCGGACATTGCACACTGCTATCGGCATATAGCTACGACAAGTTGCTCTCGAGAATAGCAACGAGAGGCAGAGGGGTTGTAAGCAGTGGTCATTTTGGTTTTCGTGGGGGTGGTACGCAGTGTACGCAGTTATCGGCCGGACACGAGGGCCATGCAAACTATGAGGGGTGCCGACATCGATTTTCTCGGACTATGCCGATCGCTTCCTTATCCACGCTAGCTGTGCGATTTTACACTCGCGTTTCCTCGTTATCTAAATTCCGGACTTTTGCTTAATTTCTTGTTAACTTTAAGGGACTACTGTCACACAATTCACCTACCTAGGCACTACCAACGACTTCAGGATTAATGCGTGTTTTTTACGCCGCAGTTTCGATCAGGCGTGCTTTAATTATTATACTTACTATATCTAAGTAGTTATTAGTATTTAAGTTCATAAAACTTAAACGATAATAACAATCCCCGTTTCACTATAAACATACTCGTACGCACTTTAATTAGATTAGATATGAACTGAAACAATTACTTTGCTCACCCGCGACCTTAAGAAGAAGGTCGCGGGTGAGCAAAGTAATTGTTTCAGTTCATTAAAATATGGACCTCCGCAAAGTAACGCCTGATTCAATAAATTAGATTAGATATCAAAAAGGGAAAGAAATAAATTACCAAATTTTAACATAATTCAAAGAAATAAGTATGTTGCTCACTTTTGTCATATTAAGTAGAACGTTTTTGTTTCATGGAGGTCGATCATTCGGTCTTCTTTGTGTGCTATTTACGATCCACGACCTACTCGTAAAGCCTTTTAAAAGCTTTGTTAGATGTAGGACTTTTTGATATTCTTGTTCATATTTTCAGTAACAAACAATAATTTTAAACCTGAAAATTTAATGAGAGGTTACGATAAGTTTATTATAAAATAAAATTCTAGTAAGTACCTACCCAACACCTGGGCAACACCTGGGTTAAACAATGTTAACTTTACTAAGGCCCATGTCTCAATCAAAAACAATATGCTGTAAACCAAACTGAACCGTGACCCACTGTGACACCTTTCATAGAAAAAGTCATTGGCACTGTCTTTGTTTTAAATAGTGGGTCACGAATCAAATGGTTCGTTAGTACATTTGCTGTTAAATCGTAGATACTTGGGTACCTTATAAATGGTGTTAGAGATATGTATGGTTGCAGTTTAGTATTCTAAACTATCTGCCTTTAGACTTTCTCACTCCACCATTTAATTTTAAAATATGGAGGACGATGTTCATATTTGAGTACTAATTGCTGACCGTGACTTTGTCTGCGAAGAATTCGTTTACTGCTATCCCAAGGAAACTAAGCTTATTGCGGTGTAAAAAGTACTAGTGTTAATGTAGGTTATTATAAATTACCTTTAATATAAATTACCTTTCAGTACTTTCAACAAATATCCATCGCAGCAAACTTTCTCGTTTCTAAATTAATATGAATAAAAAAGATAAGATAACCGAGAGATTAACGACCGCCTTAGCCTAGTTGGTAGTGACCCTGCCTACGAAGCAAGAGGTCCTGGGTTCGAATCCCGGTAAGGGCATTTATTTGTGTGATGAGCACGGATATTTGTTCCTGAGTTATGGATGTTTTCTATGTATTTAAGTATTTATTTATCTATATAAGTATGTTTATCGTCGTCTAGTATTCATAGTACAAGCTTTGCTTAGTTTGGGACTAGGTCGATTTGTGTAAGATTGTCCCCCGAATATTTATTTATTTTTTATTTATTTATTTAGATTGACGACCGGATGGCCTAGTGGTTAGAGAACCTGACTACAAAGCTTGGGGACCCGGGATCGTTTCCCGGTCGGGGCAGATAATTTGTGTGAAAAATATGAATGTTTGTGCTCTAGTCTTGGATGTTTAATATGTATTTACTATACATATGATATACCTGAGTATATAATGAACATCCATTGTCTAGTACCAACTTTGCTTAGGGTCAATAAAATTGGTGTCAATCGTATTCTTCGCAGACGGAGTCGCGGGCAACAGCTAGTTAATAAAATGTGTGAGCTGGCTTACACAATGTATAAACTTTTTGATTCTAAATGTGTGCGTATGTTACTTCTTTGCTGTAAAACGAAAGGACAGAATTCATTTCAATGAAATTTCGAATGGAGACAGTTTGCCATGTGCTACCTTTTATTCCGAAAAACTCAAGCGAATGACTAAACCTACGCGAACGAAGGCGAAGACACATGGATAGTATTTCAAAAACAGGATTTGGGAAGTACTTTTATTAAAGTATTCATTTCTTCTTTAACTAAATGCTCCTTTAGTTTTTAATCCAACCCGCAGAATGAAAGCAAAGCATTTTCGTGGGTAAAGTATCTATAGATGTACTAAGTATATCAGTACTAAAATAGGTTTGTAATGTTACTGTACCTATTTTTTTTTACAAAGTCAAAGTAAGTATACTTACCAATGTACAAGTGTACCTACCTACTAATTTAAAAAAGTCACAGTTAGGTTAATTTGGACTCAGTAATTTTCGAATTGTTTTTGTATCATCCTCATCTCAGCTTATATATACATCCCACTGCAGGCACAGGCCTCCTCTCAGAATGAGAGAGCGTGAGCCGTAGTTCTGACGCGGGTCCAGTGCGGATTGGGAACTTCACACATACCATTCAATTTCCTCGCAAGTGTGTGTAGGTTTCCTCACTATGGCTTCCTCCACCGCAAAGTTCATAATAAATTTCAAATGTAATTTCGCGCGTCATATCCGAAAAACTCAGAGGTGCGAGCCCGGGTTTGAACCCACGACCCTCTGCTTGAGAGACCACAAGTCAAATCACTAGGCTAGCTAGCCTAGCACGGCTTAGTTCGTTCGTTTTAGTGCTGTTGCTAAAATCTCAAACTTACGGAAATCCATCCATAGGGCTTTTTACAATGTCAGCATTTACAACCGACGAAAAAAACGGAGGAGGTACCTACTCAAGTCGACGCGTTATATATATATTTTCTCAAAAATATCCGTAAAAGTTGACATTATTCTTTTCACACCACCTGCTCGACAATGCCTTATTATATATCATGCAAACCTCTCTCAAAGTAAGTCATTATAGCCCTTGGCTTTCGCCGGGCAGTAATGTTGTACTGAATTTCATTATAACCCGCCGGGCAGTAATGTTGATTCTCACTTCTCGTAGTTCTTATTGGTATGCATTTAAAGTCTAATCCATCCCGTCCATCCCATCCATCCCGTCCATCCCGTCCATCCCGTCCATCCAGTCCATCCCGTCCATCCCGTCCAACCCGTCCATCCCGTCCATCCCGTCTATCCAGTCCGTCCGTCTGTTCATCCGTCCATCCGTCCATCCCGTCCATCCCGTCCATCCCGTCCATCCGTCCATCCGTCCATCCTGTCCATCCCGTCCATCTGTCCATCCTTCCATTCCGTCCATCCCGTCCATCCCGTCCATCCCGCCCATCCTATCCATCCCGTCCATTCCGTCAATCCCGTCCATCCCGTCCATTCCGTCCATCCCGTCCATCCGTCCATCCGTCCCGTACATCCCGTCCATCCCGTCCATCCCGTCCATCCGTCCATCCGTCCATCCAGTCCGTCCGTCCGTCCGTCCGTCCGTTCGTCTGTCCGTCCGTCCATCCATCCATCTATCCATCGTCCATCACATGCAGCAGACGATTACTGTTGATTGGTCCAATAATGTCGTTTCAGCACGCCAGGAATGAAATTCAGAAACTATCTTTCAAAAAGTCGTCTCGTATAATGAAATACATATACTGATACGTCCTGTTTTCGATTAGTGTAACATTGTTGTCGTGTTTGCGCGCCAGAAATGAGTCAGCTGTTAAATGTACATATATAGGCAGTTTTGAGTACTGGATTTAGGTTATCTATGGCCACATTTTCGAGCAGTGTCGTGAAATAGTTATTTGTGCAACAAGAGAGCAAAGTTGGTTTTTACTGCGAGTGTTGATTTTGAATCACGAGTCAGCGAAGGATTCTATAATTGAAACACAAGCGTTAGCGAGTGATTCTAAGTTAGAATCCTGAGTGCGCGAGTGATTCAAATGTATACACGAGATGCAAAAAACTTTGATCTCGTGTGACACATACAACTTTTCACCTCAGCAGCGAGAACATAATAAATTATTAAAGGTATATGAACGACGTCGTCTTTTTGTCTTTGTTGTGGTTTTCAACATTGAGTAAATACTTCATATTATGTATAACAATAGGTACAGTCTCCGAAAATGTGTTTGCATTGTTTAAAAATATCATAAGCTTTTAAATATTTTTCGCGAGACTTTTCAAGTAAGAAACTTAACTCTGCATTATTGTATTACTGCGTTAATTCGTTTGGTGTTAAATTGTTGACTTCGTCACTGGACTCACTCAATTCACTCATATCATATTCAAAAATTTATTAAATAAGTACTTATTACTATTCTTATAATTTCCAAATTGCCTCTGATCGTGTACCAAACTCTTAAATATCGAACTCTGTAGCTAGCGAAACAGAAGAAAATAATTAAAATTTGAATCCCGCTATTTTTTTAAAGATGCGTTCCGATACTACACCCGCTGCGATCCGATACTGCATCCGCTATAGTTATCACGATGTTCAAGATTGTTAAAATTATTAATAATTATATAGATACATGTTAAACTTTGAATTTTTTCATCAACATTTTTACTATTTGATTGTATAAAAATATAAACCAATTATTAAAAAAGTACAATTATTAAATTTAAAACCTTAACAGACGAATTACAATTTTAAGGGTAAGAACTTATTATGAGTATCCGAACGTACAATCGTTCGTTTATTTGTTAGGTCTACTAGGCATAGAATTTGAAATCGAAATTCGAATCGATTTGATGTTATCTCTCGCTCTTTTCGTATCGAAATAAAAGTGACAGATCAAACTGAAGTTCAAATCTTTCGAATTCAGTGAGCAGACCCATCAATGTCCTTGACTTTTAAAAAAAATTATTAAAAAGCTACTTTGTCTCACGCAGTGAGCAAAATCGGATTTTGCTCACTGTTTTTTAGTAGCAAAACCTGCCTGTTTGAGGTGCTGAGGTGAAAATACCTTTAAACGAGCATCTCACTAATACTATCACTTATACTATCACTTATACCTACTTAAATGTGAAAGTTTTGCGTGTGTGCGTGTGTGTATGTGTGTGTGTGTGTGTGTGTGTGTGTGTGTGTGTCTTTGTTACTTTTCACGCAAAATCGGCTAATGGGATTTGTTATTGACATTCACCTATATGTACCTCTATAGATGTTTTGCGTGATTGTTTGGCTGTTGTTTGTATATTATGTATGTACATTCACTCAATCAAACTACTTTACTACTACAACTAAGTTCATCGTCACCATCTCGATGAATGGCGGTCTACCACTGTACGTTTTTTTCGGTACTTCCTGCCACGTACAGCGAAAATGTGGAATCAACTTCCGACAGCAGTGTTTCCAGACAACTATGACATCGGGACTTTCAAGAAAAGGGTTTATACTTCCTTTAAAGGCCAGCAACAGATCAGTGAATCTCCTTGAGTTATTGATATTTATGGGTGGTGGTGATCATTTCCCATCAGATGACCTGCTTGCTCGATTACCTCCCTCTCCAAATAAAACAAGTGCGATTCGGACTCGCGCACGAAGGGTTCCGTACCATTATCTATAAAAACGGCAAAAAAAATCACGTTTGTTGTATGGGAGCTCCCTTAAATATTTGTTTTATTTTAATTTATTTTTAAAATATAACTATATATTCTGTTAATATTTCAAGTGTCTACCTGTTGCTGTTATCAATTTCGAGCAAAAACAAGCAAAAAAACACCGTTTGTTGTATTTATTTTCTTCTGTTTTTTACTATTTTTTGTTATATCGGCAACCGAAATACATCATCTGTGAAAATTTCAACTGTCTAGCTATCACGGTTCATGAGATACAGCCTGGTGACAGACGGACAGACGGACGGACCGCGAAGTCCCAGTAATAGGGTTCCGTTTTTACCCCTTGGGTACGGAAGCCTAAAAACTAATTTCTGTAATGACTTGTCCAATTAAAAAAAAATGTAAGCCACAGAAGTAGAAGTAGACCTCTATTCTATCCTAGGTATTAGCTTAACGTAATTTATGTAGGTACGGAATAACATTTAAAATTTACAGTGAGCTTTACGGTGAAGGAAAACATCATGAAAAACCCTGTACACACCAGCAAAGAATTTCTATGTCATGGAACTACGGCCCCAGCCCTCTCGTGCTGAGAGGTGGCCTTGTGCCTTGTAGTGGGACGTATATAGGCTGGGAACCATCCCAGATGAACATAGGCTACTTTCATCCAAGGAAACTGCAATGTTCCCTAGAGATGCAAGCAAAGTTACGCCAACAGTTATTAAATTAGTACTAGCTGTTGCCCGCGACTCTGTCTGCAAAGAATTCGTTTATCGCTATCCCGAGGAGCTATGCAATTTTCCGGGATAAAAATTATCCTTTGTCCTTTCCAGAGTCTCAAACTACATTTTTTCCATACTAAATTACATGTATTTAAATCGGTTTAAGCGTGAAGATGTAACAGGCGAAGAGACACACTTTCGCATTTATATTATTAGTATGGATTAGACGACCAAATGGCCTAGCGGTTAGAGAACCTGACTACAAAGCTTGAGGACCCGGGTTCGATTCCCGCGTCGGGGGTGATAAATATCACCCGCGCATGAAAAATACGAATGTTTTTTCTCGAGTCTTGGTTGTTTAATATACATATGTATATTTAACTATGTATCTATCTATATAAGTGGTATTGTTTATCCGTTGCCTATTATCCACAAGCTTTGCTTAGGTACTTTTTGACTAGTTCAATTGGTGTGAATTTTCCCGTGATATTTATATTTTATTTATTTATTATTGGCGCCACATCAGCCAACGCTTGTCTCCTTTTGACTAACATAGCTGTATAATTATTATAATTACATGTTTATAATACCTACAGACAGTGTAACCCGTTGTAACGAGACTCATAACTGAACATTTTTTTTTCTAAGTACAAAACGACTAAATTTCACTAATCAATCACAATATTTTAAACAGCAGTGGCACACATGTGTCGTGCAATTAACTATAACAAAAGCAATGCCGCTGTTTACGTTTATGACCCCAGGTGTCTTTCTTAGAATTTTCAGAAGTTGGAGGCTTTTGTAAACTGCATAACAGAAACTTAGATAATGAAAATAAATAAAACTTAATAATCTGTAGTGGAAGGAAATTGTAGCGTGAGAGAATATAGTTATTTGTGCAACAAGAGAGCAAAGTTGGTTTTTACTGCGAGTGTTGATTTTGAATCGCGAGTAAACGAAGGGTTCTATAGTTGAATCACGAGCGTGGACGAGTGATTCTAAGTTAGAATCCTGAGTGCGCGAGAGATTCAAATACACGAGATGCAAAAAAACTTTGTTCTCGTGTGACACATACAACTTTTCACCTCAGCAGCGAGAACATAATAATTATTAAAGGTATATGCACATCGTCTTATTGCCTTTATTGTGGCTTTCAACATTGAGTAAATACCTACTCCATATTGTAGATAACAATACACTCTCCGAAACATCGTTTGCACCTTTTGCTAGTCTATTTTGCTGTTTTTCGCGAGACTTTTCAGGCAAAAAACTTAACTCTGCATTTCGTATTAAGTACTGCCTTAATTCGTCTGGTGTTTAATTGTTGACTTCGTCAGTGGACTCACTCATATCATATTTAAATATTTATTACTTATTATTTATTCTTTTAATTTTCAAATTGTCTTTGATCGTGTATCAAACTCATAGATATCGAACTCTGTAGCTAGCGAAGCAGAAGAAGCAAATAATTAAAATTTGAATGCAGCCATTTTTTAGGTAAAGATGCGTTCCGATACATCACGATGTTCAAGATTGTTAAAATTATTAATAATTATCTATATAATTCTATCTATATACATGTTAAACTTTGTATTTTTTCTACAACATTTTTACTATTTTGATTGTATAATAATATTATCCAATTATTAAAAAGAACAATAATTCAATTTAAAACCTTAACAGACGAATTACAATTTTAAGGTTAAGTACTTATTATGAGTATCCGAACGTTCAATCGTTCGTTTATTTTTCAGGCCTACTAGGTATAGAATTTGAAATCGAACTTAAAATCGATTTGATCTTATCTCTCGCTCTTTTTGTATCGAAATGAAAGTGACACATCAAACTGAAGTTCAAATCTTTCGAATTCAGCGAGTAGAGCAATCGTTGTCCTAATATATTTAAAAAAAAATAATTAAAAAGCTACTTTGTCTCACGCAGTGAGCAAAATCGGATTTTGCTCACTGTTTTTTAGTAGCAAAACCTGCCTGTTTGAGATGCTGAGGTGAAAAAGTCTTTGTACATAATTTACACTCGCGTGAGAGCGAAACGTGTCGCAAGGCAAGGCAAGAAGGATGGCGACGTAAAAGGGTGCAAGAGTGGGGTAACCAATAATAAGTACCTAGTGAAAATAAAAGCTCATTTGCGCTTTAACAATAATCTCCAACCTGAGAAAACCCAAGAACCTCTAAGAAGTCATTGTTTTCTTTTCATACCTACCTACGTTCATCTCACCGGAGTCCCACTGGAGGCTTCCTCTCAAAATGGGGAATTTCACACACACCATTAAATTTCCTTGCGGGTATGTACAAGTTTCCTGACGTTTTTGTATTCACCGTGAAGCTCATGGTAAATTTTATACACCGTGAAATTTTAGTGGTTGTTTTCCCGAAACGAGGTGATTTAGTTTCGATTGTACAATCGATTTATAATTACTATTTTGACTAGAGTCAAAAATCCAATTGTGAAAAACGAAAGTCGAAAATGACCGCAAACCAATAGTAACGCTTCGTTGGTCAAGTAGCGTACGATCGTACGATAGGTTAGGTACCAACGAAGCGTTACTATTGGTTTGCGGTCATTTTCGACTTTCGTTTTTCAAAATTGGATTTTTGACTCTAGTCAAAATAGTAATTATAAATCGATTGTACAATCGATACTAAATCACCTCGTTTCGGGAAAACAACCACTAAAATTTCATGGTGTATGTGATTTCGCACATTTTCGCAAATTTAAAAACTCAAAGGTTCGCGCGAGCCCGGTCCCGAACCTACTCCCAATATTTGAGAGACCATAGCGACGCCCCCAAGCAATAAGTCGGTAATCGCAAAATGTAAATTTTACAGGAAAAATGATTTACTGTTTTTGTTGAATATCTTAGCAACCAATTGGAATACTGAAGGTATTGATATATGAAATAAAAGCTTATTTTTTATCTAATGTTATATAAACATCAATACTTAAAAATGTGCATTTAGCATTAGGCAATTAAAGAAAATTAATTTTACAGATAATAAGTTGAATTTAATTTCCAGTAATAGTAACTTACCGTATTATTGTGGTGACAATGCTTAAATTGTGGATTGGTAACAGTATACTGCTGACTTTTATAACGTTTTTTTTTTTCGTTTGAAGAGTTATACGTAATATGTTATAACAAAAGTTTTTATAGTAATTTAAAATTAGCAAAATAACTGCATTGCGCCATGGCATTGTTGTTCTCGGGGAAATAATTCGCAAGCTTAGTACTTTTTCTGAGCAACCTGACCCGTGCGTCTGTGACCCATTTCAATTTATCAAATAGGTAGCACGGCCTCTGAAACTCCAATACTTTACGAACCGCGTAAACCGCGTAGTAGTGGTAGAGCCATGTTGTAGCTAGCCGCTGCATCACGAATGGGCCGGCTCGTCCGGGGCAGTACCACCCTCTCACAGAACACCGGCGTGAAGCAGCAGTACTCCTGCTGCGTTTCGTACGGTCAGTGAGAGCGCCGGGGGCCCAATACCTCTCCCCCTCCTCAATTCCCTTTCCTTTTTCCTCTCCCTTTTAGGGCCGACAACGCACTGGCATCGCGTGAAGCGCTGCGGGTGTCTATGGACAGCGGTGATCATTTAACATCAGGTGACCCACTAGTTCGTTTGTCTGGCCTCTAACATAAAAAAAAAAAAAAAAAAAACCAGATGCAGCTGCCTCCTATTGTCCATGTTCAAAAGTTTGTTTTGATTTAGGAACGGGGTAATGTGTGCCCGCTTCGGAACATCGTAGCAGAAACGAGCACATGCATTCTGCACTCGTTGTATCGACTTTTTTGTGTCAACTAAGAGTCTCGGACCGTATACTATGTCCCCGTAGTTAAATAGAGACAGTACCAAGGATTCTACCAGAATTTCTCTGACTTTCACAGAAAGATATTTCCGAATCCTATATTTCTATATACTCCTCCTCCTTAAGCCGGTAAAAAGCATTCCTAATATTCATGTTTACGTGCTCAATGTACCGAAGTTGACCGTCCATAGTCAAGCCAAGGTTCTTAACCGTCTCCACTCCCACAACAGGCTCTCCGTCCACTGTTACGCTTGGGTTTTGATCCTTAATTATTGAACGCTGCCATTTATTGCCCAATACTATAAACTGCGATTTAGCTGGATTCAATTTTAGGTTATTTTTTAGTGACCAATCTGCAATTATCTTTAGGTCCTCATTGATTTGGCTGAGATAAATTCTTAAGTCCTTTGGTGCAAAGGAGCGATAAATTTGAGTATCGTCCGCATAAAAGTGGGTATTACAGTATTTAAGATTCTTCACTAGATCAGCTGTGTATAAAATAAACAACAAAGGGCTTAAAATTGAACCCTGTGGCGTGCCACGAGTGATTATCTCTGTTTTGGACCTCACTACTTCGCCCAGAATTGTCTCCACTTCAAGTGTGGTCTAGGTGATAAAATTGTGTCATAAATAAATAAAAATAAATAAATATCATGGGACAATTCACACCAATTGACCTAGTCCCAAAGTAAGCTTAGTAAAGCTTGTGTTATGGGTACTAGGCAACGGATAAACATACTTATATAGATAGATACATACTTAAATACATATTAAACACCCAAGACCCGAGAACAAACATTCGTATTTTTCATACAAATATCTGCCCCGACACGGGAATCGAACCCGGGACCTCAAGCTTCGTAGTCAGGTTCTCTAACCACTAGGCCATCTGGTCGTCACTACAATGTAAAAGCTTCAGAAAATTGATAAATTTAGGACGTATTATTAAGCGGTCGCTTAGGCTATAGGAGCACCCTTTTCGCATCCCTTTTCGCGTAACACCGACTTTATGCCCTTGCAATAAAGTCGAATTAAAATACCTCCGAAAGGTCAAATGGTTTGAAAAAAATAGTAAACTATATGAATAAATATTGAAATTAGTTTCTTACAATTAATTGACTTTTCTGTACAAAAAAAATATAAAAACCGTTGTTAATTTTTTTAGACATTCCCAATTGACAATTCAATTCAAAGGTTCTATTACGGATCTGGGCAGATAATATCTATAAATTAAAAATTTTAAAAACCCCCAACGTAATTAGGTCACATTATATGTTTAAAAATAAAGTAAAAAAACCCATTATGCGTCTAAGATCCCTTCCGCAGCTGACAAAAAAGCTGATAAGTATAACTTTGAAACAGCAGAACCAATTTTGATGAAACGTGTCCAAGAACCATCGCCACGAAACCAACTTCAATTAAAAAAACTACATGATAGATAAAAAACACATACACACACACACACACACGGAGGTTAAAAAAACGGGACTATGTGCAGTCAACCAATTTGATTCCTAGGCCACTATAGAACCATGTCATAATGATTAATGACTCAACTTGTTTACCCTCTACGACAGTGATTATTTCGTGAAGTAGGTATAGGTATGTCATGATGACATCTCGATTTTGTGAACATGTGTCAACAATAATAATAAATAGGAAAGAAGTTTGCTTACGTATTTTTTTTTTCTTGGCTTTCATCCTTGCTACTTTAGCAAGGCGTATTTTGCCAATGTCGATGTTGCTTACGAATTTTAATAACTTGAATTGCCACTGGCCATCTGTCAAAACTTCTTTTTTTCTCATGTCATTTATAAACTCTTATTGCATGTTGTGGTCGGAAAAATCCTTTAACCTGCACTGATGTTTTAATTATGTAGTAGATAATGTGACAAGGTTCTATGGTGGCCTAAAATCAAATTGGTCGAATGTCTGTACATACATGTATTTACTAGTTCCCATAGTGCAAGCTTGAAGGTTTCGTTTGTTTGAGACTAAACAGGAAAATTTTGGTGTCATGTCATGATATAATTACCTATGCTCTGTCTATTTAACAGAGTTAGTACCTACTAGAAAACAGAGAATGCACGTAATTGGTCAGCGATAAGGACGATGCACCGGCACATACGTCCCACTGCAGGGCACATATTTAAATATTATTATCTACTACTTTAAATTACATAGTTATGATTAATAGATGAATAAACATGACATGTAAAATTATTTGAGGTGCCACGAGAAAAATCATAAAATCACGAGAAATATTACGAATATTCCAACAAACGGCATGTAAGCCGAGCCCGCCATCGACGTGCGATTATTGACGCCCACTGACAGTTACTTGTCCCTTTCATTTGCATACAAAAGTGCAACAGAGAGAATTCGCCTTGCTAACTCTGTTAAATAGACCGGGTATACTTTACTTATTAATTACTTATCCGTATCAAAAAATGTAAGATGACAATATCAAAAATTTTACTTTCATAATAGCCGGTATTACTATAAAGCAAATACTATGTTATTCCCATTCTACGAGCCGTGTCATTCATAACATTTTATGAGGGTTCGGGGCAATAAACACACACATAGGTACGACCGAACTAGCTCCCTCTTCTGTTCGAGAGCCGCCAAACTTCCTGCTACTACCACTTATTCCTAAGCACTTGCTGTATTTAAATTAACTTCGTCAATATTTGGTAAAAGAAAATATCTTAATATAACAACAAGCGAAAGTAAAAATAGTCAACATTGATTACAGGATGACCTTAATAGCAATGTCGTGAACTAAAGGCATATTGTAACAGCTACATTGCAGAAATAAACTAGTCTCGTACTTAATAACAAAAGCAGGTATCGTCAAAAAGTTTCACATAAAAACAAATATAAACATGGAAACCGCCCTCCTATCCAAGCATTGTACCCGGCTCAAAAGTCTCTAACACTTTTAACTACTGGTAGATTAATCAATTTCAACTTTACTTTGAACCTTTTTAGAAATAAGTACCTATTTATTAGCATTATGGAACTTTATTTGTTCTTTTGATATTAAAGCGTAATTTACATGTTTCGAAATATATGATATTTTTATGAAAATTAAAAGTCTCTTAGCTTGTTAGAAGCTTTCAATCTATGAGTATTGCAATTAATTATGTAAGATCTGTTTTGTTGTACTTAAAACATGAACGTTACAATCTATCTATGATCCAAATTTCATCATAATTCGTCTAGCCGTCCTAGGGTTAAAGATTAACAATCTGGTTAGTAACAGACAGGTGCAACCTGAAACTATCGCATTACCAAAAATTATTAATAATATAATAATTATGATTACCTAGTAATTACCGTTCACATAACACGAAATCAATAGAAGTGATCACAGAAACATATTTCGGTTCTTTGATTAGTTTTTAGTTCCGGCGAAACTGAAAGTAAACCGAAACTTCGATTTCACATCGAAACTAGCCGAAACTGGGGGGTTACTACGAAATTCGAAGTTCGAAGTTCGGATCGTGCGGTCCCTCTCACTCTCGTAATAAATACCATTAGCGTGAGCGGAACGGCATGAAACGAAGTTCGAATTTAGCGCTTCGTAGTATAGGGTCTGGAAGTTTGCCGGACTCCAAACGAACCACGTCCAGGCAATCATAATTTGATCCATTCACTCATAGGCATTAGCTAGTAACATGGAGTGAGGGAGTATGGTGATGATCATCATCCGTTGACGCTGACAAAGTCAAGACAACTGACTCGGTATATAATGACTACGAGTCAACACGTCAAGTTATAATCGTCTGACAAATGCTGCGATGACTCTACAGACGAGATTCGTTTAATTAAAGGATCACACCCCTGAAGGGAAAAGGTATTCTAAAATATATGCCTATAACCCTATTGGCAATGGCGGCAGAGTACGATCAGATACTCGTATGTTTGAGCTTACCGCTCCGACGTATTTAAACTCCTTGCTAAGCGACCCTCCTGGCAACTCACCTTCTCTTCGCAAAGATGTAAAAGCCACAGAGGATAATAGCAAAGGTCCATCAAAAAAAATACATTTTGAAGTCTGTTTGAAGTAGAGTTAAATAGGTATATGCATTGAAACAGTTTACAGAGAGGTTAACATGCAATATATGCGTTTTTATTTGAGAAAGCTTTTCAGCACGGCATCTTGGTTTGTATAAAGCCGCGTATTCACTATAAACATTTTGTTTAGAAACTCGGTTTCAGAAGCAGGAATCGACGTGTTTCTGAAACTTAAGAAGCGGTTGTTACGGTAAACACTAAGTATTGTTTGCCGCAATGTTTCTGAGCTCCCCGCTGGGGGAGGCGACCTGACCGTCCACACTAAGTGAGCTGAAACATTGTTTCTGTAAATAGCTGCATAGCGTATCCCAAACATTGTTTGTAGGGAATACGTGGCTACACTTGAAAAACCCTACTGGTTAAGCAAATCTGCAACATCTATGTTACCTAATATTTTCCAACAACAGTACAAGCTCGGTCAATGTGGGGGAGGTTGTTACTATCCAGCAGTGGAACGTACAGCTGAGAAGGGCTCTATATACATCTTAAGACGTCTAAGGCTGGATTTTACCAAACTTTTATTCCGAGAATAACGCTTACTCTCAGATAGTAATGTCAAACCGCCGCCATAGTGATTTGACATTACTATCTGAGAATAAGGGTTATTCTCGGAATAAAAGTTTGGTAAAATCCAGCCTAAAACAAATTTGAGACCAACAATATACCTGCATCTATTTTTTATTAATTTTATTTTATTACTTACGTATGTAAGTAAGTATCTCTTTTATAAAACAAAGCGCAGCTGAAAAGCATGATAGCTAAATGGCTGTTTCAGCGAAAATCCTTACTCGTATTTTGGTAGCAAGTGATATTCGACACCAGCAACTCATACTACGCTAACTTGATTTTCGCCAAATTTGTTTTTTTAATCCAATACAATAATTGTACAATTATCTACGTCTACAAAAAAATTCATTTCAAAATTCTTAAAAATAAAAAAGTTTTGAAACTCATAAAATGCTAAGTAAACATACTTTTTAATATCACACGATCTATAGACCGCTAACTATATTTTAGTTGGGTACTTACTATGGAGATCGTGTGAGGGCATGTTTGTAAATACTACGTGAAGTACCTGTTGTCGATATTAAAAGTCTATCTACAATAATCTACATATAGGTATATAAATTAATGCCCATTTCCTTTGGTCACGTTATCACGCGTGAACGGCTGGACCAATTTCGGCAATTCTTTTTTCGTTGCGTTTGCTATTGTCAGAAGATTCTTATGAAAGAAATTTTAGAAAAAATAAAGAAGCCGAAGGCTACAGCTAGTTGGAAATAAATACAGCCAAATATAATTACATTAAATATTTTGTTAGTAATCATATTATTCCTCAAAAGTATCATAGTTTTCATACTAATCTGCTGTCTCAAGAGCAAAATCTTGACGAATCTACTACTGATGGGGAAGATGATAACTGATTTTATGTAAATAATAACAGTATTTTGAACTAATTTTCGCACATTTCTATATCTTTTGACGTAAATAAAACGCTAATTTCGTAACGCTGATTCGTATAAAAGAAGCTAAGTGTGTCTTGGATTACTTTATAAATATTATAAGTGTAAAGATGTTCCCAGTTACACGACGCTAACTTTTAAAAGTTTATGAAAATGCATAAAGTTACCATGTTATTTCATTTCAAGTAATAAAATTATACAAGTTAAGTATGAAGTATCTTTTTCTATTTATTTTTTATTTTCTTCAACTTCATTTTTTTTTTTTTTTTATTATTACTTTTACGGTCATCCCGTGAAACCATATATTTCAAACTAAATACAAACTGAAATATAGATGCACAGAAAAAACCCCAGAAAAAAGACCAAGAAAAAGAAAAAAAAAAAAAAAAGAAAAAGAGCACGGAACGCTGAGGACCTGGGTTCGATTCCCAGCATTGGTCTTTTTTCTGGGGTTTTTTCTGTGCATCTATATTTCAGTTTGTATTTAGTTTGTAATAAAATTATGTTATCCTAATATGTCCATGATTTGTTTTTCTTGTTAAATCGCTTCCAATATCATATTTGTACTGTATATTTAAAAGGAGACACGACCTAACACACTACGCTAAGTTAGAAATGGCGTTATATTCATTGTCTATTATGTTTCTATTTTTGTTATAAAGTACGCTAAGTAGAACTAAATTCAAAAACGAATGAAATAATCTTAAATGTAATTTTGTATTTCTTATAATTGTACAACAAATAAAACATCCCAGAAAAATTATAAATATTATGTTCAGTAGTTTCAAATTTATCGCAAGTTTACCTTGTATTGGCCGTAGCGTAAAGTTACCATTCTTAAGTTAGCGTAATGTTAATTGCTGGTGTCGTATTGTAGGTTATAAACGTAATATCTACAAAGTATATATATATATATATATATATATATATATATGTATATATATATATATACATACTTACAGGGTTATTTGTAATTCACTAGCATCCTTTTAACCCTAAACTCCTACCACATAAACAAATGTTTTTTGTTTTACGGCTTTTGTCATAACTTAATATTTTTGGTGTATTAACATTTTGAAAATTTGAGATTACCTCTTATTTTTATGATACTCTGTGTATTTGTATGGGAAAAAAAAGTGCTTAATTTTAAAAAGTCGTAAAACAAAGAACATTTGTTTGAGTGATAGGAATTCAGGGTTAAGAGGATATCAGTGAATTACAAATAACCCTGTATATATAGTCTTCCTCGCCGTATCCGGCGACAGCGACTCCGTCGATTGTCCTTGTCCGGGTTGTGTGGAAAGCTCGAATGTGGCACGCGAAGCCGAACTTGGTCCGGAAAATTCGATCACACGAAGCGCACAGTGAAGTTGTCCGGAACTGTTGTAATGCCCGTTTCACACAAGGGCAGAACAGTCGGGCAGGACAGTAGGACAGAACAGTTTGGAAGGGCAGTGGCGTTCAAATGTAGAGCGAAAGAGTAGGACAGTCCGAGTGAAATAGCGATGGAAAGTCGAAGCCGACAACGGCAACATTTACGCCACTTACTAAAAATTGCTGCAAAAATAGCTCTGGATGAGCTAATTGAAATTGTAGAGACTGAAATAAATAGGAAAGAAAAGCTTAGGGTCAGACCAGAGCTTGGTTGTTCGGTTCAAGTTTTAGTTAGAGGAAATAAGGATTGCAGATCCCAAAGAGTTTAGATTGATTATGCGTATGACGCGCGAAAGTTATGGAGTTTTGTTGCACCTCATCAGTCCGGTAATACAGCGACAAGACACATTCATGCGCGATCATGAAGTTTGACATATGTGTCCTGCCCTTTGCACTGCACTGCCTTCGCGTTCACACAAGTCCAGCCACAAAACAGACAAGCGAGAAAGGTGGTGGGGGAAGCAAACTGCCCCGAAAAAATAGACCGACGAGCTATTAACTGTTCTGCCTAGGATACTGTCAAGACAGTACTGTTCTGTCCCGGCGTGTGCGTTCAGATTGTTGCAGTACTGTACTGCCTACTGTCCTGCCCGACTGTTCTGCCCTCGTGTGAAACGGGCATAAAGTAAGAATGCATTGTATTTCATTAATACCTACCCATAATGATCCATAACTATTCTTGAATTCACTTTTTAGAAAATATGAATATATTTAATATTGTTTTTATGTTAATCCTTGTATGACCATGCCTATTCAATCAATGGTGTAGGTATTACATTTTTTAACAATTAGCTTTTTCTGACTAAACTTCGGAGAAAGATTATACGGACAATGAGAACTTACTTGCCGCGCTATTAAGTAGTTAAGTTACCAAAGGTGTGGGCTTGTCTCTATTGTCTTAAAATACCCAGAAGGTACTTATTTGGTGCAGTTAATTTCCCGACACTGCTGGTATTTTACTGTCACGAATAGGTATAAAAAATAGCCTACGACCTATTCTCAGACCTACCAAATATAGACAAAAAAAGTTTCATAAAAATCGGTCAAGCCGTTTCGGAGGAGTTCGATAACAAACACCGTGACACGAGATTTTTCTATATTAGAAGAAGATATATTATAGTGGTTGATTAGGTGCATTGTAAATAATAATAATTATTATCATTAATTGTTAGTAAACATTGTAATGTACTTTTAAAATTTATTTTTAGATAAAATAAAAATTCAGATAATAAATAATGAGTGTTATAGCACAAATACCACCCTTTGACCCAGTTCCAAACTTAGCAACTAAAGCTGGATAGTTACTTAGCGACGGATTATTATATTTAAATTCCTATATACATTACGCATCCAAGCCTTAAAAAAAGGATTTTTTATTCATATACTTAGACCTATATATCTATCCTGGTCGGGGATCGAACTTGAGACTTATAGCTTCATAGTCTCAGCCTATATAGTGACTGTCCACTAACCCACTAGTTTCCATAACTACTATTCGAACACTTTTTTACTCCCGCGATGTAGGTACTTATTTAATGCTACCTACACGCCGCTTTTACTCGCACAATATAATCAACACTAATTATTATTTAAGCATCACGAGATCCGCAACGTATAATTATACGTAATATTTTACAGTCTTATAATTTCTGTAGACCTAGTATTATTAGGAAGTCTGGCAAATACTAAGGTCTCAGTCTCCGATTCGACCTCAAATTTAGAGGTCACATTGATGATACTGAATCGGCGAACGCTCTCATTCCTCGCGAATGCGCTAGCGGGCCGACGTGTTATTATTTAGCACTTTATTAAATGTCTAGTGTTTTAGCTTCAGAATGCCAATTGACATGCATATCTTTTTTTCCAAAGCTGTTTTTTAAGTGCTAATTAAATGGATCGCATAAATTTACTACTTAATACCCACTGGTAACACTGTTAGTGTATTTATGTATGATCCAGTTTTTAGATTTCTTATTACTTAAGTAGGTACATAATTACATAACTAGGTATTTATCACTTCAGATGTATGTGTAATCAATCAACTACTAGGGGCGTTCAATAAAAAGTGAGAATGAGTATGTTATAAACAACTTTTACTAAATGTCATTTTATTTTTCGACATAGTCACCTTTTAGCATAATACACTTAGTATATCTTTTTTCTAAACTTAAAATTCCATTTTTAAAAAAGGTCTTATCTTGAGTACTTAAAAAATCTTGTACTGCAGCGACTACCGCGTCGTCGTCTTCAAATTTCTGGCCTCTCAGGTATTGTTTCAATCTCGGAAATAGGTAGAAATCACTGGGAGCGAGATCTGGTGAATACGGAGGATGCTTAAGGATATCGAACCCAGCATCACGAATTGCAGCCATTGCAACGGCGGACTTGTGTGCCGGGGCATTGTCCTGGTGGAACAGCACAACTTTCGAGAGTTTACCTCGCCGTTTTTCGCGGATCTCATTGCGCAATGTTGCTATTTTGTTTGGCGTATAATGTGCCCGTAATAGTGGCTCCATGCTCGAGATACTCAATCATTAATACCCCTTTACCATCCCAAAAAACAGAGCCCATGACCTTACCGGCAGATGGGCTCACCTTGAATTTCTTCGGAGTTGGAGATGATGGCCTTTTCCATGTCATAGACTGCAGTTTCGTTTCTGGGTCGTAATGATGGAGCCATGTTTCGTCCATTGTTATAAATCGCGCCAAAAAAAGTTCCCGGTCTTGCTGCATCAGGTTCAAAGCTTCTTGACAAATCTCTAGTCTAGTTTGTTTTTGCGTGTCAGTAAGCATTCTTGGTACCCAACGTGCAGATACCTTTTTCATATCCAAGCGTTCATGTAAAATATTATGCACGCTCCCTGTTGAAATCTTTACATTTTCAGCAATAAAACGAACCGTGACACGACGATCCGCCAAAACTGAGTTATCGACTTTTTTCACAATTTCTTCAGTTACTGCTGTAGTAGGGCGTCCGGAGCGGGGGTCGTCCATTGCCGATGTTCTTCCACGTCTAAATTCGGCGCACCAACGTGCGACTGTCGAATACGGAGGAGCATTAGACCCTAAAGTGTCCCGCAAATCCAAATTGACTTGGTCCGTAGAAAAATTTTTCAAACACAAGTATTTTATAACGGCGCGCAGATCAATTTTCTCCATTTTCGCTAACGTACTCAATAGTATTGCAAAGAAATTACCGTATATTTTTTTAAACAAAAGACAGTTAGTTTTTTTTTTCATAGCAATCAGCTAGATAGATTAGCTTTACCGGCCAGTATTTCATTTCGTAATATTAAAAGAGTTTGCATCTCATTCTCACTTTATATTGAACGCCCCTCGTATTTAAGTTTCATTCATAAAGAGTTGAAAGGGCAATTGTCAAATAATAAACTGATTAAAATAAGTTAAATAACTTTACTTCCCATGTTCCTTAACTTTTATAGGAAGGTAAAAAATACATTACTGTCTGTAGCCTCCACAAATATTCAAAGTTTTGCATTATCCTCAAACAAATTAGATGACCATATCAATCTTTCTGAAAGAATGACGATATCAATACGCTTATACAGAAAAAATCAATAACAGCCACCTAACTAAAACTTGAATAAAATTAAACGTAACACCATCTCATCTATTCTTGCGGTTCATTCCGAAACAACTCACGGCCTTGAGTCTAGTGGAGCATCCAAATTGCGCGACGTTGTCAAATTTACCAATGCACTCTTAAAAAATGCATCTAGCAACATCGCTTGCACCACCACCGGGACAGAAACTAGCACACAACGATGCCAGAGACAGGTGTCGTACACGACAAACGAACGCACACAAGCAACACTGCAGCCCTTACGAAAGATTTCTCAGAAAAGCCTGTCACGCACACAGGGAGGGTTGGTGTGTAATTACAGAAAAAAACCCGAACGCACTCGGCGCGGCTCGGGCGAGGTGCGTCGGCGCAACACTGCAACAACGCCAAAGATTTGCAATAATTTATGAATAGATACCTAGTTTCTTTGTGAATGTGAGTGCAGTGCTTTAATTCACACTGAAAAGTTTTAGAGACACGCAAATCTGGGTATTTAAAAAAATATTTAGTTGTAATAAATATACCTATTCGAACAAGAACAAAACTTGCAGTGCAGCCGATTGTTGAAACTAAATACCTACACTGACGAGCAAAAATAAAGGGTCGGTTACAAAAATGACGATAACTACAAAACCCGCTGTGATAGCTTCTTCGAGTAAAATGAGTTTAGTAAAGAGTTTAATTGTTAACAAGAAAAAGTTAAATTGAGAATAAAACTCTTTACTAAACTCATTTTACTCAAAGAAGATATCACAGCGGGTTTTGTAGTTATCGTCATTTTTGTAACCAACGTTTTATTTTTGCTCGTCAGTCTATATATAGGTAGGTATGGTTATCCATATGCTAGATTAATAGAAAATGATATATGAGCTCAAAGGACTTAAAATGGTGCTTCTTTATCTAGTAGATATAAGAGTTGCACTGTAGAAAAACAGTGAATTAGGTTCCATAATAAGTAGGTGTATAAATTATAGGCGCGATGAAAACAAATCGTGGCAGGGGTTGCATTGTATCTGTGATAGGGGTGCACAGGAATGCAGCGGCGGCATAAAAAGCGATTTACAGTTAGACGGGGGCGGCGGGGCATAACCGGTTCTCTAACATCCTTGATTCCTTGCCATAGTTGCCTTGCCATCCACTGTTATACTCTTGATCATTCTTGGGTACGTGCATTCCGTATCGTTTACAATATTCATTATAAGCTTTAGGATATATAAATGGTTTTACTTCCATTTCACTTTAGTTTTATATTTTAAAGTTTACTTGCAAGAATATGTATTAGTGCAGTAATGTCAATGAAACAATGCTTAGCAGTAAACAAGATACTATTGCACTTTTACGAATCATTATTATATTATTATTATGCACGGTCACGTAAACAGGTGCTACTTAGTAGGTACACGTAAAGCACAGATGGTGTTTCTCATTATCTCCTATAGGATGTGATGTAATAGACTTTTAGCACTAGAAAGCTGTGCACTAGAAATCATTATGGGGTTGTGAAGACGATTTTTCGATACAGTGATGTGATTTTTTTTGTTGAAATCGAGCGAGCCCTCCCCAAAAAAATCAGGATGGGAGGAAATATCTCAAATTAACATTATATTACTTGTTGAATACAGATAGTACACGTCGTAATGGCTGCGGAAACCTATCCTGGGCGTGTCCGACACGCTCTTGGCTGGTATTATTCGATTCAGGAAATCGTTTCAGAATCCTTAAATTACAAACTTTTGTTAACGTCAAAATGTCCCTCCCTTCTCTTCCAGCTGAATGGTTGTTTCAGGATGCGTAAAATTCACGGCAGTAGTAAATAAGTATATGATGTATATCGAATTTATAAGGAAAAAATATCACATCTAAGTAAGCTTTCCAAGTTAACGAGTAGTCGTCGATCAAATCTTAGGCCGGGGCCGCACTGGTAAGGCGACCGGCGACGCGACGCGACGGCGACTAAATCAAATATAGTTCGAGTTATGTGAGCGGCCGCAGCGGCCGCAGCGGCGACGGCGACTAAATCAAATATGTTTGAGTTAGGTACTTAGTCGCCGTCGCGTCGCGTCGCCGGTCGCCTTACCAATGCGGCCCCGGCCTTAATATTGAATATTTGCCGCATATAGGGGAAGATTAGGACCATTCGTAAGTACAGTTTTTAAAGTTCTTAAGAGTTTGAAATAATTAAGGTGATATCAGCAATGTTTTAAATATTGAGAAACAAACGATCAAAATGATGCAGGTTTCTTTTGCTCAAATAGGGCATATTCCTAAATGTGCTTCTCGAAAACCCTGTCGAAAACCGACCAACAAAACGGTAATTCTCCAGACGTACATTTTTGCTTGTCTTCACTCTTTCAAAATTATAGATTTTATCATTTTACCATATTTTATAATTTTTAATCGTAGAAGGTATTTGTGATGAGGATGAGCTGTACACGATCGCTCAAAAGTCTCGAACACAGTAGTTACAGAGATCATGTACGCTGACGATTTGTGCTTTGTGGCAGAATCCCCAGGTGGCTTGTAACAGTCGATATCCGATTTCGACGAATCTGGCCGTAAATATGGCTTGAAGATCAGTGTCAAGAAGGCAAGGCTTTCAAGTACATATTTAAAACCCTTGGGGTAGAAAAAAAACTTAATACTTAGGTACCCCATTCTCTTAATTAACACGTCGCGTCCTATTACCCAAATTGCTTACATACCAATTTCTTCTGATGATATAATAATAATAATAACTTTATTTCACCAACAACAACAAACATTTTGCAATCCACAGTACTTAAGTACATTTATTATACTTAATTCTAAAGGTGGTGGGTATGTTGAAGGTTTATACTTCTAGTTGATGAATTTTACTCCCCGTGCACGCCCCCCACGCTCCCCGTATAATAGTAAGTAAGTAGGTTTAGTGCATGATTATTTGAACTCTGTATGTGTGTGTGTGTGTGTGTGTGTGTATGTGTTTGTGTGTGTGTACGTGTTGTGTGTGTGTGTGTGTGTGTGTGTGTGTGTGTGTGTGTGTGTGTGTGTGTGTGTGTGTGGGTGGGTGTACTTGCGTGCGTACGTGCATGTGTGTGTATATTTATTAAGCCATTTTATTCAGAAGCTTTTCAGTACCTATCTTCATAATTAAGTGCATTCAGAAATTTATTTAGGGCTTTCTTTAATTGATAGAAACTCATATTCCGCGTGTCAAGATTCCTGCTAATACGATTGTAAATTAAGGGTCCCAGAAAGGTCTGACATTCATAAGAGAAAGCTGTCTTGAATTTTGGAATAGAGTCAACTAAATCTTGTCTTCGACGAGATGATGAAAAGTCGGCATTCTTGCCATGAAGAAAAACCAGTGAAGAAATGATATACATGAAGAAAAACCAGTGTAAACAAGCAAGTTATTTAAACAATAATAGTGTTAAGAATGTCTTGTCTATGGACTTACATATCCAGGCAACCGTCTTTTTGAATCTACTATAACAACTCTGTTCCCTTGCTCTTTGTCAAATCGTACTTTAAATAAATACTTATTTCTTAATTCACATTAACAAATAGTACATTGTGCATCAAGGGCCGTAAGTCTCTACTTCCCCTTACTTCCCCTTACTTAATCCCCTTACTGCCCGTGATAGTATGTTCCAGTTAAAATGACGAAAATGCACTTAACATGGGATTTTACAACTTCTTTTGTTGCTGAATATGAACGGAAAAGATAACAAAGAGACGTAAGAAAACTGACCGAAGTATGGCCTACCGACCGATACACCTGCATAATTGTTTTACAACCCCACTTGAAGATAACAATTAAACAATAGATGTTAGTTTTAAGTACTTTTCGTCATTTTAACTGGAACCTACTATACACACAATGATTTTCATCACATAGCGAGGAAAAAAAAATTAAAACTAAAATTTTCAATAAATTGAATAAAATACAAATAAAATAAAATAAAATAATGCCTATTTTTCCAGCTTCGCCGCACATTAAAATCAGTCAGCTAATTCTTGAAAAGTAAAATCCAATGATCATCATTTTGAAGATAAACATTACTTACAGGAAAACATAACAGTCATCCGTCACTTTTTTAACATGGCCTGGTTTTAAAAAGATGATCTAAAAATTTTAGTACCTAATCGACTGTAGTCCGTAATTTGACAATAAAGGCGTACCTATTAAAGCAGGTTTCATTGTTATTGGGAATGTCTAAAAAAATTACCAATGGTTTATACATTTTTTTTGTAAAGAAAAGTCAATTATAAGAAACTAATTTAAATATTTTGTCATTTAGTTCACTACTTTTTTCAAAATTAATTATTGAAACTATTTTGGTTGATGACGTCAGATTATAATTAAATAAGGGCTCCCACACAGCCAAATTTCTAAATCTATCTAAATGCGTACGATAAGGCAACCCAATATTCTTGGGCAACCCCTTTAATTATTTTATGCGTAGTAGTACCCTGTAACTAGTGTCACTTTACTGGCGCTGTCAAAGTGCTAGATGTCAGACAGCGGGTCCCAATCAAACTCCGTACTATAATCCACGGATAAAAAGGTGAAGATTTCTAAACAATGCTATTCAACACTGATAAAAGTGCAACTTAGACCGTCAACGACATTTACTTCAATGACAAATGAAGGTCACTGCTAATTTAATATGTAATAAATGCATTACATTATATTAAAATTAAATAACTACCGAAAACGAATTAAAAAGCATTTATCTCGAAATGGTTTTCGATTTACTATAAATTACTAAAAAATAGACATCCCCAATTGTGATTTATGGGCAACTTCAATAAGTCGCAGGGATTGACGTGTAAAGACAATGTCAAGTATTTGACGATGATTAAACAATTCTTAGAAAAATTTGTAAAACTATTGGTTTAACGATTGATTTGGTGGAGTGGTGATATTAATGTGCAATAAATTGATATCTGAGTACCTAAGGATAAGATGAATAGTAAGGATAAGATTCGCAATGGTGTTAGTTAAATTTAAATATGAATGTGTTTTGCATGACATGTGTGGCTAAAATCGCAGTATGTTTTTGAATCGAAATAAGTATTTTCTAATAGTGGTTAATTCAATAAACAAGTACACGGCAACTGAAAATAACAGTGATGGGGTCACTTTAAGTGTTTTCATTTACAGTCTAGGAATTTAATTCCCTACCCTTTTCGTAAAAATGTCGTGTAATCAATGATCTTATATGTTACTATCGTAACTAGATTGGCAGTTTACGGCACCGACGCGTTGACACTTCGAAGATGCCTGCAGGCTTATCTGGCGTCAGTTGGCTGTTTGACATTAAGTGAGCGTGACGCACCCGTTAAAGTTTTTAAAAATGGTGAAATGTGCTGTTAAAAGTTGTGTAGCACGGTCCAAAAAGAATCACAAAGCAAATGGCGTTACTTTTCACAAGTAAGTTTGTATAAGAATAAGAATAAGAATAAGAATAGTTTATTGTTCAAACTGTGTACATTTGTGGTAGTATTTATAGCTTAAATCGTCTCAACAGCTTGTCCTTTTCGGACGTACAATGTCATTCATTGGACTCAAATAACTTTAATATTTTTCACAGAAGTATTCATTTAAATCATAAAAACATTTACAGAGAAGAAATTCTTTAAGCTTCTTCTTCTTCTTGAATTTTGATCAAGCTGTGTAAAATAATATTATAAAATAAAATAAATATATCGTGCATTGTTTTTGCCATCGGTGTTGCCAGTGTAAAGCGATTATGATTTTCCCACTTTTTGGGAGTTTAGGTAATGAAGGAATGAATGGTGGAAGTATGCGCCATTATTTGTTTTTTTTTATTTTATTTATGAAAACAAATTTATATATATATATATTTGTGCCTTATTTGTTTTATAGAGTACCTAAAGATCAAAAGCGCAAGGAAGAATGGATAAAAAATATAAGGCTATTACGCAAAGAAACCGACTGGTTACCATCTACAGCTACCGTCATATGCTCGAAGCACTTTAGAGATGAAGATAAGATTCCACCAAACACAACGGAACACGTGTCGTCATTACAGATGGATCATTCTCTTTTGTTAATTAACGCGATAATTCACAAATATGTTAAGATAAGATTGTACCACGAAAGTAAAATGTTCATTTTAAGTTATAAGAAAGAGAGTAAAAGACAATTGTACAACAAACTCATACATTACACCTGCAGTTTAATTTACAATAAACAATATTATAAAAGAAAAAAGTTTACAAATCAAAAGTTTAAGTTCATAATTAAAAACAATAATAAATTACAATCAAGATTGGTTTTTTGGAGTATTTTTGTATTTTTTTTCAACTCTAAATTTTTTTTTAAATAAGAAGTTATACTTTTACGCACCGTTTTTTTTTTTAAATTTCTATCAACATACTTTGTCAGTGTCTTAGATCTTTATTTTAAATGAAATCCTCGGTAATTTTTTCAAGTCAAAATCCATTTACTACCTAAGTACCTACTAATAGTTTTTTTCCAAATATTTTCAATGTATAGACACGTTTCTATTACAGTTTTATAATAATAGACAAGATTGAAAGTTGTATTAAATTCTGTTCAGAATATACACCATTAGTCAAGCTAAAGCAATTAAATACATTCATTCATTTTGGGGAAAATTTCTGACCACTGGCAACTCTGTCCGTTTTCAAGCTAGCAAAGTTTTATCTTACTTCAACCGTAATTAGTTAATTATAGGAAGAAACGAGACAAATATAGTTTACTTTGGCATAATGTGTCAGTTTCAAAGCTACGTCTTTTGAAGTCTCAAGTGGCTACGCATTTTTCAGATTTGTTTGTAAGACGTTACTTCTCTAGTATTTGTAAGCTCACTGTTCGCAATGCATTAAGGTGGAAATGTCAATTAATAATAATAATAATAATAATCATTTATTTTCTCCTCACAAAAGTACATAGGTAACAGCAATAGTTATAAATAATACAACATTATGGTAGTTCAGTTAGATACTAGTAACTTTTGCGAGGGACTGGAGTCTGAACTAGGTAAAACCTGTATTACAGATCTCCAGGCCCCCAACCCGGAAACTCACCGATAAGTGCTGACAATTTCAGTAGGTACAATTTTCAAATTAATAACTTAGGTACTAGTATTATGAGGTTTATAGGAGGTCAACAAGCTATAAGTAAACAAATCAATAGTAGCCTATACATACTAACATGCAAACTCATGCAAATTAGCTAAGTAAAGTTTTTTGAAGAGATGCTAATTATATTTTTTTTCGACAGTGGTCGACTTCAACACCAAGAAACTGCAGCTGTTTTATTTTTATCTGCTTTTATTTATTGGAAATATTTTTTTAAGTGTTCGAGATGACATTTGTGAGATTTTATGGCTGACAAGCGGTTCGTGCTCAGTACTAAGAAGAAATAGAAAAAAAAACGAATTCAACTGTCGCTTCTGTCAATGTCAAATTAAATCTAACCGTTTTCGTTTCGTTTGCTTTGCGTTGTCCAAAAAGCAGTTCCAAAATAGTGATCGAAAGTATTAAATCGTGATCTAATTATTGTGCATAGGTCGTGGAGAAATGCGGTAAAATTGAAAGTCCGGATTTTATGCGGTGGTCGATAAAAATAGTCAAAAAATCACACTGAGCACACCAAAACGCAAAGCAAACGAAACGCAAACGATTTGACATTGACAGCAGTGACAGTTCACTTCGGTTTTTTTTTCTGTTTCTACTAAGTTCTGAGCACGAACGGCTTGTCAACCATAAAATCTCACAAATATCATCTCAAACACTCAAAAAAATATTTCCAGTAAACAATAGGAGATAAAAATAAAACAGCTGCAGTTTCTCGATCTCCAGAACGCCGACTGTCGAAAAAAAATATAATTAGCACCTCTTCAAAAAACTTTACTTAGCCAATTGGAACACGTCAAAACAAAATCGTTGCTAGCTCTTATGGTGACAGTTTGCCATACGATATTCAAACTTAGGTGGGTTGGAAATTAAATTCCTTGACTGTACATACATACTATCTACATCATACTACTATCCACAGTACTAAAACTACATAAGACCCTTGTATTTAACCCATCTCTCTTGAATCGTAGGCGTATTGATGTTGTTGCCCCATCATCTATTTGCAGATCCGTTTTCGCTCGGAGACAATATTTATCGCAATCTGCGTACCTGTACAACAAAATTAATAAAAAGATTAATATTTACCCGTTAACCTGGTATGACTGTAAAAAAACTCTAAGTGTATGGTTGAGAGACCTGAGCTATGACGATACAGAAGCACTATTTCGCCGTGTAGCTTAATCGCCACACACACACATAAACACACGCGCACACGCACGCACGCACACATGCACACACACACTCACACATACACACACGCACACACACACATACTCACACACACATACTCTCACACACACTCACACACGTAAACAAAAAGGGTATAAAATTAAATTATAATTGTTTTGAGTTGAATTGTTGAAAGTTATGTTATGTAATTGTAGTAAACTGATAATTTGTTATTGTTAGGTACATAGTATTATAATTAATATTGCATGAAATTTAAATTTATTATTACATAACATTATAATTGTTATCTTTTGTCATGTCTTTATAATTGCATTTTATTCTAGAAGAGCGGGATCTCCTGCCACAGGTATTTTCATATACCTACTAGGAGGTCTCTAACCTTCTTGCTTGTTACTATGGCTATTGAATAAATACATTTTCATTTTTTCATTTTTTCATATATCTATAGATGGTTTTCATCGTATTAAAATGGGAATTAAACTGCTCTGAAGTGTTTGATAAAACGTCAAATACATGTTTGCATTACATTGCTATTCGAGAAAATTTGAAAAAATAATAACTCGCCGATAAAAAAGGGAATTAGGTATTGTATAATTGGAACGTTAAGCTATCGTTATGTAAGATACCTATATATGTGCTCATGAACGTAACACTCTGTATAGTCGAATTCACTTTCCAAGTAGGTATAACTACTTTTGGTTGTATAGATGGAAGTTTGAGGAATCAGTCAGGAGCACAGGAGTTAAGATAAGGCAAGCGTCAACTTCCAATAAAAAGTCGTATAAAATTATACCTACTAAACATCTAGGATAAAAACTTTAGACTTATCAAGTTCTTGAAACGAAAATTGTATGAATCGAAAAACAATTACCTATATATAAACAAAAACTGACCGTCTTAGTAACTACATACGGTAACCTACTTAAAACGAAGTAACCGTCATGATTTTCTTAGAGACATGTGCTCTTTTGCGACAGTGTCCACTATGATAATACTTTCAACTTTATGTCGACTAACTTAGATATCAGTAACTTTTAAACTGAATATGTTTGACAATAATGCTTTTTGATTTTGGTGGGACCGAGATGCCAATTGTTAAGTAGGTAATTAAAGTTATTTTAACTTATTAGGTACTTAAAAGTTGGCATGCCTGTTGTATTAACGAGAAAACGTTTTAAAGACTTAAACATCCGCAACATTATTGTGTAAATTTAACAGATCTGCTTGTACGTAACTGGTCATCAATTTGGCGAGTGAGGGGCGCAGGGAGGGGGTGAACTCAAGCTCGCCTAACCCCTTATTTTACATTTCACACTCCGGGAAAATCGTTAGAGAAATCTGCGTAACGTGCGGGGTCCGAGACATGGCACACACGCGCGTGTTGGTGTGCGTGCGTCCGAGCCTACACCCCGCCCGCCCGCTATATCGAGGGAACTTCAAGAAATCCTCTTATACGCATATGTGCTATCCAATGTACGATAAATCAAAATTACGCATTCAATCCTTGACCGGCGTAATTGTTACGATCGTCAAATGTATTATATTGCGAATATATTTTTACTCTAACTAGAACTTACGATCGCGCGGTCTTATATAGGAAATCAAGACAGTTTTGCTATGTCAGAAAATACACATCATTATCTCGACTTTTCATCTAGGACGCGGAACTACAAATCGCACTCTGTTTTATTATAAATTTGTACCAAATGCGTATGCCAGATTTTCCGTCTCGGTACTAGGGTATTAGATAAGACCTATACGTTAGGTTAAGTATGTAGGTTCGTACTCGTGCCATAGTAGGTAACATTTTATCAAGCGGCCACTCGGTCGCGGTCGTTCTAGCCTAGAGATACCTACAATACACACATCATCATAAGTAAGTATCATCATCATCCAGCGCGTTTCCGCAACCTTAACCAGGTCGTCGCTCCATCTTGGTCATAAGTAGTATCGGACCATTTGATTCCTAACCGATCGTAAAACATTCGCAAACTAAATTTTATGATGATTTCCCTTGTCAAGCAATACGATGTCACTGTGACTTGAAAAGGATCCACAGTGGGTCACGATTCGTCCGTTCGATAGTAGGTACTTACATCTTAGAGGTACATTGCGTTGATACCTTGCTTTTATGTAAGTTTTTTTTTTACAATTCTTAAATAATTACAAGGAACAAGTACATATTTGATTAATGTTTTCTTTACATTATTTCATTAGTCATTTTCGTTTTAGAAATATTTTAATCTGTTAAGGCTTATTTTGAAGGTATTTATTTAAGTACGGGAGTAACAGTAAAGTTTTGGGAAAGCTTCAAATAATGTACAAAATAAACAAGTACCTAACCGTTTAGTTGTTGCCCGCGACGTCGGGTCGTCTGCGTGGATTAGTTATTATTGGTTATTGAGGAGAGGAAAAAGCAAGGCTAAAAATGGGCAATCAGATCACTGAATAATGGAAGTGTATCGTAACAATAACACAATATAAGACACAAGTGAACACAATACGAAGGACATTTATTCAAAAAAATGTATACTAGTTATACTTATATATACCTAAGTATTATTAGTATTATGTTTACTTTGAATTATCTGGTAATTGTTATCTAGAATTTCAGTATTTTGGTCACCTATAAAAACTTGTATATTAGAGATTTAAACCTGTATTTAGAAGCAGAAAAACATAAAGACGGACATATATTATTATAATGAAACTAGCTGACCCCGCAAACGTTGTTTTCCCTAGAGGTATAAAATAGCCTACGACCTATTTTCAGACCTACCGAATACAGTGAAAAAAAGTTTCATAAAAATCGGTCGAGCCGTTTCGGAGGAGTTCGATAACAAACACCGTGGCACGAGATTTTTATATATTAGACTAGCTGTTGCCCGCGACTCCGTCCGCGAAGAATAGGGGTATAAAAAAATAGCCTACGGCCTATTCTCAGACCTACCGAGTCTGGAGAAAAAAGTTTCGTAACAATCGGTCAAGCCGTCTCGGAGGAGTTCGATAACAAACACAGTGACACGAGATTTTTATATATTAGAAGATTATGTATGCACATATAAAATTCCCAGTTGACTGTTTAAGCGAGTTGGAGAGTAGAGAGTAAAATAGTAAAAAAAGTATTGTTCTCTTCTTTTGTTCACTCCAGCTACAAAGGTACTTACATCGACAATGAAATTATAATGAAACACCTTTTTCTATCGAATAATAATTTGGCTCGTTCACTTTACCGCGTACACCTACGACCTACACAGGTACATAGACATGACAGTATGTCTAGCTAACCATAGTCTTTACCGCGTACACCTACGACCTACACAGGTACATAGACATGACAGTATGTCTAGCTAACCATAGTCTTTACCGCGTACACCTACGACCTACACAGGTACATAGACATGACAGTATGTCTAGCTAACCATAGTCTTAACCTTACCTGCAAAAATTGACGTGGACTTAAGTAATTTAAAATTGTCATATAACAGCGTAGATGTAGATATTTTAATTAGAAAGCGGCTCGCTTGGGAGACAGGGTGCGGGGAGGGGGCGGCGGGAGCGGACTCGGGAGGCACCGAACAAGCGCGAGCGATCTATTGAAAGATGTCGCCGCAGGGCGGCGGCGAGCCGACTGGTCACATACATTATTACCGTACAATGTCACTATGCAAATGTATGTTGGAAGGCTTTGTGTGTACGCACTTACGCATACGGGGCGGCCGGGAGTCGCCTCCACGTAATCCGAGGCTCCCCCGCCGGCCTCGAGCCGCCGGCTCTCGCTAAAGATGGTTTTACGTATGTGAGTGTACGTACGCGGCACTTTCTCTTGAAGCTCGCCACTGGCTTTTAAAGAGGGTGGCGGGTGGAGGTTTCCCGGGCGGCGGGCGAGCCGTTCCGAACGGGTGACCACGGGGAGGCGACCCAGTGTGTCGGATGGCCACCGGACTCACGTGCGCCACCTATCGGCTGCCAGCGCGTGCTGCGAGGCTGCCGCGGCCGTCCCAGCATCCGCGGCCGCTGCCGCCGCCGACCACGTCGAGGTCACTAGCCCCGACCACACGCTGCCGCCAAGTCGGCCGAACCCAACAATAGCCCAGAGAAGGAAAGTACTCACATAGGTACACGCACCGTAAAGCGAGACCCAACTTAACCCTGATGAAGCAGGAGGTAAAAGGTGCACGGAGGTCGCCTGCGGCTGCGGCGCGGGGGCGCTCGCCGGCCTCGTTTAATTGAGTGTACTCAGCGCCCTCGCCAAATGATACTCCTCTGTTCCCGAAATACCTGTAATAGATGTTAATTAGAGCGCCGCCCCGCACGGTGCAAAAGGAAAAAATAATTTGAACAGGTCGTAATTAGAGATGTTTACAGAACTGTAAAACAAATATTTTGTTAATTTTTAATATTTTTGCCTCTCTTTTCCGGCGAAGGGTCGGGTTTAAGCATATTTATTTTACGCGAGAGTTTCTCGGGGCGAAAAAAAAATCCGAAATTACATCTGAAAATCGCTTTTCATAGTGCCCCTGGAAATGGAAAGTCGAAAGAAGACTAGTACCTAGGTAGAGGCTTGCTTTGTCGCGTGGTCGGAGTGGCGCGCGCGCCGCGAGATGCAGCGTCGTGCCATGCAGATGTTTCCAGCACGAGTTCGAAAGATAAAATTGCTTGAGCCTTAGGCGGGGGCGGCCGAGGCTCGTTTGAATCGAACGCACGTTCGGGCCGCCACCCGGCGGGGTGTGTAGTGGACTTTTCGCTCGGCTTGATATATATATTCCGTTCCTCCCGATGTAGGCTACTGCGGCTGTAGGTTCCGGCCCGTGGCGTCGAAGCGTTGCTCGCATTTACATGCGCCACTCGGACGCCCCCTTCGATTGCCCGCACCCGGCCTCGCCACTATGCTCCGCAGAGGCCGGCTTATGTCTCAGCGTCTCGGCTAAACTTAATTAAATTCGCTATCATTATACATAGATAACAACTCCTCTATTATACGTGAGGAGATAGAGAACGAGCTTCGTATTTATACGCGTTTCTATCCCATTTCAACTTGAACGGGTAATGTTGCTGGGTAGGTATACACTTTGTAAATAGCATTGAGGAGCTACATCTCATTGTAAAACACTGAAGCAGATAAGTAGAAATGATGCAGTGTTATGCATCCCTTTGCATCTACAATCGTAACATAAATATTCGCAACACAGATGCTATTTCAGTACAGTGTTATTAAGATTTAATTCACGCTGTATCTCAGCTAGTGGTTAAGGTTAAGTTCAATGTAACAACCTGTGAAGGTTTTTAAAGATTTTTGTTACTGACATCAAGCAAATGTCGATGTTCTCAATGTTTAAAGTTTAACGCGTCAAAGTCGTAAAGTGAATGAATGAAAACATTGAAAACATCTAGTAATCAATACAAACTTTACAAGATTGTCGAGTCGGACTTACCCGACCACTTACTAAAATATCTCGAATTAATCCTTCGCATCTATTTATATATACAGATACGACTAAAAAGTAAAAATTTAAATAATATTTAAATAAAAAATAAAACTGTCATCAAAAAACACCCTAAACAAAAAAGTAAAAAAATGAAATAAATATTTAACCGACTACAAACAAAAAGCATGAAAATATCTTTTTACTAAGTAATCTGTTTGAAGTCGGTGACTCAGCACGAGCCAGCAGGAGTGGACCTAGTCATCTACCTACCTTACCTACATACTTTAAATAAACAGGATAAACTTATTTTAGTGTTTTATCATTTCGCCCACACCTCGTTACTTAACCTCGTAAGTCCTGTGTTTTTTTATCATTAGTAGTCATATCTGCCGGCTGAACTAAACCAAGTACGAATCAAGAATAGTGCTTCAGACCGAGACAAAGAGATGTGAATTACTGTTGTCTGTATTTTTTACGGTATGTTTGTAATGTATAGCAGGTCTAAATGGGGAATTCAAAATTTGTACTTGGGTAAGTACGTTAGGTAGTTACTCTATCTACGTAGTTAAAATGTCTGGGCCCTATTTAATAAACATTACAATCCAACAATTTTGTAAAAAACTGACATATTTGTTAAATTGTACTACAAGTGCTGTTTAAGAAATTCTACAAATAAGTAAGAAACTTACAAATTAAAAATTTACAATTATCACCACTGTAACCGCCGTTTAATAATGGTTCAAATATGTAAAAAATGCCTGTTGCTTTAATGACAATATTGTATTTACAAAATTATAATAATTGTAAGGTACAATTTACGTAAAATGTAATTTTTTGCTACAATTTGCTACACTACAATTAAACGAGGGTAGACTTATTAATAAATAAGAAATTATTGAATTGGTTAACCTATTGAAGTCACGGAGAACAACAACAAAATTACAATTTTGTCTCTAATTTACGAGAATAAAGAGATTGTTTTCAAACATGCAATGATAATATTGATTATTGATGTTATGTTCCTTATGGCCGCGAAGTATCACGTTGCCGGTGCGGCTAGACGAGAGGTCAATATTATAATGGATTTTCATACAACATTGCTGGCCTAGGCCGGCAAAGTGATCTTTTTCGTTTCCATTCCACACGGAGTGACACGGCATCATGGCGTTCGGCCATTAAAAAAAAACTATAAGCAATATTTGCTGTATGTATTGTATATAAATAAATACACATAGTTCCAAAGTAAGCAAAGCTTGTGTTATGGGTAATTGGCAACGGATAAATATACTTATATAAATAAATAAATAAATAAATATCACGGGACAATTCACACCAATTGACCTAGTCCCAAAGTAAGCTAAGCATAGCTTGTGTTATGGGTACTAAGCAACGGATAAACATACTTATATAGATAGATACATACTTAAATACATATTAAACACCCAAGACCCGAGAACAAACATTCGTATTTTTCATACAAATATCTGCCCTGACGCGGGAATCGAACCCGGGACCTCAAGCTAATGTCACTACTCGTTGTTAGAACCATGATTTTTAATTTTTCAGATCGTCGGAGCACACTTCATTAATTTCTGACAGATCCCTTGGTTACCTTTAGGGATTATACTACAATTTACAAAATATGTAAACTTGTAAGTACAATTACTTGTTTAATAAAGTAAATTTCCATACAAAATTGTAAACAATCACCTGTAAAGTGAAAATTTTTATTAAATTGTAGGTACAATTTTACAATTTTGTAAATTTTCCACCATAACAAAGTTGTAAATTAAAATTTTTATTAAACAGAAACTTGTAGAATTGTAACCTATTGATACAATTTACAATTTACAACTTGTAATTTTTATTAAATAGGGCCCAGGTCTGAACTGCTATCATTAATTTGTACTTGTATAAGTACGCGGGGACTTACGAGGTTAATGAGGAAACTATTACGTAATTTCGAAAGAACTGATCATCTAATTAAGACCTGCGCATGTTTACGATAGTAAATGTGTCAAAATATCACGGGACGATTACACTAATTGACCTAGTCCCAAAGTAAGCAAAGCTTGCGTTAAGGGTAGGTACTAGGCAACGGATAAAAATACTTAGGTATATATACATAAATGTATATAGATACATACTTAAATACATATTGAACACCCAAGACTCGAGAGCAAATATTCGTATTTTTCATACAAATATCTGCCCCGGGACCTCAAGCTTCGTAGTCAGGTTTGCTAACCACTAAGCCATTTGGTCGTCTCAACGCAACGTGATACGTCCCGGCCTATTATTTGGAACGTAAGGTTAACATTTTATTGCGTCTTTAAGAAATAGTACATTACTGCAGCGGCCGCGAAATAGGGGATTGCCGGCCGAGTAGTTATAGATGGCCGAGTGTTAACGAGGCCATCTAGAGATACGAGGCCGGCAATCCCTGTTCGTGGCCGAGGCTTGTATAGAGCTTTTCTTCAACATGCATCATCACCATCACCATCACCATCATATATGTATACATAAATGTATATACTTAAATACATATTGAACACCCAAGACTCGAGTGCTTTTCTCAAAAATTAAACAAGTTGATAAAAATAAAATAAAAGTACACATTGAAAAAATAAAGAAAATCTACCATTTTAGCTACTCACTCGCTAAGCTATGTCTGTAGGTAGTCTATGGTATGATTGCTTTTTTTTAAAGGTACCGGGCGGCGATGTTTAGATATCTGCCAACTTTAAATTACAAACGTCATAATTTTAATAAGAATTTTCTTAATTTTGAAACATTTGAAACACGAAAATTGTATTTACAACAACATAAATCAGTGAAAAATGTTCCAGTTATTTAATCAGAGAAATATCACATTTGCATACATCCTCTTATATGTGAACTTTTTTAATAGTTTAAGTTTTTCACAGACGTAGAGCACGGGTTCCAAATTTGAACACTTGATATATAATGGAATTTCATACTTACTTCCTGGACACTAGCAGCTAGTCTCTAGGATGCGTTACTTTCTACGAACTCTACTCGTCCAGGATGGCTTACTTACTGGTCTCTGCAGTAATGTACTATTCATCTATTAACCAGCTCGGTGAAGGTCGTTGTATACGCGGATCCCAGGCTTTTACAAATATGCCTGTTTGATCTAATATATAAAAAACTCGTGTCACGGTGTTTGTTAAACTTCTCCGAAACGGCTCGACCGATTTTTATGAAACTTTTTCTCTGTATTCGGTAAGTAGGTCTGAGAATAGGTTGTAGGCTATTTTTTTATACTTACCTAGTTACCTACACCTATACTTCGCGGACGGGGTCGCGGGCAACAGCTAGTGAATTTCTAAGAATTAAATGCATCGAGCTTTCATTTAATACGTTACAATAAAACACCCGTGCAAAATTTCATGTCTCTTGATTTAGCGGACAAGATGTTAGGTTTCTACACAGAGGTTCATTTATTTACATACCAATTCAAACAAATATCTCTTTTAGCGTGAAATAAGTACTACTTACAACCACACATACAGAGAGATCCAAGAGAGAGATCATTCGGATCTTGGAGTCGAAGGCTGGCAAGAGTTGGCCCAATATCGCAAATGGCGTAATCTGATGTCGGGGGTCACTGCGCCCAGCTAGTAAGTACACACATACACCAAGCACACACACAATCAGAATCTTTTGAATTTATAATACATATGTACAATATTGCAGAAATTGTTGGGATAACGCGGTAGATAATGAGAATGACACTAAATTCCTTCCTAACTGCTTCCACATTAGCCTGGATGACATTTTCAATTTTGGTAGTCCACCGGCACATATTCCGGCTATGCGGGCAGCGCCAGTATCTGCAAGATTCCAGACATATTATGGTAGCTTCAGACACCTTCGTGATTTCTATTAGCAGTTCGGTCATTTGCAACAGCCGATTCAGTCCCGATACTCGCGGGAGCCAAACCCCGGGTCTAGGGGGGGACAAACCGGGGCACCCGTCCCGGGCGGCAGTTTCAAAAGGCGTCAAAATCATCGCGGGCTACCGCTAGTTTTCAATTAAAAAATAAAACCGCCTTCATAAAACACCCAAAAACTAGAAATCAAAACAAAAACTATATATCACACACTCACTCACTCATTCATCACTGACTCATAAACGCACAGCCCATATCCTTGAAATTTTGCACAGAGGTTTTTATTATGATATGTACCCGAGATAAGAAAGGATTTTTCGAAATTCCCACGGGATAGGGAATAAACGGGATTTTTTATATTTGGTTCAGAGTGTATCTCCGTAACTATGATTACTAGACTCTTCAATTTTGGCATGCAAGTAGGTAGGTACCTAACTAAATAAGAATAAAAAACTGATTTCAAGGGTTTTGGAAATTCCCACGGGATAACTTTAAAATGGGATTTATATTACCTATATTCAATTCACCTGGACCATATATCCGTAACTGTAATTACTCGACTCTTTAAATTCGATATAAATGTAAGCGATCACTACAGCAAAAAAGGATTTAATGATTTTTGGAAATTCCCATGGGACAGGGAAATATCCATACTTAGTTTGTAGGGGGTAATCCCTGAAACTACTGCGTCGATTTAAAAAATCTTTCACTTCACCAGTAAAAAGTTACATTATCCCTGATTAACAAAGGCTAATTTTTAGGGTTCCGTACCCAAAGGGTAAAAACCGGCCAAGAGCGTGTCGGACACGCACAAGGTAGGGTTCCGTAGCCATTACAAAAAATCAAGTAATATTTTTCTAAGGATTTCGTATGTGTACGGAATCATCCAAGTTTAGGTATGTTTTATACCTTAGGCTACTATTTACTCTTAAACTACAAATAATTTCCAAGCAATCTTAGCCGCTATAATTTTCCTAGTAAATTTGATATATTTACTACCATTCTGAATTTTTTCAAATTTACCGACGCTCGATTTTAATGAAAATTTTCACTTTAAAGTTGAATATTTCGCAAACAGATCACTGAATAGAAAAATCATGTTAGCAACCCCGCAATGGTTTTAAAAGACCTATCCAACGATACCCCACACTATAGGATAAGTCGAGAATACAAAAATCACCCCCCCCCTTTACGTCTATGGGAGGTACCCTAAAAAAAAATATTTTTTTATTTTTTATTTTACCACTTTGTTGGCGTGACTGATATGTATATTCATGCCAAATTACAGCTTTCTAGTACTAACGATCTCTGAGCTTAGCCGCGGACAGACAGACAGACAGACAGACAGACGGACAGACATGGCGAAACTATAAGGGTTCCTAGTTGACTACGGAACCTTAAAAACGGGAACCCTACTACTGAGGCTCTGCTGTCCGTCTGTCACCAGGCTGTATCTCGGGAACCGTGGTAGCTAGAGAGTTGAAATTTTCACAGATGATGTACTTTGGTTGCCGCAATAACAACAAATACTAAAAAATGGAATAAAATAAATATTTAAGGGGCTCCCATACCACAAACGTGATTTTTTTGCTCGTTTTTGCTCGATATTGATAACGGCAACAGGTAGACGCTTGAAACATTCACAGAATATTTAATTATATATTGACTTTAAAAATAAATTATTAAATCAAAATAAAAAAATATTTAATGGGGGCTCCCATACAACAAACGTGATTTTTATGGGTATGTATTACAATACCGAAGTACGAAAGACCGAATGTATTAAAACATCGAATGGGTCAAAAGACCGACACGATTTTTTTCTGAAACCGTTAAGTTTTTAAGATTGTTATAAAACAAACCTAACCTAACCTAATGGGTTCTGAATGATGCCGTTTTAATAAATTCTGAAAAGTTTACGGTTTCAGAAAAAAATCGTGCCGGTCTTTTGACCCATTCGATGTTTTAATACATTCGGTCTTTCGTACTTCGGTATTGTAATACATACCCATTTTTATAGATAATTGTACGGAACCCTTCGTGCGCGAATCCGACTCGCACTTGGCCGGTTCTTTCTTTTATTCAATAAAAGAGATGAAAAGCTTTACTACAAATTAGAATTCTGCGCGGACAAAGTCGCGGGCAAAAACTAGTTATGAATCAGATTCGTACTTAGCGGTGCAGAATTAGTCGAAAAAGTCACACATGGCGATCTTAGATTATTTATACACTAGATAGAATGTCAGTAGCAAACACTGCGATACAAAACGCCTAAAAACCCATTTGGCAGCTTCATCTTACGATTGCGTTACGTCATTCAGACTGAAGGGGGCAAATGACATATAAGCCAACAATTGGACAAGTTAGCTGTGAAGTATCTTTTTTTTTGTACTTATTTTTTCAACTTCATTTTTTTTTTTTTTTTTTTTTTTTTTTTTTATTACTTTTACGGTCATCCCGTGAAATCATATATTTCGTACTAAATACAAACTGAAATATAGATGCACAGAAAAAACCCCAGAAAATAAGACCAATGCTGGGAATCGAACCCAGGTCCTCAGCATTCCGTGCCGCGTGCCATACCCCTACACCACCACTGGTCTAGAGATTAGACACGAATCTTTCCTATACATCATACATTTCAATCTGCTAAATCATCACCTTATGCAGTGACAAGCGCACATCTATGTTACACCCTCATCGAGAGATTTTAACACTCCTTCGGAACTAACCGCTCACCTGGACAAGAGATGGCGCTACTGTGCAACTTTAAACAAGTTACCCAACCAACCCAACACCAACAGCCATTGCAGCCACAGCAACAGCAATTGGTAAGCCAACAATTGGCTTATATTTTTCTGGACGTTTTCATGCCGCCTAAGCCACAGATTACTTAATAGTTACTTCGTAACAGATACTGCATCCCGTACAAAATCTTGGTACTTACCGCGATTGTAGCCACAGATTATACTACTCCGTCTCCTTAAGAATGTGTGCGTGCCGACAGTGAATAGGGCTAGCAGTTTGGATTAAAAAAAATTCTCTACATGTTGTTTTACCATTTTGTCGGGATAATTGGGAATGTCTAAAAAAAATAAACAGTGGTTTTTATATTTTTTTTTGTATAGAAAAGTCAATTATAAGAAACTAATTTCAATATTTTGTCATTTAGTTCACTACTTTTTTCAAAATTAATTATTGAAACTATTTTGGTTGATGACGTCAGATTATAATTGAGGGCTCCCACACTGCCAAATTTCTAAATCTGTCTAAATGCGTACGATAAGGCGACCCCTTTAATTATTTTTTGCATGGTGGTACACTGTAACTAGTGTCACTTTACTGGCGCTGTCAAAGTGCTAGATGTCAGGCAGTGGGTCCAAATCAAACTCCGTAGTTATAATCCACGCGTAAATTTGTGAAGAATTCTAACCACACAGAATAAAGTACGACTTGGACCGGTCACGCAATTTACACCAAAGTCAAATGAAGGTCATTGCTTTTTTGGTATGTAATAAATTCATTATATAATATTAAAATTAAATAACTACAGAAAACGAGTTACAAACCATTTATCTCGAAATGGTTTTCGATTTAGTATACATTGCATAAAAATAGACATCCCCAATTGCTATATATTATATCCATGCAAACTTTCTAGCACTAATATTCCCTAAGCTAAGCCACGGACGGACAAAGGGACAGACGGTCATGGCGAAACTATAAAGGTTCCGTTTTTGCCATTTTAGCTCTGGAATCCTAACAAAAATAGTTATTTATGATACAAGTGCGGAAAGTAGGCTATTCCCAACGAATGTCGGAGATCTAAACAAACGAGCGAAGCGAGTTTGGTTTAGCCGACATGAGTTAGGAATTTCCTACTTTCGACACGTATATCATACAACATTTTACAATGCATTAAGCGAGGAAAAAAATTGGGGCTAAGAGCGCGCGCAGACAGAGAGCGGTCTGGAGTACCGAGTTCCGCGTTCAAAGTTCTGTGTTTTCATCGCTCGAGAGTTCCAGTCGCCTGCTGTGTGCGTTATCGTAAGAGACTCAGTACATTCGAAAGAACGCAGAACTCTGAACTCGGAACTCCAGACCGCTCTCTGTCTGCGCGCGCTCATAATCATTTTCGGAAAAAGATGTTGCGTTCTTATTTACCTTTCATTGAGGGAAAGTCTCGTAGATGTTTACATATTTCAGCATCGGTTTAGTCAGCCGGAGGCTATCACATTTAATTTTGTGCTTGGTCTAGGACGTCAGGCGGCGTTAAGTCCTTTGTAAATTCATCACTTGAACTCTCCATTTTAATTCACTAAACTTAAATTAATTCTCCGGACTGAATTCATGAACATTACTGTGGCGGGTTTTCATGACAGGCGCGAACGGAACGAACCATGATTGGTTCGTATTACGCCATGCGCGCGCACTGATAACTCATTGGTTGACAGGCGCGAACGGGTAACCGTGATTGGTTCGTGTTACGCCATGCGCGCACATTGAAAGCTCATTGGTTGACAGGCGCGAACGGGTAAACATGATTGGTTCGTGTTACGCCATGCGCGCGCACTGAAAGCGCAGATGTCGTACGGTCCGAAATGGACTCAAGGAATTATTTTAGTACTAAATTTTTTATTTCAAAACTTTTGACGAAATTAAAATTTGTGTGTTTTAATATTAAAACAATCTGTTTTATTATTTTATCAGTAAATATTCATTTGGTTGCATCAAACATTTTCTTATTTGTGCAAAGCTGAAATATGAAGACACAACTCTCTAGTCTTATTTTTTAGTTTGGACACAACTTTTTGAGAATTGGCAATTTATAAAATTACTTACCCGCACGCGTGTGGAAAGTAAAATCCATACAATTTTTTTTCACACTTGCGAAAGTGTGCTGGGATGACTAACTTTCTATAGATATGTTGACTCGCGTCAAGAGGCACTTTCCGAGCATATGCATTGTAAAGGATATTTATTGTAATGCGCAGAACACATTGCCATGCTCACAGTACCCTAACGTTATACTAGATACGAAGCTCACGCTTATAGCTTTTTATAGAAGAGTAAGAGGGACAGCACGATACGAACTTCCAAATTGTTATATTAGCTATTAATTCTAGCATAGTCATATTAAAGTTTGCCCCCTGTTTCACCATTTTCACTTATAAAAGTCCAGGCGGCCTATTTTTTTTTCCGTGGAACACGAATGAACGTGCGTCGGAGCGCGCTTGTGACAACCTACTGAAATTTCGATCGCAGGAGATCGTCCCCGCGGTAGGTAAATATCGCGCGTAAGTACATGGCATGCATGAGGCCTGTGTAAGCTCCATCTAGTGTATAGATCCGCCATCTTGGATCCAAAAAAATTAGAAAGGAAGAAAAAATCTGATATAAAATTGAACCGACTACAAACAAAAAGCATGAAAATATCTTTCTACTATTTAATCTGTTTTAAGTCGGTGCCTCAGCACGAGCCAGCAGGAGTGGTAGAAACCCAGTAGATACCTATAGTATGCAGGTAAGGTAGATGACTAGGTCCACTCCTGCTGGCTCGTGCTGAGTCACCGACTTCAAACAGATTAGTAGAAACTAGAAAGATATTTTCATGCTTTTTGTTTGTAGTCGGTTCAATTTTATATCAGATTTTTTCTTCCTTTCTAATTTTTTTGGATCCAAGATGGCGGATGACATTTCGAGGCCGTAAATCGCCATCTTAGATTATTTTATACACTAGATAGAGCTTAGGCGGCATGAAAACGTCCCGAAAAATATAAGCCAATTGTTGGCTTATATGTCATTTGCCCCCTTCAGTCTGAATGACGTCACGCGATCGTAATATGAAGCTGCCAAATGGGTTTTTAGGCGTTTTGTATCGCAGTGTTTGCTACTGACACTATCTAGTGAATAAATAATCTAAGATCGCCATGTGTGGCTTTTTCGACTAATTTTGCACCGCTAAGTACGAATCTGACATTAGTTTTTATATCCAAGAAATCGTAATAGTCTATGACACCCGCGATCTTGGATCCAAAAAATAATATCAAATTCGTACTTAGCAGTGCAAAATTAGGCAAAAATGACACCTATGACAATTTCCGGCCTCGAAACGTCATCCGCCATCTTGGATTAAAAAAATAATGTCAAATTCGTACACAGCGGTGCCTATTTAGTCGAAAATGACACCAAAGTGGTACTGATCTCGTGGTATTCTGTTCTACCTACCATTTTACGAAAATTGTATGTGATAACACTGATCGATCACCTTTGATGATCGGGGGAAAATCTACTCGAAACGGATCGCGGCGTATCACGTATCAAATCATAACTCCGTATCATGATACCTACGCGCGTATCAAAACACGTCCACACTTACCGATCTTGATACGCGTATCCAATCGGCGCATCAACATGGATCGCGAGCGATCTGCTACGGCGCGTAGCTTGATCGCGAACTTTCTGCGTCCACACTAACGATCATGATACGCGTCGATGCTACGCGACGGCAATACGGTACGGCCAAATGATACAAATGTAGACCCAGCTCTAAGACCTAGGTAGGTAAGCTACATTTATCTGCGGGCCATCAAACGCGGTTATTTAGGTAAATGGAATTATGTAGTTTATGATTATTTTTTACTTTCTCTAAGGCGCAAGCCACTCTTCTCCACCCCGTCTCTTCTGTCTGCTTTGGATCGCAACGCTTCTATACATTTAGTATGAAAACTGATTCAAGGGGGCGCCGCCGCCGCCCCCGTCCCGCGTCTCTTCAGTGTGGCATGCGCCTGATATTATCAAAGCGCGTTTAGAAAGGGATTGAGCTCATATGTCATTTTTGAACTAATGCATGATATTTGATATGACATTGTCAGTGGTAGAGTGTGCAGACCTTAGATTATTTATACACTAGATAGAGTGTCAGTAGCGAACATTGCGATACAAAACGTCCAAAAATCTATTTGACAGCTTCATATTACGATCGCGTTACGTCATTCAAACTGAAGGGAGGCAAAATGACATATAAGCCAACAGTTGGCTTATATTTTTCGGGACGTTATCATGCCGCCTAAGCTCTATCTAGTGTATAAATAATCTAAGGTGCAGACAAATTAAATTGTTATTTTAGTACAATGAAGTTCTAAAGCAAGGAAAAAAAACATCAAATTATATTACTTAAATAAAATACAAATGTTGTAAATAATAATTGCTTAAAATGGCCATCAAAGTTTTCAGAAGAATCTTCGTTATCTTTTTCTTTATCTTTATTGAAACTCCCATAAAATTTTGAGTCATAATGTATCATTAGTCATAATTGTTCAAGAATCTGAACAAGGCTTAATGCCTCTATATTGTTTATGGAATAAGTTTCTCTGTGATCCATTCATTCACTCATCTCTCTCTTATTTTTCACCTCAAACAACAAGCACGTTCTCTCTGTAATTAATTGTGTTTAAATTAAATAAACCCAGTTTTTAAGTCTATTGGAAGGAATTTCGGTGAGGTATGCCTCACGTATACAAGTGATTGGCCTGCCAATTAAAAAGTGCCCTGGTGTCAGGGTTGACAGATCTGGGGTCCTGGCATAATCAACGTTAGTCATACAGTGATTTATTTCGGAAACAATTTATTTTTCGGAATTGTTAAAGTACATAAAATAAAACTAACCTAACCTACTGCATTCTACTATAAGATGGCATTTAAAAAAGTCCTGAAAAAAATACCGCTTCAGAAATAAATTTATCACTGTATGACTAACGTTGATTGTGACTAATGATACATTATGACTTAAAATTTTATGGGAGAAAAGGGGCACCGATGTTAGTACATTGCAGATAATTTCTCGGCACCGACCGTTTAATATCATATCAAATATATTATATCTATAGAGCTCTATGCCGCTAACCATAAGATTGGTGTTTACATTTATTTCACGCGATGGCTGTATGTATAGCCTTCGACTGTACATTTAGTACGTTTAGGCTTTAGCGGCGGGTGAACACAGCGCGAATGAGAAAAGCGTGAGTTAAAAACGTATTCGAGTATTTCGAGTAGGTACACCACCACCCTGTGGGTGGACATAAACATATCACCTTTGTCAGACTTACTTTAATCACTGACGTCAACTAAAGAGTTATCGAGTAAGTACATAATGGCAAAAGTAACAGGCGTTACTCAAAAATTATAGATTACTGGTCAAGAGGTCAAAGTTATAGAAAAAACCGACCAAGTGCGAGTCGAACTCGCGCACCGAGGGTCCCATACAGATTTATATGTATCTATGATCATCCAGTCTTAGCAGACCCCTGCTCCTAAGCAAAATGTGCGCAGTGTGGGATCATTGTAGATTGGTTACAATATAGACAGACAAAAAAAATGTTGCTTTTCGCAATTTTTCCTTTATTTGTGACATAAGAACTTGCTTCGTACCAAATTTCAAGATTCTGAGTTGACGGGAAGTACCCTGTAGGTTTTGATTCCCTTGCGAGTGACGAATATTTGCGCCATAAATAGTTTGGTTAAGTACTGATATAGACAGAAAGACAAAAAAAAATATGCTTTTCGCAATTTTTCCTTTATCTGTGCTATAAGACCTTGCATCGTACCAAATTTCAAGATTCTGAGTTCATGGGAAGTACCTTGTAGGTTTTGATTCCTTTGCTAATTTCGAAAATATGCGGAAATTTGCGTCATTTATAAACGGCTGTATCTTTTGATTGCGTTGGCTTAGAAGTATGATTTTTCCACAGCTCCAAGGGACAGTAGACCTGAGTATTTGATATAAATTTCAGCTTGATTCCTCCACGCGTTCCTGAGAAAAAGGGTCTTGACAGACGAACGGACGGCCGGACGGACGGACAACAAAGTGATCCTATAAAGGTTCTGTTTTTTCCTTTTAAGGTACGGAATCCTAAAAATCATGTCACTTAAACGATAATTTAGTCACATAACAACATATCACTTTCTGTATTAAATATTTTCAAAAAAATGGATATCGTTGAGTTTTAAGACACCCTGTATACATCCCAATGCTGGGCACAGGCCTCTTCTCAGAACGAGAGGGCTTGGGCTAGTTAATGTCCAGTGTGGGTTGGGAATTTTACACACACCATTGAATTGCTTCGCAATTATGTGCTGGTTTCCTCACAATGTTTTTTGTATAAAAAAGGTAATTCAATACTTTTTTTAATTAGGTAATTATTGAAGCTATTTTGGAAACGGCGGGTTGCTGGGGGCAGGACGCGAGACGGCTTGTGCAGGACATAGGCCGTCGTCTTAGGCAGAGGGGTGAAGATCCCCGCTCCGAATCGTTTCTGAGGCAAAGGCTTTCCTTGGCGATCCAGCGCGGTAATGCCGCAAGTGTTATGGGCACCTTTGCGCCAGAAGCGACTAGGAGCGTGGGTTTATTTGACTGAATTACTTTTTGTAAAATTAACTATTTATTATTAAATAAATTCACGGAATTTCTAACTTTTGGATAATATATTTTGGATAATTTAATATAGGGCTCCGAACACAGCTAAGGTAAACGTCCCTGTGCTCGGCACTGACCCAATACATGGCACCTTCAATCTTATGTCATAGTAAGAGAGGTGACAGATGGGTGTCATCTACTGGGCGTTGAGGTGTCGAGCATTGGTACGCTTAACTTATATATAAAAATCTCGTGTCACGGTGTTTGTTATCGTATCGAACTCCTCCGAAACGGCTTGACCAATTTTTATGAAACTTTTTTTTCTGTATTCGGTAGATCTGAGAATAGGTCGTAGGCTAATTTTCTTCGCAGACGGAGTCGCGGGCAACAGCTAGTCTAATATATAATCTGGGTTTTTCTGCCGCACACCAAACGATCTACTCGTGTATAGTATAAATCTTCCCAGGTGAATTTTTCGCTTCGAGCCATTACATTAAATTTGAACCTTAATACTATGACGATACCGTTTGTTTTGAAAGATAAGGGCTCAAAGCGAAAAATTCACCTGGGAAGATTTATATACTATAATTAGTCGATTTCCTTATAAAAATTTTAGAAAAAAAAAAAACTTTTGTGCTAATAATGGAACTTGATTATTTCGTCGCCATCGGAACTTATATAGGAATTAATCAATAGAGTGGAGATGGGTAGGTACACATTTTGTTGTTCGCGTCTCTTCTGTGGATATGGCAAAAATTGATGGTCTGTAGCCAATATTTTCAAAGTCAAAGTCAAAATTCTTTATTCAATTTAGGCATCAATTGATGCTCCTATGAACGTCGAAGAATCTACCACCGGTTCGGAAAAACCCTGTTGAGATGAAATCGGCGAGAAACTCAACATGGTACATTTTTTTCAAAAAGATCTACATTTTTATTTACATAATTTAATAATAATAATTTATTTAAATAAGAACATGTATCTAAAGTATTTAATACAATTAATTTTTTGAACACTGTAGATACGCTATTTGAGACTAGGGATCGCCAATGCGGATCGGAATTATTTCCAAACATCCCTGTCCATGATATTAATGTAGTCATTAATTTTATAGTACGCCTTAGATATTAAGGTCTTCTTCACAATGGATTTGGACTTTGTATCAGTTTTTTCGGTTATTGTTTTTGGAATTTTATAATAAAAACGTATGGATCTTCCCAGAAACGACTTTTTGGTTTTAGCCAGTCTGTAAGATGAAACTTTAATCTTCCCTGTGTTTCTAGTAGCCTTTGGCTTATCGACGTTAGTGGGAAAATCACATATGTTTTTTCTTACATACATGATTATTTCAAATATATACAACGACGGCAGGATTATTTATTAGTCTAATCTACATTATTATGTCCACAGGAGAGACTACTTTTGTTTCTTACGATGTGTATGACCCAGATATCACTAAATATGTTTGAAAAAAAATCACCAAACCGCAGCGCTGAAAGCTGTACCCCGGTCGGCCGGCCCAGGATTGCGTAGGACACTAGAGTTGGGCAAGCCGACATTATGATCGATATCGATACTAAATGTTTAGACATGGCACGGCACAGTGGCACTTGTTTTCCATGAAGGAAAATGCAAATACATAAAAATAATTTAAATGGGTAACTAAAGTAGCTTCCATTTAGGTATAGTCCACCAAGAAATTAATTTACCACTAAGGTTCAGCGTCTGTCGTATGGCTTAAAACATTAAAGGGTATTTTCACTTACAAGTTAACGTGACTATCAGCCTCATTGTTTTTAATATGATATATATAGGAACTGCCATAATAGTACAATACATTACTGCAGCGGCCGCGAAATAGGGGATTGCCGGCCGAGTAGTTAGAGATACGAGGCCGGCAATCCCTGTTCGTTGGCAAGGCTTGTATAGAGTTTTTCTCAAACATGCATCATCATCATCATCATCATCATCATCATCATCATCATCATCATCATCATCATCATCATCATCAACATCACCATCATCACCATCACTCACTACCACCATCATCATCATCATTATCATCACCCACCATCACCATCATCATCACTACCATCACTATCATCATCATCGTCACACCATCATCACCACCATCATCACCATCATCTCATCATCATTATCATCATCATCATCATCACCACAACCATCATCATCATCACCATCATCATCATCATCTCATCATCATCACCATCACTACCACCATCATCATCATCATCACCATCACCCACTATCATCATCACCACCATCATCATCATCATCACCACCATCACCATCACCCACCATCACCATCACCATCATCGTCATCATCATCATCATCATCATAAAATCATCGTCATCGTCATCGTCACATCATCATCACCATCATCATCATCATCAGCATCACCACCATCACCATCACCATCATTATCACACCATCATCACCACCACCACCACCATCACCACCATCATCATCATCACCACACCATCACCATCACCGCCATCATCATCACCATCATCATCACCATCATCATCACCATCACCATCATCATCATAATAACAGAATGTCATAATGAACCAAAACGCAAATATTGCTTATAGTTTATTTTTTAATGGCTAAATGCTATGATGCCATAGACCTATAATATACACCGTGAAATTTTAGTGGTTGTTTTCCCGAAACGAGGTGATTTAGTATCGATTGTACAATCGATTTATAATTACTATTTTGACTAGAGTCAAAAATCCAATTGTGAAAAACGAAAGTCGATAATGACCGCAAACCAATAGTAACGCTTCGTTGGTACAAGTAGCGTACGATCGTACGATAGGTTAGGTTAGGTAGTAGTCAAAATAGTAATTATAAATCGATTGTACAATCAAAACTAAATCACCTCGTTTCGGGAAATCAACCACTAAAATTTCACGGTGTATAAACGTCATGGTGCTGGGTCACATGAAACAATAGACGATCACTTTGCTGGCCAAGGCCAGCAATGTTGCATGAAATTCCATTATTGACCTCTCGTCTAGCCGCAACTGCAACGTAACACTTCGTGGCGTATTATAAGGAACATAACGTCAATATTTCATAGCATGTTTGAGAAAAAAATATTAAAACACTTACTTGGTCGATGAAATAATATATCGACGGTTAAAAGGCAAAACGCATGAAGCGACACTTTTTGTCAAAATGAGTTATATTTGGTTATATACATACTTATTTGAAATTTGAGCCGGGTTTCATGTAAAGTTCACAAAACGTCGCTTCATGCGTTTTGCCTTTTAACCGTCGATATGTGTAGTTCCGATGTAAATGACATCACTTATGTTTTTCAAAATTGTATGCTCGAATTATCATAAAAATAAAAAAATAAACTACCAACTACCAACTAACTATCACTACCACTAGCCACTACCAACTAGGCTAAAGCGGTCGTCAACAAAAAAAATAATTAGGTAAATAAAATAAAATCTTGTTAAAATTACATTTGATTTGCTCCTACCCAACAAACAAGTAATAAATTTAACGAATCTCCTGGAATATTTTATTTTAAACAAACCCTTAAACTGGCTTGATCGTGCGTTCTATATTTGCCTCTGAACCCTAATTTCTCTGCGGTAAGGTTTATATTGCAAGCGCTATACTTACGACCTGTATGCCATCTGGTTATTAACGGATAACGTTACAACTAAAATTTTTATGTTAATTTTGATTGTAATGGCACTAACATTAAATGCAATTTCGACGAATTAGAAATTATAAAAAGTTCCCAACTTCTGGCAAGCGATAAAAGCGATTATGTACGTGAAAATAAATCTAAGTTTTTGCACAATAATGTCAATAATGTTCGTACATAAGTAATAATACGTAACTCGTAAAATTCTCATCGTAATTTGGTACCATCAGCTGCAAAAAAACTAATACGTTTGACGTATTTTTATTCAACAGTTGACTATACACAGCATTCCTTGCCTCTTAAAGCCGTTTAATCAATTTCTTAACACAGTACACGATAGGATTAGACTTAGTTCCACAGTCTTGTAAAGAGATACAAAAAAGGTCAAAATATTTACACGTACCTACTAGCCTTGAAAGCTAACAAAAGAATCGTTAAGGTTCCTTGTTTGATGTGATGACAAACTAACACAGCCCTAAAAACTACACCCGCTTTACCTACCTACCCAAACCTACCTTCCAGCCGCTGGAAAGCTTTATAAAAGGGGTAAGTAACTCGTAAGTAGGCGCTGTTAGGCGATAGATATATTTTTCTTAATTAATAATAATTATAACTATTTAGTTACAGCTTTAGCTAAATTAATGTAGAACTCTGGAAGCATTTGTATCTCACATGATATGACTAAGGAATTAGTCACGGTGCAGTTATGTGGCTAGCAATGGCTTGATTAGGTATACGACTATACGTATATTTAGTCAGGGTTTTGTTTACAATATTTCTCAAGCAAAGCAAATCTATTGCCCATTATTCGACTGTGAATCCAGCAAACTAGTCGTCAGTATAGCTAGAACTATTCTCGGTCCAATAGATGTAAGCAAATTTCCAAGCGCGCGTCCCTTTCCCAACCTGCTCCATTTCCTATGTCTGCATAATAGATAAACTTATATACGTATGTAAATAAGTACTCCACAGCCTATATAGGGTCCCAATATATAGTTTAAAGCTATACTTATACATCGGCTTGACAATACTAGCCTCCCTCATACCAGGATATTTTACTTTCTCTGGACGAGGCCCCTTAGGCGCGTCCTGAACGCCACCCCGGGAGGAGCCTCCCCATCCTCCCTCATCTGGCCACCCCTGGACCCACCTCACGCATAGTATACACCATACAAGCGAACTAACTCTGCCAACCTCTATAAAGTCCCTCATATGTGTACTTATAGATAGGTGTTTTAAATATACAATTTAGAACAGCTGGAAAGCAGGTACGTGCCAACTCGAATTATACAAAAGAGTAACGCTGGAAAGACTCGCTTTCTCGCGCTTTTGCTCACTGGCATTTCTCCAGTGCAGCATTTTTTCGTGTTCGCTCCCTACACTTAATTAAATGACAAATAAATAAGACGATTCACACGATTTAAGACTTATTGGGAGCCACCCCTAAAATCTGTAAATCACTTAATGAAATTTTTAGACAGATGGCTTCAACCAACCATATTTTGATGATACCGACAGTTATCAAACTAAAAATATAAATTGATAATTGGGCCATTCTACTTTTAAGTAACCATTAATCTTTCGTGAAATATAAGGCATACCTGGTGATTTTTTTCAAGTGTAAATAACTTATATGAAAATTGAAATAACTAAATTTAATATTTTAAAGCAAAAAAACTTTAAATTCAAAGAAATTTTGTGGAAAAAATTAGTAACTCAGCGGAAAATACACCAATTTCCATACAAATGGCGGGGACACGCATGTCCACTGCGTTACCTACTTTATAGATAATAATGATTACTTTCTATGCGTAGTGATAATTTTAAATATAAGCTTAATTATGTGCCTATTTAAATCTTTAATGATAAAACCGAGCACTTTACCGTTTTTGTAAAAAAAATATTTGAAGAGCACATTACTAAAAATGACTGGTCAACGAAAAGTAGAATGGCCCAATTAGTTGATTATGCATATATTTCACATTCTATTAATTTAAATTAGGGTTGCAAGTGTTGCAACTTCAAATTGAGTATAAACACAAAAAGGATGACTCGTCGTGATTATGTATCTTTTCACGCGTACCAAACCGACAATACCGATGCTATTGGAATTGGAATCCGCAGACAAACTAATGTGCAACTTTTTCGGCAAATTACGTAAGCTACAAAACTAACAACAATGACAATTGTATGATTTTTTCAATCAAATGAAATCGTACGAAGATGGTACCTAGCGCAACAGAATTGAAGATACATATATCTAAGTACTTAGGGTTTTACAAGTCGGACCAATTGCAGTGATGCGGCTACACTGCTAAAGAATGCGTAGCTAAGACTAGGTTAAAGGTCAGTGGGGAAAACATTAGCCCGTTGCTCTTATAACATCTGAATGTAGAGTATAAAGCTATGTAGGTATTCAAGTAGCACAGGGCTGGGCAAAGTCGCGTGAAAAAAAAGAGTTAAAAATTTTGTACACAGGAGAATCTTATTAACAGGCTCATTTGGTCTCAATTTGTAATTTGGGTTTTAAATATATCTGGTGCGTCACTAATAAAATTCTACTCTACCTTACGTTATGTGCAAGAAATCGTAACGTAGATTTTGGTAACTGTAATTTTTGACTTTACTGTAATTTTTTAAATTTCATATATTTACCCGAAAATAAATTTGCTCTTATCGGTGTTTTGGGGCTTATTTGTAGATAATTTCTTCACCTTCTTATGAACTAATATGTTGAAAACAACTGTGACTGTTCGTTCCATTGATTTCCATTAGAGCCAACTGCAGTAAATTTGCCTTTTGCTGACAATTTTAACGTAGGAGCGTAGCAGCAATACTTATTTTAAAAGCTCAGATAGGTTTTAGAACGCCGTCAAATATAACTGGTTAAATGAAACTTAAAAATCGATTGAGAACTTGTACTTACTAAATACATTTGCGGAATGAAAAGGTTAGGTTCGTCAATTATCGACTCTATATCAACGAGTTAAGGTCGAAAAGTGACGAACCTTTTCATTCCGCTACTATACAGGGACTATCAAACCATTTGATTCTTGGCCCGTCGTAGAACGTTCTCATAATGATATTCCTTGTCAGGCAATGCGAAGTCACTGTAAAATGGTTCGGAAGTACTTTCATTTCAGTTCCATTCTTTAGTTCCCAAAAGGCATTATTTTACTAAAAGTTTACTTCAAGCAGGTAGTTAGGTACAAGCAACAGCTAGACCAGTCCAAACAGGAAACTACGATCCCTTTTTTTCTACTACAAATATATTAAATGGCTGAATTAAACTAAATCGAAGATCTGTGAGTTCGAAGTAGAGCTCGTACTTCGATTGAGGAGCAATTTTTTAACAGTTAACGTGTTGGGTTTTAATAGTTAGTTAAACAGTCGGCACCATTCATACATTTTGTCTAATTAACTGAGGTTGGAACTATGTATAAGTACTTACTGATTTTACGAATGCCAATGAAAGTGGTGGAAAGACCACAATCGTCGGTTCGGCCCAAAAACATCATGTGGGCACTTAACTTGTAATTTAACCTTCGAGTCAAATAAAGCCATTTATTCAACATTAACAAATTATTTGAAACATAACTATAATTTGAATACTTGCCTACTAAAGATCAGCACTAGGCTTCGTCAATTGTTTCAAGCAACCACTTTAAAGTATGTAAGTAAGTACAAAGAATACGAGTAAGTATACATTTATATTTGTTGGGTACAATCGAGGAAACTGAACTGCACACAGGGTGGGACTTTCTCATGGTAAATTTCACGCCGATTGCTTTGGCAGGTGTCATCATCATCCCAGCCTATATTCGTCCCACTGCAGGGCACTGGCTTCCTCTCTGATTAAGATGGCTTGGGCCGTAGTTCCCACGCGGGCCCAATTCGCACACACCATTGCATTTCTTGTCAGGTGTGTGCAGGTTTCCTCACGATTTTTTCCTTGGCGGTAAAGCTCATGGTAGGTATATTAAAAATATAATTTTGCACATAAATTCCGAAAAAGTCAGAGGTGCGAGCCCGGGCTAGAACTCACGACTACGACGACGCTTGAGGCCATAGGTTAAACCACTAGGCCACCAAGCTTCTTCATTTTTTTTTAATTTATGTAGAGACGCTCGAGAGCCCTTAAAATTAGTCACCGTTTTCCTAAACAATTCTTAGTTTTGGAAATGTTGAGAATTAATTTCTAAATGAAGGGTCGATTAACTATTTTAGAAAATGCAAAATATTATCCTAAGCTCTATTATTCCATTTACCAACAGCTCTAAAACTATTTCCATTTATTTTGCTACTATTTAGCTAAACGACCGCGTTCGACTTCGCACATGGTATTTATTTATTTATTATTACTTATGTATTAAGTATTGCTTCAGTGGAGAGGGGAAAAGCGAAAAAGTCTCTGAGCTATTAGTTCTTGTACATACTTGTACTTACACGCATATAAAATAGGTACTCTGTTTTTTACTCATGTACCTACACGAGTAAAAGAAGTTCGAGATAGAGGGACTTTAATCCGCGAATTATAATTCCACGAACAAAATCACAAAGGCACTCTTCTTAGTGCTATCAAAGGCCTATTGTTTACGGTACTGGATACTATATACTTGCATTGAAAAATTTCATTAAAATTCTGTTCAGGGAACTGAAAAGAGTTTCATAAAAGAACATCGTAATCATACTTGGTTCTTCACTGAATTTATCGGGGCCAAACAAGTCGTCAGACCAACCAGGTTGTCACACCATTGATATTAGATGACTAGGCCCACTCCTGCTGGCTCGTGTTATGTCACCGACTTCAAACACATCAGTTAAAAGTTACTTTCGTGGTTTTTTTGGAGTCTTTAATTTTTTTCGTACCTATATAAATATTTTTTATTTATTTGAGGTAAAACGACTATGTAAGTATATTAAAAAACGACACCCATCAAACCCATTTTCAAAACGTTATAAGATGTAATGTAGAGCCAAGCTTCTAACTCTAGACGCCCTAACTACTGATGATATTTTACTGTGGAAAATCAGTCAAAAGTGGTCAAAATGATGCTCGTAGGTAATATTCGATAAACGTAACAAAAAACCTTACGAACAAATTCAAACGTAGGTAAGTATTCTTTGTACCACATTAAGTAGTAAAACACACAAGGTTTGGAAGGTTTCGGAGAGCGTTGGGTTAACCTTCTTCTATGTACAGTCGACTACAAAAAGATCGATACCGCCAAAGTTACAAAGATATGTATACACACCTTTATTGACTTAACATTAAGGTCGTGTATACATATTTTTGTAACTTTGGCCGTATCGATTTTTTTGTAGTCGACTGTACAAGCAGAATAAAATAAAACTTCACACGTGAGAGAAGAAAGATTTAATAAATAGATGTCATAATTATAATCTAAAACGGTGAACCAGTTCATTTTGGTCAATCAACAACGTAAACGATGTTACATTTCCCAATTGACTGCACATTATAATCTCGAGTAAAACATTAAGTAAGTAGGTAACAATGCTCGAGCCAAACATTCATAGATAGTAAGGTAGAACAACCCACACAGTATGATACTACTCTTGTATGTTAGGTACAATACTCATAAGTCAGTCAGGGTGCTATTAGGAGTCTATAAAACTATTGAAAAAAAATTGTTCAAACCTGAACAAAACTTTTACTTCCAAATTTGAAATAGTGACAAGCCGACACTTATACCTATTGTAAGTTATAACATAATAAAAACGGCGGTCGATAAGCTGATATGTAATACACAACAATTATTCAAAGAACACACAAATTACAAATTCCGTAGGCATATATTACATAAATTTAAATGCGAAAATTACTCGTTTTCTCGTTAGTGAGTACTTCTTTAAGTACCTACTCTGAGTAGGTTTAGTCAACATTATTGCATTGCAAGAAGGTTGTTTTTGAGTTTAGAAGGCTCGGATATCTAAGTTCATTATATAAACTTAATTGCGATTAAGAACTTCTTTCTTTTTAAATAATCAGAGTAATTCAAGAAACCCAAAATCTCCTTTATGTTTTGTGGTAGTGCATTCCCTGGGAGTAGATTTTAGAAATAATATCCATGAAATTATCGTTCGGAAATGGTGACTCGAATTAAATTAATAAGAGCGGTCATTCTTATCGTATTTCAAATACAACATAATTTGTTACCATTTTCGAAAGATGTTTTCAAAGTCGTGATATCAAAAGTCTGCTCCACTATGTTTGTATCTTTCAGGTGACATTAACACACAAGTCAGCATCAGATTGGCACTTGACCGCATTCAATAACACCTAGCGCGTGTTTGTTTCTGTAATAGATTCGACTCGCGACCCATGTAGCACCCTGGATTCTATAGTATAGAATAGGTATATTTTGGAAAATACTGTACCTGTGTATACAGTATGAAAAGAAAACTTTAATGTTACACACGTCATGTATTAGTTTATGATACAAAACAGTAGTAATAGAGATTTATTATCTAACAATCCTTTAATCTCATAGGACACCTTATGCACCATAGGTTTATCATTGTTGATATTCGTAGTACATAATAGTGAAGTATATCAGAAAGAGAGGCGTTTAATTAAGCAAGTGTGGGAAAAAGCCAAACGTGTCTAACTAACTAGGTGTGAAAAGGGAAATTGTAAACATTGTATGTATATAGGGCAGATATTATAACCATACTTATAATTAAAAAAAACGCATAACCATCGCTATGCACAATGTGTCCTTGCATCAAAATATACCAATAAAGCGTTTTCTAAGTCGTTATTTTTTATGCATGTAAGTTATAATAGTTTAGCACCCATTTATGCTAGCATTAAACTAGTATGGTGCGTCTAATGTTCTACGGTTTTACTTCAAACTTTAGATGGTTCCTGCCTGATCTGATTACGTTTTACTTCATAATTAATGAAGGCCAAATTACGATTCGTAATTACGTTTAAGAATCTTCTACTGCTTAAAATACTGGAAGACTGTAAAAAAATAATAAGCATTTACCAATTAAATCAGGGTTAATGACTAGCCACCGGCGTATAGCTCAACTGAATCCTATCTAATATTATTATTAAAACTATCTATCTAGTTAAATGTTAATCAAACTTTAGGTGGATTTGCGCACAGGGGAAAGAACAGAACAAACAATATTGTAACGATACAATACGCGGGATATCGTATTGATGCCAGTTGAGGTGAGCTTCTATAAATAGCCAAAGGATTGCTCAACTAACCACAGTCGAGAGGAAGCACGAAGTAGTCGCCACGCCAAGCCTGAGCGATATTCACACTACGCGGCGTTAGTTTACTCATTTTAAATGGAAGTTTGTAACGGATGTTGTCAAACGGTTAAATGTAAAGGTATATGCCAAAAAATATAAACATTAGCACGTCTGCAAATAGTAATGCCACCTATAAAGCATTAATTTATATAATACTTGGAGTGATTTAAATAGGCAAATATCTGAAAATTGGTAACAACAGACAGTGCACAGTAACGCCGCCTACACTCTCAACATACAACCGATCAACACGTAAAGGAATGGTATACGTAGGTAAATTGGAATAACTTACTTACACTTAATAAGTGACGTTATCAACCATAAATTATTAGGCTAACACCGAAGCACGAAAACGAAAATATATAATGCGAAATTGTGCGGAATATAAATAATTGTGCATTAAATATGAAACAGCAAAATAAAGAGATGAGAGAGGACTACCAAACGGTAAATTAAATAATGTCAACATTTTATTAGGTAAGTGCGCAACGGACACTAATTGGTTTTCATATAAAACTTTATCTTCACACAACAATAAAATAATCATAGAAAACACGATAATAGATACGTCGCGACTCGGCTCTGTAACTTGGAACTCAGTTTTGTACCTCAGGTTACATATACACAACCTTTGACATCGAATTGAAACGTGTGGCAGCCTCTTGGTAGCCCTCAATGAGGAAATGATTTTATAGCATTATAAAGTTCTATATTTAACAATACATACTTACTTGTTTTTATTCTTATATTTTGTTGTTACATATCTATCTGTATACAGGGTAATTTTTTATTAAGTGCACAAATTTTAAGATGTGATTCAGTGTCGATAAAATAACAAATTTCAGTATTTTTCGTTATAATATTAATCACTTTTTTTTTGATTTTCATAGTAACTCGACCAATTATTGGATGAATTACTATGAACAACCCAAATTTCAAAATTTAAAAAAAAACATGAACAGATAATCGTGATCTATCAACGTTACTGAATCACGTATCAAAATTTGTGCACTGATTAAAAAATTACCCTGTATTTATCAAAGCAGATTCGTTAATAAATAAAGATTCAGTTAAATATATTATAATAATTCTAAGTATCTTAAGCAAAATACAAATTTAGGGAGACAATACATTTATAGCACTATTATTGTGTACATTATCCAGGTCTGGCAACTGAAGTACATTTGGATTTTATTAGGTGCCAACGCGAGGCACTTAATTGATTGAGCTGTGATAATTCTCGCAATCGTCAACTAGCGAGACGGACAACAGACAAGACTCGTTCGTGTAAATGATCCACTAAAAGGCTCTCCACTACCAAGCAAATAACAGAAACATGCGTTTATGAAAGTTAAAAGCTAGATGAAAACCATGCCGTGTTACGAAACTATTTTTATTTTTTTAATTTTACCGATGAAAATAATTAAATCCGAATAAAAACACACGTTACGGGATTAGATTTTAAAATGTCGTTGCAATTTCTACCAATTTCTCAAAGTAATAAAAATTTTACTTAATTTTCCGGTTCAGATAAAAATAGATCCTATAGTTTGTACATCACTAAAAAAGCTATCAATAATAAAATTATTTTCCTTCAGTCCTTTAGTCATCGAGAGCATCGTATTTCTGGCCATCGCTCTTTGCAATTGATGTCAAATAAAGATTATTACAGTAAAGGCCAATAACATGTACACACCAAGTCTCACAAATACGTATAGACTATTAAGGGTACTGTGGCAATAAGGTATACCCATTTCTTAAACTTTCAGCGAATATATTCCGGTAAACTGGGCTCTATTATACTTCCATATTGATGGTGTAAAATGAGTCTACGTCAAGTGCAAAAAGCAACGGCTGTAAGACAATGACAACCAGGAAGCTGAAGTAGTATAGAAGTACTGCAATTTGTTCGCTATAGTCGATAAGATTGCAGCGTCAAAGAGGACGTATTACAGCAAGCAACGATATGTTTTATATTATTTCCTCCTTAAGGAAATCCTAAATTATAATAAGGTAATTTGTAAGTACCTCGTCACGGTTTTCTGTCTGACTGGATACGGTATGGTAAATTGATTTAATGTTGTGAGTGACTCTTTCGTTAAGAGTTCTTTCCTGAGAATTATGTCTCACAACAAATGTAACAAGGGTGTTGCATGCACATGTGACAGCAACGGTAGTCGAACCAGTCGACGAAATCTAAAAATGTTTGATGTACCTACCAAATGTTTTGTTAGTGCCTCTGTTACAAATAGGTACACTGTCGATGTCGTGACACAAAGGTCGTTTTACGAACATATTTTGACCTCGTCGACCGCTTAGCTACTTCTTTTGCGAACTGTACAGCTTCAAAGATAATATTAAACTATTTAAAATTATAGACAGATTCAAGACATTGATGTGTTCTCAAAAAGTCCTACATCGTAAAGCAATGCACAACATACATGATAACAACAAAAACATAAATAAATAAGATCTGCTTAACCCGTGACGAAGAAATGACAGATCCGTATTGATATCGGTGCATAAAGATCTACATATCCCAGCATGTAAGAAATTATATGGCATCGATGATATAATCGTGCAATCTTAATAATTAAAAAAAACTTTTCTTTCTTATTTCTTAAACATTAAATACAATTCATTATAAATGTTTTAGTCAATTGTAGACACCGCATAGTCAATCATGGAATTTGTTCAGTCTATGGATAGCAAAGCCAAATAGATCGGGTAGTCAGCGACAGAAACCAGCGACGGAACCGCGCGAGGCGGTCAGGGCCGTTACTTAACGCCATCTAAGTAATATAACAACGGCTTGCAACCAGCTGCAGTAAGTCAGCTATACGCATTAAGCATTGCTGGCTAAAAGTGAGTGCAACAACTGGTTTACGCGGCGCTGCTATACCACGTGCGTATGACATCGACTAGGGGCCCCATCAAGGAGTGAGTCAGCCTTCGGAACGTCCATAGTCCGCTTACCGCTTATCTCTGGCCTACAAGCTAGCCACACGATTTTTCTGTTAACTTTCTTTGTTAATGGTCCACGAACACTTCCAGTAGGGTAGGTACAATTTTTGGCAGATACATTTATCAAAAATCACTAAAGTAATGAATGAATTGGGACTTTATAAGTTCAAAAGCAAATCGTCACAACTATTAAGGATTACAATTAATACAAAACCACTAACTATGTTAAACATACTTACAGATCATTTTACAATAAAATAATTGAATAATAATACTTAGGCTGACTGAGAGCTACATGCTTTTTTATCTTCCTTAATTAAAACTAAATCTTAATAATATCAGCTACGCAAATAGATCAGCATAAATATTTTGTATATAACTATGAATTAAATAATTATTATAATATTTATATTTGTCTGTATCGTTTGATGCGTAAATTGTCTTCATATTGTGCAATAACTCGCAGTCTTTCCAATGTCAGCTTAGGAAATAATTTTTTAATCTGATTATGTTTACTAGGTAGGTGGTTCGCTACCGTTTAATGGTTATCTTTATGTACAATAATTAAATATTATAGTAAAGGGTATGGCCAGGTAAGTATGAAGAATCGATCTCAGTAAAAGTAATTGTCCTTTAATTGGATTATTCATCCACACATAAGATACTATTTCATCAAATACACACATTAAAATACTGCAGGTTTTCGGTAATATTAATCTAAAAGAAAATTGGTTTTATTTTTTACTATATTTAACTTTCAAAGCTAAGTATAAAGAAAATAAAATCAATTTTTTTTCTCGGAAATCTGGTAGCATTTTAGGGGTTATTATTTGGTGAAATAACATTTTGTCTGAATGAAAATAACTAAAATAAGCCCCTCTCCTCCCCCCCCCCCCGCCGCTCCTCCGTACTAACCTGGATTGTATGTACCCTTAACAACTAAATCAGAAAAAGTCGCATTATGTAAAATAAACGGATCACTCACGTCTTAAAACGTCGTTGTGCGCGTTTGGCAGCCGCCGTGACGTGTGACTTCAAGAAGGCCTACGGATTAGCCCGAAATATTTCGAGTTAAACTCGTTTTAAGACGTGCGTGATCAGTTTATTTTCACTATACATATATTCAGATTCAATTTCCACTCAGCTTAAAAGTTTCATACAAATAAAATATTATGTTAAGTTCGAAAGACAAGTGTTTTGTTTCCACTCAGAAATACTCCAAATTATATTACACCATATCTCTTCGGCGGTATAGTTTTACGAGTATTACGAATACTTAGAATACTCATCTCATCACACCACCAGAGTTATTAAAGTGGGATGGTAGGTCTGAAGCTGTTTTTATTTCAAGTATTTTTTTTGTTCAGTCGCTGAACTTTATGAATTCCAACACAAGTGGATTAAATATGTGTTTGTAGATAAGTAATCGTTACGAGTGTTTTCTTTTGCATGGAAATGTGATGCTTTCTATAAATTACAAATTATTCAATTCATACCACTTCAAATAACAATAAGGATAAAATTATCGCTTTATAATTTGAACCATTTTTAGTATCACATAGCAAAAAAAATCCACATACCACTTCAAATAACAATAAGGATAAAATTATCGCTTTATAATTTGAACCATTTTTAGTATCACATAGCAAAAAAAATCCAATATTAAATAAAAGCTTAAATAAACTAATTCGTCGATAAAACGAGTCGTTTAATTCCTTATTCATGTATGATAACCTCGTGTGAAGTGTTTTTTACTTGTACTTCCTCATAAAACTCTTGTTTCAGGTTCTATTTTTAATCTCAGACAGAGCAGACTTGCGATTATCCTCACACGATAGGCTAGTAATTCTTATTCTGTTAAAATTTCTAAATGGCTGGTCGAATTTCAAAACTTAAAAATAATATTCCTGAAACTTTGAATTAAGTTACATTAACAAAGTCAATATTAGCCAGCGTATTCATTAATATGTACTCCATTTTCTTAATATTTAGTTCACATAAATTATTCCATTTTACTAGGCTTCTCAATTATGTTTGGACAACTTATTCACACGAGGTACCTGACTAAACATGATCTTTTTTGTTCGAATTAAAAAGGCGATAGTTTTAAACACTTGTATACAATATTCACGCGATAGTTGCGGGCATAACACCAATCAATACTGTGAGATAAGCTGACCGAAAATTTTATCCATATTAGTCTTCTCAAAATATGATTACAATGATTAGTGATCTTATTAAGATTATAAGAAGAGAGGTCGATACTAGAGAATCTTGTCAAACAAAATAAAATAATTAAGATCATTTTGACTTGGAAAGTCCTAAATTATGTATTTATTAATACTTTAAACTTATATCTTTTGTCCTGATGTCTGCTCGATCAGTTGGTAGAGTCGTCTTAATGTAGTGTCTTTAATTAAATTATAAACGAATACATAGATGTAATTGCTTACCAAAATCTGTAATTAAAATGGCTTATGGATAGCTACAAAAAAAATTACAGCAACCAACAGGACAAATTTGTTTGTGCTATAACGATTGACGTTGCGCACTAGCTCTTAAAAGCAATTCCAATATGGGGTGCTATTTTACAATAGGTTTACATAGTACACTTTGGGATAGATCTAAGTGATCTGAATGCATCTTGTTGTTTTGGGATACTTTGTTTTAAAGTCTCACTGTGACTGCGGGTCGCATTGGAGCAGGCGCACAATAGACGGGTCGCTCTTGGCGCCCTCTATGAACTCCTCGAGAGACAGTTTCCCGTCTTTATTTCGGTCCATCTGGCGGAATATTTTGTCCGTCCGCTTCTCCGGCGTAGATTCGTCCTCAGGCATTTTCATCACTGATCCAACCATCTTGTAGATAGCCTGAAAGTTCCCATAAAAACATTTAAATATTGAAAAGTAAAGATTCGTTCATAAACTTAAAATGTTGCACGCACATAAAAGAGAATATCAGGGCCAAAAATCAAAAAGGAAAAAACAAACATAGATAAATTAAAATGTAATTGCCATAAAGAATAGATTATTAAAAACAATCCTCCGCCTTTTCACCCGACTGTCGAAGGAGGGTTATGTTTTTCAAGCGTATGTATGTATGTATCATTCTTTGACACGCCCTGGAGCCTAAACGGCTCAATGGATTTTGAAGTGTGAGGTTACATTAGATTCGTTTCAGTTCCAAGAGTGACATAGGATATACATTTTCCCGGAATTCCCATGGGAACGGGAATTATACGGGTCATTCTAAAATTTTGCGCAGGTAAACTTGTCCCACCCTAAAAAAAGTTGTTTCCGGTTACACTGTCTATTTTCTGCGGTTATTTAAGTGAAATGATTGATGATTGCAATCAGCAATATATCACAGATAATTATTGACTATCGCAATCAAAAAAAGATTCTTAGTATTTCTGTAATATATGTAATAATGCGTGGTAACAGAGTGGTAGCTCCATACAAATAGTAACAGAGTGTTCTGCCTAAAATTTTAGAATGACCCATACAGGCGGGTTTTGTTTTCATCTAGTATTGAAATTAAAGTTATTTATCAATGTCAGTTGAAGAGGTGTATGTATAGTACTAAATATTTTTTTATTTAGTGTACAATACAAGTAGTCAGCATAAAGCTGGTTTTTAAAATGTAATCAACTAATTTCAAAGATGGAAAAAAACCGCTTGTATAATTCCAGTTCCCATGGGAATTCCGAGAAAATATATATCCCATGTCACTCACGGAACCGAGATGAATCTAATGACACCTCACACTTCAAAATCCATTGAGCCGTTTAGGCTGCAGGGCGTGCCAAAGAATGATACATACATAAATACATACATATATACATACATAAATAAATACGCTCGAAAAACATAACCCTCCTTCGACAGTCGGGTGAAAAACTATTGTTAAGTACTTACAGTGACGATTTCAAGCATCTCTTGACGCGATATGTACCCGTTGCCGTCTAGGTCGTACATGGAAAACGCCCATTTGAGCTTTTGCTCGAGCTTGCCACGCGAGGTCACGCTAAGTGCGCAAAGAAATTCCCGGAAATCTATCGTGCCGTCTCCATTGGCGTCGAATGTCCGGAACACATGTTCTGCAAACTAGAGATATCGATGTTTCGTTAGTACATCTTTAATTAATATTTAATCAGACGTCGGCTTTACTTTATGTATCGCTTTATGCTTTTACTTTTCAACTAAAATATTACCTTACTAGCATCACCATACGGAAAGAAATTCCCGTAAATTTTCTTAAATTCTTCTACGGACAAATGTCCACTGGGGCAATCTTTCAGGAAACCTTTGTACCATTCTTGTATTTCTGCATCTGTAAAAAACATACCACAGGATTTAATGCTTGGACTAATATGAAGGGGCTGAATCTATTCATCTTTATCATTCTAGCCAACATTCGTCCCAATATTATTCGTCCCAACATTCGTCCCAGATATTATCGGCACGGGCCTCCTCTCACAGTGAAAGGGTTTGGGTCGCAGTTCCCACGTGGGCCCAGTGCAGATTGGGAACTTCACACACAACATTGTTTTTTTTCGCAGGTATGTGCAGGTTTTCTCACGAAGTTTTCCTACACCGTAAAGCTCATGACATACCTATTTCAAATGCAGTTTCACATGTAAAGTCCAAAAAACGCAGAGGTGCGAACCTGGGGTCAAACCCACGACCCTAGCTGAATTAAGTAGCGCTTATCTCATTAATGATTAATTCGTACTTAGTTTGACGTTTTTTTTTGCTACAGGGTGCACGCACGAAGTTTCTAGCTTTTTTTCGCACACATAGTAACGAAGCACGAGCAAAGAAGCAAAGCTACAATATTGAAGTGCAGCGGACTCAAGATCGCCCTTAGTTTGTTCGAAAAGGCTGAGGAGTAATTCTTTAACTAGCTTTTACATACGAATTCATCCGCGCAGTTATTTTTTCGTTGATGAAGGTTCAGACCTCTTTACCAACAAATTAAGTCAAAATTAAAATGTGACATTGCAAGTATTATGTAGACGTGTAGATTGGATAACTACAAACAGTAGACGAAAACATGAAGTAAAATTTTCACTTAAATCGCAGTAGTCCATGTTCAGCTCTATAACTGTAATGGCCCGGCAACGATTTCGCGCGACCGGCGGCAGCGGCGAGCGTTTTGTTCATTGCGCGGCCGAGACGCTCGTATCGTCTGAATATCTTGGGGCACACGCCATGAACGGAGAAAACGCTCGCCGCCTGCCGTCGGTCGCGCGAAGTTGTGGCCGGGCTATAAAAGTAACGCATCTCTGGTATGAACCAGAGACACGTTAAGTATGAACTTTCTCCCCATATTTCACAGCCGGGGTTGGTTTTACAAAATTATCAACTTCAAATCTATGTTTATTCTTTTTAATTTTTCAAATTACAAAGATATCATACAAAGTTTCACCGCCGCTTATTTCTACCTCTTCAGGGTATTTTTTTTTTATTTTCAATCAATATTATTTGTTCTTTTTAACCTCAACCTCCTATGAGCGTGTTTGTTTTTATTTGCTAGTTTTATTTATTTATCAGATAATAAGGCTTAATAGATTTTTTTATCTCTCTAGCTTGAAATCAGACCAGACCCAGGATCGTACTTCTACCACCTACGTTTTATTAAACAAAAACAATTTTTTTACATGCATTTTTATTTTTTTAATAATTAAATTTTATAACCTTTTCTACCGAATTTCAGTTTTACCCTCTTTTCAGCCCTTAAAAAGTAAAAATCCCGTTTTAGAGCGTTTTAGAGAGATAATGAGGCCTATCTCCTAATCTACTGTAACGTCGCCGTCGCCGTCGTCGTGGTGGGTGGTGTAAGGTATATGTTTCCTAAATTGTCTTTGGCTCTAGTGATTTAGGCTGTGCATTGTCTGTCAATTATTTCGAGAGAAAGCTTTTATTTACCTGAGAATTCAGTGTTCTGCTTCAGATCTTCTAAGACCTCAGGTTTCAGTTTGCTATTTTGTTTACCCATTTTTGATTACTCTTTGATTACAGGACGTATTGTCAATGCTCAAAAACGTGCTCCACTTAGTTAGGTATCTCGTGGCCCCTGAAAATCATCAAATAAAGAGCATAAGTAATAAAACTAAACATAAATTTACACTAAATTGATTTTAACCATATAGAATTCTATACAAACAGAATACAGCAACAATTATGAAGCTAAAAAAAATCAAAACTACTATTCGACACCCAAATAACGAGACGAATTAAGAACTATTTTTGTATTTTGTATATTATACATGAATAGGCAAAATGTGAATCATTAAAAATATTTATTCTTAGAAATACAACAGAGACTTTATGGGGGCATAGTGGTTACTTCATCTATTACAAGTGCCTTATATGTAATACTAATGACACCGGGTATACTCTACAATACACCACTAGAAGACAATCCATCGGTACTTAAACAATGATTAGGCTATAATATAAACACTGTTAAAAAACGTACCTCAGACTTAATATATTCTTTATTAAAAAAAAGACAATGTATTTGATTCTTTCGTCATGACAGAATATACTACAGGGACTGACAAAATTAAATATAAAATATTACGTAAATATTTAAAGAGTATAACAAGCTGTGATGCAAATAATCATTTATTTTTTATGCCATTAAATACAAATATCTAAATTGAAACGGTTTGGTTAGAGTTATCAATTATAAAAGGAAATACAGCTTGGAGCATCTCTCACCATGACTTGATTAGTTTACATTAAATTATATTATATTTAGATTAGGTACCTGGGTCTAAGCCTGGGTCATACCCATTTTTTGTTTGGGTCTCTCCTGTAGACATGGCAAAAGTTAAGGGTCTATAGGCTACATTTTTTTATTCAAGTCTACATCGGCGTACTTGCCAAACACGCCTGGCCAAATTTCGGCCTTTTTAAAAAATCTTAAGTTTGCTGACTCGGAGTATCTTATTTTATGTCCACAAGAGAGACGTCTTTTGTTTATTTCGCTGCGTATGACCCAACTATGTTATACATTTCAAAATAAAATCTGAATTCCGAAATAATGAGGAAAAAGCTACACTGGTTTTTTTCTCAAAATAATTTCAACAGTTTCAACTGTGAGAAAAATAATGATTTAACTGGCTGAATAATTAAAGATTGTGTTTTCTAAAAACTACATATAACTTTTAATATCACATAACAGAGACGCCCCAAAATTATAGTACTCGTGTACGTAATTATTTCGTGTTCCAACTAAGTTTCGGGAGTAGCGTTCTGCAAAACGATTTGCCCGGGCATCGCACCTTGTACGTCACTCAAATGTCTACAGAGTTGAACTTTCGACAAATGCACATTTTTTTTCTATTAGACACTGATTTAATATAATTATTACTCGCTTGCAAGTAATTACCATCAAGATCTAAGCCATCAAGTTATAGATTACCCGTCGTTCTATTTATTAAGTTTTCGTTTTTGTTTTAACGTTACTTACGGCATTACACATGGCACATTAATGACACTTGAAGCATATAAGAAAAGCAATGTTCAACATTAAGAGTTTGCTACAGAATAAGATAATACTATAATTAAGTACAAATATTTCTCTTATTAGATCGGTGCTGTAAAAGTGCAGGTTAATACGTTTTAAAGATGATCAAGTTTTCTCTATGAGTGGCGAGATTTAGAGACTTTGTAATGTGGAAACAAGTTTTTAAATGCATACCGCTAACTACTAATACTGACTACTTAATAGTTTTATACAATAATATAATAGCAACTGACGCATAGGCCTGGGTCACGTTACAATGAATTCAATAAAAAAAAATTAACTAATTGACTAATACTTCTGAAGTGTTACTTCTCAATTTATGAGATATGTATTATTCGTTCATATTTAAAAATATTAAATCATGGATTAGTTTACCTACGCGTGTTAATTGTGTTTGACGCAGGTTTAACAAAACTTGACGGCGAACTAAACAAATGTATTGTTTTATGTTGTGATATGTTGCACAAGACCCTGTCTGCGAGCTACCTTCAGGTCCAACATGAGTATCATTGATCCCTCTTCCCTACTTGTATAAAATTCAGTCGTTACTTTTTTTGTTGTGATCCATTGAACAATAAATAAGTATAAGTCTTATTCTAAACTGTAAAACAGAATACAATAAGATATTACCTACGCAAATGTTACAATTAATCATATAGAAATAAAGGACTGCTATTGTTTGGTATCAAAATAAACTGATAGTACACCCAAAGAGCGAGTTCAAATAACACATATTGCATATGAATCAGCTGGTAATACTATTGTTTATAATTTTACACAGATTAATTTCTTTTAAGTTTTTATAATATTCCATACTTGCAATGACATGAGTTCATTATGTGGAACTCAATATTGAAAGGCTTTCATAGGGCCACTGATTTAATGCTTTGCACATAGATTATTACCCAGTTTAACTTATAATTAATAAAAATATAATAAATAACGACAGAAGCATAGTATACTTAGGACTTAAAACATTAAAGTATAATAAAAGTATTACAGGTTGTTATCTGGAATGTATAAAATAAGGTAAATCTACAATAAATTCCCGGCCAATATTAACAATCCAGTTATGAGTTTATATAGTTCATTATCCGGTGAAACCAGTACCATCATTTTAATTTACTGTTTGGAGAAATTGTTTAAATAAAATACTATGTATTTTGTGGTCTTTTTTAAAATCCACAGCTTCATTAGTCAAATTCACAATCAACTAACAACTCCGGTATACAAGAATACACCGGACTATCCCGGATACCGGACTAACAAATCTACCACAGTATTACACTCTTCTGCCTTGATAATACAGTAGTCAGATATATTTGTACAAGATTGTACAACCGAACATAGAGTGAACCACAATGTTCTTCATGTCCTTCTAACCTTTTCATCTACGTAATATTCTTGTGCGTAATTTTAAAGATACCGGAGAAAATCTATCTATATTCAAATTAACATAGGTTCTTTCGCTATAGATATTTTTGTACGAAGAGACAGGCATCGGTAGATTTAGTTGGCACTCTACAAAATGCACTTACTATTTTAGGCAATGAATTTTGACACTTCTAACAGCCATCATTTGTTATTATACGTTCTCGTTTGTATTGTGCAAAACAATTTGTGCGTTGAATATTTTGTACTGTTAGTTATTTTTGAAGTCGTTCTCATTTACTTTTCTTTCAATATATATCAAACATCAGTGACCTCGCGACCCTGTCTACACCCTGCCAACACAAGTAATGGAGTAAAATTAAAGAAACTACAAAAAAAAACTATATTTCCATAGATACCAATTTTAGCAGTAAAAACATCTAAATAAATATTTTTTACAATTCAATCTAAACAAAATTTGACTAGTGTGTAAATATACTTCGAAATTTTCTTTAATTGTCTCGACAAAATGAAATGATTAATGAGTACGACCATGAGGAGTAGAATTATAATGAGGACGCAAATTTCTTTGTAACTTTCAAATTTTTGGCGTGAATTGTTTGGATATGATAATCTTGAATGATTTTTTTTTATTTTGCTTTCGTCCGTTTAGTAAGTACTCTTTACCGTCCCTAGTAAGGCGTCTAAGGTGATCTTTTCGCAAAATGTTCTATGACATCTATAACTTAAGTACATTTTAAAGGAAATTTTGTTTTAGCAAGAGAAATGCACATAAGTAGTTAATTTGCATTGTTTATTCATGAGATAAGTCCAATAATTTAGAAATGGCTCCAAATAACCACGTGATTAAAAACCTTCAAATAATTATTTGATATAAAAAAAACAATGCAACCCAGGAAATTAACTCAGTTTTTGTATTAATTTTTGACTTCTTACTATATGAATCCCACTTTTATAAGGTTAATTACTAAAAAAATAAAAAGCTGTGCGCCATTTTGCGAACGGAAACCTCATGCATCGAAACCAATAAAAATCATGGCCGTAAAATGAGAAAGAGAACGATGATTAGATAACTATTTACAAAGAGAACTAGAAGGCACAGTAGTGTGGAAACTATGTGATGTGAAATACCTAAATTAGTCAACTAAAAAAGCGAATAGATGAGAAATTTATGCCAGAATTTTATTTCAATTTTTACTCCTTCATTTATTTATTTTTAGATTTTTAACCCATAAAAAATGGATCTAACTTATTAAAAGGCAGGTGTTAAAAAGTCGCATTTTATACATTGTGAAGATCCCTTTATATGAAAGATCAACATAAAATCACGACACGCTACGACGACAGAATGAAAGCCCACCAAAAAATTGAATTTTCCCGCGTGCATCTTGCTTCAAAAAGCCGATTTTCGCGCAGGGTCTGCCTTTCACATCGTTTAGATAAATTAGCTATTTACAAGAGAAACATAAAAATAGAGTGCATAAGTGAAATTGGCAGAAGTCATATAGACTGTAGAAACGAATGCACGACAGAAAAAAAAACAAATCAATACTTATCTCAATCGTCATCGAGCTCGATACAGAAAATAAACATTTAAATTGCTTCATTGCATGGCACGATATGAAAACTGATGATGATGACAATGATGTGATGACATAATTAAATAATTACGTTGCTATGTGTATTGGGTCTGTGCCCAACAGATAGCGAGTGCATTAATTACTATTTTATACATATTGAGGGGGACATCAAACAGACCTACGTACGAATATTCGGACATCTAAGCGACAGATTATCTGAAACGTGAGTGGTTCGGACACATTACTTAATAAATATAGGACATTCCGACAGCGACAGAAATTTCATATACAATTATCATTCACATACATTTACTTTATCAAATAGGAATGGACATTTCAATATTTTTAATATTCAAGAATTCATTGACTTTATGTTCGTTATAATAATATTCGCTTAGTACAAATATTCTTTTCACAAATATATACTTAGTAAACACGTATTGGAAAAAGCTCGGTGTAGACGATTATAATGAAGAAGCGCAGCTAACGTTATCGATAAATTTACCGTCATGGCTTCTGCAAGTTTTTACGAACATACCTTTTTACTTCGGTGTAGTTGTTACAATAAATGATTTTTAAAATAATTTGTCATTCATCGTATTTAGGTCATGTTTGCGTAATGCGTAATAATGCAGAATTTAAATCAGTCAATTTGATCGAATTTGAATAATGACTAGTGTTTATCTATAGAACGAGGGCTGCACTTCGCGCAGGCGCTCGACGGCTGCGCAAACACAATGGGAATTATCTCGGGCTCTAAGTAAACGGTGCAGATCCACCATGCCGACACGACAGCCTCACAACCATTTTCATTACAATACTTGTCAAATGTCACAAGGTACAACATTGTACACGTGCATACTTAATGATCGGTAACAAATACCGTTAATACATAATAATAAGTAAATCAATTACTACACAAGAAGTAATTGACTGTTTAAACGTTATTGTGTTAAATTAAACTTTGGTAAAATTACGTGCGTAAATTACGAATAAGTTATTTACAAATGACTTCGTTTGATAATCCGCTCTCTTTCTTTGCATCCAACCTAAAGAGTCGAATGGATGGTAATTTGTTATGTTTATGCCTCATAAAAGCTGTCGTGTCTACAGGAGCACGTCGTCGGTTGAGTGTGAGGTATACAGTGAGGGGGGTGGGTGGCTGTATGAGCCGCGCGGCCGCTTAAGGAGCCAACATTTTGGATAACTCCTCGTCCTGGAGGCACCCCTTGAGAAACTCATCCTGCGTGAGCTGGCCATCATTGTTCTCGTCCATTTTGGCGAAGATGTTTTTAGCGCGCTCCTCGGCGGAGTCGGCGGGACGGTTACTCGAACACGCGCCGAGCATATCGTAGATTGCCTGCAAGGTGCACAATGAATTTTTTTTTACCTTCATTTTTTAAAAGTCGTGAAATTAAATTTTCGGCTATATTAATGTTGTTACGTCAATAAAATGAGTGAAATGCTTTTCGCAACATCAACGGAAGGCGGCTCGAATAAAATTTCGGTAAGTCATAGGTATGTAAATTCTCACTAGGCTTTGGGTTTGTTACGCGGGATTTAACATTAGTCACACTGTACCTGAACGATTTTCGTCATCTCCTGAATGTCTATAACTCCATTCCCGTCCACATCGTACATACGGAAAGCCCATTTAAGCTTCTCTTCTGGCGTGCCGCTAGATGTTACGTGAATCGCCTGCAGAAATTCCTACAACAAACATAACGTTCCAATATTCGACAACTCCAAAGCTTTACATTTTGACAACCATATAACATGCATTCGCTTTATAACAACATTAAATCAACTCGCACGTTAAGAAGTTAATGACATTAATAAATGAGGAATTCGCTTTCGGCATCGTAAAAATACACACACGCATATAATATCGATCGCAAACTTCGCATTGTTCTGTACTACCAGAAGAGATTACCTTAAAGTCTATATAGCCGTTCTTGTCCATGTCGAATGTGCGGAACACGTGATCGCAGAACTCGACCGCGTTACCAGACGGGAAGAACATCTTGTACATGTCGACGAATTTCGCCGGTGTTAGTCTCCCGTTGGGACAGTCTTGCTGTAAGAAAAGAAACAAAAACAACGTCAATTTAAAGTTAATTAGATCACATAACACAAATCTTGAAGTTAGTTAGAATGAACAATTTTATTCTAAAGTACAGAGCTAAATAATATCTTCAATTCAAATAAAATAGTTAAAGTCAAATAGGTAAAGTTAATCATTAATTAAGATGTTGTAGGTATGTGTAAATTTAAATTGGTAACAGAATATACTAATAGACGGATACAATTCGACACAAAAATATTATTGCATGTCGATTTCATAAAAAAAATTGTCCCAATAAGTTAGAATTAGACATCGACTTAAAATGCTCGAGCTTTAAAAATAAGGCTCAAACCTACACCTTTTTTTAAATCTATAGTCATTTTAAAACGAATAGCTCTTCGAAAGCTTTTTCATTCAGCCCTTCAAATTTTAAATTTTGGGCTAAAAAGGCTGGGACTCTTTCCAAACACTAATTGAATTGCAAACGCGGCGAACGCTGCAATCGTGTTTGTTCCACCCACCTCGTACTGTGTATTCGGTAAATAACTCCAATAATGTCTACATCCTAACAATTCACCCGTGGTACGTGGAATTGAACAAATTGTTTACTTGTAAAAGTAATAAAGCAAGGGAAAGCTTCGTACGTGTCGTATATTGAATAAAGCATCATTTGGCAACAGTCTCATTTTCTCACTTATATTTACTGCCAAACCAGGCCTTCTGCATGCCATGTTACGCGCGATATTTACCTACCGAGGGGACGAACGGCTACTGATCTCCTGCGATCGAAATTTCAGTAGGTTGTCACAAGTGCGCGCCGACGCAGGTTCATTTGTGTTCCACGGAAAAAATATGCCGCCTGGACTTTTATATGTGAATGGTGAAACAGGGGGTAAATTTTAATATGACTATGCCAGAATTAATAGCTAATATAACAATTTGGAGTTTGTATCGTGTCTGTCCCTTTGTCCGTCCGTGGCTTAGCTTATGGAATATTAGTGCTAGAAAGTTTGCATAGATATCCAAACTGCCAGCCCTGTCAGTCGGCACATCGTCATCGTCATCGTCATCTGCGGCAGGTACCAAGATTTTGTACGGGATGCAGTATATGTTACGAAGTAACTACTTATTAAGTAATCTGTGGCCAAACTGATGAGATGAACTAACAATGAATTCGTTTTTTCGAGGGTTAAAAACATCTTAGAGCCATATCACATTGACGATTTGTGAACGTATTAGAGCGGAGCAAACGAGCAGCGTGTTCGCCGCGAACACGTAGCAAGTTCGTCGCGTCTATAGGGCTGGGACGCCATGATGTACAAAAACTGAAGTGGGTAAAATATATGTTAACTAACTCACGTATACATTGAGCATTCGCAGCGAATCCGTTGCGCGTTCGCTTCGCTTCTAATACGTTTGCAAATCGCCAGTGTACCTAATATGCCTCTTATGGTCTAAAAAATTGAATTCACAATAGTTTATTATTTATTAGATTCATATAACTCCTCGTTTTGTAGCATTATGACTAATCACAAAATATTCGCGTTGGAAAGATTTAAATTGTTGAAGATACATGGGACGTTGGCACAGTGATATTATTTCTTATATAAGTGTCCACAAATACGTTGCTAAGAATTGACAGAGTTAATACGACAGCTTTCTATAGTGGCTCATAAATTAGTATTCGTGACCGTATAGTCACAGGTATAGTTGCTGTACCTTAAATCCTTTGTACCACTCTTTGATAGTGGTCTCATCGTACGATGTGTGAGTTTTAAGAAAGTCCATGTCCTCCTTGGTGAGTTTATCTTTGCTGACAAAACAGCCCATGATGCTTTCTGCAACAAAACATATAACACATTATAGGCATGATTAATGACAATTATATTAGCTTTAGTGAGCAGTAATTCTCTACTAATGGGTAAATGCTACACTTAACGATAGCAATCTAATTGTATTAATGAAAACGTTAATTGACGCCAGGATAGCTTACCTACACCTAGTACAAGCTTTGTTAATAGGACTAGTGATTTCTTGCCTAAAACTTATATTTAGATTAGTGGTTTTTTATTTGTAAATTATGTTTTTACAACTCTAAATCCTATGACATAAATAGTTTATTTATTAAATTAGTAAATATAATCAAGGTTTATTGTAATAGTATAAGATCCCACCGCAAAATAATGGTGAAGGTATAGTTGGGGTAAGAAAAGGTTCGTCACTTTTCGACCTTAACTCGTTGACATAGAGTCGAAAAGTGACGAACCTTTGCTTACCCCGACTATACGTACAGCAAAATTTTGTGGACAACCTGGCGGCGTTGAAGACCCCATGTGTAGTATAACTTTTTATTTAAGTCAAATTTAGATCTAATAATAACAGACAGGTGCAGAATTTTACAGTGGGATCTTGGGTTACAAAAGAAGAATTTGCCAATCCCTTCAAAAGATAATGCCCGAACGGTTCACCCTCGTAAATGCGATAAATGAATATTAACTGCTAGTTAATTGGTTTCAATAATGTTCAATACTATTGGTATCATTGGTGATTAAATAATTGAATACGTCTAATGAAGTAGTAGGTGAAGCATTTTATGCGACAGTAGGGAGTGGAAATGTCAAGGACACGAGCTCGATAAAGATAAAACGCGTCTTAAATGATGTTCACCCTTGTCTCTAGAAATCCTTAGAGTATTGATATAAAAACCACACAAAAGCAGAATTCTATCCTATTAAAATTGAATACTTATAAGAAATTTTGCATAGAGGTTTACATTATCGTCTAGATTAATCTAATCCTTATAAGACTTAATGCACCTAGAGTTAATTCACCCAGCCATAATTCAGACCAGAAAATAGGTAGGTTAGGTTAGTTAGGTAGCTTCTCCTGCCCGAAAGGTAAAGCACCCAGAAATAGGAGCCCCGCGGCTCCATCGAATTTGTAGGTTTCACTGAATTAAGGATGACTAAATCATGGGTGAATTAACTCTTAGGTGCATTAAGTCTACTACACGAAAATTCCTACGAGATTGGGATACACAAATAAACTAAGTGCAATTTACAGATCCACATGTGAACTTCGATGATGGTACGGCTTAAATAATAATAATAATATATGAGTCATATTTCAAAGCATTATTATTTTATTTACCTAATATAGTACCTACATAAGAACTTACAAATCGTCTCAGGGGTTTCCTTTCCAGCCTGCACATGCTGTTTGTAAGTTGATTAAAATTCGTATCAGACTGTTGAGAATTTGTTTTTAAGATATAAAGAAGGGCAAAACTTTGCTGTGGTTACTATAACATGGAAAAAGCTGTATCGATAATAACATAATATATCTGTAATGTTCTTAGATGATGCATTACTTTTTACCTTTCAGCTTCTTGTCCATTAAGATGTTAATTGGCACATCAAAAGGCCGAGACTAGAAAACGTGTAAAAAGTAAATTTGATGAAGCAGCGTTTCACTTAGTATCGACAGGAAATTCGATAAATTCGAGCCAAAGCTACCAAGGGGCTTTTAATAAAAAGCAAAGTCATCCCACGATCCATAATGAAGTCTCTATTTATTAGATGTACTGCCGCCAACCACATCGACTTTCCCTGGAAACTTTCATAAAATTTCCGCTTTTGTGCAATTCCTAAGTCGTTCAAATTTTATTGAAATTATTTTCGCATTCATGCAATTGCCCCTGTCTACTTAAAAGTGCACCTTGAACACACAATTAGACGGATCATTAGATACCTTCAGATGACCGAAGGGCAAACCGCCAAGAAATAAGAGTCCCGTTGTGCGCTATGCGCTCATTAACGAAGAGGAATTGTACGGATGTGTAAAATAGTTCCCATAGATAATTGGAACGAATCTGGAATTGTACGAAAGCGTCTGGACCATAATTCTGAAAAGACGACTGTTGTTTGTCAAAACAAATATACTTAGGTAATTCAAAATAAATCGAATAAATGAACAATTTGAAAATTTTAATCTTTTCAAGGGAAAAATAAATTTTTCGAAGTATATACCTAATAAAAAAGAAAACGTCATAATCTTATAATAAACTTCTCATGAAATTGCCCTTTCTAATCTTTTATTATTTATGTCGAAGGTTTCTTTATGAGGAAGCTGCGGTAATAAAACTATGAACAGTGACAAAATTGTTAAGGAAAATCTTCCTTAATTTACTCTTTTGATGTTCGTCGAGCAAAACAACCGCTTCGTGAATCGTAAGTACTTAGTTTACTACACTGCGGTCATTAAGAAACATTTGTATCGTTTTGATAATTAGCTACAGCTATCTCAATAACGAAACAAATTACGCAAATGATAATCATTGAAATCACACACATACTTAAACCCCTGAGACGACTTGTAAGCTCTGAATATGCCTTATCAGAAAGCGCAATTTTATTTCTCCGTGCTTTGAGAGATCCATCCACAAATAAATAGTTTGAAATTAAAAAAAACTTCTAAGTTACATTTTTGTGGCAGCTTTTTATTTACAAGGCATTTACGATGGGCTTCAAAAGTGCATGGCATGGACATCTCGGGGCGATAATCGCGTGAGCAGTGTTTAATCTTTTGATGTTATTTATTAACATACCCACCCGCGCGCGCGCGCTCGCGCGATTATCGCCCCGAGATGTCCATGCACTTTTGCAGCCCACCGTACTGTCCACTAATTTGATTTCTAGGCCACCATAGAACCTTGTCATCATGACATTAAATATAGAGAAACAAATTGATAATAAAAATTGGTAAAGGCGTTTTCTGAGGAGTTCGATAACAAACACCATGACACGAGATTTTTATATATTAGAAGATAGAAGAAGATTTATATAATCTGAATCTTGGAAACGGCTCCAATGATTGCCATGTAATTTAGTATGCAGGAGGTTTCGGGGGCGATAAATCGATCTATATCTCTGAGAAAAACGGTGTTTTCGAGTTTTAGTCCGAGCTGTAGCCCAGGTAGTAGAATAATTAACTATCTTTGATAAGGTTCCATGGTGCCCCAGGAATCAAATTGGTTGACTGACCACATCTCTGATTTCAGTTGATTCATTTGAGAGTAATAAAAGGGTGAATCAACTTTTTAGTGCCACCCGTTGCTATGGTTACACAAATTTTGTCCCTTGGATAACCTAAGCATTTTTCTATGAAACAGTATGAAGTGTCACTTGGACAACCGAGGACAGAGTAAACAACACAAAAAAGTTGATTCACCTAAAAAGTACAAATTTCAACATACTCGGGTGCTAGGCTGTCAAATGGTTCAAAAGCGTGAGTGAAAAATGGCAAATTCATGATGGTAGTGAGTTATTGGACTATGGTAAGTTTGCTTTAAAATGGTTTTGCAGCTAAAATTGGAGTGCTATATTCAAAATTAATTTATACGTTACTCAAATAAATGTTATGTTAATTTTAACGGAATGGAGAAACCTAAAAATCTATCAAAACGACTGAATAGTGTTCCAGTGTGGAAGTGAGTCTGTGTGTTAGCTCTTCATACATAATCGCTGAGCCGATTTACATGAGATTTGGTATGGTGTCACTTATGATATGACTCATAACTTACGAGTAATACCGTGTATGATATGCTTAGGGCATTTTGCGTTTAGGGCATTTTTTGTTCATGGCATTTTGCGTTTAAGCCATTTTGCGTTTAGGTCATTTAGCGTACGTAAAATAGGTCATTGTGCGACGGGGGGCAGTTTTTAATGATTCATGGTTGACATAATATTTGTAATGGTATGTAGATGTAACAAATGTCTTTTCACGGGTAATGTCATAGTGACACCTTCTTGCCCGACAAGGAAAATCCCTATGACACTTATTGTGAGAACTTTCAATGCTGCGTCAGGTATCACAAACGGTTCGATAATACCCCCTTAGCAACATAATTGAATATTATGAAATATTTTTGAAACCGATCATAAACATTACAAAAAATGTTTGAAGTGATTTATGTGCACAACAGCGGGATAGTGTTTTACCAAAATAGTTTTACGATTTACGATATTATCTGAAGGTAAGTCGGATGTCGATGGTTAGGGCGGGTGTCTAAAATTTTATGAAAAATATTTTTAAAACGTACTGGTAGCGTAGCACTAACGTTAACTATGTACTTCAAATTTCATACTTTAAAGTTTTAAATTAGACCTCGGAGCCTGGGTTTTGCGCGATCACCTCTTTAATACTCTTAGTATTGAACTACTTCACTGAATTTTAAAACTTTTATTTATCGGCTAACCCGATAGGACTCACTTTTTATAAAGCATTTCTTGTTAATTTTATTCCTGCTCTGAGTCACAGGTAGACTACTATATCATGATTTCCACTATCATCATTTCAGCCGAAAGATGTCCACTGCTGAACATAGGCCTCCCGCAAGGTTCGCCAAAGAGATCGGTCCTGCGTAATTGTTTACGCAAGAGTTTCTAATATTAAAATTATTGTGTGCCCTGTCATGGGTTGATTTGAAATTTAAATTTAACATCTACTAACATAGGCCAATAATATGTAATCATAATATGTAATTAATAATATGTAATCATGACAAAACAATGAATAATATAAATAATTAAAAATTGAAAAAGCTGTGAAATTCACTTTTTTATAAGTTAAGCCGCTTCAGAGATTACCACGAACACACGCACAGACAAATAGATAAGCAGGCAATAATTTTAATGTTTTGTTTCTCATAATTTTCAATGTACAGATACAGTACTACGGTTAGGGTTCGTAAATATCTAAACTTGAACCTTATGTTACGGTAATAAGTTCTATGTAAATATGTATAGATATTTATGAACGGCTGGTTATACAGATATTGGAGAACTCGACTGCACCTCCCGTGATTTCCTTGTCTAAACCCATAATGTGAGTATCGTTGGATAGGTCTTTTAAAAACATAGGTTTACTTAGGAGGTTTTTCGATCGAGGGATCCTTTTGCAAAATATTAAGCTTGAAATATTAAGAATTTTTATTTATTTATAACGAATTTAAGAGGGAAAATACCACAGCTTACTAACCTTTACAAATAATAATAGTTCTTTGTTTACTTTTAAATTTAGTTCATAGATTATTTTATTTAATACGCCAAATAAAGTCACAAAAAATCATCAGGAAAATAATTACATTATATATATTCCGACCGACGGCATGTATGCCGAGCCTGGCAGTAATTTGCAATTGTTTACGTCCACTGACCTTTCCTTGTACTTTTAATTTACATACAAAAGTGCGAGGGAGACCACTAATTCGTTATCGTGGAAAGATTACAGTTAAAAAAATCGGAAGCTATTCGAGCATTGCAACAATAAAATCCAAGCGTTCGTCAGCACAAGCGATACAGCAGTAGCAATGCATTGCAGACGGTGTCAATGTTACAAAAGCATAGTTGCGGTTGATTATGTACGTGTACTACCCTGGTTTTAAAAATACTGATGCGCCGCAGAAAGGCGGACGGAAATTTGGATGTCTACCTAACATAACTGGTATACAGGCGTTCTGAGCAGATACTGAGATTACATAGTACCCCCCAGGCTTTTGCTTTCAAAATTCAAAAATTAAGTTATGTCTGGTAGCTCGGGGATCTTACTGTATTATCTTCTGTGGTTTTGCAATATGAAACCTTTATTGTGACATACCTAAGCTAAAAATATAAAGTAGGTCCTGACTAATTTGCAGTCGGAACTTGTATTAGGTTTTAGTCGGTGCACTGTCTGAATGCCAGTCACGCCGCTCGGACGTTAGACTACTACTAAATTACTTCAATAAGTATTGAAACAACAAGTGACACAACAGCATCACAACAGCCAATTTTTTTAAACAACGAATACCGAAATTGATATTTGACACGCTTTTTTCTTTCCGCTTCATTAGTTAAACAACAAGCGAGTTATCTACTCGTTTCTAGTAAAAGTTTTAAATTTTATTCTCACTAACTGGTGCCCGCGACTCCGTTTGCAAAAAAACTAGTTTTATCGCTATCCCGCGGGCACTGTGCAATTTTCCGGGATAAATCAATACCAAATTTCATCAAAATCGGTTCAGCGTTTTAAGTGTGGAGAAATAAACAGACAGACACACTTTCGCATTTACAATATTAGTACAGAAGTATGGATTTTTAGACATTGGTTTTGCCAAAACAGGCAGCAATGAGCCAATATTGGATTTAGTGTCACATTCATAATTAACTTAAAACTTAAAGCATACGATTTAGGTACACACGAATATTTGAGTTTGTGGTAGAACGAACTACAGAGTCCTTGCCTTACCTACTGACCGTTTTAGGAATAAATAATGCAATTTGTTTGTTCTTACCATGTTCCAACGTTTTGCCTGGTAGCTACTTAACAGTTGTTTTATTTAGTGGGTAGTTTTATTCGTGACAAAAAAGGCAGCTTGGAAAACTAGTTACATCAGGAATCAGTTATGTATTTATAAGTATGTGTAAAATAATACTACCAGGACATTCCGGCGAATAAGATTGTCTATGTAAAAGCCTATTTAGAGGAAAGGCTTTTGCCCAGCAGTAAGTATCGCCTTTACTTCGTTTAATTTAAGGTTTGAATTAACGGTCAAATTGTAACATACGTTTCTCGGTATTTCGAACATAAATGGACTAAAAATACCTACATATTAATTAGCGTTTTCACTATAGAAGTTAACACAATTTTAAATAGTTTCGTTGTGTCATTTAAAAACGTGTGCAAACTTTACCGTTAAGTTTCAAATGTTAAAATAAATGAAGTATAGCTTAATAAACTATAAAGTCTCACTATATTAGACTAGAAAAAAAAAAGACTTAGCATAAATCTCAATATGAACTAGTACGGTCACGACCATTATTATTAAGACTCATTTTACAAAAAAAAACCTTTGGATTATCGTGTAATAACTAATAATATAACAGATACTAGCTGTTGCCCGCGACTCCGTCTGCGAAGAATAGGAGTATAAAAAATAGCCTACGACCTATTCTCAGACCTAACGAATATAGAGAAAAAATTTCACAAAAATCGGTCTTGCCGTTTCGGAGGAGTTTAATGTTTAATGTTAATTTGGGCAAAAAACGGCACAATATAATGAGTGAACTTAAAGAAAAACTTAAGTAACAAACACCGTGACATGAGATTTTGACGTGACAACGTATAATAAATCGATGAACGCCGGGTGCATACACGAAAAAGGATGACGCAATGTAACGTACGGCCAAGTAACTACTACTGTTTGACGTCTAACGTATTCAATCGAATTAAAAAGAAAATTGTTGATATAACCTTTTTCGTTAGCCGTATTGCAAAAAGTATTTTTTGCAATCTCCGCCGTGAAATATGGATTATGTATAGAGTTTGATATATGAAATTTCCTTTTTGATATTTTAGTTTAGTGCCACTTCAATGTGACATGGTTTTAAGTATGCTTATCATTTTCATGGGCCAACTGTACCTACAGAGCAGTGAAGGCCAGTTGCAATATTACATAATACAATCTTAGCACTAAACTATCGTCCGTAAACCACAGACTTACTCGTAGAATATAATATCAGGCTTGACATAACGAGTCCAAATAATGGCAAAAACGCACACATCTCTATCACACAAGCACTTACCGGTGAAAGGTTAATCCTGGTATATTTCCATATTGTAACACTTTCACAAAGGTAGGCAGGCACTACATTTCACCATCTTAAAATCTAAATCAGTTCTAATTTTGATGAGAAAAACATTAAAAAATTTCGGTTTACCAAAAAATTCGCTTGCAGCTTCGGCAGCTTATTTAGATGAACTGACGTTCAAAACATAGCATGTGTCATTTTTTTAAGGTTTCCTGGACGGTGTTGCGACACATGAGGAAACGGGATGACAATATTCCTGATTATTGTAGCGTGAGGGAATAGGAAATATGTACGCACACACACGTAGTTATGTCAAGTCTTAAGTCTGTGCCGTAAACCGACTTTACAGACAACCGGTTTTTATATATTAGATTAAACGATAAAGGGCTATCAATTAAAGTTCGTGACTCTACGTAAGCAAATTCAGAACTAAGTAACATCATTATACTTACATATGTATACATAACCCTCACCCCCTTCCCCTATTCCCTCTCCTTTAGGGCCGACAACGCACTGGCATCGCGTAAAGCGCTGCGGGTGTCTATGGACAGTGGTGAGCATTTAACATCAGGTGACCCACTAGTTCGTTTGTCTGGCCTTTCTAACATATAAAAAAAAAAAAAAAAAAAAAAACAAACAAGCATTTTTCAAGTTAATACTTCTTCATTTGAGCTAACTCAGTTCGAATAGATAGATTTTTAAGGTTCCATAACTCAAAAAGAAAAAACAAAACTCTTATAGGATCACTTTGTTTTCCGTCCGTCCGTCTGTCTGTCAAGACCCTTTATTTCGGGAACGCGTGAAATTATAACCATATACTCAGGTTTACAGTGCCATATATTTGTAATTTTATATTTCGTAACGGGGGTCCCGACAGTTTAAAACTTTTTAACAAAAAAATTAAACCGCCGAAACAACTGAAAAGCAAAAAATTATATACCTTTTTTGTTTGACCTTAATCTAGGTACCAGTTTGAAGTCGGTGCCTCAGCACGAACCAGGAGGAGTGATAGAAGCCAATCAGGTAGACGATTATAGTTCCACTCCTCCTGGATAGTGCTGAGGCACCGACTTCAAACTGGTACCTAGATTAAGGTCGAACAAAAAAGGTATTATTTTTTGCTTTTCAGTTTTTTCGGCGGTTTAATTTTTTTGTTAAAAAGTTTTTATTTTATACTTTTTTCCCATCCTTGGGGTAATTTTTTTTTCCAAATTTATATAATACCAACTTCAAGGTATTACCCTATCTAATAAAAAAGAATTATGAAAATCAGACTACACTGTAAAAAGTTACAATACAATACAATACAAATATTCTTTATTGATCACCAAAAACAGTACAGTGACATTACAAAAATAAAAATTCAGGTAGACAATAGGCGGTCTTATCGCTAAAAAGCGATCTCTTCCAGACAACCAATTACTCAGAAATTAATCAATCATCCCCTGTTTTCCTACCCTTAGGGTAAGAATATTATTTCCAAATTTAAATGGGACCACCCTTAGGGTATACGCTTTCCAATAAAAAAAGAATCATCAAAATCCGACTACTCTGTAATAAGTTATGCGTGGTCATATAGTACAATCAACGACTGAACAATCAATCATCCCCTGTTTTCCTACCCTTTGGGTAGATATTATTTCCAAATTTAAATGGGACCACCCTCGGGGTATACGCTTTCCAATAAAAAAAGAATCATCAAAATCGGACTACTCTGTTAAAAGTTATGCGTGATCATACATTAAAAAAATATATATACACGTCGACTTGAGAGAGAACCTCCTCCTTTTGTTTTCGTCGCTTGAAAATGGGTCTTGGGCTCTTGCAACACTGGATTATAATAGATACGGCCGTTTACAGCATATAATTATTTTGACATACATACATTTGCTCAACGAAACCTAAGATTTATAAAAAACCGGCCAAGTGCGAGTCGGACTCGCGCACGAAGGTTTCCGTCCCATTATCTATTTAAAATTGCGGTTTACGATTTATGACGTATTAAAAAAACTACTTACTAGATCTCGTTCAAACCAATTTTAGGTGGAAGTTTACATGGTATGGTATGGTGTACATCATATATTTTTTTTTGTTATATAATTCTCTTATTTTAGAAGTTACACACATTTTACCTTTGTTTCTTGTCTCTCGTGCAAACTATTCAGTTTAGAAAAAAATTATATTAGGAACCTCAATATCATTTTTGAAGACCTATCCATAGATACCACACACGTATGGGTTTGATGAAAAAAAAATTCGAGTTTCAGTTCTAACTATGGAACCCCAAAAATTTATTGTTTTTTTTTTCTATTTTTGTGTGAAAATCTTAATGCGGTTCAAAGAATACACATCTACTTACCAAGTTTCAACAGCATAGTTCTTACAGCTTCGGAAAAAAGTGGCTATGACATACGGACGGACAGACAGACAGACAGACAGACATGACGAATCCATAAGTTCCGTTTTTTGCCATTTGGCTACGGAACCCTAAAAATAAAGGCAACGCGTAACGCAACATATTTGTTCGTTGAACAAAGTTCTGCTGATAAAATCAAATAAATAATAGTAGAATAGAGAGGTAGACCAAATAGAATTGGATCGGATCAAGTTAATTAACAATTTAAAACCCTGGCCATTAGGCTTCTTATTTAATAATGTACTTATTCAATAATGTATTCATGTAACAATACTGTTTTTTACTTTCGTGATTTTTACTCATAATTTATATTAAACGGGACTTATCACGCAAAAAATATTTACCTCGACGTTTCGGCCACATTGCAGCAGCCGTGGTCACGAGTTAACTGAAGTATAGATAGGGTGTCAAGTTCGTTTAGCCGCTCGAGTCTTTCGAACTACCCGCACTTGATCCCGATTAGAATCAGCACCCGTATCTCGAGCTACCCGCACTTGATCAAGATTTTTTAACGGCACCCTATCACACCGACACACTACACTCACAACATCCGACGATCTCTCCGAAAATTCATCCCGACGCCAACATTTGTTTATAACAGGATTCCACGAAGACGAAAGCTTATATACCTATCCATCCTCCCAGTTGAATTTTTTGTGCTTTTTAATTTCAACTGCTTCACGCACCGTTCTAGAGTAGAAATGACGTTCTGTTGAGAGAATTTTGGGATTGTGCATTTCAATCCAGTGGTTTGGTCCTGACTCCAATAAATGTTCGGCTATGGCTGACTTATTTACTTGGCTTTTGAAACGTCGAGGTAAATATTATTTGAGAGAGAGAGAGAGAGAGAGATATGTATAAACATCTCTAAGACCGTGGAATTGTTGTTCAGTAATTAGTTGAGTATATAAATAAACCTGTGTCTTAAGAAACTGTATTTTAATCCCAACCTCATAGGGTAACCTTTAACTAGTTCAACTACAACTATTCTTTCTTAATTACCTACCGATCTTTTCTTGATTAGCACAAACAAAAATTATTATCATTACATTGGCCTTGATCAATTCCAGGAGGTGGTTGGTACGGGCTTGTTTGGTACGGGCTTGTTCGGTACGGGCTCGTTTGTTACGGGTTCAGTTCCTGACCCCGTATAACTGCACGACGCGGCTGAAGGCGCCGGCGAAAGTTAAGCCTAGTTTTAATCACAAATTTAGAGTTAAGTAAACGTGATCAGCCAAACATTCAACCAATTTCTACCCCCCTTCGATTAAAGATAAGTGTTACCCTAGAATAAGGGTACGTTTGATTTAAGGTTTAACTTCCTTAAGATTAAGCACTAACATAGAGGTTAAGACCGTGGAATTGTTGTTCAGTAATTAGTTGAGTATATAAATAAACCTGTGTCTTAAGAAACTGTATTTCAATCCCAACCTCATAGGGTAACCTTTAACTATTTCAACTACAACTATTCTTTCTTAATTACCTACCGATCTTTTCTTGATTAGCACAAACAAAAATTATTATCATTACATTGGCCATTGGGTGTATACAGTTGTCAGGAAAAGATACAAAAAAAATCATCGAATAGTATAAATTGGGCCCCACTCAGCATAATGTTGCGGCAAACCACAACGCTGTTTTTCAGTGGGACCCAATTAAAAACTAAACACAAAAAAAACAAACAACACATTTGCGTGATAAGTCCCGTTTAGTATAGTAATTAGGAATACCCAATAATCCTGAAATCGTTTTTTGCTGTTATGATCATTTGATACCGAATTTAAAGAGTGTGGTACTTGTAAAAATTACCAAGATAGGGAGGGTCCCGTTGAATTGAATATGTAAATCCCGTTGTCATTACCCCGTAAGAAATTGCAAAATTCTTGAAGTTAGTTTTTTACTGTTATTATTATCTACATGCATGCCAAATTTAAAGAACTCGACTAATCATAGGGAATTTCGAAAAATCATTTCTTAGCGGATGCCTACGTCATAAATTCATAATAGCTATCTGTGTGTCAAAGGGTATAGCCGTGTTTGTATGGGGCATTGGCCCCAGAAGCCAAATCGATTGTCGTTTTGCTTGTTTGTAAGCCCAGATGTAAGATGCTATTTCATAAAAAAAAAACATCGAAAATGCTGCAGGTTTTTGAGAAAATTAAAAAAAAAGGAAATTGGTTTTCTTTTTTTTTTATCTAAACTACAGAACCGTTTTTTTTGTAACTTACACACATTATGTAAGTTATAATAGTTAATTGTAGTTTCTAAAAAAATTGATTTCCAAATATCCTTATAAGTAGTGAAATTTTCATTTTTAAGTTTTCAATATTTTTTTTTTAATTCCCGTTATAGGGATTAACCACCAATTTTCGTTATATTATGTAGAAACTATTATTCCATAACATATATTTTTTTCAAAAACATGCACTTGGATCAACATAGCCAAAATGAAACAAATTTACGGTATATCATACATTTAATGGACTTAATATAGCTAACTACAAGAATCTAATGAAAATAACATAAGAGCATCGTGAAAATAAAATGTCTATAGTACAAACAGGAATACATCTAACTGGCCATCAGTAGGTCTTACTTCAATGTTAATAAGGTCTACCGATGGTCAGTTAAGTTTGTGGTTGATGGTACAGTAGAGGGCATAAATATCTATACAGCCACATAGCGTCAAATATATGTGTATATATCGACCTTATGGTTAGAGGCATAAAGGTGTCTAGATATTTTTGACGTCTTGGTAACGTATATAATTTATGCTCTTGAATGTACAACATTGATTATTGTCTCGAGATGTATTAATAAATACTAGTCGTCATCACTATCTGTGTCAATCGTTACAGTTAAGCCTTCATTTTGGAAAAGGGAACTTTCCTTTTTAACAATTTGTCACGTTTGAAATTCAAATTCGTAAAGAGCGGCGGGCGATACGGGACCGGGCGAGTTCTCCCGGTTGTGTCTGTTCACATACACACGGTATTTTTACCCTGTTGATCCAAGTGCATGTTTTTGAAAAAAATATATGTTATAGAATAATAGTTTTTACATAATATAACGAAAATTGGTGAGTGTCCCTATCACGGAAATATAAAAAAAATATATTGAAAACTTAAAAGTGAAAATTTCACTACTTATAAGGATATTTGGAAACCCATTTTTTTTTAATAACGCATCTTTATTACTTACATAATTTCAATTTTATTTTTTTTTAATTTTTTCTAACCTGCAGCATTTTCGATGTTTTTTTTTATGAAATAGCATCTTACATCTGGGCTTATAAATTGATGAGTCAGTCAGTCAGCACTACTCGTTTATATTATTTAGATTAGATTATACTATCTGTTGCCTGCGGCTTCGGCCTCGTTTTTCAATTATTTTTTTCATAAGAATCTTCTCCTGACAATAACAGATGCAAGAAATAAAAGAATTAGCGAAATCGGTCCAGCCGTTCACCAAACCACCAAACCACCACCAAAGGAAATAGGCATCCACTTATATAGAAGATTATTATTCTCGTTAAATTACATGCTGTGCACTGAGATTTAACGATGTATTTACAGAAACTTTTAGGATAAGTAAAACTGTTTCCATGCCACGCCATTGCAACTAGATACTCGGGAATGAATAAAGTAAGAGAAAGTCTAGTGGCGACAGTCAGGAGTCTGTCTGTCTTATGGTATGGGCTATATAACATGTAGGCAACCGATAAAGTCCTAGACCTTGAAATAATACAGTGGTTCGCGTAGGGACAGCCAAGCAGGGTAGCGGTCATGCCTAGGATCAAGGATGCCGTGGTAGCTGTCACGCACTCTGCTCAGCATAGACCTTTACGAAGTTGATGCAAATAATATTAAATATGTACACTGACAAGCAAAAATAAAGGGTCGGTTACAAAAATGACGATAACTACAAAACCCGCAGTGATAGCTTCTTCGAGTAAAATGAGTTTAGTAAAGATTTTTAGTCTCAATTAAACTTTGTCTTGGTAAGAATAAAACTCTTTACTAAACTCATTTTACTCGAAGAAGCTATCACAGAGGGTTTTGTAGTTATCGTCATTTTCAACCGACGAAAACAAAAGGAGGAGGTTCTCAAGTCGACGTGTATATTTTTTTTATGTATGATCACGCATAATTGAAACCGACCCTTTATTTTTGCTCGTCAGTGTAGTTGAATTTCTTGATCTTAAATAAGTAATATAATAATTTAATAATTAATAACGTAACGTAAAAGGTACGTGAAGTTGTTCTGTAGAAATATAGTCGTAGATTTTACACTAGAAGTCTGAAATATCAACGAAAGGTGGAGACGGAAAAATTTAACACCCCTTTACCTACCCACTGCCAGTCCGCCCACCACTCAGGGTGTTTCAGAACAATATGACTTATAACGTTTAGTAAAGTAACTTTGCTATTGCACGTTATTATGATTTGATTCATAGTGGTAATGCTTGACCTAATTAGCCAAGTACATAAAAATAATGGCAGCAAACCTATAATTCGCGTTCCAACCTAGTATTTGGGCACAATGACAATAATTTCCCTATCAATACATTGTGTTCCACATATTCACGTCATTTCGAAGCACTTGTTTGGTATGGAACACAACAAACGTATCACCAATCATTACATTTTCAGATTTCTTCCGCGAACTTTTTAGTGGAAGGTTACAAATAGACTAGTTAAGTTATTAATCCTGCGGGAAAGAAATTTCGAGAACTCAAGTTCGGAAAAGGAAATCTCTTGATCTCCAATTGCCGTTCTGGATCGCAGTAGGTGTCAATGTCAACGCGATGTGAGAGCTTGCATACTGTATTATTTTATTACAATGGCTGTCAAACAAGCCGACAACGGGGAAATCAGACAAGGCTTTCATGGCGGCATAATAGTGCGGACGATGCGAGTGAAATTGACAACTGGCGGAAAGAAACTTGTACATTAAGAGGCGAACACCACCGGAATGCAATTAATAAAGTGGTAACTAAGTAGAAGTCTTCTTGAAAGGATCCAAACTGGTAATCTTATAATACAGGGTTATTTGTAATTCACTGACATCCTCTTAACCCTGATTTCCTATCACTCAAACAAATGTTTTTTGATTTACGATTTTTAAAATGAAGAACTTTTTTTTCCATACAAATACACAGAGTATCGTATAAATAAGAGGTAGTTTCAAATTTTCAAAACGTTATTACACCAAAAATATTAAGTTATGACAAAAGCCGTAAAACAAAAAACATTTGTTTAAGTGGTAGGAGTTTAGGGTTAAAAGGATGCTAGTGAATTACAAATAACCCTGTATACTCAATGCTACACTATTTTTAACGTCTTTATAAAATTAGCCCATTTATTTATCTATCTTTAAGGATGTATTTAAAATTACATTTATGTTAAACAAGAGTAATCAATAGTTTCAGAAGCTTTTTCCTGCGGGTCGTAAAACAAGATGTTGGATATATTTTTGTAAAGCTTCCGTGTGAATAAAAGTTATGAAGTAGGTAGTAGAAAATGTAAAAGCTTTACGGTTGAATAATTACTCATTTTAATTCTTATGTTAGAACTATTTAACCGACCAGTTGATTTTTTCCTATCACTTCGTTTTTCTTCGGTGGCTAACAACATACGACCTTCGGAAGAATCGATTTATAATAAAAGATAATAATAGCTGTTCTGAGAGATATGAGGGAGCGTAGAAGGATGTTACAGGTATAAAATAAACATACACACAAGATCAACCACGGGAGAATAACTCGTAACATCGCTACCAACTAAATGAAGTAACAAGTGTTATAGTATAGGAATTCGCAGTATAAAAACAAAATAAATAAAATCGCAATATAAAATGAAATTGCCCTTTTTTAACCCATTTGGCCAACGCACGGCCGTTTTGCCATTTCAGACTAGCGGCAATTTCATAGGTAGAGATCGAATTAAACGGAAATAAAACGTATTCGTAGTATTCAGACAAAAGAATAAGACGCATCTTGCCAAGAATGGGACGTGGATACATTCGGCTAATCATTAATAGTTCACAATCAATCAATTTTCAACGTTCAGTTTTAATAGTTTGACGACCAGATGGCCTAGTGGTTAGAGAACCTGACTACGAAGCTTGAGGTCCCGGGTTCGATCCCCGTGTCGGGGCAGATATTTGTATGAAAAATACGAATGTTTGGTCTCGGGTCTTGGGTGTTAAATATGTATATAAGTATGTATCTATCTCTAAGTATGTTTATCCGTTGCTTAGTACCCATAACACAAGCTTTGCTTAGCTTACTTTGGGAATAGGTCAATTGGTATGAATTGTCCCGTGATATTTATTTATTTATTTTATTTATTTCTAAATATCATGCTATTTTCAGTCAAATAAAAGCGCATCGAAATCCAGATTAGAAACTCTTCCATAAAATACAATATGTAAGATGTAACAGTAAATGTAATGTAAGTTATATTGTCATGTTTTTATAGAGACTGTATCCTGTGGACAAACTGTTAAACAGTTTTGCATGGCTATATGGAAACACAAATACTTGTTAAAGACAAATAAATTATTTCATTCCAAATTTCACTGCTGTAACACATCAGACAGACCTAATCTGAGAGTTGTTTTTGGTTCTCGCTCTCTGTCTAGAAACCTTAAACAGGTGTTAAATACCGGTCCAGAACAAGGACAGTTTGAAATTAAGAGATCCCACAAACAATAAAATAATTAATTGAGCCCGGAACACGTTAATATGATACACGTGTCGTAGGCGAACAAAACTTAGCCTCACCTCAGTAAACATCTTATCAAACCATAATTTTCCGACCTAAATTAAAATTAAACCCTCTCGGTTCTCATTTGTTTGTATACATGTTAACATATAAAATTGACAATGAAGGGTAATATAACAGGTATTCAAAATTGATTTTCAGAGACATACAGATAAATAACCTAACTGGTGCAGTATTTATTTATTAATGTATTGGTTTAGCGCGTCGCGGATAGAGCCGGACAACATCACACAACTCACAACAACGTACGCTTTTTTCTATGGACAAAATAATATGGATTAAATACTTAACTACCCTGATTAACACTGAAGACTTACTTGGTGACGTATTCGTCTTCATTCTGAAAGACCAAATGAACTCTATGCTGCGTACAAATGGCAATAAAGAAAGTCAGAGCAGATAATCAAAAACGCTAACGCTTGAACAAAGTGCCTCGTAATAACAGTAATATAATACATAGAAAAAAAAATACTTTAAAATCGCACTTGTCAAATTTTATTAAAGGCCCCGATTGTATAAGCGATACGAGCGAAGCGGTTTAACACCTTGAACACAACAGTAACTGACCAAAACTAAACAGAGAAGCCCTCTCCGTAGCAAATTTCGATAATGGTACATACGCGTGACAAACTTCTTTTGTAAAGAATTAGCTAAAATTCAAGGATTTATGATAGTCCAATCAACAAGGAAGTGGCGCAAGGAATCTGATTAACAACTCTCAATTTTTCGTATATATAACACTTTTTATACGTTTACTCTATAATATACATATTACACAAAAAATGCTGACTACATGACTAACTGACTAACATCAACGCATAGCCCAACCTACCGGGCCTAGAAGCTTGAAATTTCCTTAAATTATGCAGGCAAACACTGAGAAAAGGTTTTTAGAAATTCAACCCCTAAAGGGCTGAAATAAGGGATCAACCGAAAGGACTGCTGAAACTACAAGCGTCATATTCGAAGTTGTAGATTTCATTGAAAATAAATATTGAAATCCGTTATCGTTTTCTTGTAAATCAATCCTCTAAGGAGAGAAATGTTGTATCTAAAACCGAAACCTCTGAAGCTATAGATTTCAAATTTTACATTTCAGCTACCACGTTAAGTTTTTGGAAATGACTCTAAAAAGAAGAATTAAGGAAAGAAATTTAATGAAATGTGTTAAAACGAACTGTCATTACGTTTTTGAAGATCAACACAAAAGGTATGAAATATTGCATGGAAAATAGAAACTACGAAAAAAGCTAGTTACTTGATATTAAAGAGTAAAAACTTTTCATTCATTCATATAGCTTTGTATGGAAAACGATACTTTACATTTATCCCAGAAAAAGGAGCTCCGCCCTAAGTGTCCTGCTCCGTAGCTGTAGTACTACCACAACGCTAAACAAACAGGCATAAATTATATATCTAAAATAAATAAAAGCTTGTTAAAATATACCACAAATGTACGAGTAATACCACGGCTGAGTATTCTTCTTGGCATCGACGACACAAATATTTTTTTTGTGGAAATCGGCGTCGTATCATTTTTAATTTGACTTTAATTTAATTACACACATTTAACGTACTTTTTCATATAGAAATTATGCCTTTTTAGCGAGCTGGTAGACTGATCATCTGTTACACGTTTATTTTGATCTTTTCCCAAATGGCTGCATTTACATAATGTCAGCAAGTCTGTTCCCAAATACGAGTCATATAATACGTAGATGCACGATCGCCGCTCGAAAAATGGAGTTGTCAAAACAAGGCGCAATTCATCAAATTGCCTTCTTTCTCTCTCAGTCGCCTAGTAACCGTCAACGTGAAATGTCGTTGACAATGCCGAAATGCGTATTTAAAAAATGCAATAAATATTATAACTCCGAGTTAACTGCTAACCCAGGGTTAAAAAGTGTCAAAATGTATGGAACTGTCGTTCTTAACCCAGGGTTACTGATTTAATTTTTTAACCCTGGACTGTGCAAGTGGCCCTAAGTGTTGCCATAAGTTAGTAATGTCGCGACGGAGAGGATTTTTGAGTTTGTTTTTGTATAAGACCTTACATCTACGTATTATATGATAGAAGAGTATATCTATATTAATCGGTTTTCCAAAAATGTTCGCTTATTGTAATGTCTGTCTTCAAGAATGGAAGTTTTCTGTAATGTTTGCATTTCAACCATTCTTTGTTCCCAAAATGAATATATTTTTACAGGCTTTTATTTAGCTCACCCTGTTTGTTTTATTCTTGGGTCAAATCTTAGAAGTCGAATTTGACCCACTTCCAGTGGTTGGATTCACCTGAAATTTGGTATACTTATGTAGGTTGGATGACAATGCAAGTAGGGTAGACTGGGTACGGTTGTGCCAGGTTACGGTAGTGACAGTCGTTGTAACAGCGAAACCATACGGACTGCGGGGAAGGGTCCAAGGGGAAAGGAAAGCGGCATACAGGTCTAAACGTGTGTATTGCGTCAGCCAGCACGCAACGTAACGAAAGCAGGAGCCCACATTGCTTTTCAACAATGAAATAGTTATTTGTTATACAAGGGGGGAAAGTTGTATTTTACCTGCGAGTGTTCATTTGAAACACGAGCTATCGAAAGGATTCTATGATTGACCACGAGCGAAGCGAGTGGTTCAAAAATAGAATCCTTTCGATAGCGAGTGTTTCAACACACGAGACGTAAAATAACTTTTTAATACAGTTGCTCAAAAAGTGGCGTATTGCAGGGACGTATAGCGTTCGGGATGTGGGCTATTACGTACTCGAGCTTTTTCTTTACCTTTTCCGAACTCGTGCGTTCTCTTTCCAAACTGTCAAAATAATGTCTATTAAAAAGAAAAAACCAACCACGAAGTTTTTACTAAAAAAAATTAATCGAAGTTTTTATGATTCATGCAAATATTTCTAAAAAGAAGCTACTAATTTGTTTCAATATCAGATTTAATGATTTGATTCAATGAGTTAGTTAGGTTTCATTTCATCTCATTAAATTTCATTTTCATTTCATATCAATAAAAAAATTCTACTGAAGACTTGGCTGTATGGGCATAGTTCCCTTTGCCTACCCAGAATGGGTGAAGAAAACAAAAAAAAATCTCTGCTTATGTTCTTTTACGGTTGGCGCCATTTTCCAAAAATGTTATTTGCGAGTTTAGTTGTTTGTTGCACAAAATGAGTAATTTCGACGACATTTTATTTGAATTAACACCACCAGAACTCAGTATAATTGCACAAAATGCTTCGGAGAACATTTTACCGGAAAATTCAAAAAGTCGCTACATATCTACATACAACGAATTTATTGCGTGGAGAGAAAAGAAAAAAGCAAATAGTTTTTCAGAAAATGTTATGTTGGCATACTTCTCCGAACTCTCAGCAAAATTAAAACCTTCTACGTTATGGTCGAGGTTTTCCATGATAAAAAGTATACTGAAAATAAGGAACAACGTGGATATAAGTGAATACCCAAAACTAAATGCTTTCTTAAAACGACAATCAGACGGTTTTACAACTAAAAAGTCGAAAATATTAACATCGAATGAAGTGGAAAGGTTATTGAACGAAGCTCCCGATGATCGTTATTTAGCCACAAAGGTAATTTATTAATAAATACTTATATTTTTCTTTAGTATTTAGTTTACGAAATCGCAAAATACAGTCAATATATTATTTAAAAAAATATTAATCAAATCCCTTTTTTTGTAGGTTGCGCTGATTTTTGGCGTTGTTGGAGCTTGCCGCACAGAGGAGTTAGCCAATATTACTTTAAAAGATATATATGTTATATATGTGAATTATAACTTTTATAAGAAATAAATGATTGGTTAGTTGATTTTATTGTGTTTTTATTATTTTATTAAATTGCTACATTTTTTCGCAACTGTATTAAAAATAGTTGTTCAGTACACGTGCGGAACCGTCATTGCAACTTGTTCCGACTGTCAACCCTCACCTTCGGCTGCGCCTCGGCTCGGGTAGACATTTGTCGGAACTCTTTGCAATGACAGGCTTTCCGCACTCGTAATGAAATATACTATTTCACCCGTGTATAACACAAAACTTTTCACCTCACTACAGCGAGGAAAATAAGAAAAAGAGTTTGTACTATCAATTATTATTTATTTACCTCTTTGTCAATACTTTAATTTTGAAGTATTGGTAAAATCAAAAATAATGCAAAATAGCCTAAGCATATCCAGTCTTTATGGAACTACTCCAATACCGACATTCCGCAAGTTCAATTCCGCATTTTGCACGGTTTCCCGTAATTCCACAGGTGTTAATACGTCTTCTTCACTCGAATCACTCATTTTTAATAACAAAATAACTAGAAAAACATGCGAATATTTAACATTGACGGCTTAATTAATTGAAAAGTTTTGATTGACTTAAGTTTTTTTTTAATATTTCGGATGCGTTTGGTTCGCACATCGACTTACTTGGACTGTCAGAACATTTTATCCGTTTTTACAACAAGAATGAAGGTTAATGTTGAATGCTGATATTTATGAATTAAAATAAAGCTGTAAGACTGTATTTAGTGTTTTTTACTCGATGCAATTAATATGTGATGTTCAAAATTCAGCACTTAACGTTATACGTTTTGTTAGCTGTCAAATATCACTTAAGCTGGGGGGTTACTACGAAATACGAAGTTCGAAGTTCGGATTGTGCGGTTCCTCTCACTCTCGTAATAAATACCATTAGCGTGAGCGGAACGGCATGAAACGAAGATCGAATTTCGCGCTTCGTAGTGTAGGGCCTGCCTTCAAATGTCAAAACTCTTTCTTCACAAGTGGATAAAAAGCGATTTTCTCAATAGATGTCAAACAAACAAAAAGGGCTTTCCGAGCTAGTGAGGTGAAAAATAAGTTTTTTTGTTCAATATCTTCTAATATTTACTGATATTTGTATACAGATAGATTACATCATATATTTTTTGATTAAAAGTTCAATATTAGTAACTAATTACGAGTGATTACTTTTTACGTAGATTATTTGGCCCAGTCAGGGCGAATTTTGTTTTCGAAATTGAGCGTTGGGTACGGTTGTGACAAATTTTGTGGATACGGTTGTGACATACATATATTTTTATTTTTTGCTTTCAGATGCCCAGAAAACGCTTCTGGAAGACTGAAAGAGCGCGGTCTGGCACTAGTAAATATAAAGATGCTTGCGAAGAAGTGAAACGTGGGACTTCTTTACGGAGAGTTGCGGATATGCATGAAGACTGTCATTATAATAGCGTTAACTGATACAATTTATGAATATTATTTATTAAGCGTATCATAGTTACGGTAATTTCAGTTTAGTTAACATTTAGACTGATTTTAAAGAAGTTTGTTATGATAACATTAGATGGTGCAGTGTCTTATTAATTTAAGAATAAAAATGATAGCAGATTTTAGTTCATTTCCTTTATGAATGTTAACTATGTATAGAAAAAAATATACGTTGTGTTATGTTACATATTTATAATAATAAAAGACATTATAAGCCATTTCTTTGTATGTTTATTTCTGTCACTACTGACCCCAACCACTGTCAGAACCGTCCTTGGGGTGTGGCTGGTTGTGACACTTTTTTTTTTTAATTTGATGCTATTACTAATACAGCGTATTGAGGGACAACATTTGAGTAATTTAAGGTTGACAAATGTACAAATTACGATTCAAGCTACTTTTCTCGCAGTTAAGTAGTAAATTAACAAAATTATTGGTGATCAAACCAAAATTGTCACAACCGTACCCAATCTACCCTACAGTCAACAAAAAGTACAGTCAGGTAAAAAGCTTGCTTTAAAAATGATTTTTTTAACAAAACTTATTGTAATGTATGTTTTCTAAAACGTCGGTACAAAATCGTAACATACGAGGGGCGTTCAATATAAAGTGAGAATGAGATGCAAACTCTTTCAATATTAGGAAATTAAATACTGGCCGGTAAAGCTAATCTATCTAGCTGATTGCTATGAAAAAAAAACTAACTGTCTTTTGTTTAAAAAAAAATACGGTAATTTCTTTGCAATGCTATTGAGTACGTTGGCGAAAATGGAGAAAATTGAACTGCGCGCCGTTATCAAATACTTGTGTTTGAAAAATTTTTCTACGGACCAAGTCAATTTGGATTTGCGGGACACTTTAGGGTCTAATGCTCCTCCGTATTCGACAGTCGTACGTTGGTGCGCCGAATTTAGACGTGGAAGAACATCGACAATGGACGACCCCCGCTCTGGACGCCCTACTACAGCAGTAACTGAAGAAATTGTGAAAAAAGTCGAAAACTCAGTTTTGGCGGATCGTCGTGTCACGGTTCGTTTTATTGCTGAAAATGTAAAGATTTCAACGGGGAGCGTGCATAATATTTTACATGAACGCTTGGGTATGAAAAGGTATCTGCGCGTTGGGTACCAAGAATGCTTACTGACACGCAAAAACAAACTAGACTCGAGATTTGTCAAGAAGCTTTGAACCTGATGCAGCAAGACCGGGAACTTTTTTTGGCGCGATTTATAACAATGGACAAAACATGGCTCCATCATTACGACCCAGAAACGAAACTGCAGTCTATGACATGGAAAAGGCCATCATCTCCAACTCCGAAGAAATTCAAGGTGAGCCCATCTGCCGGTAAGGTCATGGGCACTGTTTTTTGGGATGGTAAAGGGGTATTAATGATTGAGTATCTCGAGCATGGAGCCACTATTACGGGCACATTATACGCCAAACAAATAGCAACATTGTGCAATGAGATCCGCGAAAAACGGCGAGGTAAACTCTCGAAAGTTGTGCTGTTCCACCAGGACAATGCCCCGGCACACAAGTCCGCCGTTGCAATGGCTGCAATTCGTGATGCTGGGTTCGATATCCTTAAGCATACTCCGTATTCACCAGATCTCGCTCCCAGTGATTTCTACCTATTTCCGAGATTGAAACAATACCTGAGAGGCCAGAAATTTGAAGACGACGACGCGGTAGTCGCTGCAGTACAAGATTTTTTAAGTACTCAAGATGAGACCTTTTTTAAAAATGGAATTTAAAGTTTAGAAAAAAGATTTAATAAGTGTATTATGCTAAAAGGTGACTATGTCGAAAAATAAAATTACATTTAGTAAAAGTTGTTTATAAAATACTCATTCTCACTTTTCCAAGAAAAACTAAAACACTTCTTAGATAAGGTAAACGTTCCAATGCTCAATACCTCAACGCCCAGTAGGTAGATGACACCCATCTGTCACCGCTCTTACTATGACATAAGATTGAAGGTGCCTTGTATTGGGTCAGTGTCGAGCACAGGGACGTTCACCTTAAGCCTAAAATTACAGTTTTCTGTGTGTCAACACATGTTCCACGGTTGTCTAAGTTATTGTGGTAATACGTTTTAAGTTGTAATTATAATATTTTCAACGTGTCCGGAACTCTCAGTGAGCCTGAGTCAGACCCACACTAGGCCGACTATTTTACTCTTTGAATGTGACTTTCGCATGTATGTTCCTTTATAAAGGTTGCTTAGAAGAAATCGCTATGTAACAATAAGGCCGCTTATTTTTTATCTTGTAATCTACGTACTTACTATGTTTTATTTATTTATGGTGATTGTATTGTATGTCTATGAAATAAATAGGTATTAATTGAGACTCACGTGTGATGTATCTGAATCTGAGCTCAACAGGTTAACTATTGTCATAAAAATTATTAGTCTCTTATTAAGGGGTAAGTACTTACACATATTAGCAGAGCTCTAAAATGTTGAATTATTTTATAGTTTCGAGGAAAAGTTGCATTCAAGCACCCTTTCAACAAGTATTCGTCATAAACGTCTCGATTTATGAGCCGATTTTGCAAACTCTATGTAGAGACTACAATCTAGATATTCTCTGTTGATTAAATGACTATCTTCTGACCAGTTAAGATTAGGGTTACTGACTGAGTATGGTGAACTTCAAAGTTACTTGAGATTATTATTGTAATTCTAAAAATAAAATCTTTTCATGGTGCAGCGAAAATATCTCGTTTAAAAGGTGTTTCGTTATATTCGTCAGTTAATGTATGTTGTTAATAATATACTTTGGTAACGGCAGTAAATTTGTAAAATAACATTACATAAGTATGAAATGTAGAGTATTAACTACTTACATAATAATTAATCTCGATCTGTATTTGAGGTCATGGTCATGTTTTAATTTCCTGACTGATAATACAATTTCAGTCTAGTTATTCAAAAACGGTTCGCTTAAAAATTCCAAAAAGAAAATTATTCAATTTTCGTTGTTCCCTTTCTCCTTCTCTCTCTATCTCGTTCTTTCCCTGTCATGTCTACAATCAAAAAATATCCTTCAAGTCAGTAAAGATACATCAAGAACCACGCGGCCTATAAGCGATAACGTATTTGGCCCGGTTTCTTTCTAGGCACATACCTTTGAATAAGTTCTGTGCTTAGACTTCGAATCAACAGTTACAGATTTCGGGTACCCGCTATATAGACTGCCTATACGACAAATAAATCAGAACTCAAGACATGCGCAGTAAGAATAAGAATAGGTAACCTATCACGTGAAAGTAAGCTTTCGTGTCCTATTCCTTGATTTTTTAAATTACATTTCAGGAGTTTTTATTAGCGTAACATCTTAAGGAATTTAACACAAAAAAAATATTATGGTCCAGTATGCATTATATTTCACGACTGCGTTTAACAAACCGCTCCACAAATACCGATACCGATGATTCCTCGTGGTTTACGATTTAACAATCTAACTTTAGACATATAAACCAGATGGCTAGCTCACGCTCAATAGAAATATTTGAATACACTTTACGCACACTTCTATTAGAGAATGAGATAACTAAAAAATAAGATAGAACAGAAACATGAATAACAAATAAAAAGAAACGATTGAAAAGCTTTATTAAAACGATATTACAATTTAAATTGTTGATCGCTAACAATAAAATCTAAATATGTAAACATAAAATCAGAAACAAAGGACATTTTGAAATAATCACGTACCTTTCTAAATCCGCTGTGTGAGATCAATCAAAATTATGACAAATGTGTCTAGGCGCTCGTTTTCAGATGCGTCCACCGCGATATTAATTAGCTTCAGCGTTCATGATCGCGTGAATGAAATAGGTAAACGCCGCGCGTAATGCACTGTTTACAAGGCCGGCGCCGACGGCGACCGCTAGGCGAATATCCCGAGAAAACGTCGTGCACGAGCGGCCACACGAAACGTTCAGATCGATACCGCCACTGCCGCGCGCTCCCTTTCGAGTGCTCCTATATAATCAGGAGACGAGGGTTACAGATGACCGGTGCCCGCTATAACCTACTCTTGATCAGACGGCTCCAACCCTATCATGTGTTCTCTATGGCTAATATCTAACGTAATGATTCTTAGTTAGCTCTGCAAAAGCACTTTAAGTTGTGACGTAGTAGGACACAAGAGAAGCGGGGAGCATGCGCGGTGCGAGGTAGGCGCGGCGGCGCAAGGCGACCAGGCGACGAAGGCGGAGGCGGCGGCGGCGGCTTTACCGACGTCGACGATCACAGCGCTGAGAACAAAGCAAGGCACGTCTATTGCCCAGGTAGAGCTGGCAATGGGCTGCAGCGATGTCGACCAGCGCCCGCCTGACGCCGCGCCGCGTCTTGCTACGCTTTCAGACTCACGCGATATGTACCACCGACACGCACTGCTTGCGAACTCCGCATAACAACCACGCGAATGTACGTTAAACAGTTAAACAAGTACATACACTCTTTTATTAAAGTTCGAAAATATTAGGTACTTTTTGTATATTTACCTATGGTTTTTGGGATTGTTTAGAGCAACCTTTCTGGATGACATTACTTGATAGGTTAATTGCAATATCATCGAAGCTATGTAATACCTATAAGTACATGTACGAAATTTCAAGTCAATCGGACCATTGGAAGTGGGTAAAATCGAGTTGCTAGATTTGTTTACATTGTTAACATCAGTAGTTACTTTTTAACACGCTTTTTTTATTAATCAAATATATCAGATGCCACTAAAGTACAGATACTTTATGTTTCACTTGCGTTTCCGTTTCGGCTTGGTTTCTGCTATGTCTGACCGGCTGTTCTCCTCTACAGGTCGCATTTCTTAAGAAGAGGGCTACTTCTGTGAAGGATTGAGGGCAGTCCGCGACTTCGTGTTTTTAATAGACTCATTCGTCATTCTTATTTACCGCCCCTAAGATATGTGTCTCGTGAACTTGTGTTCGTATGTTACAAATTAGAAATAAAAGTCTGTCGTGATAAAAATGTTTAGTTTGCAAACGATTGTTCTTTGAAGTGTAGGGTCCTCGTTGTTGGGGGTAAACCGGCGTTGCAGGAGGAGATGAAAGTTCCCTTTATCAGATTTTTACTCAAATCTCGAAAACCTTTAAAGTATATCAGTGCTGTTTCGTCTACATAAATTACCTAAACACATTTAACTGTCTACGATATTTGTTATATTCATTTTAACTGTTCGATCAATACTTTAGGAACTACATCAAGAGGTTAAACATGATGAAACTCATTAGACTTGCAAACTACCTGACAATACAAATTATCGTGTTGTATTATCAGTGGCACAGCTTTAATAAGTCTATCTTGTTTATATACTTACTCAAATATGTACCTACGTGGACCCTTGGTTTGGTTCTAGGTTTTTTTACCCTAACACTAGTCAGATATCTCAGTTTGGCTTTGGCAGTATATATTTATGTAAAGTTGGATATAAACTTTTTATTTTATTACACATAATCACTAAAGAATATTTAGATTTAGATTTTTACTTACATCTCGAAAATCTTTGAGAATACCACTAGGCAAGGTACCAACACTTCTACCAAAAAAAAAAAACAATATTATTTCTATAAGATCAGTATTTTATGATGTATATTGAGTATGTACTTACCTCAAATAATAATCTTACCAATTTTGAAAACTGCGTGACTTTTTTTCTGATTTTATCGTTCTTACCAAGTTATAAACTATGAAATAGTTTAGGTACCCAAAAAACCGTGTGAAAAACGATGACTTGCTAATTTAAGGTCAGAGGAAAGGAAGCGGTAGTAATCAGCCGTTTGGTTAAGTTGGTCCGGGGCGTACGAATGGCAAGCCATTTATCAATGTTCCTTGTTAGCATTAACACCTTTAACGCAACTTGACTTCGTGGGACAATAAAATACTACTTTAATTATGGACAATCCGGTATTTCGCTTTGATTTTCGGATCATACAGATATATGATCATGACATGAATGACCTTTCGGTTCATCAAATCCAAAACCACTATTTTTTTAATTCTGTGTCGAAATTTCTTATGAAGTGGCGTAACCCCACGGATATAATTTGGTGGTTTAAATTTTATACTTTTAATTAATAAACTTGACATTTTCAATTTATGCTGAACACCACTTCTCTCCTGTAACTTTTTTAATGTCGCATCTACAAAGAGAATAAAAGTATTCCAGACCATGAGTTTTTATGACAAAATTATCCAAATTTAAACTCAATCGGACCATTAAAGTGGGTAATAATCTCGTTGCAAGATCTGTTTACATTGTTAGTTAGTTTAGTTTGTTAGTTTGTTAGTTAGTCACAAGGTGAAGCTAATTATAAGGGTGTTAATAAAATATTAAATAATTGTTGGAAGTACCTCCTGAGGTCCGATGTCCTATTATTAGGACTTATTCTAATGTGACATTGAACTCAACTCATTAGTGAAAAAGTTTAAACTTCATCGAAACAAAATTTGACGTGGGCTGCAGGAGGATAGGCAACATCGTGCCTAACGTCGGTTAAATTTGAAGATTTTTTAATTCCTTGCGTGGGGAGGGACTCATAAGTAACGTGGTCGATAAGCACAATAAGTCGAGGGTCAGGTACAAGGCAAAGCCTTGACGAATGACGTAGTTAGTGAATTCTTGTGTTGTTATTGTATAATCTATACAAGATGATTTTTAATCGGTGATCAGGAGTTGAAAAGTATTAATCCCCAGTCAAAATCTAATACCTTTAAACGAGCAATTCTTGTATATATATATATTTATATATATAATCAGAATCTCAGAAACGGCTCCAACGATTTCGATGAAATTTGGTATGTGGGGGTTTTCAGGGATGAAAAATTAATCTAGCTTGGTCTTATCTCTAGGAAAACGCTTGGTACCGAGTTTCAGCCCGAGCCGCTCGGGTCGCCCAGGTACTGGAATTTAATAAATCAGGTCCCAAGCAATAAAATCACTATTTTATTGAAAAAAAAATAACGTTATTATTAGAACTTCCTCCATGTACCGAATACAATGATCATCCTACATCTGTTAAATTTAAGTAGTTTTGTCAAATGTTATTTTTAAGACGACCAGATGGTCTAGTGGTTAGAGAACCTGACTACGAAGCTTGAGGTCCCGGGTTCGATTCCCGTGTCGGGGCAGATATTTATATGAAAAATACGAATGTTTGTTCTCGGGTCTTGGGTGTTTAATATCTATTTAAGTATGTATCTATCTATATAAGTATGTTTATCCGTTGCTTAGTACCCATAACACAAGCTTTGCTTAGCTTACTTTGGGACAAGGTCAATTGGTGTGAAATGTCCCGTGATATTTATTTATTTTATTGAAAAAAAAACGTTATTGTTATAACTTCTTCCATCTACCGAATACAATGGTCATGCTACATCTGTTAAAGTTAAGTAGTTTTGTCAAATGTCATCGCTTTGGCGCGGAACTTAGAGATCTAACTTCAACGTTTATTTAAGAAACTGACTAGTCAAAGAGTTAATTTAAAAAAAAAAAAAATTGTAATTTTTTTATTTAAATATGATGCCAAACGAACAAGTGAGTAACTTCGCAAGTGAGTACCACCACCTGTGGACACCCTCAACACCAGAAGATTCCAGACGCGTAGCCAGCTCAGAGGGCTAACATGGAATAACGCGTGTGCCAGTAATATCACCTGCTGTCATAACTCTCCATGCCGAAACAAGATGGTGGCAGTTATCCGGATGGATCTTGAACCCCCTACCACCCCCGTACCGAATATTGCCGCAGAATATGTCCGATTTAAAATAACGAAAAGCTTTGAACTATTTTCTAAGTGTATAGGTACAAAATTAAATTTTTGCTATATTATTGCTACGTTACGTTACGACATCGACCGACACGCTAACCTAACTAGCTAGAACTTGACTTATAGGAGTCTCACAGATTCTTTGTTTTCTTTTACATTTAATTGGGTTTGGTTTGATATCCACTTCAAAATAACTGTTAGAAAAATGTTTTTTGAAAATCGGTTCACTATTGGGGGAGTAATCGCGTAACAAACATACAAAAAAAAGATAATGACGAATTGAGAACGTCCTCTTTTTTTTTAATTCGAAGTCGGTTGAAAAATGTAGCAGTTATTGTTACATTTGCTTTTTACGACTATAGTCACTTTACTAAATAAAAAACCGGCCAAGTGCGAGTCGGACTCGCGCACGAAGGGTTCCGTACAATTATCTATAAAAAACCGGCCAAGTGCGAGTCGGACTCGCGCACCGAGGGTTCCGTACAAATTTATATGTATCTATGGACATCCAGTCTTACCTGGACCCCGCTCCCAAGCAAAATGTGCGCAGTGTGGGATCATTGTAGATTGGTTACAGACAGACAAAAAAATGTATGCTTTTTCGCAATTTTTCCTTTATCTATGCTATAAGACCTTGCTTCGTACCAAATTTCAAGATTCTGAGTTCACGGGAAGTACCCTGTAGGTTTAGATTCCCTTGCGAGTGTCAAAAATTTGCGGTTTAAATAGATTGGTTACTGATATAGACAGACCGACAAAAAAATTATGCTTTTCGCAATTTTTCCTTTATCTGTGCTATAAGACCTTGCTTTTGCTTGGTACCAAATTTCAAGATTCTGAGTTCACGGGAAGTACCCTGTAGGTTTTAATTCCCTTGCGAGTGTCGAAAATTTGCGGCATAAATAGATTGGTTAGATGTAGACAGACAGACAAAAAAAAATATGCTTTTCGTAATTATTCCTTTATCTGTGCTATAAGACCTTGCCTTGTACCAAATTTCAAGATTCTGAGTTTACGGGAAGTACCCTGTAGGTTTTGATTGCCTTGCGAGTTTCGAAAATATGCGGAAATTTGCGGCATAAACGGCTGTCTCTTTTGACTGCGTTGGCTTAGAAGTTCGATTTTTCCACAGCTCCAAGGGACAGCAGACCTGAGTATTTGATATAAATTTCAGCTTGATACCTCTACGCGTTCCTGAGAAAAAGGGTCTTGATAGACGGACGGACAGACAACAAAGTGATCCTATAAGGGTTCCGCTTTTTCGTTTTGAGGTACGGAACCCTAAAAATCACGTTTGTTGTATGGGAGCCCCCTTAAATATTTTTTTTATTTTAATTTGATTATTTATTTTTAAAGTCAATATATACCTAATTAAATATTCTGTTAACCTATATTCTGTTAATATATAATTAAGTGTTCTGTGTGCCGTTATCAATATCGAGCAAAATCGAGCAATAAAATCACGTTTGTTGTATGGGAGCCCCCTTAAATATTTGTTTTATTCTATTTTTTAGTATTTGTTGTTATAGCGGTAACCGAAATACATCATCTGTGAAAATTTCAACTCTCTAGCTATCACGGTTCCCGAGACTGGTGACAGACGGACAGACGGACAGACGAACGGACGGACGGACGGACGGACAGCGGAGCCTCAGTAATAGGGTCCCGTTTTTACCCTTTGGGTACGGAACCCTAAAAACCCTAAATAAATTAAAGACTAATAAACCATAATACCAGAAATAATGCACAGTATAAGTCCTAAATTAACGTTATTAACGTAAATAGGTACCTACCTGTAAATGACGAAGCAAGGGCTTTATGAAAACAGGGCATGAATACAACAATATGAAGCAAACTCGTGCCTATACCACAAAGGCGAACTATGTGCTAAGGTATGAATAGGGTAAAAGCCTTTAAGTTTCACATGATATCGATCTCACCAATGATGCGCGCTCGTCTTTCATATTAGGAGAAAAAGGGCAGATAGACGCGAGAAAAATTATATTGTACATTGAACTTTAACAAGCCAACTAATAGCAGTTTTCATTTTCCGCGTGGGCACATTTCTTAATATTATTAAATATAACAATGCACTGAATATATCTGAAAAAGCTGGAACATTGGTTCCAGCTGGAACATGGATTTAAGTTTTCAAAGGACAATCTTTTAGATAGTATCTTTTTAGGGTTCCGTACCCAAAGGGTAAAAACGGGACCCTATTACTGAGACTTCGCTGTCCGTCCGTCCGTCCGTCTGTCCGTCTGTCACCATGCTGTATCTCACTAGCCGTGATAGCCTAGACATTTGAAATTTTCACAGATGTATTTCGGTTGCCGCTAGTTATAACAACAAATACTAAAAAAGAGAAAAAAAATATATTTAAGGGGGCTCCCGTACCTACAACAAACGTGATTTTTTTGCTCGTTTTTGCTCGATATTAATAACGGCAACAGGTAGACGCTTGAAATATTCACATAATGATTAGTTATTATATTCAATTTAAAAATAAATAATTAAATTAAAATAAAACAAATATTTAAGGGGGCTCCCATACCATAAACGTGTTTTTTTTGCCGTTTTTATAGATAACGGTACGGAACCCTTCGCGCGTGAGTCCGACTCGCACTTGGCCGGTTTTTTCAGTAGCTACATAATTAGTTTTTGCCACTGTCGTTCTCATACTAGCTGACTAGTTGCTGGATCGTCGAATTTATACCGTAACTCGGTTTTACCTCGCTCCTCAGAAATGCGAAGAATAGGTTGCGAAGACGGTGTGACGGGTGATATTTATGATTTCTTTGAGCGAAATAAGAGGTCAAGTGCACGCTACAAAAAGTTACATTAAGTCTGCGTTTCCACCAGAGATGTGCGAGGTAGCTAAGCGCGGTGCGAGGCTGTTGTAACGAGGATGTGTAACGGTGTGAATGTGTCCACCAAAGATGTGCGAGGTAGTTGAGCGGTACGAGGATGCGTAGCGAGGATGTGTAGCGGACTCTTTCCAAATAAGCGGGCGGGGTGCGGTGAGGCGGGAGCGGAGCAACGCCGCCTAGCAACACATCCCTCGCAACACAATCCTCGCACACATCTTACCCTTCTTTTGTATGTACAAAACCCTCGTTCCGCTGAGCTGTTTCCACCAGAGCTGAGCTGAGCAAGGATAGGTAAATGAAGTGTTTCTATTGGTTCATGAGTTTCATGACAAACACATCCCTCGCAACGGGGCACAGCTCCGGTGGATGCGCAGCCTTACCCGGAAACGTTTGCGGAAACGAGCAATAGGTACTTATTTGCTTGGAAGGAAACGGACTTCACGCCGAACAAATACATCACTTGAAAAGTTTGTTATTTTTAGCTGTGTTAAAATTTTGTAATTTATTTAAATTCAATGACTTACTAAATTAACGCTGATACTGTTTTTAGACAAGAAGTACCTACTTAATTCTTAAGGATTTATGCAAACTCGAATACCTAAAAAATAACAATGACTAAAATTTAACTACAAAATAAATATCTAACTTAAAAACTGTTTCACCATCCATTGATCAAATTTATTTGACGGATAAATGTGATGCCGTCTCTCTTTGTTTTGTTCGAATAGACGGAGACGGCATCACATTTATCCGTCAGGTAAAATTAATCAATGGGTGGTGAAACAGCCCCTAAGTGTTATTGATTTAAGTTCTTAAATCCAATGTAATTTGCCAGTTGGTGGTCTCCATGGTTCACTGACAAACATAATGTAAGTAGCTTGACAATCGCTCTACGCAGGCGAATCCATTGATACCTCACTTGTCAAAATCGTCCAAGTCGTTTAAGTCGTCGCAAGACAAATAGAAATCGGCAAGCAAAAGTAAAAGTACATATATGTACATGAACGTAATCCTCCTTTGGGCTCCGTCGTGGTGTTATGAGTATCACTTTTGTCAAGAAATAAAACCAAAAAGTACTATTATAAAAACTTTTTAACAAAAAATTATAAATCATCCCCTGTTTTCCTACCCTTAGGGTTGGATTTTTTTCCAAATTTATATGGGACCAATTTCGGAATATACCCTTTCCAATAAAAAAACAATTATCAAAATCGGACTACTCTGTAAAAGTTATGCGTGGTCATACATAAAAAAATATATAGACGTCGTCGACTTGAGAACCTCCTCCGTTTTTTTCGTCGGTTGAAAACTAATATAAAATCATGAATTAACGCTCTCAAAAAGGAACTCTAACTTATTAATGATCTTGCGATTCATGCGTAACGTCATCATCAGTCATTCATTAGGATTATGCAAATAATATACTGACGGGCAAAAATAAAGGGTCGGTTACAAAAATGACGATAACTACAAAACCCGCTGTGATGGCGAGTAAAATGAGTTTAGTAAAGAGCTTTATTCTAAGAAGAAAATGTTTAATTGAGAATAAAACTCTTTACTAAACTCATTTTACTCGAAGAAGCTATCACAGCGGGTTTTTTAGTTATCGTCATTTTTGTAACCGACCCTTTATTTTTGCTCGTCAGTGTATGTCACTTAACGAAAACCTAACAAAACAATATTGCTGTAAAACAATCACATTGCTGACCCACCGTAGAACATTCTCACTGCGAGTAATGATTTTCCTTGTCAAGCTAAGCGACATCGCTATATCATTTTTTTTAAGAAACAGTTCATCAGTGAGTTTTGATTCAAATATTTTGATTGTACAACACATGATCTAACTTTGTTATCTGACAATATTTTGTAAGGCACTGGAAAATCGGTAAGGTAGGCGAGTGGTAAGCCAAAAAGCATTATAGAATAATAGGAGGTTAAATGAATTATCCGTGTGACTGCTCTGCAGTTTACAACGTCATAAAGATCAGTCAGTTAATCTTATGGTTTGCTCGCAGTAACATCGCGGGATAACAACCAGACGAATATATATCCTTTTCAATTCGTAAGCTTAAAACATGTATTTGATATATTATATATGAAACTAGAATAAGCCAAACCAACAGTTACAGGTACACACACACATCTCAGGGTGTACAACAATAATTAATTAAGACTGACAGCAATTAATTACATAGTATTTACTCGAATTTATAAGAGTCAAGCTCATTAATGATTTGCTTACTTCGTGTGAGTTGTACATCTACGTCACCAGCTCCGATATATAAATTCGTTTCTGAACTAATACACATAAATCACCACAAAAAAACCGGCCAAGTGCGAGTTGGACTCGCGCACCGAGGGTTCTATTTAAGGGTTGGGTTGAGGGTAAAATTTATATGTATCTATGAACATCCAGTCTTAGCAGACCCCTGCTCCTAAGCAAAATGTGCGCAGTGTGGGATCATTGTAGATTGGTTACTGATATAGACAGACAGACAAAAAAAAATATGAAAATTAATTTTTCCTTTATCTGTGCTATAAGACCTTTGCTTCGTACCAAATTTCAAGATTCTGAGTTCACGGGAAGTACCCTGTAGGTTTAGATTCCCTTGCGAGTGTCGAAAATTTGCGGCATAAATGGCTGTATCTTTTGATTGCGTTGGCTTACAAGTTTGATTTTTTTCACAGCTCCAAGGGACAGTAGACCTGAGTATTTGATATAAATTTGAGCTTGATACCTCCACGCGTTCCTGAGTAAAAGGGTCTTGTCAGACAGACAGACGGACGGACGGACGGACAACAAAGAGATCCTATAAGGGTTCCACTTTTTCCTTTTGAGGTGCGGAACCCTAAAAATGAGAAATATCCAGTAAAACACTTGACGAACTTTTACCCATTTACAAACATAAAAGGTACGTACAAATTTGCGTACAGCGCGTTATTATAGAGCGTCATATTAAACCTATAGGAACGTCGGACCACGTCTTGCTTGAAGTATATCGTGGAGCGGCCCCTTACAGATGTCCCATATAGATTGCATCAATTTCTATTTTTAGTCTTATCAAGACTACGAATTAGTTCAAACCCACTTTTATTTTAATTTGTGATACCATATTTAACATTCTTTTATATTCTGACAAAATCTTTTCTTTCTAAATTTCAATTGTGACTAAATTACCTGCACATTATTTTTGGCTCCCGTACCAAGCTGTAACAAGCGCGGAGGTTCAATAGAAATATAAATCTCAGTCACTACAATAAATAGAGATTCGATTAAATAAATGTCCCAGTTTTACATCACCGTTTTTCTTGAATTTGTATGCTTTTTAATCAGTCCCTTTATATTTCATCTATATAAGATGAAATACTTGAGCTAATATTTTTAACTACAGCTGATAAAATCCATCAAGCGATTCATGGAATCAGGATTAAAGTGAAAGTGAAACGTCAAAAACCACCTATTTGTGTTGAAAGTATAATCAAGTGCGCTCATTGATACATAAGATGAAGTCTAAATCGAGGTTCTAGCAAACTCGCCAATAAAAAATTAATTTATTGACGATCTACAGAAAAAAAATAGTTAAAAAATGCTTAATGTAATTTGGGACGTCGGCAAGCGACATGACATGATGAAAATAAAATAGTAAAAGTATGTTATAATTTCATGATATCCACAGTCCTATCAAACAACCGAAAGATCGTGTAGGTATATTGATATTAATTAAGGCATATCTCTTGTGATAGATAAATATAAGATGAGTACTTGGGCGACCGAGCTCCGCTCGGGCTAAAATTCGGTACCAAGCGTATTCCGTTTTTCGTTTTAGATCAATTTTTATCCCGAAAACCCCCTCATAACAAATTTCATCGAAATCGTTGGAGCCGTTTGCGAGAGTCTGATTATTATATATACAAGAATTGCTCTTTTAAAGCTATCAGGAGGATTATATGACGGACGGACGGACGGACGGACGGACAGACAGACAGACAGACAGACAGACAGACAGACAGACAGACAGACAGACAGACAGACAGACAGACAGAGACACACACACTTCACACACACACACACACACACACACACACACACACACACACACACACACACACACACACACACACACACACACACACACACACACACACACACACACACATAGCGGTAAAACTTATAACACCCCTCTTTTTGTGTCAGGGGTTAAAAATAAAGCAAGTTATTATACTTTAGGGTTATGGATCATAAAAGGGATTTTTGGAATTTCCCACGGGATAGAGAACGGCAGTTGACTATAAATTTTATCTCTAAGCGGACGAAATTGCGGTTAAATGCTAGTATTTTATATTTATGGAAACATAAAAATATACAGGTTCTATTCAATAGGTAGGTACATAAATTGTAGTTTTTTTTTTAACTACAACACTTAATCTGCTTTATCCCTTCATTTATCTGTATACAGTTGTCATGCGTGTTACTACCCTTTCATATAGGAAAGACACTTTTAAAACCACTCTGGAAGAGTCTTAAAACTTCAAAACATAAAAAATAAAAAATAACTGAAATCTATCATCGTCTTGTAGATTAATACACCGAAGGATGTCTATAAAAATATGTCTACATTAGCTTTTTTATATATTACTAAACCTGATTCTAACTTAACTTGCCTCGTTTCTAATTCTTAGTGCATTCTTAAATAATTTATTTTGCATAGTGGGTGCTTAAATTAAACAATGTTTTGTCCGCAATTGAGGGTTTTCTATGAGAGGCTATTTGGCGCTAGTATAATTTGAAACAAAATTCTTTGTTGATACTGATAATAACTGAACTCCCCGATGTTAGTAGCGACCTCTGTAGATTGTCTGTAACAATCCGTAGGTACACACGCAAGACACGTAAGAGCTACCAAAAGCGAATCATTGCGGCCTTTGTTCTGCAGTGTAATGTCGCGGCTCTACGTTAGATGGCGTTGTTGGCCAATTTGTCCTCGTATTTAGTCTACTGCAATACCAAGAAAAGAGGAAGAAAGATATGAAGGGGTGAAATATGAAACATGGGATAGAAGTCGCAGTAGTTGCGGAGACAAAGACATGAGTTGTCAATTCTCATTTCGTCATTTGTGTCTGCAGTAATCGCCGGTGCTAGGGTATTTTAAATGAAACTACGATAGTCATTTTACGATATTTTTATGATAGGTAGTTTGATATTTGATAGTACATTAAAATTTACACCACTCTATCTTGCTAAGAGTAAAGAACTCTACTATAAGTACTAATATAATGACTGATTTGATTATAAATGAGAAAGTAAATGTGGATTAGATTGCTTGATTATGATTTTATAATTTGAAATGGCGCGTCTTACGAAAACGTGGCTGAAGCCTTGAAGAGATAAGTAGGAAAATTGTTTTCTCCGAGCTCTGCAATGCTTTTATAGGAAACTAATAACAAAATCAAAATCAATTTCTTTGATAACTATAAATTAAAAAAATTAAAAACCCCCGACGCAATTTGGTCACATATATTTTGAAAATAAAGTAAATGCCCATTCTGCGTCTAAGATCCCTTCCGCAGCTAACAAAAGAGCTAATAACATTGAAACGGCTGAACCAATTTTGATGAAACATGTCTAAGAACCATCGCCAAGAAACCCGCTTACAAATAAAAAAAACCGCATCCGAATCGGTCCACCCGCTTAAGAGCTATAATGCCACAGACAGACAGACAGAGACACACACACACACACACACACACACACACACACACACACACACACACACACACACACACACACACACACACACACACACACACACACACACATATAGCGGTCAAACTTATAACACCCTTCTTTTTGTGCCGGAGGTTAAAAAACACGAAGAATGATACACATCATTTTTAAGATGAATTTTAAACCACACTTTGTGATTGTTAAATTTATTAATACCTACATAATAACATAAAAAGTACCCAAGAGAGTCCATTCCTAGATTTTTTTTGTTAACATGAGTACAACGTTTTTTTTTAAATCAGTAAAACAAAGCGTCAGTGAGTAAATATGTATCATGTAAGTTTTGTGAATATAGAAATCCCTTTTTGGTATAGTCGTCAACGCGTCCCGAGTGTCAAGACTTAGGTGTAATTAGGATTTAGAGGCAACTTGCAAACCCTGATATATCTGATGGCGACTATACCCTTGTAATAGAGGAAACTAATTCAGTACAACCTCGGCCTTGCGTTCGTAGTAAAAAGGCTAATCTATTGATTAGGTGGCGCATAGAGCTCGCGTTAACTTAGACCTTGTTATGTAAGGGTTGATCGCTATACTATACACTACCATACATAGTATAATTGCACTTTTCTCAAACATGCAATGAAATATTGATGTTATGTTCCTTATAATAGGCCGCGAAGTATCACGTTGCAGGTGTGGCTAGACGAGACGAGAGGTCAATAATGGAATTTCATACAACATTGCCGGCCGCCGGCAAAGTGATCTTTTTTAATTTCCATTCCACACGGAGTGACACCGCATATGGCGTTCAACCATTAAAAAATAGTACATTACTGCAGCGGCCGCGAAATAGGGGATTGCCGGCCGAGTAGTAATAGATGGCCGAGTGTTAACGAGCCAACCAACCAACCAACCAACCAACCATCATCATCATCCACCATCACCATCACCACCATCATCATCATCATCATCATCATCATCATCATCATCATCATCATCATCATCATCATCATCATCACCATCACCATCACTACCACCACCATCATCATCATCATCATCATCACCACCATCACCCGCCTTCACCATCATCATCATCACCGTCATCATCATCATCACCACCATCATCATCATCACCGTCATCATAAAATCATCGTCATCATCATCATCACATCATCATCTCATCACCATCATCATCATCACCATCACCACCATAATCACACCATCATCACCATCATCATCATCATCACCATCACCACCATCATCACACAATCATCACCACCATCATCACACCATCATCACTATCATCACCACCACCACCATCATCATCATCACCACCACCATCATCATCACCACCACCACCATCATCACCCACCATCATCAGCATCACCCACCATCACCACCATCATCATCACCATCACCATCATCACACCATCATCACTATCATCACCACCACCACCATCATCATCATCACCACCATCATCATCACCATCACCACCATCATCATCACCACCATCATCAGCACCACCCACCATCACCACCATCATCATCACCATCACCATCATCATCATCATCATCATCATCATCACCATCACCACCATCATCATCAATCACCATCATCATCACCATCATCATCATCATCATCATCATCATCATCATCATCATCACCACCACCATCATCATCATCACCCACCATCACCACCATCATCATCACCATCACCACCATCATCATCACCATCATCATCACCATCACCATCACCATCACCATTATCATCATCATCTTGCCTTACCTTAAATAAGCGTAGTGGCAGAATGTCATAATGAACTAAAACGCAAATATTGCTTATAGTTTTTTTTTAATGGCTAAATGCTATGATGCCATAGACCTATTAAACGTCATGGTGCTGTGTCACATGAAACAATAGACGATCACTTTGCTGGCCAAGGCCAGCAATGTTGTATGAAAATCCATTATTGACCTCTCGTCTAGCCGCACCTGCAACGTGACTCTTCGTGGCGTATTAGAAGGAAAATAACGTCAACATTTCATAGCATGTTTGAGAAAAATAGTTTTTTTTAACTGTTTATAGAAACAATATTCGCTTTTTGGTTCATTATGACATTCTGCCACTATGCTTATTAAAAATAAATATTCATGAATTATCTCTGTTTTCTATTAAATCCAAGTTGGAAATAAAATGAAATAAATAGTAATAAATTTGTTAGTTATATTTTTATCTAGTTTACTTATAAGTTCTCTAGAAATAAACCTTTGTTTTTTTGGAGTTTTTTAGTTTATTTATTTAATTGCATGTTTGAGAAAAGCTCTATACAAGCCTCTGCCGCGAACAGGGATAGTCGGCCTCGTTTGTCTAGCTAGATCTATAACTACTCGGCCGGCAATCCCCTATTTCGCGGCCTCTGCAGTAATGTACTATTGCAAAAATACATCTGATAAGCGCCGAAAGGGTCCTTGCAACTTAAGATTCTGCAGTCTTTGAACTTAATACATCGGAAAAAATTATGGTCATATTTTAATATCCATGTAAGATGAATTATGGGGTCAGTGAACCTTGTGGAAATAGCAAACATTTTTTTGACAGGACATACCAGCTGATTATAGGATTCCGTCCTGTGAATTTTTAATGGAATAAAGTAACCAGTAATATAGATATCTACCAGATATTACGTCTGATGATAAATAGAGCATGCGTTCCGATATTTTGGAATCTCAAATCCCGAAATGTAGTTGCTTTTTTCGATACTTCCTTAACAAAAATAGCAGTACAAAAAAACCGGCCAAGAGCGTGTCGGACACGCACAAGGTAGGGTTCCGTAGCCATTACAAAAAATCAAGTAATATTTTTCTAAGGATTTCGTATGTGTACGGAATCATCCAAGTTTAGGTATGTTTTATACCTTAGGCTACTATTTACTCTTAAACTACAAATAATTTCCAAGCAATCTTAGCCGCTATAATTTTCCTAGTAAATTAGTTATATTTACTACCATTCTGAATTTTTTCAAATTTTTCCACCTAACAGTTTAGATTTTAGAGGGGGGGGACGCTCGATTTTAATGAAAATTTTCACTTTAAAGTTGAATATTTCGCAAACAGATCACTGAATAGAAAAATCATGTTAGCAACCCCGCAATGGTTTTAAAAGACCTATCTAACGATACCCCACACTATAGGATTAGTTGAGAAAAAAAATTACCCCCCCTTTACGTCTATGGGAGGTACCCTAAAAAAAAATATTTTTTTGTTTTTTATTTTACAACTTTGTTGGCGTGACTGATATGTATATTCATGCCAAATTACAGCTTTCTAGTACTAACGATCTCTGAGCTTAGCCGCGGACAGACAGACAGACGGACAGACGGACAGACATGGCGAAACTATAAGGGTTCCTAGTTGACTACGGAACCCTAAAAATAATGTGGAATTTATGTTACTTGTGTGTCGAGTGTGTGTTTTTGTTGTACTTTCACGTTAAAACAGCTGGATGAATTTGAAATACCTAAAGTTTGTTATGTATGTAATAGTTGGATCTCTTGATAAACATAATAGGCTACTTTTTATTTCGATGTTTCCTCGGAATTGGCATGTACGCTCAACATTCAACCGCTAAGTCTAGAGACATGAGGGGCCAGAATTCTCGTGGCACTTTTGAGGCTGTCATAGGGACTTCTCATTTATCGACATCCGATATACATAAACATAACATATCGATACATTATAGATAGACCACCACATATTAAAGAAGATAACAAGTAGAGGTAAACAGGTTTTATCGCTAAAGAGCGATCTCTTTCAGACAACTTTTGAGTAGTTGAAAATGGGAATAGAACTGTGAAATGAAAACTATGTAAAGTTAATAATGAACAATTTCACATTTAATCAGTTAAGTTCATTGTTATAAGGAACAGTAAAATATTATTATTATTATTGTAATTCCTGTTTTATATTTCCAATAAGTTGATATCCAAAGGTTATCTTAAAGAGATTGCTCATTCGCGATAGACTGCCTGCTGTTTAATTCTACTTTTAATCATACTATAAAAATTGTATTACAGAAAATCGATATAATTATGTTTACATATGCGTATCGGTGGTCGATAAATGAGAAGTCCCAATGGCAGCCTCAAAAAAGCCACGGAAATTCCGGCCTCTAGACATGACATTTTACACGGGTGCTATTCATACAATGTATTTAAACGAAGACCAGGATGTAATTTTTGGAAACATTCATGAGATTCATGTAAATTCTCGGATTTTTTATTCAACTGCTGGCTCTCAAAGGGCACGTGAGCAAAGTCGCGGTTGAAAGCAAGCGAGTATTAATATTTTTACAATCGATAGGTAGTTAATGTTTGTAAATTAAACGTTTTCAAATTAGGAGTGATATAAAAATGATTGAAAGCTGAGTTTTAACCTTCGCTAGACGATTTGATACTACAGGAGGAAGAAAATATTCGGTGTAGATGTACCTCTGCTGCCAATAAATATATCACTGAGAACGCCAATTGGTGGGCCGTCTGCCACTTTCAAGACAAATGTATTATTGAATAAATTATAACTTCCGTCAATGTAACAGAAAAAAAATCCTGCCCACCGAACATCGTGTATATTTCGTTTACTAAATTAAATGTAGACAAAACACAGCTGGTTTTTAAAATTAGAAAATCTCCCTTTGCGGAGCATTTAGTATTTTCTTCTTTCAATTTTTTCCTATGCTATCCTACTAATATTATAAATGACAAACATTGTGAAGATACTTGTATGTTTATTACTCAATCGTTAAGCAACGGCTGAACTTAGCTTAGCGCACACATATACGTACAAAGATCTAGATTGTGACATAGGATAGGTACTTAATATCCCCATAATGCGTTCCGAGGAGATTATATTCTAATTTTAGACAAGAATAGACGGTGCTGTCCAAGAACGTTGCAGCACCTTGGCTCTCAAGATAACGAATAGCCTCATGTATAACCAATAGATCACGTTGACCGAGCGAGCGTTGCTCTTTAAAAATGTTACCATAATCTTTTTTCAGGGAAAACTCTAAGATTGTAAATGTTTTTTGTAAAGTTATTTCAAACGCGAACGGATTCGTGGGTTAAAACTAGTTTACAATAAATATTTTATTTACCACAAAATCCTGCCAAACTACACAGATTTTGAATGTGTTACAAAGACGTAAAGTAGATACTTTACCTATTATGAGTTAAGCCGCCTTAATTACTCAGCTTAACTCTCTTTTGTAAAATTACCGTCTGTAATATTTTTTACAGCTTACGGCGTCATATCATAACGTAATGATTCACGTAAAAGTAGGTGTAACCCCATTACGGCAGATATAGCCAATAGCCATGTTTATGTGGATGCTCGCAAACAAACTTAACTGACTATTATAGCACTTAACCACATCCATACTAATAATTATAAAAGCGAAAGTGTGTCCGTCTGTCTGTTACCACTTCGCGCTTAAACCGCTAAACCAATTTACAGGAAATTTGGTATAAAGATAGTTTGAGTCCCTGCCCTGTAAAGGACGTATAGTTTTTATCCCCGTAAAATTGCATAGTTCCCGCGGGATAGCGATAAACTAAGTCGTCGCAGACGTAGTCAAAAAAAGCTAGTGTGACCAGCCAGTTAAGTAAGTTTTTCGCAATGATTTTTGGATAATGTTAAAGAGACAAAATGCGGTGTCTTATCTATTATAATTTAATCTTATATAAAAAAATCTCGTGTCACGGTGTTTGTTACCGAACTCCTCCGAAACGGCTTGGCAGATTTTTATGAAACTTTTTTCTCTACACTCGGTAGGTCTGAGAATAGGTCATAGGCTACTTTTCATCGCGGATAATATTTATTATAATATTATATATAATATTATATAATACCTATTTCCCTTGGTCACGGCATCACGCGTGAACGGCTGAACCGAATTCGCTAATTCTTTTTTTGTTGCGTTTGTTTTGTCAGGAGAAGGTTATTTTAGTAAAAAACACAACGGGGGTGAAGCCGCGGGCATCAAATAGTTTCATATATTTTTTACATTTTTAGTTTAACTCTTAAATTATTTATTAGCCTAAATTTGTGTCCCACTGCTGGGCAAAGGCCTCTCCTCTTGACTTCCACATGTCCCTGACCGGAGCTATACTGGGCCAATCATTCGATTCCGCGTCTATGTCGTCCCGCCATCTCCGCCTCGGCCTGCCTTGCCGTCGGTGGCCGTCGCGCGGTACCCACCACGTGGCTGAGTGCGCCCATCTTTGTGGATGCATCCGGCAGACATGCCCGGCCCAGTCCCATTTAAGCTTGGCGGTATCCCTTCCTACATCAGTGATTTGAGTTTTGGAGCGCAATGTGGTGTTCCGGATTCGATCAATCCTTTTAACTCCTAGTATGCTGCGCTCCATAGCTCGTTGGCAAACCTTTAGTTTGGATTTCTGGGTCTCAGTCAAAGACCATGTTTGCGCACCGTAGGTCAAGACAGGCAATACACACATGTTCGACGAGTTTGCGCTTCAGTGTCAGGGGAAGGTCGCCCTTCATGTGCTGCTTCATGGACCAGTAGCTCTTCCAACCATTTTCAAGACGCCTTTCGATTTCCTTGTCTTGCCTGTTGTTAAAAGAGACTACTTAGCCCAAGTAGATATATTCGTCGACATCATAACTCTTAAAATTAAAATTAATTATTAATTAATAAAGACAAACATGACGAATCCATAAGGGTTCCGTTTTTTGCCATTTGTCTACGGAACCCTAAAAAGCCGTGGTGGCCTAGTGGTTTACCCTATGACCTCTCAAGTAGAGGGTCGTGGGTTCAAATCCTGGGTCGCACCTCTGAGTTTTTAGGAATCCGTATCCAAATGGCAAAAAACGGAACCCTTATATATTCGTCATGTCTGTCTGTCTGTCTGTCTGTCCGTCCGTATGTCACAGCCACTTTTTTCCTTTCCGAAACTATAAAAACTATGCTGTTGAAACTTAGTAAGTAGATGTATTCTGTGAACCGCATTAAGATTTTCACACAAAAATAGAAAAAAAAACCAATAAATTTTGGGGGTTCCCCATACTGAGAACTGAAACTCAAAAAATTTTTTTTTTTCATCAAGACCATACGTGTGGGGTATCTATGGATAGGTCTTCAAAAATAATATTGAGGTTTCTAATATCATTTTTTTCTAAACTGAATAGTTTACGCGAGAGACACTTCCAAAGTGGTAAAATGTGTCCCCCCCTCCTGTAACTTCTAAAATAAGAGAATGATAAAAGTAAAAAAATATATATGATGTACATTACCGTGTAAACTTCCACCGAAAATTAGTTTGAACGAGATCTGGTTTGTCTGTCTGTCTATAACAGTAACCAATCTACAATGATCCCACATTATGCTTAGGAGCAGGGGTCTGCTAAGACTTAATGTTCATAGATACGATATAAATTTGTACGGAACCCTCGGTGCGCGAGTCCGACTCGCACTTGGCCGGTTTTTGTTCGGAATCTATGTGCGAAATTACATTTGAAATTTATCATGAGCTTTACGGTGAAGGAAAACATCGTGAGGAAACCTGCATACACCTGCGAAGAAATTCAATGGTGTGTGTGAAGTTCCCAATCCGCACTGGGCCCGCGTGGGAACTACGGCCCAAGCTCTCTCATTCTACAGGAGGCCTGTGCCCTGCAGTGTGACGTATATACTGATTGAAAAACTATGACCCCCAAATACACTTAACTTCAATCTATTAAAAACAAAACATATCCATGAACTCCACCCATCAGAAAAGGTAATTTTTTGAAAGCTCTAATTTTTTTTAGTCGGTTGTTACCTACTACAACAAGTGGCAGCGTCGGTAATTAAACGTTACCTTTAAGCAGTGCGCATGAATAAAAACATCATCTACATTACTTTCTGAAATCGAAGAACCACAAAATTAGTTACAGTCGGAGGTAATTAAGTACAAAATTGTATTTCATGTAAGTAATGCAATTGAGTGAACAACAAAGAATTCATACAGAAGCAAAGTAAAAGGAATTGAAAATGAAAATCAATAAAGTGTAGGTGTTTTTCGCGGTACACAGATAGGTACAGTAAGTTTCGATAAAATACTCCCACGCGTGATATACGTGCAATCACAGGAACGTGCCCCGCTGCTATTTGTTCGCGAAGCATAGACACTTCGCGTAAATAGCGACTCTTGCCAAATCTATGTTAGTGAACTTTACATTTGGCACTCGATAGTGTGTCTGCGACTCTGCGCTGTTACGTTAAAAATATGCGGCGTCATGAACGAGTCACAGCGCTCATCCGCGTCTTGCTGGGCTGGCCCAAATCCAGGCTAGACACGCAACGCAACGTCCAAGCGTCGCTGAATGTATGTGATCATTCCTATATCTATATTCTTCAAACCAATGCCAATAGCGAAAAGTTTAAAACACCTTTAATTGCAATACTGGTTGCAGATTGGCGTCGCATAGCTTGCAAGTTGTATATATTACTAACATTACTTTCGAAGTGATGTAACGCGATGTCACAAAAATTAAATTATTTCAAACCTCAGTTCCGGCACTTGTAGTACCTAAGTACATTGAGTGACGCACTGGTGTAACCTAATGAGGGACATAAAAACAACGCCATGTTGAGAAACGCGACGCACGATTTTGAACTAACATTATGTTTGTACGCCAAGCGCCTGGTTGACAGTAATTAATTCGTTAATTAACATACACGCCCGACTCATATAAATGTCACTAAAAAGTAAAAATCACTCAGATGATAATGCTTATTACTTACTCTTGTTCATATGGCAACACCTAGACGATACTAATTAATCATTAGTAAAATATTTTTCTGTACAACTTTGGATGCATATATATACATATAGTGTCCAGAAAGTTGGTAGGAATCGACTAGCTGGAACTTGCTAATATTTGTACGTGCTAAATAAAAACCTTATATATTAGACATTCTGTAATAGGTATATTTAGTATCAGCATTGCACCCGTGCGAAGACGAGGCGGGTCACTATATATAAAAGTTCTTCTTTCCTCAGAGTTTATGATAAACATAGTGTCTCTAACTACAATAGCATTTGCTAACTGTGTTACTCGTGTTTTTAAACTACTCGGCCAGCAATTGCCTATATTATATTATAATCATAAGTACCCCGCAATCGAACTAGCAAATCTCTAGCAGTTGTACGTCAGGGTTGACACTATGTATACACTGACAACAAAATGTTATTTAAACATTATACAGGGTAATTTATTAACAAGTGCACAAATTTTAACATGTAAACAGTACAGTACACAGTACGTTAAAATTACAATTTTCAGTATTTTTCGTTATAATATCTCTATCACTTATTTTTTTTGTTTTTCATAGTAATTCGACCAATTATTGGATGAATTACTATGAACCCAAATTTCAAAATGTAAAAAAAAAATCTTGAACATATAATCGTGATCTATCAACGATACTGAATCATGTATCAAAATTAGTAGACTGATTAAAAAATTACCCTGTAGTAAATTTTGTTGTCTTTTTCATGTAAATCTGATTTATCTTTTAAAAAAAATCTAAAAGTGAAGATAAATCATCTTCCTTTTCTTGGTGGCTTCTAGTCGCTTAATTTTTGATGGCGTTGTTTCTTTGATTTTATATTCACTGCTCATATACCTACTACAAAAAATATTTTGTTCGTTGTTTTCAGACACGGCAATATTTTCAACCATTAAATCACTCAACCATTAAACCTCTTGCTTCATGCGTCACTAACCACTAGTAGCGTCATTATCCATCATCATCCCAGCCTATATAAGCCCCACTGCAGGGCCCTGTAGTTCTCACGCGGGCCCAGTGCGGAATGGGAATTTCACATACCTACACCATTGAATTTCTTCGCAGGTGTATGCAGGTTTCCTCAAGATGTTTTCTTTCACCGTAAAGCTCATGGTAAATTTCAAAACCACGGAAACCATTAAATTTTCCTTATTAATATTTAAAGGAAATAAAAAAATACGTGATGTCATAAACAAAATGACAGACACATTGATTGTCATTGACATAATGTGTACTTATTTTCTTTGATAGAAAATTAAGCAAGTTTATATTAAACGGGGTTAGTATGGTTATCATTAAATTGTTTTAATCGTACGTACAATAGAGTAAGTATATGATTAATCATAATCGCTACGGCTTTACTATCTCCGCTGCGGGGTATGATTATCAAATGTCTGGGCATTGCTACTATTGAGTCATTCGAATGATTAGTAAATTTACCCCCTTGTATGTTTAACGATTCTTTACAGTTTAGGAGTTACGAATTTTAACTGCAATTTTGATTGAAACTAATCCGTAGCCGTAACTCCTAAACTATCGAAACTCACTCACTTGGGGGTTTCTTCGACGAGGCATCTGGATTTTAGTTATTGATGTCAATTGCAATATATCAAACTGTATAGAAAATCTGAAAGTAAAATAATTGTAAATTTAAAAATAGAAATGTAACAAAGCACACCCAGAATGATCTCTCCCAATTTTGAGGTTATTGGAGCGTAAATAATTATTTGTTACCGCTTCAGACAAGAGGCGGTAGTGAGTGCACAGTAGCCACGCAAATTACTTATTTGTTCTGATGACGTGCGTAACTCATTCACCAGTGAGTCGACTAAATAAAGTGACAATAGGACTGCACTCTGTATGCGTAGTATAAGTTTTCCTTCACTTCAATACTTCTCGATCGCGTTTACGTAAAAAAATCAATTACTAGGGAAACATGGACAGCGTCTCCGCGCGCGCGCGTCCGCGTTTCCATAGAGTTGAAATTTTTACGTAAACGCGATCGAGAAGTATTTGGTGAAGTAAAAACTTATACTAAGCATACAGTACGCTTAGTATAAGTTTTACTTCACCAAAATACTTCTCGATCGCGTTTACGTAAAAAAAACAATTACTAGGGAAACATGGACAGCGCCTCCGCGGCCGCGCGTCCATGTTTCCATAGAATTGAATTTTTTACGTAAACGCGATCGAGAAGTATTTTGGTGAGGTAAAACTTATACTAAGCGTACTGAACTTTGTTATTTCGACAGAGCATACAATGCATTGGTGGCAGATCACGATATCCTCAAGTCATCGTACAAGCGACGCAAAAATGTCGTTTAGCAGGTTTATATTTTAGATTATAAAATAAATTCTAGTCAATGTTTACGATACAATATAATAAGTCACTATTTTTAAGTATGTACTTAATATGTATTTTACCACTAGATTACAATGTAGCGAGATGGCTCTGCAGTAAGGATTTTTACAAAGTTTTACTTTATTTTTCTTGCGGTGCGGACTGTACTTTCATCCAACTTACATTAAATTTCAAGTCAGTCCTATACCTAAAAGTGGGTCAAATTTGATCGGCAGCATTAGAAATAAACCTACACAGATACATGTAAAGGTAAATAAAATCTTGTAAAATGATGTTTATCTCCGAAAAGGCTCATTCAACCTTGATGCAGTTCTATACATATACATAAGTAAGTAAGTTATGTCTGCAACCAGCAGTCGACTCTACTGTGTTTTAGATTATAACAGGTTAGCAGTGTTAATACATAAATATCTTGTTTGTGAGCTACATCATTTAACAACACCCAAACACGACTACTTGGTTGCAAAGATATCATGGATTCGAGAGTACTCATAAATCTTCATGAGATGGTTTAGTTTAGAATGCGGTTTAATAAACCATTATACAATGTGAGAAAATCGTATAAGCGAATAATGGTAATAGCAATAGCAAATCGCGGGAACGATATAAATAATTCTACAGGCACACAATTATGATTGTGACCGGCAAAACTGATGTCATACCGCCCGCTGTGCCGTGTACAGCAATACGTAACACTTGTTTCATGACATCACATTCGCGTTTATTTTTAGGGATCGCTCAGCCTCAAAATAATTCACTTCGACACAACGGATCTGCGCCGCACACGCGTTAGATGACGACCAGAATAAATAATTCAAAGAAGTTCCAGTTCAGATGAATTATTTAAAAAAATGTAGCACAAACCTCTCAATTAGAGAAGTTCAAGATAAAAGCTTAAAAATAAAATGAGAAAAACATATCCAACGAAACTACGCGCGTAACGAGCAATGAAATACGGGATTAAAGTATCAATAGGGGCTTTGCCAATTATTAAGGTGCCATAAAGTATTGATACATTTAGACTATATAGACCGGGGGATGGTGACACAAAATACAAGGTCATTTGTACCAGTATGGCGGTTCTTCAGGGGTCTAATTACGTAATGACAAAAAAAAACATTTGGACGAATTGAGAACCTCCTCTTTTTTTTTGAAGTCGGTTAAAAAAGGAAAATGATGGTCATAGCGCTGGTACCGGCGGCCCGATCGCGTGGGCGTTAATCGAACGTGTCGGATAAATAACGAAAATCGAACGATTTGTTCCACAAAAATTCTTGTATTTTCCGATAGTCGAAAAAAAAATAGAAGGCGGTAGCATAATGTCATACTTCTCCGGTGTGGCTTACAGCCCGCCATGCCGACGCGAACACGTTAATTTAAAAACAACAATTGAACCATTTGTACCAAGCTAATTTTTGCACAGCTAATAATCGTCGAGTAGCAGCCATTCACGAAAATCACCATGCCATACTTTTCTGACGGTTCCAAATGGGCGCCATACCGCCGCAAAGAAGTAATTTTTATTTTTTTTTGCAAAACGATTTGTACCAGTAATGCATTTGGATTTTTGGAAAGTACTTGATAAAATGTGACCGTTATTATATTTGCCATACTTTTAGTAAGGGGAAAAAGTGCTGCCATACTTGAAAACTTATTTATTCGACGAGTTTTAAAAATACGACTGTAAAATACGTGTAATAGTGTGGAACCTAAAGGCCTCTACAATTCGAGAAATCTTTCGAGCGGTGGTAGCCGTACAATATTATACAACATTATATCTGGTTATAACAAGATTGCCGCCACCTAGATGTTGTAAATTTTGTATTTATATTTTTCAAACCTCAAACTTACAGGAAACATTAGTGCCATACTGGTACAAATCGTTTGAATTAGAATAAAACTTAGAATTTTGAAAAAATATTGTACAAATTCGCCACCTCCCACAGGTAATACAGGTATGGCAAATAAAATAACGGTCACATTTTATCAAGTACTTTCCAAAAATCCAAATGCAATGGTACAAATCGTTTTGCAAAAAAAGTAAAAATTACTCCTTTGCCTTTGCGCCCATTTGGAATCGTCAGAAAAGTATGGATGGTGATTTTCTTGAAGGCTACTCGACGATTATTAGCTGTGCAAAAATTAGCTTGGTACAAATGGTTCAATTGTTGTTTTTAAATTAACGTGTTCGCGTCGGTATGGCGGGCTGTAAGTCACACCGGAGAAGTATGGCATTACGCTACCGCCTTCTGTTTTTTTATCGACTATCGGAAAATACAAGAATTTTTGTGGAACAAATCGTTCGGTTCTCATTATTTATCCGACACGTTCGATTAACGCCCACGCGGTTGGGCCGCCGGTACCAGCGCTATGACCATCATTTTCATTTTTTTTGACCCCTGAAGAACCGCCATACTGGTACAAATGATCTAGTACTTTGTGTCACCATCCCCGTCTAATAGACATTAAATATAAAGTACTGGGTTTAGTATCATTGGAAAACAACCTTCTAAGCAGACGAAATAGAATATGCAAATGTGTATGGAAGTCAGCCTACTTTTTAGGGTTAAAACGGGACCCTATTACTGAGACTTCGCTGTCCGCCCGTCTGTCCGTCTGTCACCAGGCTGTATCTCAGGATCTCATGAACCGTGATAGCTACACAGTTGAAATTTTCACAAATACAGTTGTACAGTTGAAATATTTAGTTATATATTTAAGGGGGGCTCCCATACATAACAAACGTGTTTTTTTGCCGTTTTATATATAATGGTACGGAACCCTTCGTGCGCGAGTCCGACTCGCACTTGGCCGGTTTTTTTAAGTTGCTAAACCCAGACCTATTCCCGGAGAGCAATCCTTATGTGGTTTATTTATTTAGGAGCTTTGTATTAAGAAAATTCTGGTTTAGTTTTAAAATTACATAATATCGAAATGAGGCAGATTGTGGTGCAAAAAAATACGTTTTTCTGAACGATTGGCAGCAAGTCGGTTTCGCTTTTCTTTATAAATTATTTTTAATATTCCTTTTTTATGTCGAATAATGATGACGAGTTATTCACTATATTATATTATGGCGATTAATCGGTATTGGACTATTCGCTATAGCAACCATTCGCGGTATCTCTAATTAAAAGTCCTGTACTTCTAGTTACCAGATAACTGAAAACTATATTACAATCTAGTGTCATTTCTACAAAAAATGTATCCACGAAAATGATTTGGAACAAACGTTCGAATAGTGAACCATTTGATAAATTTAATTTAATTTTATATAGCAAGTATACTATCGACGAACCGCCGACGTCGAGGTTGAAGGAACACTATCAGGTTTCATTTAGACGTTGTTTGGTATCAGTGTCTCGCCATACTTATTGAGTAAGTTGGAAGGTACTATAGTGTAGTGTTCAATTCCTTTTGAGCTTGACTATATAGTCAGCGTCATAAACAACTTAACACTTGGTAGCTTGTTGCTTTACATTTTAATACAAAATGTCATATTATCTTACATTCACGGTGATTTTTAGTCGGTAATCAGGAGTTGAGTAATATTAATCCTTAGCCAAAATGGAATGTAACAGATGAGGCATCTATTAGTTACCTAAGTATCTTTTTAATTTGACGACCAAATGGCTTAGTGGTTAGAGAACCTGATTACGAAGCAGGGTTTGAATCTCGCGTCGGAGTAGATATCTGTATCAAAAATACGAATGTTTATTCTCGAGTCCTGGGTGTTTAATATTATGTATTTAAGTATGTATATCCGTTGCCTAGTACCCATAACACAAGCTTTGCTGCTTACTTAGCTCAATTGGTGTGAATTGTCCCGTGATATTATTATTATTATTATTATTCTCAAGTAGTTTTAATCTCGACATAAAGTCGGTTTTTTTTGGCTGTATGAATGTCAATTCCGTCGGCTATTCCAAGTGGGATAAATTAATTTAAAAAAAAGCTGCTGTCAAAGTGAAATTAAGCCTTATGCGCAATATAGAAAGTCTTTTTTTAAATGTGATAAGCCGATAGAGACCGGCTTATTTTGAGCCTTTTCCATGCCTATTCTTACGGTAGACGCTTGTAGTGAATCTATGGTTTTATGAATGAATATTTACATGTGTGAGTGTAAAATTTCTATCGGCATACTGAATTTATGAATGACTGATTGGTCTTGTGGATATTTTGATGCGTTTTGTTACTGCACCATTTTGAAAAATAGTTAAAAGTTTATTATGGAAGAGTAAGTCTCTATACAAACAATCGGTTACTAAGAGAAGCGTTTGGTTACTACAAAATTTTAGGCAACCCGCCGGGAATCGGGTTGTTAGCACCCTTCGCCACTGGTGCAGTGAGATGGGATTTTTGGAATTTCCCGTGCGGTTGAGAACGGAAGTTGGCCATAAATGTTATCTCTGCGCGGACGAAGCCACGGGCAAAAGCTAGTGTATCATACTACAGAACCAGGTCCAGTAATCGAATCCTACTAGGAATCTGTGCTCTATACTTGTGCTGTGCCCGGAATAACCGCGTGATAATTGAACGGTGTATATTAATAGCACGTAGCTAATCTCGCCGTGCACTTTTGTTTTCCTTCCTGTGTATATAAATAAACTAGCTAAATGACAAGCCCACAATGTGTCTCGTCTATGAAAAGAAAATAGTCAGTTTACTTGCGACATATTTTATTATTTTATTGGTCCTATTAAAACAAGAGCCTTTCAAAGGAAAAACAGGTATAGTGATGAGATTTGTGTAGGAGATCTCTAAAAAAACTAGCTCAATTGCACTCCTTGTTTCATTGCTTCTGCCTTACATGTTTTTGCAACATTATCATAATTTTCGAGAAAGTAAAGTCTGTGTCTGTGTTTTCAGTTTCAGTCAGTGCAGCAACTCTATCTCCACTGCACAAGGACTAATTCTACTCCATCGTTTTATAAACTCATCAAATCCCGGTTAACCAAACATTCGAAGGGATACAAGGACGAGCTCTACGCTGGATCCCTGAAATACCCTCTGCATAAGATACTTTGCTTCTTAGACATTCACAAGTTCACAAGTAGAGTGGTCTAGACGGGTCCCTGAGAGTACTATTGTCCTTCGTTAATGCGCTTTAGAACTGTCACCGTTGGACTCTCCTAGATACTATTGCTTTGTCTGGACCTTCTTGAACATCGATTGTGCACAATCGATCCTACATACAGCTCAATAGCTTAACATCTCTTTCTCCTAAATAATTGAATTTATGAGAATAGGGAATCTCCGGGCGGGTAGATCTCAGTGAGGCTCTTGTATTTGTGCAATTAGTTTGATGAGGAGTGCAAAAAATACTGCTTTTCTACTTGGGTTGTAGTTAGGGTTGCCAACCGTCCCGCCTGTAGGCGGGACGTCCCGTTTCTGGAGTCCTTGAGCATGCGTCCCGCAAAAGATCCGCGCGGGACACCGATTGTCCTGTGTTCTGGCTTAACTGTAAGCACTGAAATTAACGTTCAATTGTAAGTAAGAGTAATTCGAGAGCACGTGATTTTAATTTTATACACTGCGAGTAACACGCGAACACTAGCTCGCTCAGCACTACCCTGTCCCTCTATCCCGATCTATATTGAACTAGATTTTTAAAATTTGCATCACTCTAATGTGCAATAAAAGTTAACCTGGTTTAATTTTTGTGGCTTTCAAATTGAAGACCAATATATAATCTCACCAAGTTAGACCTGGTGAAGGAGTCCCGTATTGTATAAACAAGTCCCGCTTTTTGATCGCAAATGTGCCGCCAATCTGTGCACTAAGGTTGCCAACCCTAGTTGTAGCGCGGACGCGTAAGGCCCCTGTAAGAGCGAGGCCATGGTCGGTTGCCCTGATCGCCACCGTCAAAGGTCGCCACTGCATATAGCTAGCCTTTTTTTGCATTTTATGATAAAACCATAAATTTGATATTTTTCAAGGTATAAAAACAACAGAGGCTCTAATTAACAACAAGATTTACATGGACATTGTCAAAAACTTTTTTAATAATCTTAATAATCGTAATAATCAAGTCCTCTGCTGTACACAATGTAGTCGCTACTTGACTGAATTTACATACTAGCATAATATGCGGGGCAAGGAGGAGATGCAAAAAGTTCTCTCCTGTGGACATAAAATTAGCAATTTCGAGAATTAAGATTTATTTAAATGAGTCGAATGTTGGCTAAGCGTCTAACAAATATTGGCTATAATAATATACGTAGACCCTTAACTTTTGCCATGTCCACAGATTTACGGAAAAGCTTAAATGTCCAAGGAAAAAAAAATTAGATGGCCACAAAAGTTTTATTTGGAGTTTTATACTCAGGAATTTATTTGTAGTAGAACCAATTAAAAAAGCATTTACACGAACAAAAAAGTAGATAGTAATTAAATAGGTAGCTATATTGAAGATGGTATTGATTTTATATTTATAAAGGTGTCTGTCTCAATCAACCTATCCATTTTTAGGGTTCCGTAGCCAAATGGCAAAAAACGGAACCCTTATGGATTCGTCATGTCTGTCTGTCTGTCTGTCTGTCCGTCCGTATGTCACAGCCACTTTTATCCGAAACTATAAGAACTATGCTGTTGAAACTTGGTAAGTAGATGTACCTATTCTGTGAACCGCATTAAGATTTTCACACAAAAATAGAAAAAAAAAACAATTAATTTTGGAGGTTCCCCATACTTCGAACTGAAACACAATTTTTTTTTAATTTTTTTTTTTTTTCGTGTTGTATATAATATGAATAATTGAGGTTTCTAATATATTTTTTTTAAACTGAATAGTTTGCGCGAGAGACACTTCCAAAGTGGTAAAATGTGTGTCCCCCCCTGTAACTTCTAAAATAAGGGAATGATAAAACTAATAAAAATATATGATGTATATTAATTACCATGTAAACTTCCACCGAAAATTGGTTTGAACGAGATCTAGTAAGTAGATTTTTATTAATACGCCATAAATCGTAAACCGCAATTTTTTATAGATAATGGTATGTACGGAACCCTTCGTGCGCGAGTCCGATTCGCACTTGACCGGTTTTAATTTTTTAATTTGGTTAAAACTATTACCATAAAAAAACTTAAATGGCACCTTTAAAATCAGAACTTGCAAAATTTAAATCAATCAAGAATCAGACATATTAAATCAAATGTATTGTGGAAAAATATGTAACACATCCTGGATTGGAACAATGATAATTGCTAGCCTTTGTTCTTGTCAGATAATGATATGTGTATAAGTAATGGTGTATATTGTCCGCAACCTGGTACTATTTCCAAGACAATGATCAACAGGAAAAAAACATGACTTCATAACTAAACTTGAAATGTTTGGCATAACATTAACCAGTGCATCATTTGCGAGACTTTGGGACACCATTTTACACACAGACACAATAAAATTGTTATGATCTTCATAGATGAAAGTGTTATAATAATTATGGTAGAATAAGCAACACATTTTAAGGGAACAGTTACGAACCTTACCAGTTTTATCACACACAATGTGACAAGGTTTATAAATAAATGGGCCAGTGGTTAGAGAACTTGACTACGAAGCATGAGTTGCCGGGTTTGATTCCCGCGACAGGGCAGATATTTGTATAAAAAAAGTACAAATGTTTGCTCTCGGGTCTGTATAAGTATGTTTATCCGTTGTCTAGTACCCATAGTACAAGCTTTGCTTAGTTTGGAACTAGGTCAATTGTGGTGAATCTTCCCATGATATTTATTTATTTATAAATAGTTAGTTAAGGGTTTAGCTTGTTGTACCAATTCATATGAGGATGAGTAGTATTTTGAGATAGATACCTCAGACTCATATGAATATCACTATTAGCTTTTTACAAATGTTTATACCATCGAAAACATACTGAACCCTTAACCAAATTCCACAAAACAATTTCTCACTTTATACTTATCTCGTAAAAAGTTTCGCATTTCATCAAAAGTTAAACGGGCTATTAAAAACATAGCTGTGAGAAAATGACAGTTTTTAAGACCAAAATCCATACAGAATTTACTTAGAAAACTTGATACAGCCAACTTGGCTTGTAATAACTGAAATGCACAACATTTGGAACACCACATTGCGCTCCACAGCTCGAATAGTGGATGTTGGAAAAGCAACCACCCAGCTTAAATGGGACTGAGCCAGGCATGTCTGCTGAATGCACCCACAAAGATGGGACCACTCTTGCACTTGGTTAGTTCCGCTTGACAGGCATCATCAACAAGGCAGGCCAAGACAGAGGTGTCAAGACAACCTAAAAGCAGAAGTGAGCATATGGCTCCGGATAGGGAGATGTAGAGGTCAAGAGTAGACGCCTTGGCCCAGCAGGCGAAGCAATAAATAATAATAAAGTAAAAAATATCTGTGATGTGCCGAGATTTGAGATGCTGAAAAAAATATGTTTCAATAAGCATACATATTCTGAATTAATTGAAGTCTATTAAACTTCAAACCCTGTGGTCAAAATAGGAACAAATATGTAACATAGAAGTGAATGATCAGGCTCATGCTGTCATGGAACGTTTGATGTTCAAGTAAAATTTTAATCAAAAAATTACATATTTATAAAAAGCTTAGCAAAGTTGATCATGATCATATCTCAGTTAAAATTAAATGTTTGTTTTATTTTTTATTTTTTTTTCTGATTTTTGTTGAGGCTTTGATCACTCCAGGTGATCATGTCAGCCTCATGGGTGCTTACACAATTCTCTATTCAAGGGACCTATCAATAAAATGGTAAATGCCGATTGCTTTGTCTGACAACGGCTCAGATAGCCAACAATTCACCTGGCCAACAATTGGCTACTTTCCTAACTAGTCAGTCTTTTAGATTATCAAAAAATATTGGACACGTATTTTTTATTTTGTCAATTAAACAAAAAATTACGAAGATATGGCGCGTTGAAGTTTCGCGTGACGTCACTTGTTCCTACACTTTGTATGAGCGTTTTAGGAACAAGTGACGTCACGCCTCGTCACGCGAAACTTCAACGCGCCATATCTTCGTCATTTTTTGTTTAACTGTCAAAAGAAAAATTACGTGTCTAATATTTTTTGATAATGTAAAATACGGACTAATAAGAATTATTATTTTTTTACCTAGGAAACATCCCTATTCTCCTCAAATCCGAATTCCGGACACACTCCAACAACACATGGGTCAAGTCATCACACTTCTGACAATCATCACATAGTGGTGATGATTTAATTTTCATCATATATAGAAACTTATTTGTAGGGATGTGTCCGGAACAAACTCTAAAAGCAGACACCAATACTCTTCTAGCAAGGCCGGCTTTATTGTAACATTTATTGTGAGCATTTCCTTTCTCTGTGGAAGTAAATACTAGGCTTTACCCATTACAGGTTGCTGGCTATTACAAAAGGCCAGTTTCCTTATTTATTAAGCTTTTGACTCATCTGTTACTTTGACTCATTATTATTTTGTAGTGGCTACTTCTTCCTTCATTTTACTGGTAAGTTGGTACAACCCTAAACTTACTAGAGATCTATCTAAGTTAGAGTCATTCAGTACTTCCTATCAATAATTTTGCGCAAAATATTTTTTTTCTAAACAGGAACATTAACTAACTTGAAATGAAAATTAATGACCACCAAGATTTTGATTAACCCTTTAGCTACGGGCACAATCTGAATTAGTATGAATTCTCTACCTAATAACAGTGGCAGAAAGTCTATTTTATACTAAACATACTGTCAACTATAGTTGACACCCGTCGGTAAAGGGTTAAATTTGTGTGGGACCACCTGGAAAATATACAGTCAACCAATTTGATACTATTTACTATGACAGGGTTCTATGGTGGCCTAGGAATCAAAGTGGTTGACTGTACCCTACTTAACAAAAAACTTCAAAATCTGTTTAATTTAGTTGGAACCTTTCCAATTAGACTTTGTAAGCAACATAGGCATAGTATATGTTACAATTATACTTCCTGGCACAATTTGTAGGAAGTAATAGTAACAAATAGGGAGAGTAAACAGGGATTGTAAAATTGTCTTGCATAAAAATCAATCATAAAAACAACAAAACATTTCTTATTGAATAAGTAGCTGTACAAAGCTAATGGGCAAATTTTGATCATATGAGCTGAGACATAAACAAATACCTAAAAAAATTTATATTTTTATTAAATCTCAAGTAGTTAGGTACTATTTTAATTTATATTTAAAATTTTGCCATAGTTTCGAGATCTATATCTCTCAAATTCAGGCAAAATAATAAACATGTTGTGATTGAGTCTAGTACTGTTACTGTACCAGAGGCCGTATTGTCTAACGCTTTTCACACTTGCCTTCGCTTTCACCATCTCTTTCTGTCATCACTTTATACCGTTTGGCAGAAAGAAATAGCTATTGCAAAGGCAAGCGTCAGAAACGTTTGACAATAAGCCCGCAGGATGAGTTTATAGAACTATGCCCATAAAACTGATTTCAGAATTTTTGCAATTTTCCAATGAAAGTTGGGTCAAACTTAAGATTCAGGATTTGATATTGACAACTTGCATACATAAAGAGTTCATTTAAAGGTTGTAAAAACTAGATTTTCATGTGAACTTATGCAGCACTGTACTGCTAAGCACACCAAGATTTTGTCATTGTACCTTTTTCATTCACATTCTCTGGTCTGATACAGAGTCTTAAGAAACTGCCAGTTAAAAGAAGGGGCTGATTTCATTAGGAACACTTTAAAATTACTGTCTCTAAATAATAGTGAACAAAAAAATATTATCAAACTAACATCACATAAATTAAAAGGCCAGTGAAATAAATAATGTTCAAAGAGAAAAAACTCACCTGGGAATGGAAGTTTCTTGGCTGGATCCTCCACATTCTTCTTTGTTTTGGCATAAATCTTGGTGACAACTTAACATTGATTACTAAGACTAGTATTACAGATAAACACTTCACTTAATTAGTAAACAAATACACAGCTCTAATAATAATATAAGATGTTTACCACATAAATAGTTAACATAACAAATTATTGTGGTTAGCTAAACAAAATAATTGCTTTATAAATTATAACAAATACAGTACCCTGGAGTACATTTGTCTTGACAATAAGCCTGTTTTTCATCAGATCTTTTACATTAATAACATGTAAGAATATTTTCTATTACCATACGTCAACAATATATCAAAATTCCACTAAATAATTGGACATAGTGCATTGGAATATAACGTAAAATTCGATTTAGATTAAAATGGATTAAATCGAAATTATTGATACCTACATTGCGAAAAATTCACATTTCACTTTAAAAACAACTTCGTACTAAATACTTGATAAACGATTTTAAGCGATGGACATGTCTTTCATAAAAAAACCAGAAATGTCAGTGTAACAAAATAATCAACCTCTGCATTTTGTAAAATCGTAACGCCATATTTGCACGATTGATTTGGTGTTGCTAACATAAAAAGTTGTAGTATCGAGAGGTAAAAATAATATCAGCAACCAATTATTGCAGCGGGTTGAAAGCGGTAATTAAAAAAGGCTTAATTTCAAACTATTCATTTTATTCCAGAGTACCTAGTAGGGTCAACGTCATAAATAAGTGATCATTTCTGTACCTTGTCAATTTAACGTCATGTTTGAAAAATCATACAAAATTATGTAACAACTGAAAACGACAAGGTACAAAAGTGATCACCTATTTATGACGTTGACTGTACCTATTTGCAGTCTAATAAAAATATTTGACTAGTCACAATATTGCAATTAAGTCTTAACAAGGTTCTTGTCTATTTCTTAAACAGGGCTGCTACTTGGAGATTAATAAAATTTATGACTGGTTTAGAGGCAAATTTCTTAACAAGTGTAAGGCGCCTGCAATAGGTACAGTCAACCAGCCCCGGATATACGATTTTTTCGAACCGGGGCAAAAACTTGATGGTGGCGCCCCCTCCCTTCACTTGTTCAATATTTCGAATTCTTGTCTCAAGGATTTGGCGCCCCCATGAAACTGCCGCCCGGGGCAAGTGCCCCAGTTTGCCCCCTTAGATCCGGAGCTGCAGTCAACGTCATTAATAAGTGATCACTTTTGTACCTCGTCGCCTGAAAGCAGTTGTTACATAATTTCGTATGGCTATTCAAACATGACGTTAAAGTGATTTAAATTAGCAACTGCAATAAAAAACTAGTTTATTAGCCGTCTGTCAGGTCATGCTACACCAAGTAAATACAGCCAAGTTTAAGTCAAATAGTTACTCAAAGTTGCTAAGTGCAATATGAAAGCAAATTTATCAACACATTGGCCATACTACGAACGAACTCACGAAGAATAATTATTATTCACATGCCATATATGATCATCTGCAGGGTCAGCGGCTTCAAAATAGCTCAATAAATTAATTTAAATCTATATTTATTTTACTGCCTTAGAAAACACAAGCTGCAGTGCACCAAGTAATTTTTACAAAGTCAAGGAACTGCATAATTAAAAAAAAATCATACAATGTATTAAATTACAGCAACGCTAGAACGTTTATTTGTTTATTACTCATGTGGATGGTTGGTGCGATCACGCAACAGATGAAGTAAGTAGGTAGTCTTCCGGTAGCATTCGAACTTAAGTAAAATTAAAATGATAACAGTTATTGCTATTTTTTTAAATACCTACTTACACTAACTTTTAACCGAGGCTTCGCTCGCGTGAACCATAGATATTTCAGTGAAGCAAGCAATTAGGCAAGCAAGCTATTATGCAACAATACAATACAAGCAAGCATGCAAGCAGCATGCAAGCAAACATGCAAGCAAACATGCAAGCAGAATGCAAGCAAGCATGCAAGCAAGCAAGGACGTACGGAAGCTTACCAAGTTTCGTCTAAATCGGTTAAGCGGTTATTGATTCCCCATACAAAGTTTCACCCCCTTTCGACCCCCTCAAAGGGTGATCTCCGGGATAAAAACTATCTTATGTCCATTCCCGGGACTCAAACTCTCTGTATACTAAATTTCATCTAAATCGGTTCGGCGGTTAAAGCGTGAAGAGGTAACAGACAGATAGACAGACAGACACACTTTCGCATTTATAATATTAGTATGGATATGGATATGCCCTTTGCTTTACATATTGCACAGTCCAGGTCAAATATACAGGGTTATTTGTAATTCACTGACATCCTCTTAACGTTAACGTTTTTTTGTTTCACGACTTTTTAAAATGGAGCACTTTTTTCTTTACGAATAAATAATAATAAATAAATACTTCTAACACAACTTCGTACTCTATGATTTTTACGATTGTATGATTTTGTACATACTCAAATTCGACGGCCAGGGCCACGCGCCGCGGTCGTGGCGGGCAATGAATGAATGACTAACACGGCACAGAGTATCGTAAAAATAAGAGTTAGGTAGTCTCAAATTTTTAAAACGTTATTAAGTTATGACAAAAGCCGTAAAACAAAAAGCATTTGCTTAAGTGGTAGGAGTGTAGGGTTAAAAGGATGCTAGTACAAATAACCCTGTATTTTTACAATTGAGTGTTTCAAAAATATACAGTCAAAACCGTTTATAGCGACACCAATTACAACGACATATTGGATGTAACGACCAAGAAAAACCCAACACGGTCTTATATACCAAAGTAACACTGGTTACAATGACCAAACCGTGAACTGTGAACCGTGAATGACCAAATGACCGTGTTTAACGACCAAATATTGCTGTCCCTTGAATGTCGTTATAAACGATTTTAACTTTACATTTAAATAAGTTTACACACAGTACGGCAAATACTTGCTTACAAAGAATGTGATATTTTAATCTTTTCACTTAAATCACCAAAGTTATCTTTACAATCTTTCTTCCATAAAAAAATTATCATACAATGTGATAACATTGGTTTACAAATAACGGATTTCTGAAGTAATTTACATACAAAAAGCATACAACCGAATCTATAACAACCTCCATTTTTGAAGTTGGTTAAAAAAACATAAAAATCGTTGAGAATTATATATAACTAGCAGACCCGACAGACGTTGTCCTGCATGAACCTAGATACCAACTGCAGCGCCATCTACCAGGCTGATTTGTGAATCTAAGCCATCCAGGGTGCCACCCAAACGCATAAAAAATATCATTCAAATCGGTCCAGGCGTTTAGGAGGAATTCAGTGACAAACACACGTACAGTGGAATTATATATATATATATATATATATATATATATATATAAAGATACTACAGAGAGACACAGGTACACACACAAAAACCTAAAAATGTTGGAAATAAAGGAAGAACTATAATCATTATTTCATGACTATTCAAATTAAGAACGGTTCAATCAACCTTCAAAGATATTTATGAAGAAATAGGTAGTCTACGAATTACTTAGCTCAATAAATGTCGAGTTAAACTCGTTATAGACATGAGTTACCCGTATTTCTTCACTAATATTAAAAGTAATCACATACTACAAACACTTGACATATCATTGACGTCACACACAAAATGAAAGAGAAATATAGATTGTTTGACAATATGGCACTGCTTCTTTAGATGATTGTCATTATTTAAAATAAGGACTGTGGTTTGATTTAAACTGTAAGTAAATATATTTAAGAAGCAATACGTGTAAGTGTAATAATGTACTTTTGAACGTATAGTTTCGAGTGCCACTTTTAATGTTAACAAATCTATGGCATATTGACTGGAAATATTATTCTGCTCATGCAATGTAAACCAATTTTGTCACATTGTATGATCATATTTCTATGGAAGAAAGATTGTAAAGAGATAACTTTGGTGCTTTAAGTGAAAAGATTAAAATATCACATTCTTTGTAAGCAAGTAATTGTCGTACTGTTTGTAAACTTATTTAAATGAAAATATATTTTTGGAACCCTTAATTGTAAATATATCTTTGACCTCGAGGTTCCACGTTGCTGTGCAGATGGTGTGGATAATAGAAATGAAAATATATTTCATCTATCATGTTACCAGGTATATTCTGTAACCTAGGTACGTTTGGTACATTGTCAATGATAAAGTTTGGTCGTCTCCAAAGCCCATAATAAATATTTTTCAAATTCTACCTTATTTTTGTTACTGTGAGTATGTCCTCGTTGTATATCATAACACAACAATAATTCAGAGTGTGATTTACTTACCTGTCAGCTCTGATGTTAATGAAAATGTTTTGCAGAGAAAAAGTTTAATTGCCCAAGCGTTTTATTGCTATTCATCATCATCATCATCATCAGCCTATCGCAGTCCACTGTTGGACAATTGGACGTAGTCTTCGGCCCCTCGCATCCATCCGCCGCCAGCGACCCTCTTAAGGTCATCCGCCCACCGTGCCTCAGGACGCCCTACATTCCGTTTCCCTGTCCGTGGTCTCCATTCGAGGACTCGTCTGCTCCACCGCTCATCAGCTCTGCGACAGACGTGGCCAGCCCAACGCCACTTCAGCGAACTAATTCTTTGAGCAATGTCGATGACTTTCGTCCTTTGTCGGATAATGTGATTGCGGATTTTATCCTTCCCTAGCATTGCTCTCTCCATAGCTCGCTGAGCGACCCTGAATTTATGGATTAGCCCCGCAGTCAAGGTCCACGTTTCGGCTCCGTTGGTTAAAACTGGTAGGACGCACTGGTTGAAGAACTTTGAAGACTTTCGTCATAAGGCGCTGAGGGATGTCTGACGACAAGATATGCCGAAGTTTCCCGAAAGCAGCCCAGCCCAACTGTATTCGCCTATTAACCTCTTTCTCAAAGTTGTTTCTACCGAGTTGTATAGTCTGCCCAAGGTAGACATACTCAGGCACAACTTCGAGTGTGGCGCCACCGACGGCAACTGGTTCCGGAATGACATGATTGTTGAACATAACCTTGGTCTTGTCCAAATTCATTCCAAGACCCACTCGTCGGGAAGCAGCATTGAGGCTATTCAGCATGTCAGTCAATCCCTGCAGCGACTCTGCCATTAATACTATATCGTCGGCAAAACGGAGGTGAGAAATGTATGAACCGTTGATGCTTAACAGTAACTTAAAAATATCCTCCAACGCATTGGAGAACAGTTTAGGGGATATAACATCCGCATCCGCAGCTGGATGGGCTCTGTCTGACAGTCCCGGATCTAGACGGACATGGTTGCGGACCTGTATAAGCATTTCAATACCTTTATGTATCGCCAATCGTTACGGCAACGCTGCAGAGACTCTAGAACAGCCCAGGTTTCAACAGAGTCGAAGGCTTTCTCATAGTCCACAAAAGCAAGATACAGGGGCTGATTATACTCCTCTGACTTCTGTATAATCTGTCTCACTTTGTGTATGTGGTCTATGGTGCTGTAGTCTTTATGAAACCCACCCTGCTCCGGGGGCTGAAACTCATCGAACTTTACCGCAAGACGATTCGTGATCACCCTGGAGAACAGCTTGTATATTATTATTACCGATCTCCACAACGTTGTTACAGAGAGCCTTATTGATAAGGAAGCCGACTCCACCTTGGGACTGCTGTTCGCCCTCTCTAAAGTAGAATAGGTTACCGGAGCTTAAGGTTACCGTATCCTCTCCGTATTTACGGACCTCCGATAACCCCAAGATATGTCAGTTGATGTGACCTAATTCCACTTCGAGTTCTGTAATCCTATCGTAATTCCTCAGGGTACGTCCGTTATACGTAGCCAGGTAAAGCAGTTTGTTTTGGGAGCCGTCCGTATCTCAGTGATTCTTAGCACCCCCCGCCCTACCGTTACCATGGCCGCTACCGTAACCAGGAGTAGTAGGGCTGCCGAGAACTGGGGTCCGGGGTAATGGTTGTGCTGCCATAAAAGGTTTTGCCCATAATCACCACGCTGTGCAGGCGGGTTGGTGATCGCAGAACTAGGCCACTCGCACCAGCAACGCTGCTGCCCGTTGCTGGCCTACTTAATTTTGCCTAGTTGCTTTTGGATGGTTATTCCGCCATCTGTCGGTCGCCAGAGCCTCGTCAGTTGCTAGCAGGGTGCACCACGGCCAGGTGAGGTGGTGACATTTGGAGATTGAGATTCTGGGTTCCCCCTTACACCCCCATTATTGCCATTATTTTATTAAATATATTAAGTATTTACAATGTTTCGCTCTTGACTATGTATAGTTTTGAGCATTTATGTCATTTATTTTTGAATATTAAATACAAGTATTATTCAAGTAAACCGCCAGAATGACACTGACAATAACATGTTTATGGATATATCGAATGTTGTACTTAACATTTTATGAAAATTGTTTCTTCTCATCATCGACGAAAGGAATAGTAAGTATAAATGTTTCAAATATTGACGTTGAGAAGAGACTTTTGTATTTATGTGACGGCCGGCCAGCCGTTCAAACTAATTGACGACACAATTTGAATATGAAAAACCTGGCTACACTACGTACCACTTTCGATCAGCCTGCGTCACGCCTTCATTCCATCTTCATTCCTAATATTGTTTTTTTGATCAGTTGAATGTTGAATCTCCGAGACAGACAAAGGAAGTGATATTAGTGATATCCGTACTTCCTTAGCTCCTTGCTATTCTTAACAGAATATGAAATTTAACTTTGCTGGTCACACTAATTTTTGATTCTCAGTTGTGTCGACTGAAGGGCTCGGTTTCCCATAGCCAGAAATAAATTAAAAAAATAAAAGTTGTCAGTTGTCAAACTATGCCGTTCGTACGATCTGAATGAATCGATATTAAACACAGCATTCAATACAAAATAAATCAAGTTTGTTTTAGTTTTCATGTGAATGTAAATCTTACAGCATGACTATTGATATTCAACTGTAAATTTGTACCTGTTAATTATTATTTTATAGTCGGCATGGGTACGTGGCTGCTAGACATAAATGCCTGTGTAACGCATTCTTCACAAGACACAAAGCTAACAGTTATTTTTGTTTTATATATTTAGAAGGTGTCCTGGAAGATCATGAGAACCTGAAAGATTTTCTGGAAGAAGCAGAGCTGCAACAATATTATGAACTATTTAGGTAGGAAGACTTTGAAGAGCATTGTAATTACACACTCAAGTAAAAAATAAAGAGGACCTTAATTTTTTCACATTTATTGTCCAAGTGTAAATTTGATCAAGAGATTTTGGGTTATGCATAATACTTTAGGCCTTTACTGTACTTTTAATTGCAAAAGCGACTTTATTATGCTAATTTATTGTGTATTGCAATGCTAATTGCCTATAGGTACTAAAGGCACCAAGTTTATTATATTAGGTAAAAACGTTACTTTTTTTGAGTAAATCTGCATGGAAATCTCATTGCGAAACTCACATTTGGCCATTATCTATCTGTTGCAATTTTTTTTTCTTATGTTACATGATGTAAGTTTGTTTTTATTGTTGTGTGATTTCTTTGAATTGCAAATACTATGGCTTTTTTCATGACATATGAGTGTTTAATAGTAAGTGTTATTCTATATTATCCTCTGATTGAGGACCAGTCAAGGTGAAGGGCAGATGTTAAATCAAATATATGCACCCTTATGACTGCATCACATCAGGGCAATGACATCTGAGGACTCTTCAATTTTCTGTATATGACGTAAAATGGAAATAATTTCTTTTGTGAATTCTAAGTACTAAATGTTTTGCAGCTAAAGTTTTTTACTTTGTGCTTCTTTAATTTACATATTTTTTTTAAGTCATAGTTATTTATTATCATGTGTGTTGGCAAATTAATCTATAACTTGGTTTTTTTTTTAGCTTTCAAAAATAATGTTTCAGAAATAGAAATGTATCTTTAATATGATGATTTGATAATAGTGTTTATGTCAACATTAATTTATAATCATATATATCCTTGTCATCAGGGACATATTGAAAGTAGCAAAAGTGTCACAATTAAAGTTTGTGGCAACTGAAGACCTCATACAAATCGGACTTTCAAAGCCAGAACAGAGGCGGTATAAGAAAGTATACTCAAAATATTTTCCTAATCCCTACATCTCGAAGATCAAGAAACTACTTGGTACAAATAAGAAAAATGATGCAGTAAGTTTTAATACAAATTAACCTGTAGCTTACTCATTTGCCTTAAATATGTTTGTCTCTGTTCCTGACAATGCGTGTATAAATAATATTATGTAGATCATTTAATAACATTCACAAAAAGACTAATGTTTTTTTTTATTAATACAGTATTTACCGGGTCATTGCTCCATGCCTCTTGATTTTGAACCATTCTCAGAAAATAATATTAAAGTTCCTACAAAACATATTATATCAGTTGAAGACATTACTATCAATAAAGAATTGGGCATGGGCCAGTTTGGAGTAGTTCAGCAGGGCACTTGGGCTACTGGAAATCAAAGAGTAAGTATATTTTTTTGAAATTCCTACTCTACTATTATAGTGTAGGATCTGCACATTACAATATTGTAGTTTTTGCGCAAAGAGTGTTTGGACATATTTTTTATACCTGCCTATGCATTGGGCTTTGTAAATCTCTGCAAGTCAAGTTGAAGTTTGAAAGGATCACTGAAAATTCGCATAATTGCATGATTTATTCCTGATTAGTCATATTCCTAATTGGTCATATTCCACACTTTCTTGACTGGTCATATTTCTAATTTGTCATATTCCTAATTCGTCATATTCCTTACTTGTCATATCATGTCAATTTGTCTGCACAAACTTTACATTATTTGCCATTTCTTTTAGACTCTGTCTTATGTAATTTACTGTCTAATAACTGTAGTACAAGGTATTCACGACACGCGCAGACACACGCACGTGTGTACGATTTCATTTGACTATATAGTGATGGATGAGTTAGGAAAAAGATAAATCAGGAACAAATCATTTGCATTTTGGCAAAAGGTACACTTTCATAAAAGAATACCTTTCTTGAAATGAGCACTCTCAGAAAATTCAATGTTATTTTCATTTCATTGCATATTTCCCTGAATCATCTTTTACCATAAAACATCCCTTTCGCCCTTCTGATTTCTTTAAAATTCTGCCTTATTTAGATTTCCTGATGTTTTGAGAATTACTATATTTTTGGAAAGGTTTGAGATTGAGAATATGATTTGAAAATTTAGCAATTTGGATTTGGGTAACTAACTGTGCATGGTGCAATTCGAGAAATATGTACCTTTTGAGAATGTGCTCATTTTTAGGAAAGTGTGTTATATACAGGGTGTTTGGTAGCTACGTGCAAAGCTTTAAGGGGGTGATAGCCGAGGTATTTTTGAACATTTTTAGCCATATATGTCATAGCCGAAATTTGATATTTTTTTTTAAATTAAAGTCTTAGAAATTTTAGGAAAATACCCAGAATTTGATAGTCACGAGTCAATATTGCCCCAATGAGCGTTAATTTGGAAACCAAATCTTTTATTTCGGATAGTTTAATGTGTATTGGACCAAATGAAATAATTTTTAAATGTCTTTCTTGCCACAAAAACAAAATGAAGGCATTCGAAATTACTAAATATGTCTTAGGTTGGAACAGAGTCATTTTTCTGTGCCATAAAAAAAAAATAAAAAAAAAATCCTTGAAATGTTCAAACATTTTTAAAAACATGCCTGTTTATTGTTCTTTCTTTTAAGGTGTCACTCATTGACATTGCTTGCTAAATCTGAGATAAAAAGTAAAAACTAAACTCAGGGAGCACTCACTAAGAATGCACTAGTCTTGAAATTTGACTAGTAAATAACATGTGAAAAAGACAAGTCTACGTCATTTTTCTGTGCCATATTTAAAATTTCCAAATTAACGCTCATTGGGGCAATATTGACTCGTGACTATCAAATTCTGGATATTTTCCAAAAATTTCTAAGTCTTCAATTTAAAAAAAAAAACAAATTTCGGCTAAGACATATATGGCTAAAAATGTTCAAAAATACCTCGGCTATCACCCCCTTAAAGCTTTGCACGTAGCTACCAAACACCCTGTATAACTTTATGTTTTACTAACATCTATTGTTTACAGCTGCAAGTAGCTATCAAATGTCTTGGTCATGAGAGAATGACTTCAAACTCTACAGAGTTTTTAAAGGAGGCAGCTGTTATGCACAGTATTGAACATCCCAATATTGTGCGCTTGTATGGCGTAGTTTTACATCTAGACTCATTGATGTTGGTAAGTGTATAATAATAATAATTTTATGACGCTCTTCTGTTTCGCAGTTAGGCTACGCGCGCACTGCGGTGCGGCGAGTTGCGGTGCGTTTTTAAAAACGCAAAAGGAAAAAAACCGTGTGTGTCCAGTACGCGCACAGCGGTGACATATCTGCACTTTTTGCCATTTTAGTCCCAACTCAAGTTAAGAACGGACGTTGAAAATGGACTATCACACCAAAATGCAGATCTGTCTATATTTACTGGCGCCAAAAAAAAAGTACCTACGGTATTGGGTACATCCTCTCGTGGCATTGCGGCCTATTAAAGGATTTTTTTTTTCATTAAATACAGTGACTTGCGTTTATTTCCAATAAAATTTTTTGGCTATTACCGAATGAACATTGCAACGTTTAACAATTTAGTATCAATTGTTGGCCCCGCAATTTACTACGTAGATACGACTTGGAGAGACGGTGTCCGCACGGATTTTATTCCGCAGTGCGCGGATTTATTCAATAGTCCATAGGATGCAGAAAATTCGTGCGGCGCCGCACCGCAACCAATCTGCAGCAAACCACAGATTTTAATCCGCATACAGATTATTTTCCGCAGTGCGCGCACTTCAAGGAGGTTCCATACTTCACAGATTTTGCGGAAAAAAACGCATGGTAGAAATCCGCAGTGCGCGCGTAGCCTTATTGTACCTAATGTCACATGCGAAGTTATTAACAACTTACCTACCTACTAAAATATTTGAAAAACTGTTTTTAGGTAACAGAGTTGGCACCTCTTCGTTCCCTGTTAGAATGTCTCCGGGAGGTTTCCCTGCGACCGAATTTCCCCGTGCCGAACCTTTGCGAATTTGGGGAACAAATCTGTGATGGCATGACTTATTTAGAAAACAAAAGACTGATTCATAGGTAAACTTTATACTTGTCATCTTAATTATAAAATGTGTCACGAACATCTTTGCTCACATTGCCTCACCGCATTCCTTTATACTTACTACACTTTTATTTGCAGGGATTTAGCAGCAAGAAATATTCTAGTGTTTAACAAAGATAGGGTAAAAATATCCGATTTTGGACTTTCTCGTGCGTTGGGTGTGGGAAAAGATTACTACCAAACTAATTACAATGTTAATCTCAAGCTACCAGTAGCCTGGTAAGTTTACTTTTATACTGAGTAAGTTGCTGACACATTGGACATTGATAATCCCACGATAATCCTTTTCTTACTATTTTACATAATTATGTTGTTTGTTTGTAGGTGTGCCCCAGAGTGTATTTTATATCTCCGTTTCACTTCGGCAAGCGATGTATGGGCTTTCGGCGTGTGCCTCTGGGAGATGTTTACGTATGGTTTTCAGCCGTGGGCCGCTTTCTCGGGTCAACAGATACTCGAAGCAATTGACGCACCCAATTTTCAGGTTTGTTTTGTTTTTACTACAATTTTTTGTGATTAACTATAACATCACGATAAAATATCATAAAATTTATCAGGATTGTTTTATTGAATGGTTGGGTAAGTCTGTATCAAACTTTGTAAACTTTGTCCGTAACAAACAAAAAGCGAAAAGCCGTGGTGGCCTAGTGGTTTTATCTATGGGCTCTCAAGCAGAGGCTTTAGGGTCGTAGGTTCGATTCCGGGCTCGCACCTCGGAAGTTTTTCGGAATTTATGGGTGAAATTACATTTTAAATTTACCATGAGTTTTACAGTGAAGGAAAACATCGTGAGGAAATCTGTACCTCAGGTGAGAAGAAATTCAATGGTGTATGTGAAGTTCCCAATCCGCACTGGGCCAGCGTAGGATTTAAGGCCCAAGCCCTCTCATTCTGAGAGGCGGCCTCTGCCCTGCAGTGGAACGTATATAGGCTAAGATGCATCTAACTGTTACCCTGAAAACTTTCATTCTAGTGGAGTCTTTGACTCATTATACCTCGATCATCAACCAAATTTACTGAAAAATATGACAAAAACTTTTACGAGGATATTCAGCTCAACTAATCTAATCACTAGCTGAAATGTATTCTGGATTAATATTCTTGATACATGTGTTATTTTACTGCAGAGATTAGAAAAACCTGAATGCTGTCCTGAAGACTACTACTCGGCAATGTTGGAGTGCTGGGCGCATGACCCCAACGATCGACCAAAGTTCAAAGATTTGGGGCCGAAATTAAAACTTATTCGACCAGAGCAGGTGCTTACTCTTTTTTATTTGTCTCTCACAAACTACTTTTCTTTTAATCACCCGAATGTCGAAGGGTTATTTATGTTTTTCGAGCGTACGTATTTATGTATGTATATATCATTCTTTGGCACGCCCTGCAGCCTAAACGGCTCAATGGATTTTGAAGTGTGAGGTGTCATTAGATTCGTCTCTGTTCCGCGAGTGACATAGGATATATATTTTCCCGGAAGGAATTTCCGTGGGAACGGGAATTATACAGGCGGTTTTTTTTGATCTAGTATTGAAATTAAAGTTATTTTATACGCAATCGGAATCAAAAGATATTTAGCAATTTATGTTTTTTTTTTATTACGATTTTCAGGTAGAGACAACAGTCAACTTTCAGAAATCTGAAGAAGGGAGGCGAAGTAATCTCTTAGAGTACAAATCTGGTCAGATTATAACAGTATTGGGTAAAGAGTGAGTATTGCCATAAGTACTCTAGTTTTTTTTATAACCAAAATCTCCAAGGCATGAAATCATTTCAATAAGGACATGAAAACTGAAAATAAATTAAATGGAGGACAGTTCATTTTCATGCATTTTTTGACTGTAATAACATCGTTATTTCAGAAATGTCACTAAAACATCAATGTGGCACGGGGTGCTGCCCGGCGGGGCTTGTGGCATGTTCAATCCGAACAATACTAAACCCTACCTAAAGACTGAAGTGAGTAACATTGTGTGCCATGTCGTGCCAACCAGAAAAATATAAGGGTGATCTACCTACATCACAAATCTAGAGTAAGCTCTTGGGTAACGGCAGATGTTAAATCATTTGAGTATACTAAAACAGACTAAAATTTTCCATAGAGTAGCTTGAACTTGCTCACGATAGCCTTTACATTTTTTTGGTTACACTTAAGGTATAAATAGCGTATATACTTTATACGAAGCTTGAATTCTATTGTACAATGTACAGTCAAGGAAACTGAATTACATACCGGAGTAAAACCTTTCACGATCAATGTCAAGATCATTTCTTTGGCAGATATATAAATAAATAAATAAATAATAAATAAATATAAGGGGACAATCTTACACAAATCGACCTAGTCCCAAACTAAGCAAAGCTTGTACTATGGGTACTAGACGACGATAAACATACTTGTATAGATAAATAAATACTTAAATACATAGAAAACATCCATAACTCAGGTACAAATATTCGTGCTCAAAGAGTATTGTAATATTATATGAACAAGAGTGGCAACTCTATGGTCAAATATGCATGTATGGAAGGTGCTGCTGCCCTACGCCCTGGTCAAGAACTAATGTGACGTATCTATGTATACCTATCTATATGTATATGTTGGTAGTGATGTACAGCTATAATTACGCATAATTTTAATTGATAGGCTAATTGCCACTATTCGTATTTTAGCCGTCTAATTCAAATCAGCATATACGAAGTATAAGCGGCTAAACCCGATTTGCACTATACGGCTAAAATACGAACATTGGCAAGTGGCCTATCAGTTAAAGTCCTTGACCGTACAATTTGGTACGCCATGGCCATGGCCGATGAATGACAACTAACAAGTTTGACAAGTCAACCAAGATGGCCGTTAATTTAGTTCTTTAAAAAACACCAGAGATCGCTGTAGTTGCATGAAAAGTGTGATATATGTAAGTGTTACTGTTCGTGCTCATCACACAAATAAATGCCCTTACCGGGATTCGAACCCAGGACCTCTTGCTTCGTAGGCAGGGTCATTACCAACTAGGCTAAAGCGTTCGTTAATATGAAATGTCAACATGAAATTTCTAACGAGAAGATTCAACCCTGGTACGCGAATTCAGTTTCTCCGACTGTACTTATACTTGCTATATTTGTGCAAGGCTGAGAAGCGTTTTAACCGCTGCATCTCGTGTATTACGAGACCGATGAAATTAAACCAATTGGGGATGTCTATTGTTTTGCAATGTATAGTAAATCGAAAACCATTTCGAGATAAATACTTTTTAACTCGTTTTCTGTAGTTATTTAATTTTAATATTATGTAATGAATTTATAATATAACAAATAAGCAATGACCTTCATTTGACATTGGTGTAAATTGCGTGACCGGTTCAAGTCGTACTTTATTCTGTGTGGTTAGAATTCTTCACAATTTATTCGTGGATTATACTACGTAGTTTGATTTGGACCCGCTGTCTGACATCTAGCACTTCGACAGTGCCAGTAAAGTGACACAGTGTATAGTGTACCACTACGCAAAAAATAATTAAAGGGGCTGCCTTATCGTACGCATTTAGATAGATTTAGAAATTTGGCATTGTGGGAGCCCTCAATTATAATCTGACGTCATCAACTAAAATAGTTTCAATAATTAATTTTGAAAAAAGTAGAGAACTAAATGACAAAATATTGAAATTAGTTTCTTATAATTGACTTTTCAATACAAAAAAAAAACCATGGGTATTTTTTTAGACATCCCCAATTGCTATGATCTTCTGCAATCACACACAACACAACGCGAGAAGGTGGTGGTTGGTGTTATATTCGTCGATTTTCATTGCACACGAGAATAAGCCATTGAAACGGTTCCTGACTCCTAGTCATTTAAGGCTAAGCAGGTGACTCTCGACAGGGTGAATGTGATATTTAATTTTAACGGATATTATAAATTGATATGTGCAGGAGAATTATGTAAATTATTGTAAAATTACTTCTAAAATGGTCGACAGCTGTCTTACCCATAATGGCACCGAGGCTAACATATAGTCACCGAATTGCTACTTGTAATAGCGACGTAAGAGATATGTTATAATTTATTAAATCAGGCTTTACTTTGCAGAGGCCCATATTAGAGTCAATATCAAAAAAATGCTACACAATTAAGGGATTTAATTAAAACAAAACTTATTTGATTCCTTTGTGTGACGCAAGTTACCCATATAATTTGTATAACTAACTTTCGTTACACAAACGAAACGATCGTGATTTTGTTTTCATTAAGCCCTTAACTATGTACAATTATTTTGAATTAATGAACTGAAACAATTACTTTGCTCACCCGCGACCTTCGCTCCTTTGCTCCTTCGCAGGTGAGCAAGGTAATTGTTTCAGTTCATTAGATATGTTGTAAGTACTTCACGTTTGGCTAATGTTGTTATAATGACGTGGCTTTTAAGTGATAGAAGCCTGATGAGTGATGAACGTCGATGATGAAGGTGACAGTATTAGCCCGCAGTTACACTAGCAAGAAAAATTGTGTAAGTTGAAGAATATTTGCGCACTCAATTGACTATTTCCAACTCGTTCGATTGACGGCCCCGCAATGAATGCAACTTACGTAATTTTTCTTACTAATGTAAATGAGGGCTTAAGATAAGCATTGACGTCTGAAATCCGATACGTACCCGAACTGGATGTATAATTTATTTCAAGTTACTTTTGCTAACAACGAAACATTTTTAATACAATGTAGACAAGACCTGACATGGATTATGCATTCAATAGGACTCATTTGGGCCGCTTTTGTATGTGTTTGGGTTACTTTGGGTATTTCAAAGCGCTGTGTTCATTCATTTAATTTGGGAAAATCATGCAGGTAACATTATTTCCCTGGGAATTGGGTTAATTGTTTTGGTACACCAATAGTCAGTAAAAGTGTGATGATGCTCACTGTTTGACAACATTCTTTAAGTGAAAGTACTTAATTTGCCGGTTAATTTTTAATGGCGACGCGAAATGATTACCAACAGTGATTGCCATCGCGCCCTAATCATGTTGTTATATTCCTTCCTAGTATTTCTGCCAATTGGTAGAGTTTTTTATACCAATACTTATTAAGTAACAACCTGGGAATACACCCTATTCATCGTTGGTCATGGGCGCCGATGGAACAAAAGCCCCAGAAACTGACTCTAAGTTTATTTAATCCTGCCGAAGGTAATTTTGTTGAACCATGCATTATTTAGTTACGAAAAATTTACAAGACAAATCTATTTTTACAAAGGTCAATAGCTAAACTGTATCCCAGTGACTGCGGAACCGCATTGGACAGTATATTTCTAATACGTTGTTATTTGCACGAGTTATTTGCGATATCGTTTTCAGTCCAATCTAGATTCAATACTCAACTCACTCATCTTGTACACACACCGGCCAATTAAGCGGAACAGAGTAGTGGACAAGAGCTACTAAGTATAAAAGTAAAATTAGCTTATGAATGAAAAAAAAAACATAAAATTTTATATTATATTTTTTGTTTGGCTAAATATCGGTGTAAGTTACTAAGAAGAATGTTCTAAAACACCAGCCATTATACGAATCATTTTTTTCATTCAGAAACCGATCACTAACGTAACTGGGTCTCTATCACCTCATCCAACTCGCAACTCGGCTCGGTCCATCCGCTCTTCACTGTTACGCTCTGACGTCAAGCGTCACACTTACACCGGCAAGAGAACCATCCAGCGAAGCATGATCTCCAGTCCTCAGGGCGACGTCAAACACACTGGTCACGTCGGTCTCGATGGCGCCTACTTTGGTGACATTTCCTTCCTGGATCCCGCTGGCTGTGTAAGTACCATGAAGTGAAGTATAAACCTAAGTATCTAATCTTTAAAAAAATGCCCTGGATACGAGTATAAATAACAGGGGCAGCTCTCCTCAGGCAGACCGGTGGGTGGGTGCGCTTGGGTGCGTTGTCTGTGACGGATTGTCTACCACAGATTAAATACTGGGTTTACACTATGGTGTCATTCATTATACGTATAGCGTGGTTCACATATGATCGAAGTATATCCTGACCAATGACATCTCGAAGGTTTGCATTAACCCTTTAATGTATAGCGTGTCATAAAGACAACGCTGTCTTTTAAGTTCATTTTCAAACATTATATTTTAAGTAAATCCAAAACTTGTAAATTGTGCACTAAGGTTTGAAGTTTTGTCAATATTCAAATTTAGAAATGTATCTACCTACTTATCTACTTTAAAGACGGCGCGCGACACATCTTGGACACGCTATTAAAAAGTTAAAATTAGGAAAAATAAAATAATTACTTGTTCTATTTTTAAGGATTTATTACTTCGATCACTTGTAACTCTAGTTACACAAACAAGTTATCATTGGCCTTGGTTTTTCTTTTATCTTACTTTCTTTCCTTGAATACCAGAACGACAACCAAAGTCTGGTATTTGAGGTGTTGGGGCTTATAATTATTGTGTATGATTTATACTGGGTTACGGATGTATCGCAGACATTTCTCCATTAACTGGGCAAACTTGAACAAACCAATGTCAAGTTCATTTGAACATGAATAAAAAAACTGAAAGTTGCTATTCATAAAGGATGCCCCAAACGTCAAAATCAGGCCAGAAACAGGCAATAGGTCTATTGGTATTTTTTTATTAATAAAAACTTAAACATAGATATTAATGATAATTATTTAGGATAACTTTGATATAAAGTGTCTGGGACATAGATTCGCTGAGTTAGTGGAGAAATGCCCATTGCATTTATCAAGGCAGACAAGGCAGAGATGTATAAGGGACATCTTTCACTCTAGCAGTCTAGCTACAAGAACACGCTAGGTCTCATAAAGTTATACGGGCTTTTAGGATACTGTGTGTTTCTTGATGGCACGGTGTGATGTGAAATTATTAACAGTGTTTTGTTGTTTGTACTTTTTATCGGATATGCATGCAAGCGGCAAATCGGCACATAATGCCGCGAAGTTTTTTCGTTGACGTAATTCCTACTTTTTCATTATTTTAGATATTACATTAATAATGACATTAAACGTGCAGCATGAATCAAATTGTGGCTTTGTGTATTTTTTCACTTCAGGTTAGTGAGAAAGACGTGCGGTTGTAGTGAAAAATTTGCTATCGTTTCTTTTAGGTACTATTGCGTGTAGTGATATCGGAAGCGATCAGATTGACGAAACAGACATAATGAAATTTGACACTGCATTGCACAGAATTCTGTCGTCTAGATACTTCTATACTAATATTATAAAGAGGAAAGATTTGATTGATTGTTTGTTTGTTTGTTTGCATTGAATAGGCTCCGAAACTACCGGACCGATTTCAAAAAATCTTTTGCCGTTAGAAAGCAACATTACCACAGCTGAGAACAATTTTCACTTCTGCAAGATTAAGGGTTTTGTCACGCTGGATGCTACGCGTGCTGCGGTCCGGTCAGCTCAGGGTTGATCAGATATGAGTAGACCCCGGACCGCAAGATGCAGAACTCGTCCAATGTAACAAGTTTTATAGATGCAAATAGATGCCGTCACTCTTAATCATGGACGCTGCTAGATAAAACGCATTTCAAGGAGTAAATACGAGTACTTGCGTTTCTAAAAGATTTTAGCCTTGCTGGTTCATAATCATACCTAGAGATATTTCCAGCAAAAATAAATGAGTAATGCACCTAGTTATTTTTATTAACGAATTAACTTGCGTTAGGTATATGTATTATTCGTACCTTTGGTAAAAAACTTGGTGGTCCATTTAGATGGGTCAGTAAGGTTAATTCTGAAACTGTAAGTTATCTAGAAATAACATTTTTAAATAACAGTGACAAAAAAAACTGCAATCATATTAAAAACAATCATACCTACCCGGTTCGGGAATCGAACCCGGTTGAATTGAAGAAAAAAATTAAAAATATTAAAAACCCCCAACACAATTATGTCACTGTCAATGCCCGTTATGCGTCTAAGATCTCTTCCGCAGCTAACAAAAGAGCTGATAACTTTGAAACGGCTGCACCGATTTTGATGAAACATATCTAAGAACCATCGCCAAGAAACCTGCTTTCTATTAAAAAAAACCGCATCCAAATCGGTGCACCCGCTTAAGAGCTATGATGCCACAGACAGACACATACACATAGCGGTCAAACTTATAACACCCCTCTTTTTGTGTCGGGGGTTAAAAAACAAGTAAACTAAGCTTTTGTATAAGTAAAGAATTCAAGCGGGTTCGATTCCCTTTCTATTTTTATTTCTTTATATGTCTTATATTTGGAGTATTTAAGTAACTTATTACATTTTGACGTACATTTTTAAGGAAAAACGCGCACACACACCAGTGTAGTAGACATTTATGAGAGAGAGAGAGAGAGAGAGAGAGAGAGAGAGATATGTTTATTTACACATATTCGATACAAACAGAAAAAAATACATTTGACAGGAAATTTACAATTAATTAAATATCGAATAGTATAAATTTTATTTACTTGTCTTAAATTTAGACCTATGTATACGAACGACATAATGAACTGGCAATGTTTATCTTATCCTAACTTAAGTCATCTCAAGCGCAACTAACAGTCCACAGTCTTTTGTTCTATTCGCATCTGCGTTGTAATGATAATGATTGCCGAAAATGTTTTAATATGTAAATCCTATACCACAATGAATATACCTACACAATGGCGCATGTAAGAGTACTAGACTTGCACACATCTGAATGGTGCCTATCGATCTCTCGGGCTACATTGCGATAACCCCGAGGAGCAATATTGAGCGATACTATTGCACATTACGCGTTCGCATGAGTATGTTCGGTGGTTTGACGAGTCGTTTGTGTGGGAAGCAGCCGCCGCGGCAGGTGGTGACGCCGTACAAGCCGTCGGAGGACTTGGAGCAGGTCCCGTTGCTGAACCCCAACTCTCCGTCGCACCTCTCGGCCGCGTGCACCTCGCCCTATCCACTGCTCGCGTCGGACCGGCTGCCCAACTGCGATGAAGTCGACTTGCCATGTAAGACCTGTCTATACTTCATTTATTTTAGCATTAGAAAGAAGGTAAGCGATCTTGACATGTCTTTTTTATATTAGGATAGTACTTATTGAAAAATAAGTCACAGCAAATTATGTAAAAATTAGCAAAGACATAGGTCATTTACAATCTTTTGGTTTCAGAAGTAATACTTAGTTACTATTTTTTTAAAAGCGTAATCACGCAATAAAAAAACTCGTCCAAATTGTTTACCATTTTCTAATGCTAAAATAAACGAAGTATACTTTATTCAAATATATTGTTAGGTTTTGTCGCGTACTATCGAACTATATTTAATTCCTGACCCACCATAGAACGTTCTTACAGTATGTTACGAAATTAATTCCTATGTTAAGTAATGCGATGTCACTATGACTTTTTCTGTGGAAAGTTGCCACAGTGTGTCACAAATCAGTTGGTTATGGTGTGTAGGAGCTATTTAGGGTTTCTGCCGACTCCCATTGAAACGGTTTTATATTTTTACTAGCGAACAGTTGCATCTAAACTTTGTTGGTTTGTTTGGAGACTGTTATAGTCTATTGGCCGGTAAAAGAGCGACGTAAGTGTGGACCTTATAAGACGAATATTTCAGATGTATATGACACTAGTTGTTGCCCGGGACTCCGTCTGCGAATTTGTTTATCGCTATCTCGCGGGGAGTATGCAATTTTCCAGAATGAAGAGTATCCTACATGTTAATCCAGGTTATAAAATACCTGTGTGCCAAGTTGCATCAGAATCCCTCAAACCGTTTTAGCGTGAAAGAGTATCAAACATACACACAATCCATCCATACAACTCTTTCACATTTTTTATATTAGGATAGTAGGATGTACACGTATCTCTTGAGTGTATTCTTAAATGTTTTTTTCTTTGTTATTTTAATTAACTCAACTTCATTTCGTGATTGCAGGCGAGTCCTCATCCAGAAATGTCAAAAAACATAACATCAAACCGATTGCGGAACCTACAACGAGCAGAAGTATTCTTAACAAGGTATGTTTACGTTCTTTTCTCATGGTGATTGAGAAATTAATAAACTGCGTCTAATGTATAGGTACTTTAGAATGTGAAAGTTGATACAGTTTTTCTGTCTCAGAGATATTTTTATCGTAAATAACGTCATGCAAAAAATAAATATTTAATACTACGTATTGCCGTAACTTCGTTGGTTGGTGGGTAGGTAAATATCATTATCATAGCTGTATATCATTATTTAGAGATACCCCCTACCTTTGTATATAAACTATCATGCTAAAAAACAAAATAACAAAAAAACACAAATAAATGATTACTCAGATGCAACAGTAATGAATGACATTTGCTTAAAAAATTTACTCGAATAAGCACAAGAGCAAGGACTTAAACGCATAAAAATAAACACTATGTTACATTATGATAGCGTAAGGTTCCACCGTAAAATTCTGCACCTGTCTATTATTTGATCGAAATGTGCCTTAAATAAAATGTTAATTCCTTATTGAATTGAATATTGAATAAAATTAGCAAAAAATAATCGCGAATAAAGCACTTGCGATAAAATTTTGCTAGGCATCCCTGCGACGTTGCAGGACCCCCATATGTAAACTTTTATTTGGAACTGATTTAATTCGAAATTATGTCATTTAAAAACTAAACCTACATTTTTATACTGCAAATTTTATTTTTTCATGCTAATATTTCCAGTTGAGTCAGTTAGGTTTTGTAGGTGAAAAATTTCGAATAAATAAACAGGTTGGTGTAGAATTTTACGACGGGACCTATAACATATTTTTAATACTATTTTTTGAGGTATAGTCGCCCAAGAAATTGGTTTACCACTCTAAGGTGGAATATCGTTTACACATAATAAATCAACCAGGTACATTTTCGCCGTTTTTAAGTACTTTACCTTAAAAGCATAAATTCCTTGAAGCGTTCCACCAAATCGCATTTCACCTTGAATTAACAAGATTTCAATATAATTTTTTACTTGAAGTAATATATCGCGTGGCTTTTTACATTAGTATAATTTATTTGTAGCATTTAATTTTCTGTGTAATATTCTACCCTAGAAGCATTTCGCCGCGATCGATGTTTGTTTGAGACTTCATTTGATTTGATTAGTTAGTTAGTTATTGTGGGCCGACGACCCGTTCGCCGATGATCTAGAAGGCTACCTTCTCCCCCTTCTCGTGTTATCCAAAAGCGCACAGTACTTGGTGATATATTTAATTCCCTTGACACTGCACTAATAGTGTACCCTAATCGATGTAAAGATTATAATCTTGGCCCTTTCGTGTATATTCAAATTATGGTTACGCGACATTTTCTCGATCTCAATCTTAAATTGAGTTCTTGTTTGACAATCAAGATCTGACAAATGACAGATTAATTCGATTTTTTTTCTAAATGTTTGGAAGAGAGGAAAATTAATTACAGTCGAGAATGTTAACTAATGCATAGACGTCACGGTTCAAATTGTTTCACCTTTGGCTTTGTTTTCTGATTGGTCTATAGCTGGCCAATTACGTTTCTCATTCACTATAAAAGCCTTAGAGAAATATTACTTTATTAGGAAATGCCATTTAAAGTGGTAAACCACTTACTTGGTCGACTATACTATAAAATATGATGACATCCCAATTAATAATGCAAACACAAGTTTAATTGTAATTTTGAATAAGAATTATCAAATAATATTCAGCAGAAAGATTCAGTTCCAGACAATAACTTGACGCCTTAATATGTGCTCGCTAGTTTATTTGGTTAATGGTTGGCGCATTATGCGTAAAAAGCAGGTGTGTGTATATAGAATTAGTTAGATCAAGTGCAGTGAATATTATAGAAGATACTAGCTGTTGCCCGCGACTCCGTCCGCGAAGAATAGGGGTATGAAAAATAGCCTACGACCTATTCTCAGACCTACCGAATACAGAGAAAAAGGTTTCATATAAATCGGTCGAGCCGTTTCGGAGGAGTTCGATAACAAACACCGTGACACGAGATTTTTATATATTAGATTTTCATGATACCACGGAATAGAAAAACTAGCGGAAATATCATAAGTCCTGTAAACTTATCGTCCAATTTGTAAAATGGTATGAGATGGTGAATGGTATGCGTTAGACGATATGATCTCTGGTTTATACCGAAACCAGTGTCGCCAGATGAGTAGATAAATATCAAACTCCAATATGTCCGCAATAAATTACATGGAGATAAGATCCTTGTTTTCATCATCACAAGGAACATATCTCCATGTCATTTATTGCGGACATATTGGAGTTTGATATTTATCAACTCATATATACTCATAACAATATGTGCACTTTGAAATCTTAGCAATTGACAACCTTTCATTTTTTTAACACCTGAAAATTACTGCAGGAATCTCCATATTTAAAAAAATACAACAAATTTAAAAACATATATGTACTTACAAATACTTCCACAGAATAGATTTGTTTCCTTTACCCTCTTCACTAGAAAAAAGAGCTGTCATAATTTTAAATTTGATAACAACCTTAACGTCAAATTTATGTCATCACTTTTTTTTAATAGAGACTAGACAAAAGTAATGGATCTATTCTATCGTTACGCTCTTTTAGAATAAGCACGTCTTTAAAAAATTATAACAAATTAATTAACAATCCAAGCGAAAATTTAAAACTATCAGCGTCTTTCTCTTTCCTAACAGAATACAGAGAACGAATCAAATTATAGTCTTAGAAATATGAAATGTTGTCAATTATTGGTTGTAGCTTCTATTTGAAAAATAATAACTTGTTCGGTCGAGTCACAAAAGCTGGCACGAATAAATTGAATGAGTTTAAACAAATTTTAATTTTTACCTTGTTTGATTCCCAGGTGACACAAGCGAATTTTTGAAAATCTTTGAATTCAGTTTTATTTATTTTAAAATATAAAAGAATGTTTCCTTAAGGTAGTTCCTCTCCAGGGTCCAAAGATTTTTCCCACCCTGTATGTATGCCCTGTTTGTTTGTTTGCACAATGACGTCGTGAACCGCTAAAACAGGTTTAAATAAAAGTACCTGGGCGACCGAGCTCCGCTCGGTACCAAGCGTTTTCCCAGAGATAAGACCAAGCTAGATCAATTTTTCATCCCCGAAAACCCCCACATACCAAATTTCATCGATATCGTTGGAGCCGTTTCCGAGATCCTGATTATATATATGTATATACACCGTGAAATTTTAGTGGAAGTGGTTTAGTGAAATTTTTTCCCGAAACGAGGTGATTTAGTTTCGATTGTACAATCGATTTATGACTAGAGTCAAAAATCCAATTGTGAAAAACGAAAGTCGAAAATGCCAGCAAACCAATAGTAACGCTTCGTTGGTACCTAACCTATCGTACGATCGTACGCTACTTGTACCAACGAAGCGTTACTATTGGTTTGCGGTCATTTTAGACTTTCGTTTTTCACAATTGGATTTTTGACTCTAGTCAAAATAGTAATTATAAATCGATTGTACAATCGATACTAAATCACCTCGTTTCGGGAAAACAACCACTAAAATTTTCAATTTTAAGAATTTCTCATGTAAAGGTATTAGATAGATAAAAACGTTATGATAGCAAAATATTTGTACCGAACCGTCACATTGACCTTTCTGCATGTGTTTTATCTGTTTGGTGTGTTTTATTTTTTGAATAATGAAGAACTTATGTTTCATTTATAAAATATTAGGAGGCCTCTATGTAAAAACAGCACTCTCACAGTGACAAGTGATATTATTTTCATTTAATTCATTCGTGCCAGCTATTGTGAATCGACGTATAAATGAAAATTACGTACAATGTACTGTTACCTAGCATAGAATAGCGGAACAATTTTTTTATAATCAAACACATAACCCTCCTTCTTCGCAGTCGGGTAAAAATAACCTATCACCCCGTAAACACTTCTTTAAAATACTGCATTGTAAAATTAACTGTTTGCGTAGCCATTTAGATTCAATGCGGCTGAATTATCAGGGTCGATCAACTTTTTTTTGTCAACGATTTTCTGCTACTTTCTATGAAACCGAAATAATTAAAAAACTGATTATTTTTCCTTATTTAAAGTATACTTTTCAAAACCCTAGTTTTTTTTAGTCAAAACATGGTATGATTGCCATATTTATTTTATTTTGTTTAGCTTCTATTTCGTGGGTTACCCAGGGGACAATGATGTCCCAGAAAAAAATAGTGGATTTTTTCATAGAAATACTTATTTTTTTTGGTTTTCACATACGCACTATGATAAACAGTTTATCTAATTACTACAAAATCATGGTTTTACTAACCAGAGATTACAGAATTACTTGTAAAGGAGTAAATAGAAATTTACCTACAAAAAAAAGTTGATTGACCCATCAAATCTAATTTGGACGACGAAATTGACGTTACTCTAAGCTCAGGCGATCCTAATTATGATCAGATCAGTCTCATTGACCTGGCTATTTTATGTTCCGTGAACATTAAAAAACCCATCAAAGTAGGCTGAAAATTATATGACCGCAATTCAGCGGTCTTTGAATAGAAGTAAATATATCCCTTCTTGGACAAATGTTCAATAAATAACTAATACACTCCTTATTCTTTGTCTTGTCCTTGATAACAGGTAAAGTCTGCTACAATGGGCAGGTCCCATAAGAACGACGACGGCAATCTCACTATTCCAACTAAAGCCGATGAAGTACACGAGTATCATGAAATAACAGACACTGATACGGTAATTTATACATATATTTATGTAGTATTTGATTTCAATGTGGATGTAAAGTGTGTGGATTTGAGATCTTCATGAGCTTGTTGTTACAGGAAGGTGTAGCTAGAGCGGAAAACTTGGTGCCTTTAGAGAGTCCTGGGATACCTGTAAGTATCCTATAGTATTGTATGAACTGATAGTTGAATGTCCGTGTAAAAGTAATTTAATCGTAAATTATAAAAGATTTAGGTAAATGCTTGTTTTCTTAAATATTTAAAATAGAGGCGTAAGATTGGCAAATAGCGAGACTTGTTCACTCAAACTATTTTTTTTTAAATCTATATTCTGAGAGCGTTGTGGACTACCCAAATTAAGATAATATGAATGTATTTTCAGAAAAGTTATGGCGACTTTAGTCAAAGCCTTTTAGATGAGATGGAATCCATGTTCCGCAGTCTGGATGGCAGAGGAAGAGGACAGGACTCGGTAAGTTAATTAGCTGTTTCTTTTACATCTCTTTTATCATAGAATTTATAATAAGAAGTATAGAAATTTCACGCGAGCTAAAACGCAACCGCGTATATGGCTAAAAAAAACATATATTTATTTGCCCAGGTCAGACTAAAACGAAGTTAATTGCTCAAAAATGGGGTATAGCAATAGGTGGTCTAAAAATATTACTTCTTTACTTTAAAAGATAAGATACCATTTCTATAATTCTTACTAATTCTGTGTATTGCGGTGAGTTGCTCTTTCAGGGTTAATATAACGTTTTTGAAAAATTACTATACGAGGGGCGTTCAATATAAAGTGAGAATGAGATGCAAACTCTTTTAATATTACGAAATTAAATACTGGCCGGTAAAGCTAATCTATCTAGCTGATTGCTATGAAAAAAAAAACTAACTGTCTTTTGTTTAAAAAAATATACGGTAATTTCTTTGCAATGCTATTGAGTACGTTAGCGAAAATGGAGAAAATTTAACTGCGCGCCGTTATCAAATACTTGTGTTTGAAAATTTTTTCTACGGACCAAGTCAATTTGGATTTGCGGGATACTTTAGGGTCTAATGCTCCTCCGTATTCGACAGTCGCACGTTGGTGCGCCGAATTTAGACGTGGAAGAACATCGACAATGGACGACCCCCGCTCCGGACGCCCTACTACAGCAGTAACTGAAGAAATTGTGAAAAAAGTCGAAAACTCAGTTTTGGCGGATCGTCGTGTCACGGTTCGTTTTATTGCTGAAAATGTAAAGATTTCAACGGGGAGCGTACATAATATTTTACATGAACGCTTGGGTATGAAAAAGGTATCTGCGCGTTGGGTACCAAGAATGCTTACTGACACGCAAAAACAAACTAGACTAGAGATTTGTCAAGAAGCTTTGAACCTGATGCAGCAAGACCGGGAACTTTTTTTGGCGCGATATATAACAATGGACGAATCATGGCTCCATCATTACGACCCTGAAACGAAACTGCAGCCTATGACATGGAAAAGGCCACCATCTCCAACTCCGAAGAAATTCAAGGTGAGCCCATCTGCCGGTAAGGTCATGGGCTCTGTTTTTTGGGATGGTAAAGGGGTATTAATGATTGAGTATCTCGAGCATGGAGCCACTATTACGGGCACTTTATACGCCAAACAAATAGCAACATTGCGCAATGAGATCCGCGAAAAACGGCGAGGTAAACTCTCGAAAGTTGTGCTGTTCCACCAGGACATTGCCCCGGCATATAAGTCCGCCGTTGCAATGGCTGCAATTCGTGATGCTGGGTTCGATATCCTTAAGCATCCTCCGTATTCACCAGATCTCGCTCCCAGTGATTTCTACCTATTTCCGAGATTGAAACAATACCTGAGAGGCTAGAAATTTGAAGACGACGACGCGGTAGTCGCTACAGTACAAAATTTTTTAAGTACTCAAGATGAGACCTTTTTTAAAAATGGAATTTTAAGTTTAGAAAAAAGATATACTAAGTGTATTATGCTAAAAGGTGACTATGTCGAAAAATAAAATGACATTTAGTAAAAGTTGTTTATAACATACTCATTCTCACTTTTTATTGAACGCCCCTAGTAGTGTTTGGCTTTGACGAATCACTAGCAATTACAGATAGACACATAAACAGTAAAGGAACGAGGGATAAGACGTAGCTGAAACTATAAATTAATTTAATATTGTTTTATACTGCAAGTGGACAATGGCTGCCCATTCGATTCGGGACCAAAAAGGCTTTGTTTTACTGTGCAATAGCACAGACATGTAAGGAATCGAATTAACTTTTCTTTTGACCTTTAAAAGTAAAAAAAATGCTCGTTGCTAGCGGTGTATAACTTGTAGTTCAAATATCGAAAGCGTCACACACTCACCAGTGGTTTCCTGTAATTAATCAAAGCATATAAAGTATTTAAATATGCATTTGGACTCCGGAGCAGAGCAATATGTACATACTAAAGTTAGTACTTACTGCATACTTATTATATTATGTCCCACGTTTGTTTTAAAAATCTTAAATTATCTATCTGTATATGAAAACAGATAACTTCAATCATTTCTCTTAACTTAATTAATAATTAGAATACATTTTTTATTCTAAACCAATTGGCATCAAAAAGTACAATGATCAACATTTTATTTATCAGGTGCTAAACGCTAACTGGATTATTGGTAAGGCAACGCATTGTAGGCTAGACATACCACACATAAATCATTCATAAACTATTCAATAGTGTCACAGTTCCCCCCTGTAGTTGCTTGTTTCCAACGCTAGATCATCACTTTCACGACATAACCGTAGTATTAAGTTAGTGTTATTTCTTCATGCGTTAGCATTTTGCCATTAAAAATTGTGTTTAAATTGGCCATTTTTGATTTTAATTGATTTTGAAATTTAAGTGGAATTGCCTTGTAGGAATGTCGAATTGTTGATATTCAATTAATTTCTCCTCTTTTTTGAAGTCAGTAATAAATGTAATAATTTTGTTTGTATTTGTGCGGTAAATAACTAGTGAAGGTTTGTGAATTAACTTTGTTTTATGGATAACATTAAAAAAAGCTATATCTGTACCACTCTCGTACGACTATTTGCATTCAATAATAAATAAAAATAATTTCATCAAATAATGTTGGTATAGGTGTACCAGAATCTCATGGCAAATGGGGAAATAAAATATTGTAGGGGGCAGTACTGGGGAAATTGGACTAAACGGTATTGATACTGTGTAATTATTAACCGACTTCAAAAAACACAGGAAGTTTAAGATTCGACGAATTTGTATCAGAATCTCATGGAAAATGGGGAAATAAAACTCACGTATGGCTGATTGATTGGTTGATTGATTGCTGTTTATGATTTTCGACTTGCTAACATTCGAAATATTCTCGAAAAAAAAAACAAATTACTAAAACAGTCGTGAGCACAACGAAATAAATGTTTCTCTAGCCTCAAAGACTCTCTCCCTTCCTGGAAACCAATTTCTTGGCGAAGAATTTGTAACAGTTTCATAACCGTTGGTATTTCCTTTCGCACAGAGTAGAATTCTTTTGCGTTTAATCAATTCCAAATCAAAGTCATCCAAGTTGATTTTCTTCTTCCCACCTCTTCTTTTCTTACCAGGTGTAGAAAATTCACCATCATTAGAGATGCCCTCAGTTATAATTCGACGTGTGGTAGTGCTGGGAACCCCTGTAATAAGTAGCATTTATGTAAGACAAAATATACCTAAACCTAAAAGTATCAAAACAGTTTGTTTCAACTTACCAGTCAACTCCACGACACGCTTTAAAATCGAAAATTGTGTTTGATTTACACCTCCTTCTTCGCGTATTGTATTATACACATTGTATACATTATTCCTCGCTTGAGATCTAAGCGGTTTTCTCGACATTTTCACCAGATAATCGTTGAAGACGAATTACAAATTGTAAACTACGGTAAACAAACGATTTGACACAGCTGCCAATTGACAGTTGCCATATGAAAAACACTATTATTTTACTTTTAAAAATGCCATCAGATTCTGGTACACCTATACTCTTTTGAACGTCACACATCGTTTTTGTTACGAACAAAATTGATTCTTATGATGTAAGTAGGCTCATTTTTGTATTAGGTACCGTCTTGTCGTCTATAGCAGATACTGGCGTTCAAAAGGTTAAAATATTAAAAAAAATACACATGAATAATATAATCAATAGTTTATATTTTTGCAGGCGTCATCAACTAAGCATTTTGACTTTGATACTGCTTTGAGGTAAGAAAAAAATCCTTAGAGGTCATTTCACGGAAGCTGCGATAAATGGATTAAATGAACGAATGAAAATATCTACGTGTCATCTATTAAATAGATTCTATTTTAATACATTTTACATATACCTAGTTTAAGATTCCTGTGTAAAATTCTGCACCTATATGTTACTTGATCGAAATGTATGTATATAAATAAAAGCGTGTTAAAAGTTACACATGTGGCCATAGAATAGCATAGAATTGCCTTGCAAAATTTTGGCAGAAGCAGTTTTTTAATAATTATTTTTGATACTTTTTAGGGTTCCGTACCTCAAAAGGAAAAAGCCCTTATAGGATCACTTTGTTGTCTGTCCGTCCGTCTATCAAGACCCTTTTTCTCAGGAACGCGTAGAGGTATCAAGCTGAAATTTATATCAAATACTCAGGTATATTGTCCCTTGGAGCTGTGAAAAAATCAAACTTCTAAGTCAACACAATCAAAAGATACAGCCATTTATGCCGCAAATTTCCGCATATTTTCGAAACTCGCAAGGGAATCAAAACCTACAGGATACTTCCCGTGAACTCAGAATCTTGAAATTTGGTACGAAGCAAGGTCTTATAGCACAGATAAAGGAAAAATTGCGAAAAGCATAAATTTTTTTGTCTGTCTGTCTATATCACTATATCAGTAACCGATCTATTTATGCCGCAAATTTTCGACACTCGCAAGGGAATCAAAACCTACAGGGTACTTCCCGTGAACTCAGAATCTTGAAATTTGGTACGAAGCAAGGTCTTATAGCACAGATAAAGGAAAAATTGCGAAAAGCATAATTTTTTTGTCTTTCTGTCTATATCAGTAACCAATCTACAGTGATCCCACACTACGCACATTTGGATTATGAGCAGGGGTCTTCTAAGACTGGATGTTCATAGATACATATAATGTACGGAACCCTCGGTGCGCGAATCCGACTCGCACTTGGCCGGTTTTTTCTCAATAAAAACACTAATTTGTTTGTTAAAATAATTAAGTGCTATAAAAAAGGAGATGGATCTGAATAATTGCATTAGTAGACAGGTTGCTATCTTTCAGTCTGACTTAACTCTTGGTTTTTTAGAGATTACGGCAAACTGAGAGGTGGCAACCTATTTTATCGCAGTTGTTTTTAGATCAGTATTATTTTCTACGGCGCTTTATTACAAAATCAACCTAATCTTTCAACGAGCATTCTTGTACCTACTTTTTTCGGGATCTCCGAAATACGGTTGTAACAGTTTTGATGAATGTGGGGTTTTCGGGGGCAACATAGCTCGTTAGCAGGATTTTATTGCGATTTTGTATGATCCCACGTGGAACCATTTATCTAAGACACATTTCAATCAAAAAACATGCAAGTTTACGGTAGGATCATCATAAGCTAATTTAAAAATAAAGTGACAGGCTTAAATCATTTACGCGGCATTAGTTTAGTTCAACTCATTCATCGCAGTTGGCGTGACACGACTTATACAAATTATTAAACAGTAATAGTGATGTTGACACCACCAATCAACTGACGTTCTTTTTATGAGCTGTCAAAACACAATCTCCCATAGAGTTTGAATGACAATAGCGACATATGACGTCATTGTTCGCATACTCAATCAACTAACTATTTATTTTAAAGCGCTTTCAGGGCTGAAATAAAGCATTTTTTTACTGGAGTCGTGTCTTCAAATTCTTTTTTAATGATGTTAACATCCCTATTATGAATGTTAATAAAAAAAACATACAGACGAAATGAGAATCTTATTTTATTTTGAAGTCGGTTAATAAAATATTTTTTAAATCCTTAAGTGTCACATGGCGCTGCCATTGCTCAAAACAATTCTTATCCCAGTTTTTTGTTTCAAATAAACTGTTCCCTTATTAATAGTTATGATATATTTTAGGTCCCACACGTTCAAACCAGAAAAAAAGAAGAGTTTTAATACGGGCACCATGAAACCGATGTCGGCGCATGACGAAAAGACCCTCGAAACAGCTGTCGCTCTGGCCAATGAAATAACCACCAAGTAAGCAACATCCATACTAACACTAATTATTCATGTGAAGGTAACTCTGTCTCTATCTATTTGTTACTTCTACGGTAATACCGCCGCAGTACTGATGAAATTTGGCAAGGAATAAGTCTGTGCACTGAGCAATAAAATAGGCTACTTTTAAACAAGGACAAGACAGATTTACTGCAGGATAGCAATGAACGAATTCGGTGCAGTCCCTCTTGCGGGTAACAGTCAGTAAGAAATAAACTACGCCGTCAGTCCATTCTGTTTATTGTTTTATACCGTCTGGTTGCGACGTTCGCATCTTTTATATTAGTGTCGTAAGTGCGTTGTATTCACACTATAATTTTGACAGCCATTGGAGAAATCAACTAAAGTATCGACATAGCCATATTTAAAAAAATAAACATTGTTTTGAAGTTGTGACAGAGGCAGCGCGTGACGTGAATGTACCAGTTACTGGTAAAAACTTGTGATAATAGCTTTAAGTTTTTTTCTCTGTGCTATCAATCTTCTGAGATTGTCTTTTTTTCTTCTGCGCACGTTTTTGTTTTCATCACAAAATATTCATTTGTTTTAGGTCGATGAACGACTTGGATGCTGACAAGGTGCCGCGGTCACCGAGCTCCAAGTTTCATTTTAAATTTCCGCTTGTGTCACGACACCACACGTTGCCACATGAAAGTGACAAGGATATAAACGGTAAGAGTAGATACGTAATGCAGTATATTTATTCCTATTATCATTCCGAGTTTGAGTTTAGTATGTTTAAACTAAACGCTACAGAGAAACAATAGTGATACATTTTTGTAAGGGGTCTCCTTTTACATAATGTATAAATTTCGGCTATTACAGTTCTCGATATACAGCTCTCTGACAAACAGTCGGACAGCGTAGCGACAGTAATAGGGTTTCATTTATCGCCTTTCGGGTAAGGAATCGTAAAAACAATAGACTGCAGTACTATGATTATTTCAAGTCTATACTTTTAATATTTAATTTACTTATAGACTACTATTTCACTTCCCCCGGAGTTTCACTTACGCTCCTTACCTTACCTAGCCTTTTTATTGATGGTATCTATGTTCGTTTTTCAAAACACACCGAATAAAACACGTTTTTGTGTATGGGGAATCTGTTTTATTGATTTATATTACTTGTTATAGTAGCTATACGTTGTGTGAAATAGGTGGAATATTTTTTCCTTCTACGGCGTCCTAAATAAAGCTTGCGATGAGCATCGAGCCACTTACAACTTAGTGCTAGGTGACTTTAACGCCAAAGTGGGGGCAAGGCAAGATCTGGATAACGCTGAATGGGTCGATTTCAGAGCGTTTTGTCAGCGTTTTTTAAATTTCATTAGTGTCACTCGATTATTGCTGTAAAATAATGATAAATCGCGACAACTTTGGATAAAATCAGACTAAGCCTCGGTACCGCCACACGTTTATATAAAAAGTTAACTCTGATCATCATCGGTCTGCAATATTTACGTCGACGGTAATGAAAAAAAACGCGGCGGTCAAAACGCTCTGAAATCGACCCTGATATAATAGGACCACATGGTCTTGGTGACCGAAATATTCGTGGTTCACGCCTTATGCAGTTCGCCTTTGGTCAAAATCTCCATATCGCCAATGGTTACTACTTTAAAATAGCTCAGCGTCGTTGGACATGGATTTCTCCTGATTGCCGTACCAGGAATAAAATAGATTACTGCTTAGCTTCTAATAAACAAATTGTTAAAAACATTGAAACCATAAACAACTTAAAATTCAGTTCAGACCACCGACCACTCCGCGCCAAGATTTTATTCAATCAAAAAATCTATCATAAACAACTAATTTTGAAGAACTGTATTAGAAGGCATGACAAACTTACTTTGATAAACCAAAAACAAGTATTCAATCTAGAATTGAATAACTATTTTAGCATTTTAGATAACTTACAGGACAATAGTGTTGACGACCAATACGAACATATAAAGAAGAGCATAAAACAAGCTAGTAACACGATAAAGGCTACAAAAAACAAATACAAAAATTAACCGATGAAACTATAAAATTAATAGAAGACAGGCAAACAGTAAACAGAATCAATAATAATGCAGAATATAGAAAAATAGATAAAATAGTCAAAAGAAAAATTCGGAGTGACGTAAGAAATTATAAAACAATACTGATTGAAATAGCCTTAACTAAAAATAGATCCCTAAGAGCTGCTAAACATGGGGCTTCGTCTGGTAAATAGATAGATAGATAGATAAAGACGTTTATTTGGTACTGCAAGCACACACAATCAAAATTAACAAAAATACAGATATCAGTATAAACTTAAAAGTAAAACATTTAATATCTTGGATAACCCGCTTAAAAGATGACAAGGGTGTGGAGCAGAGCGAACGAAGTAAGGTTTTAGACATTGCGACTAAGTACTATAAGAACTTGTACTCGGACTCATCTCGACCTAAGCTCAGTACACCGAACGGAGACTTTAATGACATCCCGCCGATAATAACCGAGGAAGTATATGTTACCCTTCGTAAAATGAAATTTAGTAAAAGCCCAGGCGAGGATGGTATCACAACTGAAGCTCTGAGGGTTGGAGAGCCAGAACTGATTCCCCGTATTACTGAGCTCTTTAATAATATATTAAAAACCGGTAGTTTTCCTAAAGATATGTGCCACTCAAATATCATCCTATTGTATAAGAAGGGAGACAAGACTGATATTGGAAATTACCGCCCTATAAGTCTTGTCTCTCATCTGTACAAAATCTTTATTAAAATTATCGAAAGGCGCATATCAGGAAAACTTGATCACCACCAGCCGCCTGAGCAGGCAGGATTTAGACCTGGGGTCTCGACCACTGATCACCTTCAAGCCTTGAACCAGATACTGGAGAAATGTCAGGAATATAACTCCCCCCTTTACCTTGTCTTTGTCGACTACTCCAAGGCCTTTGACAGCCTTACTTACACATTCTTCCATTTTCGAAGCATTACACAAGCAAATCATTGAAAGTGCCTATATTAACCTTCTCGAAACCATATATACTAATAGTACAGCCGCAATAAAACTAGAGTCAACGGGACTTTCCTTCCCTATACAAAGAGGAGTCAAACAGGGAGAGCCGCTATCGTCTAAGCTTTTTACCAGCACTCTCGAAGAGGACTTTCGGAAGCTAGCGTCGAGCTGGGAGAGCAGGGGCCTGGTCGTCGGTGATGGGAGGTTAACTACTCTTCGATTCGCCGACGATATAGTCCTCTTCTCCTCATCAGCCACCGACCTCGAAGGCATGCTTAGTGATCTAAGCAAGGCAAGCCTCGAGATTGGACTAAGGATGAATATATAGCACCAAACGTAGGATTGAGATAAACGGTGAACAGATCCCATATGTCCATGAGTATATCTACTTGGGCCAATTAGTTTCCTTCCAGGCACGGCAAGAAAAAGAAGTCGAAAGACGGACAGAAAACGCCTGGAAGAGCTATTGGTCCATGAAACATCTCATGAAGGGTAACTTCCCAATTTCCTTAAAAAATAAACTCATGGACATGTGCGTACTACCAGTTCTCACCTACGGAGCTCAAACTTGGTCTTTGACGGAAGCTCTGAAGTCCGAAATCGGGGTTTGCCAGCGGGCCATGGAGCGCAGCATGCTATAGTCCGACAAGCTCGTGCGCGGCTCTCCGCGGAACCTTGTCGCAGTCAGCATTTGCCTCACTTATTAAAAACAATCTTGTTAAGGACAGCAGAGGCTCCCTGCGACAGGGTTCCGCCGAGCGCCACGCACGAGCTTGTCGGACTATAGGTGTAAAATTAGTGGATCGGATCCGGAACACCGACCTGCGCTCCATGACTCAGATTACGATGTAGGTCGAACGGCGTCTAAGCTGAAGTGGGACTGGGCTGGCCATATCTGCCAGACGAGTTGTAGGCCAAGATAACCACCGAGTGGAAACCCAACAACTCGAAAAGGCGACCTGGCAGACCCAGACGGCGATGGCGGGATGAACTGGATTTCTTCTTGGAGGACTGGCCCTCGTATGCAGCGGACAGAGAGCAGTGGAAGTGTTGGGGGGAGGCCTTTGCTCAGCAGTGGGACAGAATAGGCTAATAATAATATTTTTTTTCTAAAAATTTGGTCGACAGGCATACATTTTTCACATTCAGAGTATTCAAAACTAAAAAATAAAGCCTTTCTTACGTTTTTTTGTTTTGTAACGCGTCAACTGATATTCACGTCAATTAATTTTCCTTGTCAAAGTTATTTCGTTTAGTTTCAATACACACTATGATTCGCTATTGTCCTCCGGGTCATTCGGGATCAGATATTTTGGAGCCAGACATATGCTTGAAAGATAAATGCATTGTTCAGTATTTTAGATTATTTCTAAGTTACACGATAAGGCTTTTCTTTTCACCAGAGCTGATCGTAACAAAAACAATAGGTGTATACATATAGGGTTAGGGAGATATATCAATTGTCGTCAACTCATCAAAGAAGGTACCTCTTATGTCAACCTCAGAATTGAGAGCCTGTGCGAGCAGTAACTGACAGGATGATACATTGACACTTGTTTCAGCCTAAAGGCACGCTACTTCATTAATAATTCTATAATCATCTGCTTGAATTAGTATCCTTCAGAGTAACCTTTATTCCACAGAGCTAGCCACAGTAAAAGTTTATATAGTAATTTTAAAATTCATAATAATTATTTGATATAGATAGATTAAAACTGAATTAAATTCACCTTCTTAGTATAACAACACCCTCTGCCGTTAACTTTAAGTACCGTAAAGTTTTTCCAAGTCTATTTAAAATAATGATTTCTCTCGTATCGACTCTCGAGCCCAAATTTCTCACTTAGATGGCCGCTATTATAGTTGTTCCAATCATTTATTTTCTCGATGACAGATCTAGTTTGAAAGTTATAGTGTTGTGACCAAATAAGTGATCAGTAGAAACGATATCGATCCAATTTTAAAATTAATAAATAAAAATTACCTGTCATTATAATTATTTCATTTCATTGTTGATTACCTATCTATACTTATATTACTTATATTATAAAGAGGAAAGATTTGTATGTTTGTAATGAATAAGCTAAAAACTACTGGACAAATAAAAATTATTTCACTTGAGTAACATAGACCATTTTATATCCCGGGAAAAAATTACAACGCGTAGGGTCAACGTCATAAATAAGTGATCACTTTTGTACCTTGTGACTTTAACGTCATGGTTGAAAAGCCATACGAAATTACGTAACGACTGAAAGCGACAAGGTACAAAAATTATCACTTATTTATGACGTTGACTGAACAAAGTCGCGGGAACACATCTAGTTCAACATATACAATATCGATACAATATCGATATTTCAATCATAACATCACTATTTGTATTGCCATAGAGTGTAACTTTATTAAAACGTTTATTATTTATCGTACTTTAAAAAAATATTACTGCATATATGGACTCAATTCGTCTTAGATGAATATTATATAGGATCAAGGAACAAAATTAGGCAGTTGTCGTATTTTTTAAACCTCGCATTTAAAAGTTAATTTTTTCGTAAAAAAACGCAGTTACATTCTACGGGAGCTGTCATCGAGAAAATAAATGATTGGAAATACTATAGTAAAAGTAATCGTCAATTTTCCAATTAATTAATTTAATACCGTTGTTACAGGGAAACACGAACGTCGGAATTTCAGCGAGGAGGCCCACAGTGTTCCAGATTATCAGGTTTCACGTTATTTTACTATTTATTGTATATGCAAATAAATATTGAATGTCAACACATGTTGAATGCATCACGCATCGCGCATCGGCCGGCATCGTGCTAATCAGCCACGAATGGCGTTGTGCACAGGCAATAATACGCCATAATTCCTCTGAAAAAGACGCATAGGCCTAAAATGGTAAATATCAATTGTTGTATCGATTGAATTCGGTTCCGAGGGTCGATTTTTGACACCAAAGCCGGGAAAATATTTTTCGAAATTGGTAAAAACTCTGTAATGCCACAAATATACTGTTCGAATTAAATTAAATTTGTATTTTCCTAGTTGTGGTTTCAAAAATCTTCTCTCAGTTCGTTTTCTGACTGGAGGCGGTTCTTGTCAATTAATAAGAACGTTTGAATAAAATAGAACATTAAGGGGCTGTTTCACGACTTTTCTTAAAGTTCGGATTAGCTTAATCATAACCTTATTTGACAGATGGAATTAAAATTTCTGTTTCACCAGTCTCGATTAGCGCTAAGTGACGGACAAACTGTTTCTTAATTTGACCATCAGATCAGGAGGCATTTAGCATTTTTATCCGTCACATGAAGTTAGTTTATTTTTTTGTGGCCATGGTTGGAGAGCCCTTCAGCCGGTTTCAGAAAAATAAATCAAAGTATTTTTTATTTTTTAAAGAAAGAGGTCATGCTAAATTGCATAATAGTAGATTGTTCAACAAGGGACTAAAACAAGCCATAATGACACAAGATATTTCGCGTGTCATTATGGTAGTTTAGTCTCGCGTTAAACACTCTACTTTTCACTTTGAATGCGAGGAAAAAAACGATGTTTTATACAAATCTACAATATTTACTTTTATACAACGTTCGCTCAATAAGAGCAATGGACGTCTGTTCAGAATTCAAATAGCAATTTAAATTTGTTCCGCGGTTTTTTTTTGTTGAGTGACGCTTTAAATGTTTGCATATTTAGCCAACAGATTCAAACTTGAAAATTATTTCATGGCTAATTGGACTAAGTATGCATAATAAAATGAATGCATCTTTAATATAATTAAATAGGTTAATATTCGTAATTATTCATCGTGTTTAGCGAAATTTTTAAAATTGTCTATGCCCAGTCACTGAAAATGACAATAATCCTCCATTCACAAACACCGTGATTGGCAGTTTAGGGGTTTCCAAAGAAAATTAAAAAAAAAATACTTTAATCCCTGGAGATCAAAAAAGAGCTTTAGTCCCGATATGCAGAGACTAAAGTAACATTTTAAGAGCATGAGAAGTGAAAAATAATTTAAATATCAAGATTTGAATTAAAAAATGTAGGTACACTTTTAGTATGTTAAAATAAATCCAAAATTTCGTAATATTTTTTAATAACAAACTTTTTTTCAGCGGCTCAATCGTTTGTTCTACCTGAACTTGTATGTCGCCATTAAAAAAAAGTTTATCTGTCAAATGGTTTGGCGCCACTTTTCGATTCGTTTTACGTGATTTTATTTATCTTTATTATTGTTAACAAAGTATCGTAAATAAATACCGTTTTTGGATCAATTATAATGTTACAAATTTGTTTATGCAAAAAAATAGATGTATTCAAAAATTATATAGTTAACCATTTCTTTTGCTTTAATAATGAGTGACTCTTTGAACGAAAGTGTGCGAACAGGAACGCGTGGTCGTGAAATGCGACGTTGCCATTCCGACTTTTTGTTAAACCCACGATTAGTTAAGTGGTACTTAGTTTGCACAGGACCGGAGTGGTGAAACTGAAAAAACACTAGCTGACAGATTTGTCCAGTACTTAGTTTATTCATTGGTTACGTAACCAGCAGTTTGACAATAAGGTGGTGAAACACCCCTAAGGGGCTGTTTCACCACTTTTTTTAAAGTTAAGATTAGCTTAATCATAAGTCATAACCTTATGTTTGTCAGATGGAATAAAAATTTCTGTTTCACCAGTCTTGATTAGCGCTAATTGACGGACAAACTATTTCTTAATTTGACCATCAGATCAGGTGACATTTAGAATTTTTATCCGTCACATAACTTTTTAATTAGGTAGTTAGTTTATTTTTTTGTGGCCATGGTTGGAGAGCCCTTCAGCCGGTTTCAGAAAAATAAATCAAAGTATTTTTTATTTTTTAAAGAAAGAAGTCATGCTAAATTGCAAACGAGAATTTAAATATCAAGATTTGAATAAAAAAATATAGTTCCGCTTTTAGTATGTAAAAATAAATCCAAAATTTCGTAATATTTTTTTCCTACTCCTGTACTATTATCTGTTTTTTACATGGTCGCGAACAAATTAATAAGAACATAGGTAATATGACTTCAGGAAGTCTATACTTACTCTATTCCCCATAACAGCACTTGTGTCGTAATGTCGTTATTACGATACACCTAGCTGCCACAGATTATTAAGTTAGGTTACACTCAACACTAAAGCCCAGCTTAGACCTGCTGAGTTGAGTCGAGTAGATTCGAGTTGACTCGAGTCGGTTCGATTCGGTACGAGTCGGTTCGAATTGGTTCGAGTCGATTAAGTATAGTCGGTACGAGTCGGTTCGAGTCGATTCGAGTCGGTTCGAATCGGTTCGAATCGAGTCGATTCGAGTCGATTCGAGTCGATTCGAGTCGGTTCTAATCGGTTCGGGTCGATTCGAGTCGATTCAATTCGAGTCAAGTCGAGTCGAGTTGAGTTGAGTTGGGTCGAGTTGCATTGCGTCGATTTGCGCCAAGTTGAGTCGAGTCACGTCGAGTCGCGTCGAGTCGAGTCGAGTGGTAGAAAAAATATTGTATGCAACGGTGTATAATTTGGTCTTAACGGCTAGTGCCGTCTTCCATTACGATACTCGCCTTCGCTCGTATCGCAACTCACGTCACTCGCCTTTTAAGACCTCACTTATACAAATGTTGCATAAAATACTATTAATTTATTAATTTATTTTTTTATTAAGGAGCACAACAGCGTTACAATCAAACTTATTCTAATTTTATATTGATACACAAGGCCACAGTTACTCCCTGTATTGTACAATTAATAGCATGAGCTGAAAACTTACAATTAACTATCTTGTTAATAAACAAACTTATTCTTATTCTTATAATTTTAGAACATGTTAATTAACCGTGAGTAATCGTAAACTCGTGCTACTATAGTTTTCTGGGACACTAAGACAGCACTGAACACGACAGAAATATGGGTCTACTTTCACAAATGTATACTTTCATAAATTAACCACAAAATCATTTACATGGCAGTCGACGCTTTCGGAGGCGAGCAGGATGGCTTACACGAGTCTGATCGAGCAGCCGACACCGGCGTCGCTGATCCCGCACCTGGCGCCGGAGTCGTCGCACACGCCGCACGCGCCGCACACGCCGCACACGCCGCACACGCCGCATGTGCCGCACCGCCCCGCTACCATCCCTAAACCGGCACGCGCCAGCGACCGTACTGACTTCCACTCGCTACAGTTACCATACAATAGGTATTTTGGCTATCTATACTATGGACTAAGAGCCGTTGAAGATCGACCTTCACCGATCTGTTAACTCGATGAGACATATTTTTTATCAAATATAATTTATAAACAAATATGCCTATGATAACTTGCCTATCGAAAAGTGTTCATAGCTATTTTTTTTGTTTTATTGTTGAGTGCCTTTAACCATCTTCCAGCTCCATCATCAGACCCTGGTTACCATCTGGGATCAAAGTACTCGTCAAGACGAATCAAATGAGTCCAAACTCGATGGGGTTGTGTCGTTTTATTGTGGAGTGCCTTTGGCCATACTGAATTAATGAAATTACGAATTACTCCATCGAGTTTGGACTCGTTTGATTCGTCTTGACGAGTACTTTGATCCCAGATGGTAACCAGGGTCTGATACTGGAGCTGGAAGATGGCTAAAGGCACTCCACAATAAAACAAAAAAAAAATCTATGAACACTTTTCGATAGGCAAGTTATCATAGGCATATTATTTATTTATTTATTTATTTTCCATAACTATTCTACCATTACAGATTTTCTTAACCTAATGCGATAGAATATTAAAAAAAACCTTAAATTAACTTAACTAATTATAACCTATTTATTTATAATAGCACAACACAAACAGCGTTATCTTTGTGAATTCACTCAGAGAACAAGAGAAAATATCAATCCGTTGGGCTATGAGGTTATGAGGTATTTGTTTATAAATTATATTTGATAAAAAATATGTCTCATCGAGTTAACAGATCGGTGAAGGTCGATCTTCCACGTCTCCTCTACTACTAGTGCAAAAAGAGATATACCGGGTGTTACATTTAGATCAGTCAGTATGGACAAGTCTGAAACTATAAACACATACAAAGATCTGTTCTAAGGAACCATGTCATCTATTTTAGTGACAAGAAAAACTGCATTCATAGATTTAAAAAAAAAATATTCTACTTAATTAGGGAATCTAACTCGGTCATGTTGGAATAAATATTTACATTCCAGTCCCGGTACCCGTGGCTGTCGATAACCAAATCAGGAATGTTAAATTCGTAGTTGGTTTGACTTCAAATATGGTATACATATGTACGGTGGGCTGCAAAAGTGCATGGACATCTCGGGGCGATAATCGCGTGAGCGCGCGCTCGCGCGGGTATGTTAATAACATCAAACGATCAAACACTGCTCACGCAATTTTCGCTCCGAGATGTCCATGCACTTTTGCAGCCCATCGTACATAGGGTGTATCTACACAAATACAGTTAGAGTACAGTAAGCAAAAAAAAATTTTTTTGAGCAGAGGGAACCCCGCTGATCGCACATAGTTATGGACGAGCCGTTAGCTAAGGAACGAACCTATATGAATACTAGCTGTTGCCCGCGACTCCGTCTGCGAAGAATAGGAGTATAAAAAATAGCCTACGACCTATTCTCAGACCTAAGAAATTATTGACAAACAATTTCATAAAGATCGATCAAACCGGTTCGGGGCAGTTCGATAACAAACACCGTGACACGAGATTTTTATATATTAGATTCTATTCTTTTTTCCTGATGTATCACAAATGTTTGCTCTTAACTATTGTTCCATGTTTTCAGACAGTCATCAAACATTTTTAATGATCATGAAACAACCACCGATGATGTAAGTAGCTCGCGCATGAGATACCGCTCCATAGTGTAATCATAATGCGTCTCTGTTCTTTTGATAATTATTTACTTTTTGTTTCAGAATAACCTGAACGAACTACCTCTGCCGCCTAGAGCAACAAAACCCAAATTGGTCGACAAACCTCGGCATATCAGGAAATATCCCCTAAAACTACCGGCCACTTACGACTCGGTCAATAAAGTGCCCACCAACGGAGCCGACGTTCAGAAACCAGTGAACATATATCAAAACGCGGTTCCTAGTTCAATGATTAAAGAGTATATAAACAAAAAACCTAATAACCAAAGGATGCTTATCGCGGGTGATGAAGGTCGAGACGTGTTTGATGGTTTTGAGAAGCCTAAAGTTGATATGAATCCCTTTACGAGCAATGCTGGCCCGAGCTCTGCGAATCCTTTCAGCTGCTACCTTACTCCGCTTGACGACGTGGCCTTGGCTCAGGAGAGCGAAGGCCATCGACAAGGCGAGCAGTACTTCGAAGAGGGATCTCTGGTCAATGGTAAAGTATCCTTGTCCTTTTCAACGCTTTCTCAAATACAATATTTCTCACTCACACGTCATGACATCGGAATTTCAAACGCGAAGTTGAACCCTACATAAATGCATGTAGGTAGATATCGCTGTGCTATATAATATCCTTCTTTGGCGTTGAACCTGCGGTGCGGATATATGCGTCGTTGGCGTTAATCTAATTTGTTATAATCATTGGAGGTTAATCTAATTTTTTCAACAGACTAAAACTAAGGAGGAAGTTCTCAAGTCGACGTGTATAGTATATGTGTTATTATTTTTTATTTTTTATGACACCCTCGCGTAACTTTTTGTGCATGCTACGATTTTAATGATTTATTTTTATTAGATGGGGTAGACTACAAAATAGGTGGTGGTTATTTTACTACTTTACCCACTGAAAAGTTCTGTTTGTCGGTATTAGTTTTCTGTCGAAAATAAAAAATAAACTTTAGATTACCTGACTTAAAATAATTAATTAATGTCCCATGCTCAGAGAGTGATTTGAAAAATACCCAAAAAGTCGGCTGAACTATATCCCATAAGAACTATCGATATTATTCTGAGTAGAAATCACTTGCAAGTTGTCGATATTTATCACGGTCTATGTTTTGAGGTGACGGGGCATGGAGGTAAACAATCCGACTTTCACTTTTCTGATTAGTAGAAAAAATAAATATTTGAAAAGTGTTCTACATTGAAGGATTTTCGCATTTACAGTCAGCAAAAAAGTCGATGAGCTTATAAATACATAATCAAAATAATATACACACCCTTGGTGGAAGAGTTATGTGGTTTGCATTTTGGGTGTCATAACCGCTCATCCACTTATGCTGCTGACTAGTTATAACTGTCGTTAAGTTACGTAGCTGGCGTTGCCGTATACTAGTAAAGAAATCTGATATTATCGAATTTAATGGTACGTACTAGTACTCTGTTCTTAGATATACTGATAAAATATCGCCTGGTAACTCCGCTAATGGGGCCATTCTACTTTTCGTTGACCAGTCATTTTTAGTAACGTGCTCTTCAAATATTTTTTTTACAAAAATGGTAAAGTGCTCGGTTTTATCATTAAAGATTTAAATAGGCACATAATTAAGCTTATATTTAAAATTATCACTACGCATAAAAAGTAATCATTATTATCTATAAAGTAGGTAACGCAGTGGACATGCGTGTCCCCGCCATTTGTATGGAAATTGGTGTATTTTCCGCTTAGTTACCAATTTTTTCCACAAAATTTCTTTGAATTTAAAGTTTTTTTGCTTTAAAATATTAAATTTAGTTATTTCAGTTTTTATATAAGTTATTTACACTTGAAAAAAATCACCAGGTATGCCTTATATTTCACGAAAGATTAATGGTTACTTAAAAGTAGAATGGCCCGGATACAGTACAGAGTATAGAGACGTTTTATTACATCTGCGATGAGATGACCTTCCTATGCTTTTGAGTTAGCTATAGCTGCATCATCCGAACATTCACTTTTTAAATATTACGATATTTCACTTTCACTCGCGCTCAACTTTCTAATCGGAGTTGTATACAATTATTCAATGTTATACGCCCCAAATATGTAAAATCCATCTGTAAATAAATGTTTGCCTTTAGCCTGTCAAGTCCCACGCTTTCGATTGTTTATTCATGTACTGTGCATTTTATTGGAAAACTGTAATCCACGTGTAAAGTCACAACCATAGAACTAAATGAGCGGAATAGAAATGTCATCGTTTGTATTTTAGTTAAGAACCGATGTCACCAATTTTTCGCGCTTATTTGATATTTGTGCACATTTTTTGTTACTCACCAGTGAAATGTAATCGTTCTTGAAGCGTAATCTTTGCAATAACCCATTTTTTGGTCAATTTAGCAGCGCTTCGTTACATTCTGAGAAGAGAAAATAAATGTGTGGTTTTCGTTAGGTGCCTCGTGCTTTTAGCTCGCGTGCCATTTCTATTTCTTTTATTTTTAGGTCTGTGGTTCCATCGAACATTATGTGGAAAATTTCGCTTCATACTGTCACGACATATTAACGTTATATTATAACATATTTTTGCATGGAGATTGGTTGCGTGCGGCTTCCTATCGATTTAATATTGTTGGTTTCAGATCACGTGTCCGTAGAGGATTTGCTGGAATTTGCAGATCAGAAGCCTTGCGGGCGACAGCGTGGGGTGGAATCTGACGAGGTGCGAATTATGAACAAAGTGCTGAAACAACAGGTACGTACATGATGCTCTACTATTATGTATTCTACTGTGATATTGTAAATGTGAGTTTGTAAGTTTATTCGTATGTGGTTGAAACGCTAATAAACAAGACGTTTTTGGATGATATTTTGCATACTGATAATATATATGAACATTTTTCGCTATAGGAATATTTTTTTACCGTGGTTAGTTGCGTCAAATATTTAATAACGGTTATGTTGAGAGTTTTTTCATTCAGAGACGACATATTTATTAAAACTGCAATTCTGCGCAGAAGAAGTCGCTGCTAAAAACAATAGTACCTAGTATAAAATTACCGCATAAATAAATTGAAGCTGAATGATATTATTATTGTTTAGGTGACCCCAGAAGAGTGCCTAGAATCATTAGAGCTAAGCGATTGGAACGTTCACCGTGCAATCAAGCTGGTGCGAGTCAAGATAGCTGTGGATGGAGCAGCTACGCTGGAAGAATGTAGCCAAGAATTAGCTAAAGCCAATGGAGATATTGTAAAGGCATCAGCTGTACTTGTATTGAGTAAGAAAAAATAGTAGTAAACTATTAGAAACATTGCGTTGTTTTCTTTGTTCACTGAGTCCTGTATAGTCGTTCGTCGCCGACGAAAGTTTGCTTTCAGCCAGTTCCTCTGTTAACCTTTTTATTAATTACCACAGAATTAATAGTAAAAGGAGTAAAAACGTGGCGTGTTAAAAAGTCATGTATTAATTTTTCTGACTTACAAGGAAAGGTACTGTCCGGTTCCGACTCGATTCATTGTGTTATTATGTTAGAGAGTAGTCTAAAAACAGACCCATATTATTTTTTAGCTGCTCAAACTCAACGTGTTAGGAGAAATTCTCCTCCAAAGTACTGAAAAGTACCTTCTAACTTCTATAGTAAAAAAAAATTTTTCAAGCAAGTTGCAAATTATCCTTCTTCAAGGTTTTATAGTTCCCATCGGTACTTTTTTTAGGAAAATATGAATTTGAGCCGATATAACAAAACACGTGCTCATTATTTTTTCATGTTCTCGAACATAATATAATCAGACCAACAATAATTTGCAACTTGCTTGAAAAAAAATGTTCTATACAAGTTATAAGGTTTAGTCACTTTTCAATACCTTGGAGGACAATTTTTCCTAATAGTTTGTTTGGGCAGCTTAAAAAATATGGGTCTCTCTAACTTAATAATATATCAAAAAAATAAATCAAATCGAAGCCGGACAGTTGGGCACCTTTCCTTGTTAATCTGTTGGAGTTAATTGCTCAAAATAAGTTTTTGCGATTAATGTAAGTACTTCAAAAAGGACTAGGTAGACACATTTTACTGGTGAGCACTGTCATTTAGTCAAATCTAGGAAAAAAATAAAAAATATGTGCGCCTTACTATCAAGGAACAACTTTGAGACATCGTTTCTGAAAGGATGATAAATTACAATTCATCTTAATAATGCAATAAGTAATTTGCTTACCTAAATAACATCTTATTTTATATTTCTTGGGTAGAGTTAAAAAAGTTATTAATATTTTCATGAAAGTTTTCAGTTTCTCCCCCAATTGTGGACAGATTATAATTTTTTTTATCTGAACCTTCTTTTTTATCTCCACACATTTGTCGATTATTATTTCGTCCTAAAATACGATAATTTTAAGGATTGAATAGAAATGTTCATATGTACACATAAAAGTTTCAGTTTCAGCCGAAAATTCAGTTTTGGTCAGATACTGATAGATAATTGTAGAGTCGTTACCAACGAAGAAAAAGATTTTTTCCTCTTATTGAAATTGAATTAGATGCATGGCTTTGTTCTCGACTTTGTCTACATAAAGGTATGTATCTACGTACGCTATACCTGATTCAACATAAGCAACTCCATAACTACTCGTATACTTATACATAGCTGGGTCGCGACAGCTAGGAATAACAAGAATTGGGTCAATGAAAGTGGATCAAGCCCGCAGAGTCGGTCACCAGTCCACCAACCAAGCCCATCCAGCTGAAATACGGGTTCATGAGTGGACAAAACTTATTGCGAATTTCAGGTAATTACATCCGAAACAACTACAGCAACTGACATTCTGGCAAGAGTTGAGTTTGATGCAGAATATTTGTTTAATTTCATCCCTCAGTACATAAATAAATTAGTAGGGCTCTTTTTGCAGTTATCAGATTTATTTGGTGACATTCGTTATTATCGTTCGTTAACAATATATGTACCACGTTTATTTAATAACATTATGTATAAATCTACAATATCGGGATGAATGGCGAAAATGGGGGGAGGCCTTTGCCCAGCAGTGGGACACTTCTCCAGGCTAATTAATAATAATAATAATAATAATATAATGTATAAATCGTCTGATTTCTTTGATCAACATTTATAAATTCGTACCTGGGCGACCGAGCCCAAGAGTTATTTTTTTCGTAAAACTCGAAAACGCGTGCTTTCTTAGAGATAAGACAAAGCTAGATTGTTAGACCCCCGAAACCCCCACATATCATTAGAGCCGTTTAATTGCTCGTTTATAGGTGGTAGGTATTACATAGTGCAGCATTATAGAGCTGCATGAATACTTTAAAATTAAAACTTTTTGGCTATTCGCCATTATTTTTACTGGCTGTTTTTCCTGGCCGCATACATCTTTTCAAGCGTAATAGAAATTTTATTCAAATTTATAATTGAGTTTGGGAATTGTCAGAGTTGTTTTTTTGGTGTTGATGACAGAATCGCTGGAGACATAAGACGGACCGGTCGCAAGACAGTCTTTGATTTTTTTTTAAGAAAAACAGTTCTTTCTGTATAGAAGGCGGCGATTGAGTGATTTATTAAAAAGGAAAGGCTATAAAAGGAGCGTTTTACATAGTATCCGATCGCTGCTCGCCTATTGATATAGTAGATTTTTTGGAAGGCCGATTTTTCATTGGGTAAGTGTCATCTTCATCGTTTGTTAGAGCAGGTCGGTCGTATAGCTTATTATATTGGAAATGGGCTAATTTTTAAATTCCTTTCCAGCCCGACGGTTACCCCAGAAATTGATAGTTGCTGCGAATCCGTGGGAGGTTCAATGATTCTGTGCCTAACTTAATACAGAGTATTATTCCAAATTGCGCCAGAGTAAGAAACACCAGGAACACCACATACCTTGAGTATTCACCAACTTTAATTCAGTCGCCGGCTGAGGGGATGCTTAATTCAACTAAAATAGCTACAGAAGCCGAATTCACGCTAGCTTTTTAGATTTTAAGGCCTAAATTTATACATTACTTTGAATCTGTACGTTTTGTGTTCTTTTGCGGCACTTTATTCTAGCGATTGATTCGTAAATGCAACACCGTTTTCCCTATACAACCAGCTAATATCCTGTTACGACATGCGCATGTAGTTTTGGGTTTAGGTTATTAGTTATTCTTATAATTTTTCGTGATGCACTACGGCTCAATTGGTGCTAGACCGCACCTGTGAATTCCCTAAATTCAAAATTTGGAGTTTCCACAAGTGCCCTACATATTGTTGACTCGGATTTTTTCTGATTTTTAGATTATTTTGGCAAAACACAAACATTTTGGTAAATTGTACATAATTGTCTCTTAGTCATAACCCTTATTACATCTCACGTGAGATTATGGAGTCCTTTTTCCGCTGTATATGCTCCGTGTATCTTTTATATGATTTTTCTATTTGTCCTGTGTTGGACACAAGGTGATAACTGTAATAAATGATATTCTACGACAGTGGTTTAATGTTTTATTTATGTCGGCATGATTAGGCGTTTGCGCGCACCTTAAGTGCACTCATACGGCTTTTTATGCTGCAATAGACAGTACAGTCGAAGAAACTGAATCGCCCATGGTGAACCCTATTCATTGCAAATGTCATGTTGACATTCCATACATCTGCCAAAGAAATCATCGTGAAATTTATCTGCTGTCAGCCGGTAAAATTAATAATTATTGTTAACTAGGCCATGGATTGTTATAATATCGAGAGTTCCACCAGTTTATCAAATCCAACTGCAGGATTTCCGTTGCAGATTTACTTACTAAAAAAAATCTTCTTTAAGCATGAGTTTTTTTTTTCTAAAATTACTAGACATTTTGCAAGTTCTGTTGTAAATACAAAATGTCTACTAACTTTCCATCGCCGTATCTCAACTAGACACCCAAAACGAGCCCCGCGGTCACAACTACGTAGGCAATTCAATTGGGTTGTCGCAACACTGCACACAAGCATAGGTGGTTTTGACAATGTTGCCCAACCGTACGCTGAACCATAATAAAGTGATCCGCCGAACTTTGTACAGTTCCTCTTGTAATGCCCTCCAGCCTCTACATTTCGGGGATCTGCGGAGGTTGTCGCTATTGGCAGAGCGACGCAACGCCTAACGCAAAAGAAACACACACATGTGCACAATTTTTATGCAACGCGTCGAATCTTTTTGCTGTGTGAGTTCCTTTGTTAATTTCTAGATCAGGGCCCTACAATTTAGAAACTGGTGTTTCTTGCAAGTTTATTGACCTACCTCTACCTATACCTTTAACATTTTGCTATTTTATAACTGCACTAGATATTTATTAACGGAACTAATTCATAAGAACTGTGGCATACAAACACACGTTCCTAGTTGATTAGATTCGTAAAAAGGATTGTATATACCCAAAATAGAGTCAGTAAGTTTAAGTTTCATCAATATTCATAAGATACCCTCGCTTACAGACCGATTCGATATCATAACGACACGTTCTGTCGAAAATCGAAGGTCTTTCTGAGATCGCACGGACTTTCTGTTCTTAATCATAGTAACTAGGTACCTTCACTGAAGTTAGTAAGCGTTGAATTTTCGTAGCGAAGTCAATCCTCCAACAAGGTGTACGTGAACGCGTGGTAGAAGCTTTAACTACTACTAGTACTTAATAAAATCTGGAAAACATGAAAACAAATAAGTAAACCTAAATCTACCTATTTAAATAAGTTTTCAGACCATTACTTATCCAGTAAGTAATATAATATATTAATACTATACAATAAATAAGGCAAATCTACGCAAGCGCATGCGCGAGTTTTCGACCTAGTTTTCGGACGTGGCAACGTCTACATGTTTGTAGGGCTCTTGTTTGTGTGTGTTTGGCACGTAGGACGTCTCTCGACCTAGATCGGCATTAAGGAACACTTGATATCAAAAGTGACAATTGAAATATAGCATGAAATATAGCATTTTTGGTAGGTAATAAATGTTTCTTTTATCTGTAATTTAACTTTGTGTGTAATGAAAAATTCTGAAGCAGACTAATGTTACGAATATGTTTGTGTTAACATGTATTGTGTTAATTACAAATTGTAGTACATACGTTTTCTTCTATTAAGTTTTCTTTTATGACACACGTTTTTCCATTACCATATTATTTGTACTCTTACGTGGACGTTTATAAACTCTCATTGAACTTAAATTAGGTAGTATTTTAATACTATTTGATTATGAACTTTCGAAATAAATGATCTCTACATTGCAAATGAACTTCCCTATCATTTATGCAACCCTCGACAGCTCCGCACGGCATTAACTACTTGCCTTTTTGTTTCCAACGCGTCTACAATGACTCCAGCCAGACAGAGCCGATGTATGCGTTTTATATTACGAATCCCGTTCGCAAACAAATAATACTGACAATTTTTATTCCGGTAAAACATGTTTATAAGAGCTATACATGGACACAATACCGACGGGTGATTCACTGATGCCTGGATTATAATAATACATTAACGGTGAAATAACGCCTCAGCGACGAAAACATTTAGTACTTATATTTATGTTTGTTGTTTTTTCAATGGATGGATGACGTGATGCAATCGCAAGATCGACACTTTGCTGATTTGGGACCATTTCCTGATATGAGCATTTTTTTAATTTTATTCCTGGATTGTTTTTGAAATGGTTTGATATCACGAATAATTATTTTCCTTCTTTCCTTCATTTCTTAACCCTTTCAGTGGCGTCTGCTGTTGGGATTTAAGTGCGAGTCTGGTCAGTGGTTGTTTGATCAGGCAGGGCACTAAATGTCACATCTGACGCGGCCATTCAGAGTGTCTCGAACAGATTAATCCAAAGACTTGACTAACTAATCTAACTTTCAGATGGAGAGTGGGCATATCAATTTGGTGGGTTGTGACTTCAAATTCTGAAAAAAGAAATGCCAGTGAAGTGCGAGTCGGATTCACACACTCCATACAAACTTAACAAATTAATAATTTTCGAATTTTTTCCTTTACATGTGCCGTGAGATCTTCCTTCATGACAAAGGAGAATGTCTAAAAAAAGTGGCTAATGTTGATTCAATGGTTGATTATAATAATCTCCACATGGCTACAAAGCCAATAGCTACGAATGGAAATCACTTTACCGGCGAAATTAAAAAGATTAAGGACGTAATGAAGGACCTTTTACACTGGTTCATCCATTAAATTTAATTATTGAATATCTCAAAAATAGTAAGAGTTAAGACACTAGTTTCTTCGAGAAATTAACCAATGTTTACGATTTTGACATTGATATGTGTGACACATAATAAAAGAAAAAGTATGTAATGTCGAACGAACTCGCCTCTAATTGATTGGTAATTGCTATTGTATCAATAATCGTATTTATCTCAACGGAAAATGCCGCGATTTATTTTATTCGATTTTAACAAATATCGATATAAATAGGTACTAGGTTAAGTTTCTGTTAATGTACCGAAAACGTGTCGAATTTAACAGAAATCAAAAAAACACGGTGTATGTAAGTAGGTACCGATTATATTTTAGTGGTAATGATGGGAATAATATGCACATTATTTACTATAGACGTACTTTTACTTGAACATTCGTCGCTCACACGACATTAAGTATCTATACCTACTTCGTTTTTTTAGCATTAGAAAGAAAAGTGATTTTGACGTATATTTTTATTGAGAAACGCTTTTGAAAAATAATTCACAACAAATACGTAGCAATTAGCAAAGATAAATGGTCATTTACATTATCTTGCTTTCATAAGTACCTAATAGGTAGTTACTATTTTTTAAAACGTGTTTTAATAAAAAGACTCGTTAAGATTGTTTACCCTATTTCTAATGCTAAAATAAACGAAGTAAGTGGCGTGAGCCGTCAATTCTGTCACTAAAGAGCGGGTAGACTTTATAGTGATTTCGTAGGATTTCAAAAATGAGCAGTGGCTAGCAATGCATTAATTACTTGCAATATTAATGTTACGAGTACGCTATTATCGCGTCATCATTTTATTGTTGCAAAATAATGAAGTGCGTCAACTAATTCAGGAGTTGATAGCACCACAAACGGTAAGTTCCCATCTTTTTGAGTAGGTAATCACTGTATACCTACTTGCTGTGTAAGTTGTTTTAAATAAATACCTAAATAAATAATATTTTAGCGTATAATTATTAGGTTCTTGTACACTTCAGGCATTTTTTGTAGGGGAGATGGGCATTCCCCTTTCATGATTCTAGGTCTATGGGAAGTACCATATAGGTTTTAAGTCCCCTGCGAAATGTTAAAAAAGCTCAAATGAACGAATCCATTATGGGTTGCGTTGACTAACAAGCTTGATTTTTTTCAACTTCAAGGGACCGCAGACAGAATTTTTTGAGATTAATTTCAACTTTTCAACTACGCGGTCCTGAAAAAAAGGGTCTTGACATGCAGGCTTACAGACGGACAAGAAAGTGATCCTTATAAGGTTTCCGTTTTTCCTTTAGAGGCACAGAACCCTAAAAAATCAATGATCAGCATTCATGATTCTCGCTTATTTGTTAATCACCGCAAAGTTTCAGCCACGTTGTAGCGGCCGTGGTCACGAGCAGAGCTAAGCTCTAAGGTGTTGTGGTATTAATTGATTAGTTGAGTTCTTTTTTATAAATTTATAACATCAATTATGATGTAATTATCCGAACTAAACCTCATCTGGTATTAACAATAACAAAAACATAATATTAATATCGGATTTCCGTTGTAAGGATGTGATGAAAGGATTACAATTTGCGAGCATTAATCTAAGTAGGTAACAAAACAATAGAGTAATAACATGATGTTATATTATAACTTAATAATTCCGCGACGCGACTTAAGTAATTAAAAAAAAACCGGCCAAGTGCGAGTCGGACTCGCGCACCGAGGGTTCCGTACACATTTTCGGTTATATCTAAATATACGCCGTAAACAGCCGTAGCTATAATAATCCAGTGTTAGCAGAGCTCTGCTTCTAAGTAAAATGTAGGTACCTACGCCGTGTAGGATCATTTTATGTTGGTTACTAGGGAGTATAGGGATGTTTAATTTAAATAATTTAATTAGGTAAATGATGTAACTAAAAATGTATGCTTTTCGCAATTTTTCCTTTGTCTGTGCCATAACGTTGCTTCGTACCAAATTTCAAGATTCTGAGTTCACGGAAAGTACCCTGTATGTAGGTTTTGATTCCCTTACGAGTGTCGAAAATTTGCGGCATAAACGGCTGTATCTTTTGATTGCGTTGGCTTACAAGTTTGATTTTTTCACAGATCCAAGGGACAGTAGACCTGAGTATTTGATATGAATTTCAGCTTGTTACCTCCACGTGTTCCTGAGAAAAAGGTCTTGACAGACAGACAGACTGACAACAAAGTGATCCTATAAGGGTTCCGTTTTTTTCCTTTTGAGGTTCGGAACCCTAAAGCACTTTATTTTACCCTGGAAACTAGATTAATTTTCAATTAACTGCAACAATCACATAAATTACAATTTTAGCTGCTTTAATAGTAGATTGTACACCAAGGGGATAAAGCACTGCATTATGTCACGGGCGCGATATTGAATCCTGAGCGTATCGAGGGACTCCAGATTTAACTCCCGAGTGTAGCGAGGGGGTTTTTAGTTGATTCCCGAGCGAAGCGATGGAATTAAGATGGAGTCCTGAGAGCAGTGAAGGATTTAAGCGCGCCCAAGGCAAAATCAGTTTTATCCCCGAGGAGTATACTCTACTTTTCTCACCTTTTGCGAGACAATAAAAACCAAGGCTACCAGAAAAATACTCGAAATAGACCCAGAAGCACTGATTCTGACACTGACTTTGCGCCTTTCGCAGTTTTCCATTTGTCGAAATCTTTGTAAGCTTTTAAGTATTTTTCCTTCGACTTCTCTGGGAGTACATTATTAACAATTTCTAAGGCCGGCTTGCGCAGACCTGGGTTAGCTACTTAATTCCGAGCGAGTTAACTGCTAACCCAGGGTTAACAAGTGTCAAAATGTATGGAACTGTCATTCTTAACCCAGGGTTACCGATTTAATTTTTTTACCCTGAACTGTGCAAGCAAGTGGTCCTAAGGCGTCTAATTTAATGGAATCAGGAGTCAAATCACTTTCGTCACTCGATATTTTCTTAATGTTTTATCTTCTTTTGCAGTTTTGATACTTAAAATTTTGTTTAGTATTTGACTTTGTTTTGGTTCGGCCGCGGAACTGCAAATAAATGAGGTGCGGCGCGGCCCGCGGGCCCGCGGGGCTGAGCACGTTGAGCACCAGCAATGAAGAATGAGTATGTTATAAGCAACTTTTACTAAATGTCATTTTATTTTTCGACATAGTCACCTTTTAGCATAATACACTTAGTATATCTTTTTTCTAAACTTAAAATTCCATTTTTAAAAAAGGTCTCATCTTGAGTACTTAAAAAATCTAGTACTGCAGCGACTACCGCGTCATCGTCTTCAAATTTCTGGCCTCTCAGGTATTGTTTCAATCTCGGAAATAGGTAGAAATCACTGGGAGTGAGATCTGGTGAATACGGAGGATGCTTAAGGATATTGAACCCAGCATCACGAATTGCAGCCATTGCAACGGCGGACTTGTGTGCCAGGGCATTGTCCTGGTGGAACAGCACAACTTTCGAGAGTTTACCTCGCCGTTTTTCGCGGATCTCATTGCGCAATGTTGCTATTTGTTTGGCGTATAATGTGCCCGTAATAGTGGCTCCATGCTCGAGATACTCAATCATTAATACCCTTTTACCATCCCAAAAAACAGAGCCCATGACCTTACCGGCAGATGGGCTCACCTTGAATTTCTTCGGAGTTGGAGATGATGGCCTTTTCCATGTCATAGACTGCAGTTTCGTTTCTGGGTCGTAATGATGGAGCCATGTTTCGTCCATTGTTATAAATCGCGCCAAAAAAAGTTCCCGGTCTTGCTGCATCAGGTTCAAAGCTTCTTGACAAATCTCTAGTCTAGTTTGTTTTTGCGTGTCAGTAAGCATTCTTGGTACCCAACGCGCAGATACCTTTTTCATACCCAAGCGTTCATGTAAAATATTATGCACGCTCCCCGTTGAAATCTTTACATTTTCAGCAATAAAACGAACCGTGACACGACGATCCGCCAAAACTGAGTTTTCGACTTTTTTCACAATGTCTTCAGTTACTGCTGTAGTAAGGCGTCCGGAGCGGGGGTCGTCCATTGTCGCTGTTCTTCCACGTCTAAATTCGGCGCACCAACGTGCGACTGTCGAATACGGAGGAGCATCAGACCCTAAAGTGTCCCGCAAATCCAAATTGACTTGGTCCGTAGAAAAATTTTTCAAACACAAGTATTTGATAACGGCGCGCAGTTCAATTTTCTCCATTTTCGGTAACGTACTCAATAGCATTGCAAAGAAATTACCGTATATTTTTTTAAACAAAAGACAGTTAGTTTTTTTTTTTCATAGCAATCAGCTAGATAGATTAGCTTTACCGGCCAGTATTTAATTTCGTAATATTAAAAGAGTTTGCATCTCATTCTCACTTTATATTGAACGCCCCTCGTATAATAAGGCATTGTCGAGCAGGTGGTGTGAAAAACATATTAATAGACAGTTGATTGAGATAGCTTTGAAATGACGTCATAACTAGGTATTGCCATACAAAATCTATGGTTGTATTGCGTTTTCACAGTTCATAAAAATTAAGTTAGTTGATTGGTAGAATCATTAATGTCATCATCCCCATTCGGAACAAATACATACCTACGTAGGTATATGTAGGATTTAGTAATTTAGTTTTTTGCAGTCAAATTCAAATTAAAGCACCTGGATACTTACCTACCTTACATCAAAAAGAGCAACCGATTATATTACATATCAGAAGGTATTGACTTGTATTAGTTAGATCTGTTCTTACTATCAGTTTTTAGATCAAAATGTGACTTACATAATAAGGTCATACAACGTCGCAAATACGTTTTGATATTTATTTCTGTTATCTCTTTTGAACTAAGTATTGCACTCATTTGCTTTGAAAATAAATGAAGTGCCATAGAAATGACAAATCGTTATACTACCTACTTAACTGAAAAACAATGACAGGTAACGCCATGAGAGTTGAGGCGAATGATTACACACACAGCTACATAAAGTAAGTACTAATTGCAAAAAAGATAGTAAATTAATGAAATGACTGAGTGAATGAAAATGTGAGTTATATGATCTTATGGTGAAATATTTACGTAGTAATATGCATATGCCTATTATCGTTTTTCTTTTTTCATATAACCTATTTTTGAAATAAAAAAAATTGAAGAAGAAAGAAAAAATCGGTATTTTATAAATAGCGAAAATTTTTCTTATTTGATTTATATAAAATAGATCAAAATATTTTATTTTCTGGTATGTTTGAACTACATTATTCTTAAAGAAATAGGTTGAAGAAATTTTTAGTCAATCTTGTAATTCTATGTTGAGTCTGTTGAACTTGCTATCGGTACGAATAAATGTCAAAATCCCGCTGTCATTACATGACGTGTACCTAGTTGTGTGCGTGACCTCAACTCTGATGGCGTTACCTTAAACCTCTCAGTCCGTTGCAATCATAGCGCCTGGAAATCCAAAAAGAAGCACTATGCACTGAAGAACTAATGAAAGTATCAACTTGTAATTTGGGTAAGGGCATAATTTACTTATCTCACGTAAGCTCTTAATCCATTAATATTTCTCGTCCTCATAGTCCTGTCCTCATAGATAGTTTATGTAAGTTCTTCAACCTGTCCGTTGCGATCCTAGGGCGAACGCATAAACCTCTTTAGAAATCAGGGAAGGGAGGGATCAAAAAAATTGCGTTTTACAAAATTTAACTTGTAGCTAACAATTCGTTTAATCTGATTGATTATTAAAATCCAATCCGGCGTGTTGTAAATACTTTCAGCATTCCGATATCAACACAAATGTACCTATATTACAATACCAGTCAGTACCTGCTTTTGGTTATATCAAAACTCTTTTGAGTAAGTACTTCATATGAATTCGAATAACTTAATGTCATCTGCTCGTATTTTTGACATCCTCATTTTAAAGCTTTTTTTTTGGAGATTATGGCATTTTAAAGCTTTGTTACCAAAACATAGGTACTAAACGCAAAAAAAACGTGGCGAATAAAGAAAGTAAGTAAGTAGGTACATAAACCTCTTTCCTTTGCTTGGATTGACTTCAAATTTGGTACCTACTACGTACCTACACATTATGTAAGCTGGATGACGGTTGAAGTATAGCTAGCAAAAACGCTTGTAGAGATTAAAGATAAACTTTTAATCTAAACTTATCCGTTCATGTGGGTGTGTAGGTGCTTCATGCACCTAGCTGAGTCAGTAGTAAAATTGGGTCGTTATTCAGTTACACTAGTTGCAGTGCCCTATTTTAACCGTAACCCAGGGACGACCCAGTTCTCAAGCCGGGTGTGATCCTCGAATAATTCATTTACAGCAGTAGGTACCGCTTCGATGAAAACCGGCCAAGAGCGTGTCGGACACGCCCAGAAAAGGGTTCCGCAGCTGTTACGAAAAAAACCTTGCCTATCTTATTCATTTTACTAATAATTATACTGTCCGTATTAAACAAACCATATTTACTCTTAAACTATTTACTCTTAAACTACTAATAATTCTCAGGCAATCTTAGCCGTTATAGATTTACTTGTTAATTTGATATATTTCCTCCCATTATGACTTTTTTTTCCAAAATTTTTATACCAACAGTTTAGCTTTTAGAGGGGGTAGGCGCTCGATTTTAACAAAAAATTGCACTTTAAAGTTGAATATTTCGCAAATGAATCACTATATCAAAAAATCGTCTTCACAACCTTGGAATAATTTTAAAAGACCTACCGAACTATATTCCACACTACTATTATTATTATTATTAACACACTATTATTTGAATTTGAATTTGAATTTTTGAATTTTATAAGGTTAGACGAGAAAAAAAGTCACCCCAACTTTGCGTCTATGGGAGGGTACCCTAAAATTTTTTTTCTCTACATTTTATTTTTTCACTTTGTCCGAATAATTTCTGCACATGTCCTTGAAAAATTACAGCTTTCTAGCCCTAATAGTCTCTGAGCTAAGTCATGGACGGACGGATGGACAGACAAACATGGCAAAAAAAAATCAAAATCAAAACGTTTATTCTGCAAGTAGAACGCAAAGGGCTCTTTTACATGTCACTTTTTTTTATACTGCCAGCGCTTTCAAAAACTATAAGGCGAAACTATAAGGGTTCCGTTTTTGCCAGTTTGGCTCCGGAACCCTAAAAACCAAGCAAGTGCGAGTCAGACTCGCGCACTAAGGGTTCCGTACCATTTTCTATAAAAACGGCAAAAAAAATCACGTTTTTTGTATGGGAACCCCCTTAAATATTTATTTTATTCTAGTTTTTAGTAAGCACCTATTTGTTACTGTGTGTTAGCTATCACGGTTTATGAGATACAGCCTGGTGACAAACGGACGGACGGACAGACAGACAGCGGAGCCTCAGTAATAGGGTCCCGTTTTAATTCTTTGGGTACGGAACCCTAAAAAGCGTGCAGCGGTGTGGGCCCGCTCTCGATGCACATGTAGGGCACCTAGTTTCCCGGCCTCAGAGGAGCCCCATCCTCGGCGCCGTGCCCCGCGCGCGACCTATTTGTTTCCTGCTTTACGTAAGCAAGCCGCACTGGTGTGGCCGCTGCCCCTGCCCGATCCGTCCTTGGCAAACCGTTTGTTCAATATCTTTGTGCGTTGCTCGGTCGCCTGTTTCGATTAGCTCAGTCAAGTATTCATTTACGCTTCTATACCTATTAAGTATACCGTATAATAAATAGGTGTTAGCATTACTGACGCGCAAACACAACGGGTGATTTTACATAAACCTCACGTGGAAAGTTTTCAGTTAATTTGGCTCAGTGCAAAATTGCAGCGTGAAGCCGTGGGGGTTTGACATTATGGCCTCTTAAGTCTAGTCGTGGGTTCGAGTCCGGGCTCGCACCTCTGAGTTTTCGGAATTTATGCTCATAATGACATTTGCAAAAAAAATCAAAACCATGTAAATCATGAGCTTTACGGTGAAGGAAAACATCGTGAGGAAACCCACACGCACTTGAGAAGAAATTCAATGGTAACGTGTGTGTGAAGCTCCCCATCCGCGCTGGGCCCGCATGGGAACTACGACCCAACTCTCATTATGAGAGAAGGCCTGTGCTCTGCAGTGGGACTAACCTATAATATTAGTGATAAATGCATTGAAAGCTCAGTTTTTAAACCAGAAAGCAAAACAACTGAAAAAGGAAAACAGTGTCAATCTGTAGGTACATTTTCTAACTCTTTCTGATTTTTACCATCTAGTTGTAATAAAAAGTTATGTGACATACATTTCGCCCGAGGTACAGGTACTTGGGTAAGTACTAGGTTTGTAATTGTAGAGTTATAGCAGACATGTCACTTGATAACAGTTAGAGTCGCAACTCTAGATACAGGTACTAGCTATAGCAGTGAGTGCGCACGGTGCAGCAGCGCTGCTAAGGTGCTGCATAGCTACACGTTGATTTAATCATACTTGAAGGGTCTTTATTGGGTTGTTACGTTCCATTTGTGGTTACGTCGTTCCGCGCGTGAGTGGCCGAGCGGGGCGCGGGTCGCGGGTCGCGGGCGGGGCCGCTCGCCGCGCATACGTATAGACCACAATGCGGCAGCGAACTGCGTCGACGTGAGCCCGTGCGCCAGCGTACTAGCCGCCACAACCGTCATAAATATACAAAACATGGTGGCCGTAACCGTCAGACCGTCGCCGACCAAAGCACAGTCGCAGGCTCCGGCGTCCAGGTGAGTCCCGCTGCGCGCTAACTGTACAATTATAACTTGGCGATTTTCTTTCCTATTTGTTGCTGGCGACATTTCCCCGGTGCGGGTTATCGCGGCCTTATCAGCCGCTCTCGTAGCCTTCGCCTGAACGACGCATGAAACGCACGCACCACTGTTACCGCACGTAAATATTCAGACGGTGCCAATATCTAGTATAATCATTTAGTCCATCTTTCGATTCATTTGATTTATCTTTGTGACGATCCACATGTCTTACTGCGTTTCTTGTGTGAGCTCTGTTTTTATTAGACACCACCTAACAACGTGTGTAGTTTGTTCGATATTTCAATCGAATTGGTTTGAATCTCTCACTGAATCGATGAGGCGGCAGGAGCATTAAAATTAGCGATGTGCGTATGACCATGTATGTAATTAAGTGCTGTGTGGATGCACTATGTAGATTTCAAATCTATCAAGGAAACAGATCTGTCTATAGATAGATAACGAGGTTATGTGAGTCAGTAACTACGTCGTAATTATCGTACAGTTATAAAGAACTGGAAATCTTCCACTTTTGTGCAGAAGTACCAATGTAATTGCGTGACTACCATGCACGTCATTTTCCTGTAAAGTTTTCCGTTGGTTTAAGTAACTAGGTACATACCTACATATTTATTTTAAACTCAATCTTAGACATGTGTATTTTGTTGTTCCAAATAAATCTAGATTTGTCTTCATAAACCTCAAATCAGGAGCATTAATCTATTCTTTCAAACAATTCTTCTGTAAGTACATAAGTAGGTATATACTTTTAATTATGTGTAAATAGTTTCTTGAAAACTGCTTGAATGTTTGGCTTCCAAATCCATCCAGATTCTTTATTCTGTTATAAGTTTTGTTAATTTAATCCGCTCAATGGTTGATTCGAAGAAATCCTTCAGAGAGGGCTAACTCACCTTTAAACATATAACTGTCAACTGTGTTTGTATCTGTTCTTTTGAGAAATAAGGAATTTAGAAATCTTTTACAATACAATACAATACATTACAATGACTCTTTATTGTACACCAGAAATAGTAAGCGATACAGAAAACAGGTACACAGAGAGAAAGTTACAAGGTAAGCAATAGGCGGCCTTATCGCTTAAGAGCGATCTCTTCCAGGCAACCCTTATAAATGTAGATACACAATGGAGTTCAGTCCGTTATATTTGAGGCTAAGTGTAGGCACTCAAAAGATGTTTGCACATTCCTGCTTTTCCAAACAAAACTTACCTACCTATACAAATATACGTTTTTAACTTAATCCGTTAAAATTTTGTTAATAACTGAAAAAAGTTGTGACATTATACTTATTGGTTTGGTATAACTTAAAGAAAGTACTAAGTAGCCAGGCAAGTTCTACTCAACGCTTCCACGTTGCTATTGGACAACTGACACTTACTACAAACAACTTACTTACTGTATTATCAACCAGCTACCTACCACAATCTAACTTCACATGTAGTACTTACAGTTAAGACAGTTAATATTTAGAACACGTCTTGAATAGCCACAACATAAATGCCAATGTCTTATAAACAAAGAACTGGCGTTTAGTATACTAAATGCATTGAATCAAAACATCAAAACAATTTAAAATCATAGCGCTACAATATAATTGTTCCTACGACTTCCCAACGTCATCATACTCATGCCGTCTGGTAAAATATTCAACTTGTACTCTACAATATCCGCATTCCGCACCCTCTAGCCTCTAGTCAACATAAGTCCATCGTTAATATAGTGATGTCACAGTGAACTGCGTCACGATTGACAACACACAAAAAACTACAATGTCTATCACCACTACACATCAAATTTAATATGAACCTAAAGTAATCTAAATGTGTACGATGTTATTTACGTTTCCTGAGCAGGTCAGGTAATAATGGTAATTGTTGGTAACAGGTCACCATTGAATCGTGGAGTACGGCGAGCGATTACAATGTCTCAAAAGTCCTGCAACTTTTATTACGTTAAGGACGGCGTTACCGAAAGTTATGTATTCACGGAAAATGTAATAACGGTTTCGGTTTCATTCGAGCTTTGAATGTTCTTGCGTTGGTCGCGTGCTTGGTTCTTTGTTTATAGACACGTCACCGCGCAGCACGTTTAGTGCCTATATTAGCGCGTTGAGTTGACGAGTCTTAAGTTGAGACACGCTATATGTACATGACAGTACATCGGATGTAAATCTGGTATAACGCTAGTTTTTTTTATAAAATGCCAACTGATATTTATTAAACTAGGTTTCACATCTAAAATACCTTTGAGATTTTATTTTCTGCAGATACCATTATACCTAATGCTATAAATACTCATTTAGCCAGTGTCGGGTAGGGGATTTTAGCGGAACTAAGTACCAATCAATAAAAAACAATTGTAATTATGTATGCAGAGCAGGTGCCTAACCTAGCCACACTGAGAAAATTAATTTTCACCTCAGCACCTCAAACAGGCAGGTTTTGCTACTAAAAAACAGTGAGCAAAATCCGATTTTGCTCACTGCGTGAGACAAAGTAGCTTTTTAATTATTTTTATTAAAAGTCAAAGACAATGATGGGTCTGCTTACTGAATTCGAAAGATTTGAACTTCAGTTTGATCTGTCACTTTCATTTCGATACGAAAAGAGCGAGAGATAAGATCAAATCGATTCAAATTTCGATTTCAAATTCTATCCTAGTAGACCTAAAAATAAACGAACGATTGAACGTTCGGATACTCATAATAAGTTCTTAACCTTAAAATTGTAATTCGTCTGTTAAGGTTTTAAATTAAATTATTGTAGGTACTTTTTTAATAATTGGATTATATTTTTATATAATCAAATTAATAGTAAAAATGTTGTTGAAAACAAAGTTTAAACATGTATCTATATAATTATTAATATTTTTTACAATCTTGAACATCGTGGTAAATACAGCGGATGCAGCATCGGAACGCAGCGGGTGTAGTATCGGAACGCATCTTTAAAAAAATAACGGGATTCAAATTTTAATTATTTTCTTCTGTTTCTCTAGCTACAGAGTTCGATATCTATGAGTTTGGTACACGATCAAATTTGGAAATTATTAGAATAGTAATAAGTACTTATTTAATACATTTTTGAATATGATATGAGTGAATTGAGTGAGTCCAGTGACGAAGTCAACAATTGAACACCAGACAAATTAATGGAGTAATACATAATGCAGAGTAAGTTTCTTACTTGAAAAGTCTCGAGAAAAATATTTAAAAGCTTATGATATTTTTAAACAATGCAAACACTTTTTCGGAGACTGTACCTATTGTTATATATATAATATGGAGTATTTACTCAATGTTGAAAACCACAACAAAGACAAAAAGACGACGTTCATATACCTTTAATAATTTATTATATTCTCGCTGCTGAGGTGAAAAGTTGTATGTGTCACACGAGACCAAAGTTTTTTTGCATCTCGTGTATTTGAATCACTCACGCACTCAGGATTCTAACTTAGAATCACTCGCTAAACGCTCGTGATTCAATTATAGAATCCTTCGCTAACTCGTGATTCAAAATCAGCACTCGCAGTAAAAAACAACTTTGCTCTCTTGTTGCACAAATAACTATTAATAAACTTATGTTCTTGAAATACAATGCAACGCAAAAAACAGGTCGGATTCCATAGAGATAGGTGACATTCCGTTATTGTTGCATTACACTTTCCGCTTTTTTAGATAGTTACTTAACTTTTTTACTTAGGCAACCAATTTGAAACTTTAATGCAATGTAACTAATTATAGCGCTTTAATTGTATTAATACTTGACGTAATTAAAGTTTTTGTTAGAGTTGGTCTTCTATAAAATAATATTGCTTCATTAAATGGCCGTGCACAAAATTGCCGCAGTGTATGGTAGGTCGATTTCGCCAACCGTTCTGTCCAAAATTGTTAGACCCGCGGTGGGTGGACAGGGGCGCACGCGCCGCCCGCGCGCGGGGCCCGGCCTGCGGCACCACGGCTCAGCTTATGCTGGTCGCTTTGTGCTACGGCTGCGAGTGTTAAAGCGACTGCGCAGTAACGGTGCCCTAGTTATTTCGGGTACCGTCCTAGATCCGAACGAGGTCGCTCGAAACGCTGTTTTCATCATCAGCAGTGGGTTTTATTCGAGGGGGCCGCTTTGGGCTGTCCGATCGCAGAAACTGACCGACTTAAATACTTACCGCTTGCTGCGTACCTAAATACTACCAATTATTAAAAAATAAAGTTTTGTCTCTATCAGGCACACGGTCACACGTACAGACGGAATATAAAAGTATCGTTCTTTAAAAGTCATAGCTAAACATCGGTAGGTATCCAACCTTTGAATTTCATGGCACTCGGTAAGGGAAGCAAAATAAATATGTAAATACATTCGAATATTTGAATGATAACGTTTTATTTTGTTTTTACGCTCAATTATACTGCGGTACATATACTAAAAGAGTTTTATATTCTAAATACGACATAAAACCTCATCACAATACTCATTTAGCATTTCGAAAAATAATATTTGCAATATTTTCAATAGTTGACGTACCTACCTTCCTCTGTAACGTTAACGGAGGGAGAGTTCTACGTACAATATTTCGAAAATGAAATAGACTGGTCTTAATCTCCCGAGTCCCAACCTTTTCTAACAGATGTAGTGCTTACGACCTAAATGAGAATAAGACTCATATCTAAGTGTCGCAATTTTGGCAATTATTACAGCATATTTAAAGTTCTTTATTCATTGAATTTTACTTTACCTTAGTATACATTCGACAGCTATTCTTACAATTGACTTGTTCTCTATAAAATACGCTAGGACTGACGAGGGTTAAGCTTGAGCTGGCTCAAATCAGAGGGGCCGCTACGAAATTCGATTTGCGAACTTCGTATCATGGCTTTCCGTTCACGCTAATAGTATTAAAACGAAGAGAGAAAGGGACGGCACGCTACGAACTTCGAATTTCGAATTTCATAGTTGCTCCCCAGATCGTTGCCTACTTTAAGCCGTTTTTGTAGGAGTTATATGGGTACAAAAAACGTTGCCCTTGGGAGGTGCGTCGGCGCAGGCCCGCCCCACTCGCCCGCTGCAGCCACGTTAGATGCGCGATAGATAACAATGAATGAGCTGCCATCGAGCCGACTATGTACTATTTTTTACGTGAATAGGGTCAGGAGAGTAATCGATGCTCAGAAGTATTTGCTATTTTACTAACTTTCACCTTTTTTGAACAATTAGATTTTAATCTCAAAATGTAGAGCTCGCTAAGAACTAAAATTTACCTTTGGATTAATATGGATGGATATCTGAAAATAATAAGTAGAAGAACATTTTCTTCACTGTTAAAGAAATGGTTACCATAGTAATTGTACGTGATGAAATTACTATCTTTCAAACCGCCAGAAACCGCCATAAGTAACAGACATGTTCTTTCCATGTGCCTACACTTCATTTGAAACAGTAATTAACAAGATGTAATTTTTCTATTTTCAAGATGTAATCTTATATTTTATATCTATATACTACCTACGAAGAGGTCCAAAAGGGATCTGCTTTATTTATTTTCTCGTCTGTTGCTCAGTTTAAAAATTAGAAAATGCATGAAAGAATTGTGGCCATTTTCCTGAATTCTTACGTCTAATGTAGTGCCATTACTTAATTTCTAGTCCACCTCTCTGGTCTCTGATTTGGTTCGTAAGGGATGTATAGTATAGGAGAAAAACTATAGTAGGTAAATGACCTGTTGTATGTGGTAAAAACGTGTCCGTATAAACAAATTGACGTTCCAAATTAGAAAAATTACTTGAACTCCATATGAATTCTGTGCACTACTACATACAACAGCAGACTTATTGTCTAAGGCGCTCACGCTTGCTTTCGCAATCCCTATATCTTTCTGTTATGCTAAGGCTACACACATCGCGATAACGCGAATATTCGCATTATCGCGATGTATGTAGCCGAATATTCGCGAATACTTCGGCACTTCGCCCGAAGCCGCAGACCCTTCGCCCCGCTGTTGGTAAATTTGCGCACATCAAAGGCTGCTAAACTAAACTAAACTCTGCGGCATTGCTCTCTATAGCAGTGTGGCCATGCACTTTCGCCGTAGGCCGAAAACGATGTTTTATCGCGATAATTTTATCGCGATGTGTGTAGCCCTAGTATATTACGGAATAAGATGGTGACAGAAAGAGATGGTGAAAGTGAAGGCAAGCGTCCGCACGTTAGACAATACGGCCTCGGGTCCTTTACTTAAGTTTTTTGCCTATAGGTAGTAAGTGATAGAACGTGTCACGGTCGTCAAGGTGGAGTTCTGTACCTCTACCATGAGTTTACACTAGTTCACAGTGACCGTACTCGCTAGCGACGGCGTAAATGATTTGTACGGAGAATTGTACTTCCGTAAGTGACCGCTAGAGGCGCTGTACAATTCACCATACAAATAATTTACGCCGTCGCTAGCGAGTACGGTCACGTAAACTAGTGTAAGCTCATGGTAGAGGTACTGTACGCTTAGTATAAGTTTTACTTCACCAAAATACTTCTCGATCGCGTTTACGTAAAAAAAACAATTACTAGGGAAACATGGACAGCGCCTCCGCGGCCGCGCGTCCATGTTTCCATAGAATTGAAATTTTTACGTAAACGCGATCGAGAAGTATTTTGGTGAAGTAAAACTTGTTGTGAAGTAATACCGGCCCTCCTTATACTGCGAAATTCGATTTTCGAACTTCGTAGCGTGCCGTTTCATTTACCTACTTTACTCTAATATTATTAAACAGAAGATCGAAAGGGATGGTACGATACGAACTTGGAATTTATATATTTAGACGACCAGATGGCCTAGTAGGTAGAGAACCTGACTACGAAGCTTGAGGTCCCGGGTTCGATTCCCGCGTCGGGCAGATATTTGTATGAATAATACGAATATTTGTTCTCGGGTCTTGGGTGTTTAATATGTATTTAAGTATGTATCTATCTATATAAGTATGTTTATCCGTTGCCTAGTACCCATAACACAAGCTTTGCCTAGCTTACTTTGGGACTAGGTCAATTAGTGTGAATTATCCCGTGATATTTATTTATTTAGTTATATTATTTTCATAGTAGCCCCCCAGATAAAGGTTTATACTAGGTAAATTACCTCTCAAGAAAGAGTTATGGTGACCAACACGATCTTAGAAATTAATAAATTAATTAAACACTTAGGTTGTGATCCCATATCAAATACATATGTTAGTTACATCCTTAAAATCTATGCAAAAATTTAAGTAAAATTGAATTTGCACGCATTGCAAACCTAATTTAAACAGGATTACATTTTAAAATAGTTTTTCAAACTTAATTATGTACAATATCAATACAATAATAATCTAACAGTAAACAAATTACAATTATTCAAATTATGTTTAGTCAGTCATGCACGGTGGGCCTCAAAAGTCGCTGAACACTTTAGTACTTTGTCACTTTCACTAACGTGATATATTTCAAACTTCACAGTATAACTAGTTATTGCGATAAGGCACTAAATTGTTCAACGATTTATACCCTCACGTTTGCCGCAAGGGTTTGAATTTTCAGGTTGTGCATTATTATCGTTAACTCCGGGTCTACAAATCATTGATGGAACTGCAATACCGAGTAACCAACAATGGCTAATGCCGCGTAACTAACAAAATGTGTCAAATTTAACTTTGGGTAAGTCTGGCATCAATAAACACAAATATGTTTAATTTTAATGCTGGGGATCTAGTGAAAAAGGGGTTAAGTCTGTAAAAATTAAACAGCCATTTTCTATTTTATGTGTAAAGGGGGTTAAGTCGAAATCAGCTGTTCAACTTCTGCAGAATTAACCCCTTTTTCACTAGAGCCCCATGCTCTCCTGTAAAAATTGCCTTGGTAAGTCCATTACCTACGCGGTATTAGCAATTGTTGCTTACGCGGTATTGCAGTTTCATCGACGAAATACAGGTCGTGTTTTAAAAGTACCCGTATGATGATCCCTGTGATAAATGTAAACGTCTAACATCATCGACTTTTGCCATCACTCTTTATGAGCTGTCATTGAAAGTGTCGCAGAGTTCATCGTAAAACGACTCTTCCGTAATGAGCTCTACCTACATACAATGTATATTATTATTATATTACACGGCTGAAAGATGCCTGAATGCGGTTTTAAAACTACTTAGGTACTGAAAAAAACAGTTGGACTTTGTTCTTTAATAGTAGATATGAATAATGCTTTTAATTACTATACTACAAGCCATCGGTACCAATAGGAACAATGCAGTGGTAGGTGCAATGTACCTAATAACGTTGCAATAGAGGATACAAAAAAGATAAAATAGATTGCGGTATAGGTGTGTAATACCTAGAGCATTTGTAAGTACCTATATATGTGGGTACAAGAAAATAATCTGTTGAAAATCTAATATATAAAAATCTCGTGTCACGGTGTTTGTTACCGAACTCCTCCGAAACGGCTTGACCGATTTTTATGAAACTTTTTTCTCCATACTCGGTAGGTCTGAGAATAGGTCGTAGGCTATTTTTTATACCTACCTCTATTCTTCGCGGACGAAGTCGCGGGTAACAGCTAGTCTAATATATAAAAATCTCGTGTCACGGTGTTTGTTATCGGACTCCTTCGAGACGGCTTGTCAGATTTTTATGAAACTTTTTTCTCCATATTTGGTAGTTCTGAGAATAGGTCGTAGGCTATTTTTTATTCTTCGCAGACGGAGTCGCGGGCAACAGCTAGTAAATAAATAATTTAAATTAAAACCTCAGACGGAAAAATATACCTACTCCATTTGATAAGTTTATGTGCTTAATACGTAATCTACTTCCGGTGTTGGTTATTTTTTTGACTAATGTGGTTTTTCCAAACCATTGTAAATTAGGTATAGATGTCTCTATATTCATACTCCATACCATACTAATATTATAAATACGTAAAGTGTGTATTTACCCCTTCACGCTTAGACCGCTGAATCGATTTAGATGAAATTTGGTATGGATGTATGTTTGAGACCCTAAAAAGGACATAGGTAGGATAGTTTTTATCACGGAAAATGGCACAGCTCCCGCGCGATACTATAAACGTGTTCTTTGCAGACGGAGCCGCGGGCAACAGCTAGTTTAGAATAAACACAGCATAGTTCAAAAATTAATGGAGTGTTACGGATAGGTACTAATTTTGTGTTACTTAATTGAAAAATAAGTTACAATTAAATAACAATTTATATATAACGACTGAGGGCTTTAGTGAAAGGATGACTCCTTTTGCTCCTCAATCTTATGGACACTGCTCTTACGACTGAAATCTGTACTTTTACTTTCAGTCAATATATTATTTACTTGTGAATTTCCCTATTACCTAGGACTCATAAAATTTTGATGCAGTTTGTTTTTAATACGTAATTGAATATTATTTTCTAAACTTGAAAACTACTAAAGAAATAACGGAAAATTTTAAGTAAAAACCAAAAAACATTAATTTAATGATCTTATGAAAATTGGAATCCTGATCAAAAACCAGACATTTCACAAACTACCTAACTGGACATTTTAGTTTCAACCACCTCATTTATCTGGTCACTTTTTTTAAGAAATGGCCAAAGATTCTGATACTGTTTCCAGATATATGGTAGAGGTACAGGACCTTAAATATATAACCGAAAGCACCATCAAAATCCACAGCCATTTCTTAAAAATGTCAGGAAATAAATAAGGCGGCATCAATATTCTCAAAATAAGACAGTAACCGCGTTCAGGAGATAAACGCATCTTAACTATCTAATCTAATAAGACTCTACATAGTCTACGGCGTAGAATTGACGTCGTATTTATAACAGATTCAAAATACAACTGCCATTGCCATCCTTTAAACTTTTGTGTCAGAGTACCTACTAAGTACTTTAGTCTGTACAGTAAGTATGTCTGTATGATGTAGTGTCACTGGAGTGGCAGCGCGCGGGCGCGGTGTGAGCGGAGCGACAGAGAAGGGGAGGTGCTATGCCATTTGGCCTAAAGTAAGCCAAGGCCGCCGTGGTGGGGATAACGTTTACACGTGTGACCTAGATAGGAGCCGAGCGCTAGCGGACACTCACGAGGATAGCCCGAACAGACACAGCGCAGCGCTCGCTCTTCTGATCAATACCGAATGACTCTAGCATTATCTTAGCTCTTCTATCTCCCAACAGCTTGTATCTCTCCTGACTCTACAGCAAACGCATAAGTGTTGACGCTACATCGTCGCCAACTCATTTTAAAGTTTATAGAGTCGGAGTTCTTTGTTACTCCACGTGGAGACGAGCCAAGCACGTGTCACAGGAAGGGGTCATTGACCTGGGTAGTAATATCTTACTTCTTAACAAAATCCTTGTAGTTAGAGGCCAACAATATCGTCTGATTATTATGATGGTTTCCTCTATTCTACTTGCCGTATGGACCGGGCTAAAGCAATTAGGTTTCGTCCTCATCTATTCGCTCGGGCTGAGCGTGCGGACGGCGATGGTTTGGTGCGCGGTGCGCTCCAGCGCTTAGTTGGCCGCGGTCGGTGCCGGCGCGCGGTGGCGGTTGCGTCGCTCGCAGCGGAGTGCATCGATCGCGATTACATCACCACTTGCGTCCTTTCTCTGCGCGCGCAGCCCTGCCCGCGCCCCGCTCCCGCGCCCCTCCGCCGTCCGCCACTACGTCGACGTTCGGCTACGCGCCTTCATTCGCCTTTTAGACGTCGTCCGCAACGGTCGGATATCTCTAAACTCCAAACTTCAGTTTATACTAGTGTAACTTGGAACTTTAATCTGAATTCAATAATTACAAAATAAATTTATCTCGTGAATATAGAGCCAAATACATTGTGAGATAGGAAGCGTTAGTGATAAGAATTCAAAGGAAGTGCTTTATCTAAATATACTTAGTCATTTAAAATTTGTGAGATGTTCGCGACCTACTTTTGTAACTTCCGCAATGTGGTAGAGCCGCCATTTTGATATTTTTTATCAATTGGTCGAATTAAGTTTTAAATTATTACACCGGCGCACAGAGCTCCGCGCGGTCGCGTCGAGCTGCGCGCTCACTGTGCAATTATTGGCAATTACTCGCCGAGGCATCGTCCGCTGGCCTCTGCGCATTGCGCACGGGCACGAAGAGGCGCGAAACGGGCTCAGTCGTTCGGTTCGCATTTAACTTACAGACGGCGACGAAGACTCCTCACTGAAGAAGCAGCGATGAAACAAGAACAACAATGTCAGTCGTGTCGGGGGGAGAAATTGACGCGACTTTCCCATATATCAGTCAGTCTTTTTCTCTCTCCTATATGGTCGGCATGTAACCGTCGAGGAGCCGCAGCTCAAACACTCTTGCGTCGCTTCGATAGGGCTTAGTCTGCAGTGACCTCGGAGATTACGCAAGCTGTTTATTGAATTCGGCTGCGAAATCACTGAATTTTCTGCTAGAGACTTGCCATTTTTGTTTTATATTTTTGATGTCTTTTATTTTAATTTTATTCACCAAAGCGTTGACGCCATAGGGATAATATAATCATTTGCAATATTTAGGTTGGGTGCGTCAGGGCTTCGAGTCTGGGTTACGGAATAACTTTACAGTTAGAGCACCATTGTTCATGGACAGCCGCGTCCGTTGATTTAATGTTAATAATGGCTTACAAGGTTGAAATATCTGTGTCGTAAGCGCACGGTTTGAGTCATCGTACCTAGCACATGACGAAATCGAAATAATCGTCGACACGGGCTGCGCTCGCGCAGGCAGAAATTGGGCAATCCGCGAGCCGCTCCCCCCGCGCCGTCCCGGCTTTAGCGGCGTAGCCGAACATACCCGAACTGTTACGAATTCATACATTATAATATTTATTGTTACAGCCTGGTATCTCCGGTCGACAGTGCGACGTCTTCACATAATGCGTATCCTAGTTAATTTTGGCTTTTGCGAATGTTAATATTGCTTGCTCACATTCAAAAGTAAAAGCTTAGCACACGACATTACAAATTAAACCATATACTTAATCAAATGGATTTTTATTGATTACTGTTTTGTTGTATACTATTGAAATTTTTCTCTCTAAATTTTCTGTTTCCGTGATTTATTCGGGACATAGAAAATAGGGTCGTGGTTATGGCCGCGTGGGTCGCACCCGACGCGCTCCGCCCCCCGCGCGGGGCCAATGGCGTCCCAGGTCCTTCCTGTCCGTCGGCTCTGCCGGCCTTCGATACTTCTAATTAATTCTTAGAACACCCTTCAGTTCCCAAATCCCTTTATCCTTCAAGAAACCGCATCGCGAATGTATTTACTTAGATAAAATTAATCAAAGAGTCCGAGACTACACAGGGTCTAAGATCTGATACCTATAAAATTGAATGAAATATTGCAATTGGTTTGTGCGAGCGAAATTTCAAATAGGTATAACTTTAATCAGGAGATTTGCTCCATGAATTTACAGATTAGTTAGAATTACAACAACAATTAAAAAGATGACGCGTCATAATTCAATTTAGGAAAGAAGGCGTGGACATCGGTTGACCTACGGTTTTGAGACTGTTGATTCATACCGTAGTTTCCATTACACGAGTTTTTAGAATTCATGTGCCAAATTGCATTTTTGACATTTAAGATGCGTCTTTCCTTATGGCAAAATTTCCGTACCAGCCTACCTACCTACGTGCTCACTAAGGCAATAGGGAACAACATCCCAAGCCTTCTCTTTGTGACTTAATAATGCACCTCCCATCTCACCTTTTAGTTCATTACCTCAAAATATGTAGGTACTTACTTAATACACTATCAAACAAGAAACAAAATTGCAACTAGGTAAATTTTTATTTTTTTGTATGTTTTGACTTTATTTTTAATAGATAATTTATTGTAACTAAAAATAAAACAATTAAGGAAAAATAACAGTGAATAAAACTTAACTATAGGTAAACTAAATATCTAACTATTACAAATTAAATTAAATTAAAAACTAAACTAGATCTAAAAAAGGCCCCTGCGGCATTGTGGCGAAGATGCTTGAATCGCTAGGCTATTATTTTTAATTAGAAAAAATTATGTAATTTTTGCTCAGAATCATAAGCTTTTTCAATCTTAACTACTAGGAGAACAAACGTGTCCCAAGTTTTTTCCTATTGAGTTACCACTTTTCATAGACTTTATGTGACTAAATGGAAGAATCGAAAATTATAAGTACGGAAGTTTTGGGACACTTTTTCTCCTAGTGGGATTAAAAAAGCGCGTGTTTATGTGCTGAAATCCAAATTAAAAAAATGACCAAAACATACAACAAAATAAAAATTAGCCTAACTACAGGATAACTTTTGTTTAATAAATAATAATAATAAATAAATATAAATATCACGGGACAATTCACACCAATTGACCTAGTCCCAAAGTAAGCTAAGCATAGCTTGTGTTATGGGTACAAGGCAACGGATAAACATACTTATATAGATAGATACATACTTAAATACACATTAAACACTCAAGACCAGAGAACAAACATTCGTATTATTCATACAAATATCTGCCCCAACGTGGGAATCGAACCCGGGACCTCAAGCTTCGTAGTCAGGTTCTCTAACCACTAGGCCATCTGGTCGTCTAAAAGTGGTGGTGGTGGTGGTGTTGTTGGTGGTTGTTTAATTTAGAATTTGTTCAAAGGACTCTTCCAGTCGCTATTCGGCTCGGATATGGTACCTAAATATTATCATCAGGTTGATTCTATAAATCACCCACATTAGACAGTATTTATTAAAAACGGATACGTAAGTATATAAGTACCTACCTACAGCCAGCTACTAAATGCGGATGCAAGAGTAACATTTTGACGAGTTACAATCCTTCAGGTTTTTTTATCCATAAAATTGAAACTACATTACATATGTAGTTTATGTACTAAGATCAGAAAGGTCAGGAAATACTTAAATTCACATTTTAGGCGCAAAATTTTCTCTTCTTTTTTTTCTTTTTCTTAGCTTTAGTGATACAATATCAAGGCTAAGATTAAATATACCTCTTCAGCTGGTTATAGTACCCACATCAGTTATTTGTTTTTTTTTATTGAAATAAAGTTGCCTTGTCCAAAGTATGTCACAACCATTGTTTGTAAGACCTTAAATCTCAGGGCCCCAAATTTAACCGGTCAACCTACTATTACTATTTACTATTGATAAAGGCAGGTATCTAATGCATTAGTAATATACACTGTTACCGTATCTCCTAATATTACAAGTCATATGTATCCGCTGCGTACCTAAAAGAAAAAAAAAACAACTTTTAAAGGTTTATTGCAAAAGGAGAGTCGCGGTAGAGTCCCTAAAAGTTTATTTTTTAACAAATGTGACTGTTTTCTAGAACAATAGAACACCCATTAGGCAAAATTGGGAGCAGAATTATAATATATGTACAATTGTAGGTACATGCATGCTAGCGGACCCGACATAGTTTCTCGTTGTCCTGCACGTTTCCTAGAATCCAATCGCATCAGTTCAATAACTACACACGTACGTACCTACCTACTGAAGAAATATTTTAAACATGAAACTACCGTGAGACTCATTCATAGTGAAAACGTCGTCGTCTTAAAACGAGTTTAACTTGACATGTTTCGAGCTAATCCGTAGCCCTTCTTCCCGGAGTCACACGTCACGGCGGCAGCCAAACGCGCACTCAAAGTGACGTGTAACTCCGGGAAGAAGGGCTACGGATTAGCCCGAAACATGTCGAGTTAAACTCATTTTAAGACACGTCTTAAAACGAGACATCTTTAAATGGATGACGGACGAGTGATCCCTTTATTTTCACTAGAAGAAATATTTATAAAGATTTACCAGACGACTGTGAAACGACAGCAGAAAAAACAATACTACCTACCTATACAGAATTATTGATTTGTAATAAATAATAATTTGGCATATTTCTGCTTTTTACTGATTAATACTCTTTTTATAATCGAAAACCTTAAAGTTAAATTTTGTAGAATGTAAAATCAAGAATCTAAAATTAAAGTTTCTGATTTTTTTCTCAAAAGTGGTGATACTTATCTGATGGCTGATGGCACATTATTTATTCAGTTATATCAAGAAAACATAACGTGACAACACAAATTACAATCTTTGTTTTACTTTTCTTGGTGACATTTCGACGAAAAGAGGTTTAATAGAAATTTATCCATACTAGCCATTATAACAGCGAAAGTGTGTTTATCTGTCGGTTTCCTCTTCACGGTTAAACCGCTGAACCGATTTAGATGAAAAGTATAGAGATAATTTGAGTCCCAGGAAAGAACATAGGATAGTTTTTAGGGTTCCGTACCCAAAGGGTAAAAACGGGACCCTATTACCGAGGCTCCGCTGTCCATCCGTCTGTCCGTCTGTCCGTCTGTCCATCTGTCCGTCTGTCACCAGGCTGTATCTCATGAATCGTGATAGCTAGACAATTGAAATTTTCACAGATGATGTATTTCGGTTGCCGCTAAAACAACAAATACTAAAAAATGGAATAAAATAAATATTTAAGGGGGCTCCCATACAACAAACGTAATTTCTTTGCTGGTTTTAGCTCGATATTGATAACGGCAGCAGGTAGAAGCTTGAAATATTCACATAATATTTATTTATATATCCACTTTAAATATAAGTAATTAAATTAAAATAAAACAAATCTTTATGGGGGGCTTCCATACAACAAACGTGATATTTTTGCAGATTTTATAGATAATGTATCCCTTCGTACGCGAGTCCGACTCGCACTTGGCCGGTTTTTTATCATAATTTTTAATTGCATAGTACACGCGTGATACCGATAAACGAATTCTTCGCAGACGGAGAAGCGACTCAAGCGGAGAACAGCTAGTACTGAATAATTCCTAAATTAAAAATAATTTATTGGATCAGGCGTTACATTGCGGAGGTCCATATTAATGAACTGAAACAATTACTTTGCTTACCCGCGACCAAAGCAATTGCAAAGCAAATTAAGCTATTGTTTTTGTGTGAGCAAAGTAATTGTTTCAGTACATTCCTAAATTATAGGTCTCTCCAAAATGACGCCACTTTTAAGAGATCAAAATCACTTTTTAGAACGTTTGAAGCGCACTTCATTTTTCTAATAACTTGTAGATTATACTTACTAACACTAAAACAAGAATAATAGAATCAGCTTCAGATGGGTGCCTGTCGTATCGCATAATGTTTATTGTCCTACATTTTTTTGCCCGAGAATGTTTGGCATGATGTCGAATGGCATACCTACTACTTGTTTGTCCTATTATTTTTTACGCATCTATAGGATGTTCGTCCTAATATTGATAACTCTAACATCGAATTACCTAAAACGTAATATTCCTAATATTAATTGTCCTAACAATTATTTTGCCTAGCCTTAAAATGGCTAAAATTATATTAAATTCTGCTATGAAAGTTACAAAGAAAAGGGGGATCGGGGGGGTGCCCCCGAAAAGGGGGCACGGGGGGCGTAGCCCCCCGCATTAAAAAAACACTGTCAGACTACGCCTAATTTAACCTGGTTAGGTTCGTTCAAAGAGTATTGTAATATTATATGAACAAGAGTGGCAACTCTATGGTCAAATTTGCATGTATGGAAGGTGCTGCTGCCCTACGCCCTGGTGAAGAACTAATGTGATGTATCTATAGATGTATACCTATCTATATGTATATGTTGGTAGTGATGTACAGTCGACTACAAAAAGATCGATACCGCCAAAGTTACAAAGATATGTATACACACCTTTATTGACTTAATATTAAGGTCGTGTATACATATTTTTGTAACTTTGGTCGTATCGATTTTTTTGTAGTCGACTGTACAGCTATAATTACGCGTAATTTTAATTGATAGGCTAATTGTCACTATTCGTATTTTAGCCGTCTAATTCAAATCAGCATATACGAAGTATAAACGGCTAAACCCGATTTGCACTATACGGCTAAAATACGAACATTGGCAAGTGGCCTATCAATTAAAGTCCTTGACCGTACAATTTGGTACGCCATGGCCATGGCCGATGAATGACAACTGACAAGTTTGACAAGTCAACCAAGATGGCCGCTAATTTAGTTCTTTACCAAACAACCAGAGATCGCTGTAGTCGCATGAAAAGTGTGATATATGTAAGTGTGCCCCCCCTGGGTTCGTTAGGGACCTTTTGTCCCCCAGAGTGGAAATGGAAGCCCCGCTTCGCTGTCTACTGGCTCACATCTCCCCGTACCCTTTAGACGCCTCTCACCATTTAAAAAAACAATCCGAACAAATATCCATTCTTTGACCTGGTTAGGTTTGTTAATAAAATACTTTTAATTTTTAATGTGTAATCAGAAATAATATGTAATCTTAGTTATAAAAATCTTAAATATTTAAAGATTGTAACTAAGTTTAAGAAAAAATTTTGTAACTTTAATTACAATAAACAGATTAAATTGTTTTTTTTTTAAACAAGATTACATCAAAGTAATGTTACTGGCTATTGCCATCAGGAAATATATTTTTTAGTTAGTTTTATTTTATTTAACGAAACATTGTTCGTTCGATCACTTGCCGTTGTATATTTACGCTTTTTAGCAAGTGGTAGCTCCACCCACATACCAGTTTTTGAATTTCTGCCCGATGAATTTCATCTCCGTGATCAATTGATTCGATATATGATAGAATTCCACGTGATGACTGCCCTATAATATTTGAATTCTGCTATGCCATGATTCTGCACTCCAATAACCATAGAAATTTATGAGTAATGACATGTAGTCAAAACAATTTTAGTACATTAAATGTTAGGAACAAAACGATTATGCACATGAATCAATCGACGGTTAAATCTTAGACACAAAAAATTATAGGAAAAATAATATTTAGGACTAAAGACATTAGGAAAAACAATTTCGGCAAATAAAAAATATCCGGAACAATGAGTATGCCATACGATATTCAGCGGAAAGTAGTTATGCGATACAACATTAGGACTAATACTTTTATGCCATCCGATTTATACGCCAGATACAATCGTTTTATTAGGTAGGTACCTATACAGCGTGTATTTTTGATACAACCACAAACTTTACAAGTTCTTAGTATAGACCCTAATGATTATGTTTTTCTATAAAATTATTAAAAATGCAAGATTTTTTTTTCCTTACAAAATAGTTCAGCGCGCAATGTATCTCATTTTTATTCGCACGTCACAACTGTCACAAGTGATAACTTTAATCTAACACACGTTAGCCAAGTGTCAAATAAGTGTACGCAATACACTGCTGCTCGAAATTTTTAAAAAAATTAATAACGCTCTGGTAGTTAACACTAAATTAACAATTTGTCTTAATATTGGTTCATAGCACTAAAATCTACTTCTGGTTACAGTTTGTGGTTGTATCAAAAATACACGCTGTATAACTAACCATAATGCTGTTTCCACCTACTCTGTCGGTTTTTTACATACTTTGTACAAAAATATTTACGTGGACATGTACTTACACACATTATTACACATAAACGTACCCACTTTATACACGACTGTCCAAAGAAAAAAGTAATATTACTTTTTCGATCCCTAATCTATGGTGCGTACCGGTACTTTATTAATGTAATGTAAGTATGTGTACCTACTTTTATTTTTCAAAAGTAATTATTCTAAGATTCTCTTTAAGGTAAACATCCTAATGTTTGCACGGCTGTCACCTCTGTTGCTATTGACATTAAATTAAATAATATGAATAGCGACGTGACCAGAACTCGGACGTCAACCTCATCCTATTTAGAAATTCGATGAGGCTAAGTAGTGTCAGATGTCATAACAAAATGACGCATCACTTTGTAAGACGTAAAGCCAAGTGTAGACCTGCAAGAAAACTCGTGCAAGTTGAATTACATTGCGCGGCCGCAAAGCAAACTAGTTTGACGTGGGCAAACGAACTCGGCAATGTAAAGCAACTTGCGCGATTTTTCTTGCTAGTCTAAACTGGGCTTAAGACACAGTGCAAGAAACAAAGTAAGCACGACAGCTCCGGTTTCTCCAAAGATTACACCAGGTACCTAACTTCTCTACATTTCTCTACTATAAAATCACTGTTTTCTCGTCTCGTCGAATCTATATAAGTTCCAGAGCTGGCCACATGCCTTCTTTCAGTAGCAGAAGGCTCTACGGTCCCGACGCGGGCCCAGTGTGGTGTGAGTACATCACTGACACCCATTGAATCGTTTCGCAGGTGTGTGCACTGCAGGTTTCCTTGAGATGTTTTCCTTCGCGTAAAGCGGTAAATTTGTAATGTAATTTCACACAAATTCATAAATATTTTGAGGTACTAGCCTTGGTTTGAACCAGCAGCAGAGGCTTGAGAAATCATAGGCCAAACCACCATCTGGGTAGGCTACCACGCTCAACGGCTCGTAATATAATGCAAAACAGATAAAAACAAATACCAATTTAATTATCCTCTAAGATTTGCAAGAAAATTATAGGCAGGTATGTAGGTAGATTGAATGATACTGAGGTTAGCTAACATAGTTTACCAAAATGTCCTGATTCAGTTGTATGGAAACTATGTTAGTTAAGGTCACAATCAGTAATTCAATGTAACTATCTGTCTACCTATATATTTTTTGCAAATCTGAGTCAAAAAGGCGAAAACGAAATTGGAACGTGCTCAATAGAGGTATAAAAACGCAAACAAGTCAATTGTCCAGAGAGTAAGAACTGGTCAGTATATTTTTTTATTATTTAATTAAATAATCTGAAATAAACGTAGGGCTAAGTATGTGCACCACGTCTACACCAAGGGGGTACATAATTATTCTAAAAGAAGCTAAACATAAACACATTTAGTTTGATTGCAGTAATGATTCAGATGCAAGTAACCGTGCTCGTACATATTTAACTCGTGAATAGCTTCAAATCATTATCACAGAATTACTTAATAATACAGAGGAATACAAAAATTACGCGAGCTAACGCGCGACACTTCTATCTGGCTAAAAACCCAGACATTTATTTTCCGGCTCAGTCTGTTCAATAATCGAGCTTCAAAAATACCTAATTATATTTCACCAGTGAGTAGGTATTGTAATTTAGTAAAATCTATCGAAAATGTAAAAAAAACATCGGACATCGGATTTAATAAGTAATAACATTTCTATTAGGTAGGTACTTTTATTATACTCGTAAGTTCTCTGGAGGCAACGCTCTAGCGGGGTTAGCCTTGCGCATTGCCTGAAGGCAAAGCCTGTAAGCGCCGACTGAATTATTTAGAAGTTATTCAGTATCGACTATCCATTAACCCTCTTTCTTCGAAACGACGCCGGGGGAGGTAAGCCGAAGGTCGTAATTTGCAACGAGGTTGTCATATCTAGCTTGGCTATAATTTCAACATGAAATAAACATCTGTTTTCCAGTTAAACCTTCAGTAGACGCTAACATAATATGTAAACTGTATAGTTAACCGTTCTATTCGTGTAAGTACATAGGGTACCTACTGTAATATGTATTCGACTCATCTACTTACTTATAAATGTAGGTTGTACGTTGCAGTAAAATTATGTACGTATAGTCGGGGTAAGAAAAGGTTTGTCACTTTTCGACCTTCACTCGTTGACTTAGAGTCGAAAAGTGAAGAACCTTTTCTTACCCCGACACTATTAAATACGTCTTGTACGTCTTACATTGTGTACGTCTGCGAAGTATTCCTTTCTCGCTTTCTGTTAATATGTTTCTTGTGGCACTGGCACTTTGAAAATGATGGTCATTTCGGAAATCCTGATAAACTAAAAAACCGGCTAAGAGCGTGTCGGACACGCCCAAAGTAGGGTTCCGTAGCCATTCCGAAAAAATCAAGTAATATTTTTCTAAGGATTTCGTATGTGTACGGAATCATCTAAGTTTAGGTATGTTTTATACCTTAGGCTACTATTTACTCTTAAACTACAAATAATTTCCAAGAAATCTTAGCCGCTATAATTTTCCTAGTAAATTTGATATATTTACTACCATTCTGAATTTTTTCACATTTTTCCACCTAACAGTTTAGATTTTAGAGGGGGGCCCACGGTCGATTTTAGTGAAAATTTTCACTTTAAAGTTGAATATTTCGCAAACAGATCACTGCATAGAAAAATCATGTTAGCAACCCCACAATAGTTTTAAAAGACCTATCCAACGATACCTCACACTATAGGGTTAGTCGAGAAAAAAAAATCACCCCACTTTACGTCTATGGGAGGCACCCTAAAAAAAATTGTTTTAGTTTTAGTCAAAATCAGTTCTAATCAATGGAATCAACTGATTGTCAATTTTTATTTAGGCTAAAGTATAGGTATACCTATACTTACTAAGTACTTTTGAATGATATTTTCGAGTGATGTGATATGAAAAATGGTTTTGGTCCAGTCGATTTAATTACCAAGGGTAGGGGTTCCTACACTGACACCTCAGGGCATCGCGTTACGGTGCGTTCTGTACGCTTAGTATAAGTTTTACTTCACCAAAATACTTCTCGATCGCGTTTATGTAAAAAAATCAATTACTAGGGAAACATGGACAGCGCCTCCGCGGCCGCGCGTCCATGATTCCATACAATTGAAATTTTTACGTAAACGCGATCGAGAAGTATTTTGGTGAAGTAAAACTTATACTAAGCATACTGTACCTCTACCATGAGTATACACTAGTTTACGTGACCGTACTCGCTAGCGAAGGCGTAAATTATTTGTATGGAGAATTGTACAGCGCCTCTAGCGGTCAATTACGGAAGTACAATTCTCCATACAAATCATTTACGCCTTCGCTAGCGAGTACGGTCACGTAAACTAGTGTAAGCTCATGGTAGAGGTACTGGTCACGGCATGCATGGCATGCACGTCAATTTTATTTCGTAGTCGCAGTACTAACAAGATTCGGAACCCCTGACCTAAGTTACCTACCTACATCGAATATTTTTTTATACCGAATGGCTATAATAATAGCAACCTACAAGCTTTTAACTTGCCCTGGTTGTTTTGGTCAAATCTTGGAAGTCGAGTTTAAGTCATTTCCAGTGGTCAATTTGACTAAATATTTGGTATACTAGGGGCGTTCAATAAAAAGTGAGAATGAGTATGTTATAAACAACTTTTACTAAATGTCATTTTATTTTTCGACATAGTTACCTTTTAGCATAATACACTTAGTATATATTTTTTCTAAACTTAAAATTCCATTTTTAAAAAAGGTCTCATCTTCAGTACTTAAAAAATCTTGTACTGCAGCGACTACCGCGTCGTCGTCTTCAAATTTCTGGCCTCTCAGGTATTGTTTCAATCTCGGAAATAGGTAGAAATCACTGGGAGCGAGATCTGGTGAATACGGAGGATGCTTAAGGATATCGAACCCAGCATCACGAATTGCAGCCATTGCAACGGCGGACTTGTGTGCCGGGGCATTGTCCTGGTGGAACAGCACAACTTTCGAGAGTTTACCTCGCCGTTTTTCGCGGATCTCATTGCGCAATGTTGCTATTTGTTTGGCGTATAAAGTGCCCGTAATAGTGGCTCCATGCTTGAGATACTCAATCATTAATACCCCTTTACCATCCCAAAAAACAGAGCCCATGACCTTACCGGCAGATGGGCTCACCTTGAATTTCTTCGGAGTTGGAGATGATGGCTTTTTCCATGTCATAGACTGCAGTTTCGTTTCAGGGTCGTAATGATGGAGCCATGTTTCGTCCATTGTTATAAATCGCGCCAAAAAAAGTTCCCGGTCTTGCTGCATCAGGTTCAAAGCTTCTTGACAAATCTCTAGTCTAGTTTGTTTTTGGGTGTCAGTAACATTGACGTACAATAAAACAACTAGACTCCCAATCGCTTAACAAAAGTTCCTCAAAAAACGTCCGAGCGTCGTTGTGTGTACGTATTCATCAATTTATACAGATAACATTAACAGCATTCATTCAAATTAACACCTTATTTCGTAGCAGTAATGTTTAATGTCAATTGAATACGATCGTTCGAAGTAGTGACATGACGTCACGCGCTGGAAACCGCCTAAAGAGTAAAGAATGCAGTGGAGTGGTCATGCGAAGCGGAAGCTAGACTGTCTGTCTCTTTTTTTCTCGTGAGTTTGATTACGGTGCGAAAGAGACATATACGAATACGGGGCGAGAAGTGACGTTGTAATCAACGCGCGGTCGAAACACAACTGAGCCAAAACTCTGCACAATAGACGCGTGTGCAGACTTTTGCTTCGGACAATTTTTGAGCGTGATTGGGAGTCTAGTTGTTTTATTGTACGTCAATGGTCAGTAAGCATTCTTGGTACCCAACGCGCAGATACCTTTTTCATACCCAAGCGTTCATGTAAAATATTATGCACGCTCCCCGTTGAAATCTTTACATTTTCAGCAATAAAACGAACCGTGACACGACGATCCGCCAAAACTGAGTTTTCGACTTTTTTCACAATTTCTTCAGTTACTGCTGTAGTAGGGCGTCCGGAGCGGGGGTCGTCCATTGTCGATGTTCTTCCACGTCTAAATTCGGCGCACCAACGTGCGACTGTCGAATATGGAGGAGCATTAGACCCTAAAGTGTCCCGCAAATCCAAATTGACTTGGTCCGTAGAAAAATTTTTCAAACACAAGTATTTGATAACGGCGCGCAGTTCAATTTTCTCCATTTTCGCTAACGTACTCAATAGCATTGCAAAGAAATTACCGTATATTTTTTTAAACAAAAGACAGTTAGTTTTTTTTTTCATAGCAATCAGCTAGATAGATTAGCTTTACCGGCCAGTATTTAATTTTGTAATATTAAAAGAGTTTGCATCTCATTCTCACTTTATATTGAACGCCCCTCGTACTTATTTAGGTAGGATGACAATGCAAGTAAAGCCAACACAAAGTGTATTGACCAAAAAGGCTTGCATTTATTTATTTATTAAGTTTGGCACACAAAACAAATTGGAAACATAAGATACAGTAATATAAATATTAATACAAATTATTATTTACAGTCCAAAACTATGTGTACACATCATAAAAAGTGATAACAGTTGATTTATAAAGAAAAGTAGGTATTAATTAGACAAACAAATTATAAAAACAGATTTAAAAAAATAAAATTGACAGTCAAAGCGGAAACAGAATAAACACATGCAAATAATTTCAGCAAATTTGAACATAGATACCTATTATATTAAGTGAAGTGATGTTAGCCCTTAAGTATAAAAACAAAGGGAGACCACTTTATTAATCCACGATTACACAACCGAGAATAGTTCTTAATCTGTAAGCAAAAACGTTAAGACTTGAGCAGAATATATCTAAGTCCCCATGGGTACAAGCCAAATCGTTGTACTCCCTTTTTTTTTTTTTTTTGGTGTGGAAAATGCACCTTATGCATCGTCTCCGTTCGGGGAAACGGAGGTATGTGGGGCTCTCCCCAAGGGGCTTACCCACTAAAAACCACACGGATTCCCTCGTCTGCCATTGTGAACGCCACGGGAGCAAAATGTGTCACCGCAACGCCCACTGGCCGCCCCGGGATGGGGCTCCTCTGTCGACACCGTGCAATGCGGGCTCGGCACTCCCCGGCCTCCCCCGCAGGTGAAGGATTGTTTAAAGAGGTTTACTCCTCGTGGCTTCCGCAGTCGCCCACGTTCCCGGCAAGCCGGGTTTACGTGCCCTCACGTAAGCTCCCGTGCCCTCATGTCCTGCTCTGAAAGCAGAGCGGTACCGAGGGCACGGTTGCTTCCGCCCTGAGGCTCCCCCTCACGTTTCCCTGCTCGGGCCACAGAGCAGGTACTAGGTTCAGGTTCACCTCCTTCCTTCCGACCCTCTCTAAACCCCAAAACTAACCCTCCCAATCAGGCGTTTGGCACCTCCAGGCAGGTTGCAGAGCCTTGAACCGTTCGGTAGCCCAGGCCGTGTGGCGAGTACGGCGGGGCTAGGTACTAGGAACAAGGTTGCAGAGCCTACACTGTTAGCAACCGAACGCCTGTCCCTCCTATGCTTACCCTCCCCATATAGGGCGTAAGTCACATCCAGGCCTGTTGCAGAGCCCTGACACCTTTCGCATAGCCCAGGCCGTGTGACCAGCACGGCGGGGCTACTTACTCAGCGCAGGGATGCAGAGCAGCTTCCCGTCAGCTACCTTACGCCCGTCCTCACAAAATATATACATACGATACATAGGTGGCCCATAAAATACACATATAGATATCCCTCCCAAGACATACCACTACAGACCAGCGGCCCGAGCGCTACTCTTTCCCCTTTGTAGGCCCTCTGCCAGGGGGGAACCGTAACGCTCATGCAGCCCAAAAGCTACCTTTCCCGGAGGCGGGAAAGGTAAATTTTAAGCGCACGTAGCAGTTGTCGTCCCTCTGTACCCCATCCCCCCCAGTCGGATATTAGCCACCGGTAAGATAATGTACAAATACATTAGCTTACCGTTGTTGCCCAGGGTGCACCGTCCCAGGCGTTACCCTTCCCCACCCCATGAGGCCTACGCCTCGGATAGAAGGGAGTGGTAACGCCCGGGCACTCGAGGAGGTTTCCGACTTCGCACCCCAAATCGTTGTACTCCCTGCACATTCTGAGTATTGGATTATAAAAAGATGTATTATTTTTAAAGACCTCCAGTGAAAATGTTTTAGGGTTCCGGATTCTATATTTTATATTAATATTTAGCAGTGATAAGAGGGGTGGTGCATCAAGAAGGCCGTGAAGAATTTTGTACAAAAATACGAGAGCATATTGTCTACGACGAATTTCAAGTGAAATGATCCTAAATTTATCAAGTCTATTGCTGTAACCTGAAAGGGACTTTCCTGAATTGTATCTATAGCATAAAATTCTGAGAAACCTTCGCTGCACACTTTCAATTCTAAGGGAATGTACTAAGTAAAACGGTGACCAGACCGGGCAAGCATATTCCGGTACACTTCGCACCAGACTGCAGTACAGATAAACACACAAAAAAAATGACATAAAAAATCTTTGTGGGCCCGCCCACAAATTTTATTGCACCCAAAATGGGCATTTAAGGTGTCAAGGCGACGTTTTTGACGATTGTACAGTTCATGCATACGGCTATTGCAAAATAGTTGAAACATCGAGGTGATTAATAAAATCTACTTAATTGGCTATCATTTGAGATCAATCAATCAATCATCACAGTAATAATCAACTTTGGCAAATATAATACTTTTTAATTAAAAAATAAAACAGTTTGACTACCATGCACCGAGGTAAGTGTTAAAAATTGTAGTCACCTAGTGGGCAATAGGAGGTAATTTCAAAACTATTAAATCGTAATTAACCTCATCGTAATTTTGGAATCCTCAATCGAGCTTTATATTATAATATACAAGTGTTCCAAAACTCAACGAGAACCTGGCCAAGTTATAACAGTTCTGAAAAAAAAAAGAAAAAAAATGTCACTTAGTTAAGCGATAATGTGTAGAGTCACACAACATATAACTTTTAGAATGGGTACTAGATATTTTCAAAAAAATCTATTGTCGCTAAGCTATTTTTTTTCTTTTTGTCCAGAAATATTTTGACTTAGCCTCTCGCCCGATACCAGCCGGCGTATTGTCTAACGCTTCTGTCGCTTGCCTTCGCAATCACTATTTCTTTCTGTCAAACGGTATAAAATGATGACAGAAAGAGATGGTGAAAGCGAAGGCAAGCGTCAGAAACGTTGGACAATACGGCCTCAGGTTATCATGGAAATTTGGGACAAGGTATTAATATACCGACGTAGCGATAGTCACGAACAAAGTTAAGTCTGGTACCTATTTAAACAAGGGTAAAACCACAGAACCATGATAAAAAATAAATGTCACGCGACCTAACAATGTGAGGCTCTTTTCTGGTCAAAAAGCCAGATATACTTTCCCGCGTTGATAGAGCTGAAAATGTAATTACAAAGATTGTGATTTAAAAATGATATATGTCACTGGTGCTCATCTCATCGTTCTGTGGATACAAAAGCTAAAAGCCTAAATAGCACAATATTAAATCGATGTTGTAATGCATACCTATTTAATTAACAGTAGATCTAAAAGCAGCTTTAGTCCAAGGTGGCAGTAAAGTAGAATCCACACGACGCCAGCTCTGTTCACTGAATCGTTTATTAGCTTTGCTTGGCTCTGTCTCCACACGCAATGTATCTAGGCTAGGCCAGGGGTTCTCAAACTGCGCACCGGCTACAGGATACCACGATAAAAAAACAAGGCCTCTACAAGACCACGCCATTTTCTTTATTTTTGCGATGTTCATGGGCCACTAATAGATATTCATACTAGGCGAAATCTCTGAGACTGTAAAATAATAAAGTTTGAAGATGCCTGACCTAGGCGATGACGTAATCGTGGCCGACCTACAATCGCTAACAGTAAGCGACAGGTCGTTACGCATCTATTCGAACAGATACTTGATGCTAGCTAATTTTGAATTTCCTACGTTGGTTATTTAACACGTGACGTGACAAGAAGGTATGAACTCAAATCACTTTGACGGTGTTAAGACTGTGAAGATGTCTCTGAAGTAAAGCAGTTAGCATTCATCATTCCTTTTTAGGGTTTTGTACCCAAAAGGTAAAAACGGGACCCTATTATATTACTGAGACTCCGCTGTCCACTCTGTCTGTCTGTCCGTCTGTCACCAGGCTGTATATCATGAACCGTGATAGCTAGACAGTTGAAATTTTCACAGATGATGTATTTTGGTTGCCGCTATAACAACAAAATACTTACTAAAAACAGAATAAAATAAATATTTAAGGGTGCTCCGATACAACAAACGTTTTGCTCGTTTTTGCTCTATATTGATAACGGCAACAGGTAGACTCTTGAAATATTCACACAATATTTAGTCATATATTCATTTTATATAAAAATAAATAATTAAATTAAAATAAAACAAATATTTTAGGGGGCTCCCGTACAACAGACTTGATTTTTTTTGCCGTTTTTATGAATAATGGTGCGGAACCCTTCGTGCGCGAGTCCAACGCGCACTTGGCTGGTTAATTCTCAAACGGTGTTAGTTGTTGCTGGAAAGAGATGGTCATTGGTCAATGCGATTGTGACCGCACTCGTGTAAGACCATAAGTCCCGGTACGCCGGGATATGTCCCGGTTTGAAAACCAGTTATTTGTCCGTGGGAAGCACGTCCGTAGCTGAAAAAAGAGCCCCGTAGTTATAAAACATGCATGACTTTTATAGTTTCCGGAAAACTCAAAAAGAGTCACTCCCAAAAGCCAGTGTATCTGAAAATACGAATGGACACAAAAAAGTAGCGCCGAAAAAGAAACCTATCGATTGCTAATTTTTTTATCATATTTTATGAATTGAATTTGAAAGTATTTAATAAAATAAAAATATAAAATAAAATAAATGTCACGGGACAATTCACACCAATTGACCCAGTCCCAAACTAAGCAAAGCTTGTACTATGGGTACTAGACAACGGATAAACATACTTATATAGATAGATACATACTTAAATACATATTAAACACCCAAGACAACACAAACATTCGTATTATTCACACAAATGTCTGCCCCGACCGGGAATCGAACCCGGGACCTCAAGCTTCGTAGTCAGGTTCTCTAACAACTAGGCTATCCGGTCGTCTAAAATAATAATAATAATAATAATTTATTTATCCAGAGAACAAAGATCCATATATTATTAGTGTTTTATTTATAACTATGTTAGTATAGGGATAAATACATATTGGACAAGTGGTAAGTGGAGTGAGTGTTGGTATTGGACTGATTGAGAGTATCAGTGAGTGTTTTAGTGAGTATATTTGTCTGATGAAAAATATTTTTCTTTTTGACCTTTATGCCTCAAGCTCTTTATGCTTTTGGCCTTTTTGGTAAGGCTTCAATTGTCCTAGTCGACGTCGCTGTATTTTTGGTAACCCTACTTTAGAAGTACAATACTACTATTGTTTTAATGTCCTTCGAGAATTATCGACTTCCAAATGTTTTCAATTGTATTGTAATATTTCAATCGTAAAATGGTATGGCCATATTATTGCATTATGCGTTGCTAACTATGCAAACGATCGAAACCCGACAACAGTCCAAATGTTTGACAAAACACATTAAGGCACTGTACTGTATCAGTGATCCGTTACAGTCCATACTCGTACAATAGAGTACTTCCCTCCTACTAACATTGTCACGTAATAGTTCTATTCTCTTTGGTAGTTGACACCCGAAAATGTAGGTACAGTAGAAGAAACTGAATTGCGTACCAGGGTACAACCTTTTTGCTGCAAATGTCATGTTGACATTATCTACATCTGCCAAAGAAATCGTCGGGAAATTGACAGAAGAGGTTCCACCCTAGTAAGCATTTCAGTTTCCTCGACTGTACGTACTCTGTCTGTGTACTGCCAACGTCGGAGTCCCCCCGTCGCATAATGACCTATTTTACGAACGCAAAATGACCTAAACGCAAATCGACCTAAACGCAAAATGACCTATACGCAAAATGCTCTAAACGCAAAATGCCCTAAGCATATCATACACGGTATATTACTCGTAACTCATATCATAAGTACTATCTCCATATCAAATTTCGTGTAAATCGGCTCAGCGATTTAAGTATGAAGAGCTAACAGACAGACGCACTTTAGCATTTATAATATTAGTATGGATTTTGAGAATTTATATTTTGAGAGTAAACATTCCAATCGTAGACTACGAATCCTAATCCTATCCTATGAAGTAATATCCACAGGTCATCCTTGTTATACGTGTAGGGTATTTTGCGTATAGGACATTATGCGTGTAGGTCGTTTTAAGTTTAGGGTATTTTGCGTTTGGGATATTTTGCGTTTAGGATATTTTACGACTTCAGGACAATCTGTGTTTAGTCCGTCGGTCGGCCCCCGTTGGGCCTGCCGGTAGGTTGTAGCGGCTGTCGAATTTGAGTGTAGTGTATGTAAGTAGTGATTGTACGATCACTTTAAGTTTTTGTTTGCTTTTTAAAGGTTTCCATTCGATTCCGGAGCTGGAGTGTAACTTTGAAAGATAGGATGGTCGTATATCTAAGCATTTTCAGGGTTCCATAGTCGTACTGTCCGTCCATCAGCGGCTTAGCTTAGAGACTATTAGTGCTTGAAAGTTGTAATTTTGCATGAATGTAGCAATTACCCCGATAAAGAGGTAATATAAAATGTAGAAAAAAATATATTTTTAGGGTATACACGTAAAGTGGGGTGATTTTTTTCTCGTCTAACCTTATAGTGGGGGATATCGTTGTATAGGTATTTTAAAATCATTACGGTGTTTGTTGTCAAGGCGATTTTTCAAATATAGTGATTCGTTTTGAAATAGTCAACTTTAAGGTGCAAATTTTTTTAATTGCGTGACCCCCCCTTGATAACTATAAATATGAAAATTTTGAAAAATAAAAATTTTTAAATAAAAAATAGAACCGCCTTCAAAAACACCCAAAAAAATATTAATTAAAAATGTAACCGACTATAATGAGCATTATAATATCTTTCTACTAATCTGTTTGAAGTCGGGCCTCAGCACGAGCTAGCAGGAGTGGTAGAAGCCCAACAGCTAGTTAGTTATAATAGGGATAATGGGTAGGTAAGTTAAATTACTACTATAAAGTTTGAGGTCCCAGGTTCGGTTCCCGCGTCGGGGCAGATATCTGTATGAAAAACACGAATGTTTGATCTCGGGTCTTGGGTGTTTAATATGTATTTAAGTATGTATCTATCTATATAAGTATGTTTATCCGTTGCCTAGTACCTATAACACAAGCTTTGCTTACTATGAGACTAGGTCGATTGGTATGAATTGTCCCGGGATATTTATTTATTAATTTAATTACTAGGTCCACTCCTGCTGGCTCGAGCTGAGGCCCGACTTCAAACAGATTAGTAGAAAGATATTATAATGCTAATTATAGTCGGTTACATTTTTAATTAATATTTTTTTGGGTGTTTTTGAAGGCGGTTCTATTTTTTATTTAAAAATTTTTATTTTTGGCATTTTAGTTGTATTAGTATAAAAAAGATGCGTAGGAGTAGCCAGTAAACGAAGCCCCGCTTCTGTTTACGCTCTGAGGATCGCAAGGTAACTAACAAACTTAACCAGGTTAAACGGGGGTGGTTTGAAGGTATTTTTTTTATGTGGGAAGCTCTGCCCCCCGAGCCCCCGTAGAACGGAACGGAACGGTCCAGTAGCGAGGCTTCTATTGCTACTCTGAGGGACGCAAGGTAAACTGACGAATTTAACCAAGTGAAACGGTAGATGGTTAACAGATTTTTTTATTGCGGGGGGCTCTGCCCCCCGAGCCCCCCTCCCCTCCAAGAGCGGGGCTTTTATTTTCACCCTGAGGGACGCAAGACAGCTAACTAACCTAACCAGGTTAAACGGGAAGTGATTTGAAGGTATTTTTTATTACAGGAGCTCCACCCCCCAAGCCCCTCTACCGGTACCGAGGTTTCTATTTCCACTCTGAGGGACGCAAGATAACTGACGAATCAAACCAGGTTAAACGGGAGGTGGTTTAAGAGTATTTCTATTGCGGGGGGCTCGGCCCCCCGAGCCCCCCTCCCTCAGCGGGGCTTCTATTTCCACTCTGAGGGACGTAAAATAACTATCGAACCTAACTAGGTTAAACAGGGGGTAATGAAGCTAACCAGCTCCGCCCCTAACAGGGTTTAAAACAGGTTTGGTTTTAAATAGAGGGTGGTTTGAAGGTGTTTATTATTACGGGGGGCTCCGCCTCCCGAGCCCCCCTTCCAGTGCCAAGGCTTCATTTTCCACTCTGAGGGACACAAGATAACTAACGGATCTGGTTAGGTTAAACGAGACGCGGTTTGACAGTATTTTTTATTGAGGGGGCTCCGCCCCCTGAGCCCCCCCCCCCTTTAATATCACTTTGAGAAGCGCAAGGTAACTAACGAACCTAAACAGGTTAAACGGGGGATGGGTTGAAAAGATTTTTTTTATTGCGGGGGGCTTCGCCCCCCGAGCCCCCCCTTTAATATCACTTTGAGGAGCGCAAGGTAACTAACGAACCTAAGCAGGCTAAACGGGGGATGGTTTGAAAGTATTTTTCTTATTGCGGGGGGCTTCGCCCCCCGAGCCCCCCTCCGCTAACTAGCCTTCCCTTCCCACTCTACGGGACGCAAGATATCTAACGAACCTAACAAGGTTAAGCGAGAGTTGGTTTGTAGATATTTTTTATTGCCCCCTTTTCTTTGTACATAGGTGCCATACCTACTTACTATAGTTTAGGTGAATAACTTACACAATTCTTAGGACTGCTTTGGCCAATTAATATTAGTAATAAAACGTTGTAGGTCATTCGATGTTCTTGTTATCAATATAAGGACGAACAAATATGCTTTAGGACTTTCAACAGTATGGCAAACATTCTTCGCCAGAAAATTTTAGAACAATCAACATTATGCGATATAACAGGTACTCTTTGCTGACTGTACTTTTTGATCCTGGTTACCAAAGTAATCGTCAAGACGAATCAAACGAGCCCAAACTCGATGGGGTTATGTCGTTTTATTACGGAGTTCTTATGGTCACCTTCCAACTCCATCTTCAGACCCTAGTTACCATCTAGGATCAAAGTACTCGTCAAGACAAATCAAATGAGCTCAAACTCAATGCGGTCGTATCGTTTTATTACAGAGTTTCTATGGCCAACTTTCAGCTCCATCATCAGATCAGCTCCATGTCATAATAATATTGCATTGTCATCCAATTCACACAAGTCTGCAAAATTTCAGCTCAATTGGAAACCGGGAAGTGGGTCAAATTTAACTTGCAAGATTTGACCCGTTGAGGAGTTCCGTTGGCCATCTACGGTCTTCTTCATCAGGTCCAGTTTACCAAATGATACTTTCTGAATGCAAATACTTCATTTGATACTAAAAATGCTAAAATCACTATAGGTTTGCCTGTAAAATTTGAAGGTTGCCCTCGATTTCTCTAGGATCCCATGATCAGATCTTGACTTGGTGCCAATGGGACCACCTCAGGAGTATACTGTTTCAAACAAAAAAAGAACTTTGAAAATCGGTTCACAATTGAGGGAGTAAGCGCGTAACAAACATACAAAAAAAAAAAAAAAAAACAGACGAATTGATATCCTCCTCTTTTTTTTGAAGTCGGTTAAAAAATCAGAATGGTTAGTTAATATATCAAACTATTGCGGCTAAGTTTGCTTGAGGAGTATTGATTGTTTAATATTAAATAGCAGCATGACGTATAAACAGTAAAATGAATAAGATACCTGTGCAAGGATTTTTTCGTAACGGCTGCGGAACCCTATCCTGGGCGAGACCGACGTGCTCTCGTCTGGTTTTAGAGTAAAATCATCCGATCAGGTGTAAATTGCGGGGCACCGAACTAGTTATACCTATTGGGATGGATTATTGAAGGCCCGCAATGGCCGCAATGTCAATTCAATACATCAATATACACGGATAATTTTAGTCGTCAGGTGAATACCCCGCTTAAATATACTGAATACATACTTCTATAAATTAAGTACACACGATGTTTTACTTAATGCCACATCAAACCAAATTTATAATACGGCACATCAAATTCCAACCGCAAGCATCGCGAATAAAAAACACACGGCCATAATTCACGCCGAATTACAACGATAAGAATTGCCGATAGCGCGCTGTACTAGGAACGTTGAAAAACTTTGGATTTAAGAAATAACGGTAATTGTTAATCGTTCACGATGGGGCCATTGTATCGATTGAACACCTACAGGTGGGTGAATATTCAGTGTTATTAAATACGGCGTTTTTTTCTTATTACCATTTCAGCAAATATTTATTAGAAAGGATGAAGTTTAGGGTTGACTTTTTATGAAAATTGAACACGTTCATAGTCCAGTGTCCCATAGGTGGGGCACGATAGCTCTTATTCCATTGTAATAGGGTTCTACTTTAAGGCACGTACAGGGAACGTGTTAAGACAGTACCTGTGCTCAATCTAGTTTAATCAAATTTCGTGCGACTCGTCCTTTGGTTGTGGTAATAATCATCGAATAGTAATTTAGACGACCAGATGGCCTAGTGATTAGAGAACCTGACTATGAAGCTTGAGGTCCCGGGTTCGATTCCCGTGTCGGGGCAGATATTTGTATGAAAAATACGAATGTTTGTTCTCGGGTCTTGGGTGTTTGTTTAATATGTATTTAAGTATGAATCTATCTATATAAGTATGTTTATCCGTTGCCTGGTACCCATAACACAAGCTTGCCTAGCTTACTTTGGGACTAGGTCAATTGGTGTGAATTGTCCCGTGATATTTATTTTATTTTTTTATTTTTTTAATAGTATAAGATTTAATTGAGCGTTCAAAACGCTCGAATATTTCACCCAGGTTACCTACTTATTTAGCAAACTTGTCGTGTTAGTGTATAGTCGGGGTAAGAAAAGGTTCGTCACTTTTCGACCCCGACTATACCTACACATATGTTTTTGTAATTTATTGAATCAGGCGTTACTTTGCGGAGGTCCATATTAATGAACTAAAACAATTACTTTGCTCACCCGCGACCTTACAATAGTTACGTTTATGCAAGAAATGTGCGTTCATGCAGTTCCTCCACCTCCACACTGTACGAACACACACAAATCACATAAACCCAACCATCACCACCACCAAGCTACACTGACGCGTTTCGAACTCAACCAGAGCTCATCTTCAGAGTTACCACAACCGTATGCTATGCTACCAAATGTTAAACCAAATGTTAAATGTTTAACATTTGGTAGCATAGCATACGGTTGTGGTAACTCTGAAGATGAGCTCTGGTTGAGTTCGAAACGCGTCAGTGTAGCTTGGTGGTGGTGATGGTTGGGTTTATGTGATTTGTGTGTGTTCGTACAGTGTGGAGGTGGAGGAACTGCATGAACGCACATTTCTTGCATAAACGTAACTATTGTAAGGTCGCGGGTGAGCAAAGTAATTGTTTTAGTTCATTAATATGTTTTTGTGTGGGTCAAACCTTGGAACTCAAATTATTTTATTTTATCACGCAAGCAAAGTCACAAGTATTTCATAGTATAATTTATTTACTAAAATGTGTCGAAACAAGAATATCCGAAAACGGAATACGTCCAAACAGGAATGTGCCGAAACAAGAATAATAATTATGTCCAATCAGGAATACGACGAAAAAGGAATCAATCTCTTCCTGTGGTCTTGACATTTGGTACGGATATGTAGTTTGAATGACAGTGTAAGTAGGTACATTAAAAAAAAGTGAAGCCTTTTTGCTGGTTCACTGTACTTACATTCTCTTTAAAAATGTTTTATTCATAAGTTTGCAAAAACTTATTAAGTATTAACTACAGAAATGTAAATTAAAGAAGAATCCCTAATCATACTTGGAATACCAACTTACTTAAAATTTTCTACTTCTGTACTTTTATCTGTTTTTTATATGGTCATGAATAAGAATATAGATATTACGACAAAAGTCTGTACTCTATTCCCCAATAAAGCACTTGTGTCGTTATAACGATACAAAGTTACATTGCAAATTTATACCTACTTATGAGCCAAATGTTCGAGTTAAAGAAGGCCTCAATGCAAAATTCTGCATCTCATCATCAACATCACCATCCCAGCCTTTATGGGAGTTTTCAGAAAAAAATGTACCCGTTTTGCCTTAATTAACCTTAATTTTCCATACAAAATCTACTAGTCAGTTTTGTAACGGTCCATACAACATGTCGCACCTCTATTGCAACAAATACTTAAATTTATAAAATACTAGCTGTTGCCCGCGACTCTGTCCGCGAAGAATAGGGGTATAAAATATAGCTTACGACCTATTCTCAAACCTACCGAATACACAGAAAAAAGTTTCGTAAAAATCGGTCAAGCCATTTCCGAGTTTTTATATATTAGAAGATTTATCGCTTAGTCTGGGGGCATACAATTTTGTACGGATATTCTGCATGCAACAAATTTAATGAAGACTAAGTAAGATAGGTATATATTTTTGGAAATCCCCACGGGAATTAACTAAAATCTCGGAATTTCAATTCAACTGCTGAAAATATGTACCTATATTAGGTCTAACGAACGAGTCACAAATACCCAACCAAATTATAAATTGTGCGATTCAACAGAACTCTTCACTCTACCTGGTTAAACACGCACTTGGCCAGTTTTCCTCCCTGAGTCTACCCGTCACCGCAAGACCTGAAAAAGGCACGAAACTTCGGAATTTGTAGGGACATTACACGCGATCTTATATACGTTCAAGTTTGTTTCTTCCAAGGTTAGGTACTTACAATACTTTTAAACGCAAAAATATTCATCACCAGTTATGTTCGTGTCATTGCTTTCCACATATCTCCTCTCCGAATAAGAGGGCTTGGGGAGTAGTACTTACTCAAGCGGGCGGGCTTTATACGCACTATAATATACGCACACCAAAAAGATAAGGATATATTTTTTAAAGTATTACCCACTAAAGTCCAGAAAACTTAAAACCCCTCTCCTCTGCTTAAGAGAACATATATATGCAACCACTAGACTCTACCATCGCTTGTTACGGTGAAAATACATATATATTTTTAAACAGCCCATTAGACTTTCCACTGCTGGGCCTAAGCTTCCCCTTTTTCTTTTCACCCGTTTCTATCCTTCGCTAAATCTTGCCAAATTGGACAAAACAGTCCAAATAGCCCACCATCTCCGTTTTGGCCTACCTCTGCTTCGGTGTCTGTCGCTTATAGGTTATAGCCCAATCGGCTTCCAATCGGTGACGATGTTTGCCCGTTGACCTGGTTACATTCGGCAGACATGTGCCACTCAGTCCCATTTGAGTCTAACAATTTTTGTCCCCGCGTCGACAAACTGACTTCTGGAGCGTAGGTCGTTGTTTCCATAAAACATTAATTATGGTTTTGATTAAGTAGAAATCTATATCCAATAGACTCCGCAGGCACTTAGAGCACGCAGGCACACTCGCGTTTTGAGATCGACGCTCAAAGCCCCGTTGATTGCGTTGCGCATTTTTCCTCTGCACCTTATTCGTTTAAATTTGAAAGTCCGCATAAAATTATTCACTGAGGTTCGTTTTAGTGTTCGAACTTGGCGCTTAATAATTTGAGACAGAGCTCAATTTGTTTGTGAGTTAGCTGAACGCATACCGTTAATATGTCGATGCCGCTGCCACGCTCATTGAGGCGCGGTAATTACTACAAACTCAACCAAGTTTGGGCAGCTTGACGTTTGACATGAAAGCACTGCTTTGGGCAGCAAATTGGAGACCTCTCGAGATCAAATAAGCAGAGGAATAAATGAGAGATCTAACAAGCAATGAAAAATTTTATACTCTTGTAAAATTAACAAGACCAAATAAAACAGCATAGGGATCGATGTGAAATAAGTAATGATGTAATGGTGACAGAGAGACTGGTTTTATGTTACAAACAAGCAAGATGGTAAGATTTAAAAATGTCAAAGTCTTTTGGTAGCGCTAGCACGGACACGGAGTGGCATCTCGTATTCTGCGGGTCATGCTACCCCTCCAAAAGCTTGGTATTCTACCTAGATCCTAAAATAAGAAGTAGACTAAAATGTGACAATTCATGAAATTGTAGCCAGTTCAAAATTGATGGTTTCAGCAAAAAAGCAATTTCGTAAATATTGAGGAAGGTGGTAGAGCCATATATTTTATGTATTAAGTTTTCGGTAAAAAGTAAAATTTTTTTTGAATAGTTAAAATTTACAACTTCTAAAATCAATGTATCTATTTTAATGTTCATCAATTAGGTGTTTTTTTTAGTTTTCGTTAAAAGGACGGTCATAAATCATGTCTGGCGCCGCTTTACACTAGGTATACCAAAGCAATATTCATTAAGTTAGAGTCGGGTCTGGACCTCTGGCAAATCTCAAAAATCGCCTGTTTCCGCTATTTTTAGAAACTCGTCAGACAAGTCCGGCTCTGTCTGGAGCCGAAAAGCGTTTGGAGGTGAAACGAGCGAGAAGGAGACGACCATGCCGATCTAATGAAGGTAAAATGGGATGGGGATACGCCGAATTCTCGCGTGTCAATATTCATTGTGGTCGGTTTGTGCCACATAGCTGGTGCTAACGCGGCTGACAGTTATAATAGCATCGTTTTGCGGTGCGTGAAATACGTTTGATTAATAGAAGTAGGAATACTCCCAGGTATTTGATGCTGTGTTAGTCTTATTACTGAATTTGAGTAGTACAGCTCTACTCGTCAGTGAAGGTAAAATCCATTCAATTCGATTATTAACACCGTACTTAAGTAGTTACTGTAAAACCAACTGAATCATGATCTACTGTAAAAACTTTTTTTAGGGAATGTCGCAGTGACATTACATTGCATGACAAGAAAAAATATTCAGAAACTTGGGTATACTTTGAGCACGAAACAGATTAAGTAGGAGGAGAAGAATTGTACTGAAAATATCATGCTTGTAGTTTTACTTTTCATGGTATAAAATATACAGATGAAAACACAGCTTAAAGTACAGATTACACGCCAAATTAGCCACCTGAGGCCCACGAAAATATTGTTTCAATGAACTTTAAACTGTATGTCACTTATGAGTGAGTTCGATGTCACATTAGAATTTATTTATTAAATAGTTAGACATTCAATGTAAAATAAAACAATAAGCAGAAATAATACTAAATATTACAAACTAAATTAAAAACTAAATTAGATCTTAAAAAGGCCCCTGCGGCATTGTGCCGAATATGCTGGCAGCATTTCCTTGTTGAATCACTATATACTTGGGACTTTATATAGGACTTACTTCTAATGTGATATCGAACTCACTCAAAAGTGACATAAAGTTTAAAGTTCATTGAAACAAAATTTTCGTGGGCCTCAGGAGGATATACTTACTGTAGTAAGTGCTTCTATTTTACTAATATCCATTGACAAACTTGACTTTTGACTGTCATCAAGTAGACAATGCGGACTAAACCCAAGACAAGTACCTAATGTAAAAAGTTTATATTTATGGCATTAAAGATTTGCTGATAAAATTAGGTAAAATGGAGGTACTGTGAAGTAAGTGAGGTAGATGTGTTTGAGTTATATCTAAGGTGGGGTCGAAGGGCCAATGTGCGAACGAACCCCGAGAGCCTTTAGGCCAATGAAGTCGCAAGCGCAGCGCAGCCAGTCGACTCACTCGGCCGTCCGCTCTCGTCATTAGAAATCCGCTGCGTGTTGCGACACAATTGTTGCAAAGACCAACTTGTTAGAAAGGTTGGTACATTTTTTCACGAGCCATGAAGTGAAAGTCGATGTTGTCGGTGAACGGGCCTTTTTTGGCGTTACCAAATAACATAGAACGAATAGAGTGGGGCCATCAAAAGATCGAAATAAAAATGTTTGAACAACTTGCTTCAAGTTCGTGAATAGTATGAGAATTTATAAAGCAGTAAAGCAATTATTGTCACGGATTATAAAATGTACCTAGGAATTAGTACACATAGGGATGGATATCAATATCATCTTCTCTGTGCCCGAGTCTATAGGTATGTCTTTATTTGGGTCACGCTTCTTAAAAAACTAATTGCGAAAATGTATTCATTGCGCCTTTTTTTAATAAATGTAAGTACCTAAGCTATACTTAGTTATTTGATAAGAAGGCTGAAAAGACACTGTTTGGCGCAAGTGCCTATATTGAAACCCAAGCAAGCGACGGATATAAAAAAAAAAGAATATGAAGATGTTTTAATTAAAACGTAGGTAAATTAGTATTATTGTTATTAATTAAAAACAAAAAGTAATTAAATTAAAAACAAATTTGCTTTTTCATCAATTATGGCTCTCCTTAGTTCCTCGATATAAAAAAAATTACCCGCCCCCGCAACCCCCCCCCCCCCCCGCAAACCCCATTCCAAACCCCACCCCCCCCACCAAACCCCCCGCACACCCGCGTTCACATTCACCACCGTACTCCCAAGTCAATTCACAATTCAGAAAGTGTTACCTAATGTTTTTTTTTCGGGTGCGTTCTGAATTTGCATCATGCCAAATCTAGTTTCTTCTTGTTTGCCCTTTTATTTTTGTTCTTAGCGACGCATTGCATGCATTTAATGAGATTGAAAGTAGTTTTATTGTTATTAATTAAATATTTACTTAATAACAATATGTAACAAGAATAAAATGTATTAACAAACATATTTTACTTAAAAAAATTATGACTAACCTTGTTTCTGAACAAGTCAATTACTTTTTTAAAATCTAAAGAAAAAATACGTGGGACGGAGTTCATCGTAATGTTCTAATTTTAAAAACTTTTTCTACTCAGCGGCGAAAAAGCGTTTTTCCACGCAGATTTCGAAGGATTACCTATGACATCCTTAGTAGAGCTATTATTAGGTATGGTGAAAAAAATATTATAATTAGTTAAAGAGTTTATTCTTGTTTCAGTAGTTTCTAAGTAGGTAGCAACATTATTTATTCAATGGATAACGGGCCCTGCGACGCCAGGCAGGCGTTCAATATCGACGACAGGAAACATTACTAGAAATAAACTGTTGCTAAGGACAAAGACGAAAAGAAAATCCACTGTTTATATTACAACGAGTAACAGTAATTTATTATCGTTAATTAGCGACCCGCCCGCTTTTTTTGGTAAGACCGTGCCACCCGACTAATTCAGCGTAAATTTGTGAGAGTCTGAGAGTTTCATTCGTTACGTAAACCATCAAACAGATTACGGATAGTGAAATGAAAACCAGTGGGTTTAACATTAAACCTACCTAAAGGAATTGGGCAAGCTTAAAATGATGGCGTTCGTGACGTTATCGCGCTGTTGCCGCCTGTGCCGAAAATCGGCGGTTCATTGCACTAGAGTGGCCTAGATACAACGATTATTTCGATAGGAGAGGACTCGTGCGGCCCGCGCGACTCGCCCCGCTGCGTGGAAACAGCGCTCTCGCATATTCACCAAAATTATATCATTAACTTTGTACTCGTAGTGCCGATTATGCACAGACGAAGAGATTAAATTCAACCATGGAAGCCAACATCCTTTTATGACTGCGGCAGATCCAAAAACGGGCCTGGTGTCTGATACGCTCATAGATAAATTAAGCAATAGAGTGGAAATAATAAATAAATAAAATAAATATTAGGGGACAATCTTACACAAATCGACCTAGTCCCAAACTAAATAAATCTTTATTTCCCTTGGTTACGCCGTAACTTGAGAACGACCTTACCGATTCATCTTTTTCTTAATGATTTGTAATACTTTGTTGGAGGTTGTTATGGAAAAAAAACTCACGAGATAAGGAATAAACGGTATATTCAAAGTAACCTTATACATATCAGTAACTTTAGTTGTTATAGAGACATGATACTTGGCAGATATCATCTTTTAGGATCATAAAGGTGCAGTGAGATGGGATTTTCTGAATTTCCGCGTGAAAGTGAACGGGGGTTGTCCTTAAATTTTATCTCTGCGCGGACGTAGCCGCGGGCAAAAGCTATTAGGATAGTGATAAATATAAACTTTCCATGAAATAGAGCCTGTAGGTGAGGGGTGTCTACTTCGAAAAAACATCGATGTTTTTTTCGATGCGATATATCGGAACTGAGCATCGATGTCTTTCGATGTATCGGTTAGTAACATCGATTTTTTCTGAACATCGAGTACTTTTTGTAACATTACATCACAATGCTATAGTCAGCCCTCTGACACTCCATGCTAACGTCAATTTATAATTATATACTACTCCTACACCAGCATTGTCCAGGTTTGCACATCTATTGTGTGTGTTCAAGGATGCTGAATGTTCAGGAAATTTGTATAGTACTAAGAAAATACAACTTTTCATGCAAAACATCGCTGATTCAAATGTTGTTTCTTTAAAAAAAGTAAAAGCCATGTATGAGAATACTTAAAGAAAAAAGTTTTTTGATAGTGGTTTAGAGATCCAACTGAGTTTTTATGAAATTAACTGGTTATCATCGATTTGATGTTTTATGAAAATACATCGATACATCGAATACATCGAAAGCTTTTCAAAACATCGGATCGATTTGATGTATCGCATTGCAAACATCGAGTGATTTCGATGCATCGATGTAATTACTTACCGTGGGTAATTACTTAATTAAATTAGGCTAAATGAAATTCTGTTTATATTATTTAAAAATATTTTTTTACTCACTATTATAATTGGCATTTAAAAATAAATTGGTACTGTACTGAGAGTTTAATTGGAAACAAATAATATATAGAGGGAATATTTTATATGTATTTAAGGGAAGATGCCCGTAAAATAACCTTTGATAGTGATCTGATACGCTATTAAGTAGGTACACGAAGTTTTTTCCATGCCCAGAGACCTATGCTGTGTCATACACATACATGCAGCTCAACTAATATGACATAGTAATAAGTAACCATTGAGGGCCTATTCGGATAACGGAAACCTAATAATAACGACCGAAACCCATAGAATAAAAATCATGTCTTCAGCAACTTTTTCGAACCCACCCAACCATCTTTCGGAACCGGTCGGCCGGCGAAATTTCAAGCCTTAAGTAGGTACTATCAGTCAAAACAGCAGCGGCAGTTCCAACGCGCAACGATGTCAGAAAAACCGTGTGAAGCGTTTTAACCGCCACCCTTGTCCCGTGTATCTGTTATCAACTAAAAATCCTACTCGCAGAATTGCAATTGGTTTTAATTCATGGATATTCTTAGATTTTAGTAACACACGGGATACGGCTGTTGAAACGCTTCACGCCCCTGTTACTACTATTTGAAACTCCTTTCGTAGAACATGGTTTGATCGATTAATAAAAGAATCGATTTTTCGGACCGAAGAAATCGATCTTTTATATCGATATGTAGCACTGAATCGATTCAGTGAATCGATATTTCACCCTAGAAACAGACGTTCGATTTTCTCTTAATTTAAGCCTCAATAGAAAGTACTTTCTCAAGTCAGATGTATTCTTTTAAATCTGATATGTTGGTAATTATTGAAACATTTGTAGGTAATTATTGAATTCCCTGAACTGAAGAATTCCCTGATTTTAATGAAAAGAGATCGATTATTATAGTACCTTTCTTGTTTTCCATAAAATGGATTTATATTTGCATTATTAAATATAAACTCGAAAAAAAATCGATTTTTGAGAAATCTATTTTTGAGGCCTCGATTTTTTGTGAATAATTTTTTTAGATAGCGATTCGAATCGATTTAAAAATCGATCTATTTCTTACATACGTAATTTCTCAAAAAAGGAGGAGATTATGTTTTCGACTTAAGGTACCGGTCTTATGTGTATATGTATACTTGTCAACTATTTTATTTATCAATTATGTTAAACTATGTATCCGTCAATTGTGTTTTTAACCGAAAGTATCCCCTGAGGGCCCACTGTCATGTCAGTAAAGATCTGATAATTGGATCCTGGAGAAATTGCGAGAACTATTTAAATACTGTAGTACTGTTCCTATAACGATTTGGGTAATTATAAAAAAATAGTAGTATAAACTAATTCGGTCATTTGTAAGTCACCATTGGGCGAAGTAGAAGTGACAAGGAAGATCTTAGACGGCAACCGGAACAACTAAAGATCAAGTAGGTACCTATTTCAGGGTTCCCATTCGATTACTTTAATATAGTTGCTATTTAAGCAATTTATGCTCGTGATGCTCGTCGTTATGCGTATGGTGAAGTAGAACTGATGGCGAATGAAGTACAGGAGAACTTCTCAAACAATTAACACCAGGGGGGGGGGGGGTGCTATTACGAAATTCCAAGTGTGTATCGTGCTATTCTTTCCACTCTTCTGTTTAATATTATTAACGTGAACGGAACGGCACGATACGAAGTTCGAAAATCGAATTTCGTAGTATAGTCGGGGTAAGAAAAGGTTCGTCACTTTTCGATTCTATGTCAACGAGTTAAGGTCGAAAAGTGACGAACCTTTTCTTACCCCGACTATTACAAGGCCTGGCCCGGAAAAAGCAATATTTTGTAAAAGAGGACGAGCAGTTCACATTTAGCTATTGCAACTTAACGTAAACTGTAAAAAAACAGGATAAACGCATACAAAATTCTGTGTATTATCCGTTATGAATATTGTAGAAGAGTTCGCCATCGACGGATACGTCATTAAGGACATCATCAATAACATCGTAAGATAATGATGGAATATTATGATAAGTCGCACATTTTCAAACATATCTCTATCGCTATGAAAAAAAATGTGTGCCTAATTATTGCGCGCTGTGCCACGCGCCGTAGCCGAAAATGTCCCGTTATCGTGCCTAAGTATTTGGCGCGCGCGCACCTCGTGGCGGCGGCAGGCCGTTGCTAAAAGAGCATTCCACTGGTATACATTTTTCGCCAACTACTTTTTCGATAAGTTCAGTTTAATTCTCATCCGTTTAAAAAGTCTTCGTCAAAATACCAATTTTAATCTGACTTTAGGTAGCACGGTTTGATTGTTGAAATACGTCTATAATAAAATTTAATCCGTAGAGTGATTAAAATTAAAATAAAATGATAAAGGAAAATTTTGGGTACGGGCAAATTGAGCAAGGCGGTAAATATAAATTTCCTAATAATAATTTTCACGGGAACGGCGCAGTGTCGCGCGTCGCGTTGGCTTTCCTCCAGCTTTATATTTAAACGGACTCGTATCAACTGAGTCTGACATTTTATGAAGTAGTCGTGTGAAATGTTCCAAATTGTACCAAACACCTACTTACTGAAATAGCTGTCGAGTATAGGTAACAATTTGCCAATAGGTAAATCAGCCCTTAGAATCCGCTTCAATCAATAAATGAAGCGCCTTTAAGTCGCGACCTGGCGGAATTAAACCAACCGCGCTGTGAGTACATACAATGTAATATATTATAAACTGATAGTAGCTTTATCCCGCGGCTCTTATGGAAAAATAAAAAAGACTAACTCTGAATCCATATATTCATAAGGAATACTGTCTGCCAAATTTCAAGTCTCTAGCGTCAGTGGTTTAGGTGGTGCTTTGTCTGTCAATCAGTCAGTCACGCACCTTACTCTTTTATAGTCAGAGAAGATATGATTTACTGAATCAGGCGTTACTTTGCAGAGGTCGATATTGATGAACTGAAACAATAACTTTGCTCACCCGCGACCTTACGATAGTTACGTTTATGATATAAATGCGCGTTCATGTAGTTCCTCCACCTCCACACTGTACGAACACACACAAATCACACAAACCCAGCTAATACCACCACCAAACTACACTGATGCGTTTCGAACTCAACCAGTACCTCTACCATGAGTTTACACTAGCTTACGTGACTGTACTCGCTAGCGACGGGGTAAATTATTTGTATGGAGAATTGTACAGCGCCTCTGGCGGTCATTACGGAAGTACAATTCTCCATACAAATCATTTACGCCGTCGCTAGCGAGTACGGTCACTGTGAACTAGTGTAAACTCATGTTAGAGGTACAGTACCACTACCATGAGTTTACACTAGTTTACGTGACCGTACTCGCTAGCGACGGCGTAAATTATTTGTATGGAGAATTGTACAGCACCTCTAGCGGTCACTTACGGAAGTACAATTCTCCATACAAATCATTTACGCCGTCGCTAGCGAGTACGGTCACTGTGAACTAGTGTCAACTCATGGTAGAGGTACAGAGCTCATCTTCAGAGTAGGTACTACAACCGTACGCTATGCTACCAAATATTAGACATTTAACGTTAGATGAGCTACTACTGAAGATGAGCTCTGGTTGAGTTCGAAACGTGTCAGTGTAGTTTGGTGGTGGTGATAGTGGGTTTGTATGATTTGTGTGTGTTCGTACAGTGTGGAGGTGGAGGAACTACATGAACACGCATTTCTTACATAAACGTAACTATCGTAAGGTCGCGGGTAAGCAAAGTAATTATTTCAGTTCATAGAAGATATGGACTACCTACACTGGCGCTATGAGGATAACTTGACGTTAAAAAAAATCATTTACGAGGAAAAATGTGAGAAACGAGTTGTGCATTGCTACCGGGTGACGAGAGCGAGACGGTTTTATTGTAGCTGCTCTACATTTGTGCTCACTGCTCCCTTCAATCCTGAATCAACATGAAATCTTTATAATTTGCGTTTACGCGCATCTATCTTAATTTTTTAATTGGCATGGGTAATTTCAAGGATGATATAGACTGGATTGGCAGTCGTCAACAATTATCATCCTTGGTAGTTTGTACCTTTATTACATTAACCGCCTCCTAATATAATAATTGCACGCCTGTATGCAGACTGAATACACTGTTAAAAACCACAATGTAAAGCCTGAAGGCAAATAAATACTTTTGAATTGATTTTGATTTTTGATTTTGTCGACTATCCTTCAATGCTCTACACTACCAGCAAACACAACTTAAGGCACTCTTAAAACTTTTTTATAAGTTGTAACCGTTCTAAATAAACGCAATATGTACCTACCACAATTAAATTTGGTATTAGAACCTTGGGCAGGGTTTTTACTGGCGTTCGGCGAGGTCGCCTGGCCTTGTATAGTTTCTATCTACCTATAGGTAGGTACCCCGCCTCACGGCTTTATCGCATTTTATAGTTATTTGAACATAGTAATACTTGTATCTAACTTGCTCGGAAGTTAGCCAGATTGGGTCTCTTCATGTTTAAAGATACGTAACAGAATTTGCGTGAATACTTGAATAGCCACTTCAAATAACCCTCCTTCGCCAGTCGGCTGAAAAGTCCTACTTTTTACCCGACTGCCGAAGGAGGGTTATTACAAAAGAATTTACGTTTTGTTGAAAATAACGTACGTATTTATTATTTCAATTCGTATTTGTTTATTTATCCATATCAGCATATTTATAATGTAATTTTTATGCTTCTTATCTAGTATTAGTACCTATGCCTAAATATATATGTAGTTGAAGAAATTGAACCGCGTAACAAGGCGAAACCTCTTCACGATCAATTTTGCGATTATTTATTTGGCAGATATATATGGAACCTTTTCGCTGTAAATGTCAAAATGACAAATGACATATCAATTCGTTTCATTGACTAGGTATAGTCGGGGTAAGAAAAGGTTCGCCAGCTTTCGACGTTACTCGTTTTCTTACCTCGAAAATACCTCCTTAAAATGTTGTTCAATCAAATGACACGTATTTTTTTTTTTGGAGATTATGGCTTCAAATGACATGTATTTTCGGTTGTACTCTTAGAGATGAGTCTATCTCGGGTTTGCGAGCGATTTACTCTCAAAAATTAACTAACATTGACGTAGGTGCAGAACCGGCATGACATATTGCTGTGAAAAAGTTCCGCTCTGGGAACCGATTTTTGATGTCACATTACTAGAAAATACCATTTGTAAATAAATGGTGAAAAATTGTGCTGAATTTGAAATACGAGTAGATTAGTAGAAATTCACATAAGTAGGTATATCTAATTGATTTGATCGATTGGTCGAAAACTCTATTGCAGCTGTAGTTGCAGTACACGGATTATTCCACTTTCGAATGGTATTTTTAAGCACCTAATATGATTTCAAACTAATTATTCGAGTAATGTTATTATTAATGTCAATTATCGTAATAAGAGCCACGGCACGCGTCAACATGAAGGACTCGATCTATATCTACGTGGGGGCTGTTGAAGAACCATAATAATTGTAATTTGTTTTTGATTAAATAAACACCTTTTTACGTTGCTTGAAAAGTCTGTCCTGTCTTAAGGTTCAGTTTTAGGCTGCAGCATAACAACCTTTACGTAGTTACAATTAAATAACGGTCACGCTCAACGACCGACAAAGGTGAAACCGTGGTCAGTGTTAGCCAACAATCTATTGTTTCAATAAAAGAACTGCGTTGTGCGTATTTACTTTAGATAAACACTTATTTGGTAAACGTGAACCAAAAAGTTAACTAAATTATTTATGTTCCTACAGTCTTAAGTCTTTATCCGACCCTTTTTTATTAATATTGACTTCCTATCTGATTTCATCCTATATCCATATTGTTCGACACAAGTTTTGTAATTTAGGAAATTAAGTATTTCGGCATAGTATTTAAAACTTTTTCAATTTTCACTCACAAGGAATATTTTCTACTTCGTTTAAGAACATTATTTAATCTTGTATACTTACCCACTTAATTATTGTATACCCACGTAATCACACAGGAAGGTAAACTAAATTGAAAATAAAATGAAAATCAATAATATTTTTAGTAATAGACTAGACGTGGACAAATACATTCACAACTAGAAAAATATTAGAAAAACACATTCAAAGTTTACGACATTATTTTGAGCCCGACGACATGATTTTGATGGTGCCAGAATTAATAAGAATAATAATAGAATTAACCCTTAATTTGACAAAATTTGAAGAAAATGTAGTCTTAAAATTTTTACATTAAAATTACAACAAGGTATTTTTAAATCAAAGTTTGTAAGTTTCGTGTACACTGCCAATGGGTAAGTAGATACTAGTACACTGCAGAGCTGTAGACGTATCAGAGTGTTCGATCATCCGTAATTTAATAGTACCTAGTCGAATGATTTTATGACACTACCTATATCATAAGTTTAAACAAACGCAATTAAAAACTGTCCTTTATTTTTTAGCCTAGCAAACTCGCGCGTAATGTGCTTAAATTGTTTTTTTATAAATCGAACGTCGGCTTTGAAATTATACATCTTCTGAACATTCGTTAGTAATGTAATACGTCTCTGTGCTCGACACTGACCCAATACATGGCACCTCAGTCTTAAGAGAGGTGACTGATGGGTGTCATATATTGGGCGTTAAGGTGTCAAACATACGTTTACCTTAAAGAGATCAGTTTAATTACAAATTTCGACCGCAAAACTTATCACATGATGAAAGATAAACCACCTATCACAGGAGATGATAACGCGTTCTTCCAAAAAAAAAAGGCCAAGTGCGAGTCGGACTTTCCGTACAAATTTATATTGTATTTATGAACATCCAGTCTTAACAGACCCCTGCTCCTAAGCAAAATGTGCGTAGTGTGGGATCATTGTAGATTGGTTACTGATATAGACAGATAGAGAAAAAAAATTATGCTTTTCGTAATTTTTCCTTTATTTGTGCTATAAGACCTTGCCTCGTACCAAATTTCAAGATTCTGAGTTCACGGGAAGTACCCTGTAGGTTTTGATTCCCTTGCGCGTAGTTGCGAGTTTGAAAATATGCGGCTTAAATTGCTGTTTCTTTTGATTGCGTTGACATAGAAGTTTGATTCTGTTACAGCTTAAAGGTATTATAGACCTGAGTATTTGATATGATTTTCAATTCAATACCTTTACGCGTTCATGAGGAAAAGGGTAGTAACTTTAAAATTATTCAAAATATTTTTTTTATATGATGTGTCTAAAAATTTACGGTTTTCGCAATTTTTCCTTTATCTGTGCTATAAGGCCTTGCTTCGTACCAAATTTCAAGATTCTGAGTTCACGGGAAGTACCCTGTAGGTTTTGATTCCCTTGCGAGTGTCGAAAATTTGCGGCATAAATATATCTGATGTGAAATGAGGCAGTCACAGTCGGTAGCCATCTTCCGGAGTCGCTTAAGGGCGTACTGGCTTGACAGTTCCTCTTAAATAGAGACAACCTCTATTGTATTCTCTGTTTAATGTATATGCGTATATTAATGTATTTATGTAATTTTTATGTAGTTAGTCTATTTATGTTGATATGATATGTATTAGTCTTCTGTATTCATGATATATTATATTAGTGTGTACTTGCGTGTATTCTTTGTATGTTTTTGTATTGATTATGTTAAGTTTATTGATTTGGGTTTACTTTTGATTTCGACTCTTTTTACTCTGCATTGTATGCCTACTCTTGTCTCTGGTGTCCTGTCAATCGTTCAAAGGTGAACTGGAAGAGATCCCTTTAAGTTCGCCTTTGTACATATGTTTCTCTTGTTATAACTGTTAATTTTCATGTTTTACGTACAATAAAGAGTTTTACATACATACATACATACATACATATAGACAGACAGACAAAAAAATTATGTTTTTCGCAATTTTTCCTTTATCTGTGCTATAAGACCTTGCTTCGTACAAAATTTCAAGATTCTGAGTTCACGGGAAGTACCCTGTAGGTTTTGATTCCCTTGCGAGTTTCGAAAATATGCGGAAATTTGCGGCATAAACTGCTGTATCTTTTGATTGCGTTGGCTTAGAAGTTTGGTTTTTTCACAGCTCCATGGGACAGTAGACTTGAGAATTTGATATAAATTTCAGCTTGAAACCTCCACGCGTTCCTGAAAAAAGTGTCTTGACGGACAGACGGACGGACGTACGGACGGACAACAAAGTGATCCTATAAGGGTTCCGTTTTTTCCTTGTGAGGTACGGAACCCTAAAAATGACTGACAATAACAATATTGGAATTAAAAATGTGAGGCGAGGCACCTATATGGCTAAAAAGCCGTGAATTTGTTTTCCCAAGTCAGTTGTACCGAAGCAAATTGCTCAATAACATTGTACTTAGCTCTGTTTTGAAAACACACCGACGGCGTAAAAATATTTTCTTATTTACCCCAAAAAGGGCCTCCATATTTAAAAATCATTTAATTACGTCCGTGTTTGGGTCAACGGCTAACAAATGAGTAGCAAATTTCTATTCAAATTCAAAAGGAAGTTTTGAAATCGTATAAGTAGTAGGTATCGGAAATCCGTGTTTCCTGTGTTATTCCCGTTCCCTCGGCAATTCCGGGAAAATTACTAAATCGCTCTCGCAACTGAGACGAATCTAATGACACCGCACACTTTAAAATCTATCGAGCCGATTAGCCTGTAAGTCGTGCCAAAGAATGATAGCTAGGCATACAAGTATATGTATAATATTATATCTACATAAATACATACGCTTGAAAAAATAACCCTCCTTCAGCAGTCGGTTAAAAAGGAGATATTACAGATTGTAAGAGGTTGACAAATTGGACAATTATTGATTTTTGAGTTTCTTAATGCACTAGAACCGATTAGAACACAAGTGCGCATTATCGGTTGAGGCGAAAAAAAGGCAACATCGATCCAAGAATAAACAAGATAACTTTTTCTTTCTTCTTATTATTAGTAATATTTTGACATCCGGTAATAAATTATAGATAGGTACCTAAACTTGGCAAGTTTTAACGATGCTCCAAGAGTTTCTGGGCGTGGACTGTCTACGAATTTAATACAAAGATTACCTACGATAGTTTCTCGTGTATTGATAAAATTTAGTACTTATAGTGTAACAGTGATGCAGCCGTAGCTAAACAGGCCAAGGCCGGCCATCGCGGCGGCGACGATAAGCGCCGAAGCACTTATCGCTAACAAGCTATTGCGACTAATTCATCTAAATTACATACTAGCCGCACACTAGGGCCTCTATTCTGCGCCGGTACTACGGATATCGCGACGAAGCACATGCATGTAGTCGTAAAAGTGAAAAATCTATTAACTGCGAACTCCTTAGTTTCTAGTTGGGTACCAAATTTCAATTCAAATTTAAAAGGAAGTTTTGAAAACGTATAAGTACTTAGTACCAGAAGTAGGTATCAGAATCTCTTTTTTCATCCATACGTCGCACTCCAGCGGGCATTTTGGGGGCAAGGTAAGGTTTACAAAAAAAATCTTAACTTAAGAGTATTATAATGTACCTACTTAGTATTTGTAACATAGTCAATTAGTTACCCGTTATCATTTATTAGTCTTTAATGTATAGATACTCTTTGAAGTGATAACTGATAGCCCATTTAAGTGGCCACAATAAATATAACACATACTATTCAATCTTATTTTTATTTAAAATTGAATGGATATAAAAAAATAAACACCTGACTAACGTACAGCCTTAGTTGCTAAAATATTTTGGAATTGCACATTATAAATACTAGGTACCAAATACTAAGTACAAATACCTTATTGTGACTACTCGAAAATGAATTGATTGATTTGTGAACCTTATCTAGCATTCTGACATGCTACCACTTAAATGGGCTATCAGTTATCACTTCAAAGACGTAGACGTGAAGACTTTACGTAGACAATTTAAGATTGATAACGTGTATGTTGCAAATACTAAGTACATATATTCGTTAATTAAAATATTTTTTGTAAACCATACCAAATGATGTACCCCCAAAATGCCCGCTGGAGTGCGACGTATGAATTCATTACTAAACTTAGAGATTTTCCTGGAACAAACGATGCAACGCTTTGTGACTTCCTTCTGTACTTAGTTTATTGATATCTTATATTATAAGAGTCATACACAGCGGAAGAAAAAAATTTGACTCTCCTAAGAAGATTTAAGATTTATTTAAATAGGCCGAAAGTTGGCCAGGCGTCCCACACGTCGATGTACGTTTGACTAAAAAATATTTGCTACAGATCCTCAACTTTTGCCATGTCCTCAGGAGATAGATGAAAAAAAAGTGTACGACCCAAGTGCAATGTGACACGTCGTTTATATCGTAACAGGATTGTCGCTGTTATTATTATGTCAACGTCGTTCGTGCCAGTAAAATCCCTAGGTAGGTATAATCATTACAATATCGTCCCTATTATAATCTTGTACAGTAGAACCAACGGACGCTGTGGAATATTTTCAAAGAAAATGTCACAGTGACATCGCATTGTTGACAAGGTAAGGAACATTTATGACGCTTCCTGTGACAACGTTCTACGATGGGAAAGAAATCAAATGGTTTGACTGTAACTAACAAGTGTATTAAAAGTATTTTTTTATTTGTACTGCACGGAATATTTCGAAATATATTACCTATACAAAAAGCCGAGGTAGCCTAGTGGTTTGACTATGGCCTTGGCCTCTCAAGCAGAGGGTCGTGGGTTCAAGCCTGGGCTCGCTCCTGTGAGTATTTCGGATTTAACGTGCGAAATTACATTTCGAATTTACCATGAACTTTACGATGAAAGAAAACATCGTGAGAAAACCTGCACCTACACGGCGAACAAATCTAAGTATGTGTGAAGATCCCAATTCACTCTGGGTAGGCGTAGGAACTATGGCCCCAGCCCTTTAATTGTTACAGGAGGGCTGAGCCTTGCAGTGGGACGTATATAAGTAGGCCGGGATTGTTACTGCGTTATTTTTAAATAACGGCCGCTTGCGTAGTCTAGAGTAAAAAAATATAGTAAATAAAAACCTAGAACAAACGTAGAACCCTAACTCGGACACTCGGAACTCCACTCTAAGAACCCTTAACGAAAGCATAAAATACTATTGTGAAGTAAGTACCTAAGTACTTGAATTTTTTAGAGTCGTCGAGTTCAGGTTTCAACCTTACTTTTACCCGTAACTGGAACAAAAACATTTTATCAATTCAAGCAAGCTGACTGACACCTGTTGAATAATTTTATCAGATTATACAGTTGCAGCTATGCCATTAGAAAAGCAAATTAAATGTCCCAGATCCTCTCACATAACAAATTGAAAAGGACGTTAAGGTAGCTCTACACTCTCGAATCTTTATCACCTGGGTCTCTATTCAAGATGCGACGTGTACAAAATTTACAACTTGTATCTTTGAATGGTAATGCTCGCACCGTCGTAGAAGCATATCGCTTGTATTCGAATATATTTACTTAATACTTTTGATCTAGTTAACTAAATTAATCTTTATAGCCTCAAAATTTCAGGATTACGCAGGGTCGGTTGAACGACAATTAATTTTTCTTTAATTGCAGGAAGTACTCGTAGACGAGGAAAGGATTCTGTTTTCAGATTTTGACTCACAATCCAAAAACCTTTAAAATATCAAAAAGGATATTCAATAATTATGAACATTACATTTCTTACTCATTGATTGATCATATTAAATAGGAATGTGTCAATGCTTTTTTCACGACACTGACTGCTCGAAAATGTGGCCATAGATAATCTAAATCCAGTAACCAAAACTGCCTAAATTGATTCCTAGGCCACTAAAGAACCTTGTTGCATTAACTATCTATACATAATTACAACGTCACTGCGGGTCAAAGGATTATCAACTCTCCGACCACAACATGCTATAAACGTAAAGAGTTTATAATCGTTTCCGTTCTATAACATGAGAAGAAAAAGAAGTTTTGACAGACGGACAGTGACAATTCAATTTAATACATAATCAAACTCTTTTCCTTTCATTAAAGTTGACACAGTTCGCAAAGATCGAAATGTCATGACATACTTAGTTTCAAGCAATAACACTGTCGTAGAAGATAAACAAATTGATTCACAACAGAAAAAGTAAAATCGGCGGGAGCAACGCAGTGTTTCGATTGTAATTGTTATTTCCTCTCGCATTAGTTGGGAAAAGCACAATGTTTGGTCTCGGCCAAAAGTGCAATAGATTCCTCACTTTCTCATTGCCACAATCGTGTGTTCTATCCGAACTTGTATATAGCCATAAAAAAAAAACAACAAAAAAAAAGTGCAATAGATGGACTCGTACTTTCGAGGACCTCCGCTACGCGTCGGCCCTCAAACTAACTCGTCCATCTATTGCTTACTTTCTAGCCTCTACAACAATGTACTTTGCACTTACGTCAATTAAACAAAATAAAATAAATACTTACCTACCTATGTGTTTATTTCAGGCCAGGAGCTCATAGCATTTTTTAGTTACAATTTCTTAGTGTATGTTAGTATGTAGGTACATATACGTAAGTATGAAAAAAAAATACCTTACAAATTACATTTCCAGAACAAACGGATTGAATATATAAAAGCAAATGAAATACCTACATAGAATCAAAATTATTAAGAAAATGTTACACCATCTCCAGCATTATTTGTTAGTAGCTGTTGCCCGCGACTCCATCTGCGAAGAATAAGGGCAAGTATAAAAAATGGCCTACAACCTATTCTCAGGCCTACCAAATAAAGACAAAAAAATCATAAAAATCGATCAAGCCGTTTTGGGGGAGTTCGATAACAAACACCGTGACACGAGATTTTTATATATTAGAGAAGACTTAGAAATTCGAAGAAACATTTTTCTTTCATTCTTATTTTATCAACTAAACAACCTGTGTCTCCTAAAATACTTATTGATTTTATAGTAAAACTACTTAGTTGTTGCCCGCGATTCCGTCCGCGAAGAATAGGGGTATAAAAAATAGCCTACGACCTATTCTCAGACCTACCAAATTCAAATAAAAAAGTTTCATAAAAATCGGTCAAGCCGTTTCGGAGGAGTTCGATAACAAACACCGTGACACGAGATTTATATATATTAGAAGATTTGGATGTTATTGAAATGACAAGTATTACTTGGTCATTATCAACCGACGAAAACAAAAGGAGGAGGTTCTCAATTCGACGTGTATATTTGTTTTTTTTTTTTTTTTTTTATGTATGATCACGCATAACTTTTTACAGAGTAGTCCGATTTTGATGATTCTATTTTTATTGGAAAGCGTATACCCCGAGGGTGGTCCCATTTAAATTTGGAAACAATATTCCTACCCTAAGGGTAGAAAAACAGGGGATGATTGATTGTTCAGTTACTGATTGTACTATATGACCACGCGTAACTTATTACAGAGTAGTCGGATTTTGATGATTCTTTTTTTATTGGAAAGCGTATACCCCAAGGGTGGTTCCATTTAAATTTGGAAATAATATTCCTACCCTAAGGGTAGAAAAACAGGGGATAATTGATTGTTCAGTTACTGATTGTACTATATGACCACGCATAACTTATTACAGAGTAGTCGGATTTTGATGATTCTTTTTTTATTGGAAAGCGTATACCCCAAGGGTGGTCCCATTTAAATTTGGAAATAATATTCCTACCCTAAGGGTAGGAAAACAGGGGATGATTGACTAACTTTTTACAGAGTAGTCTGATTTTCATAATTCTTTTTTTTATTGGATAGATAGGGTATACCTTGAAGTTGGTATTATAAATTTGGAAAAAAAATTACCCCAAGGATGGAAAAAAAGTATAAAATAAAAACTTTTTAACAAAAAATTAAACCGCCGAAAAAACTGAAAAGCAAAAAATAATACCTTTTTTGTTTGACCTTAATCTAGGTACCAGTTTGAAGTCGGTGCCTCAGCACGAGCCAGGAGGAGTGATGGAAGCAAATCAGGTAGACGATTATAGGTCCACTCCTCCTGGCTAAGTGCTGAGGCACCGACTTCAAACTGGTACCTAGATTAAGGTCAAACAAAAAAGGTATTATTTCTTGCTTTTCAGTTTTTTCGGCGGTTTAATTTTTTGTTAAAAAGTTTTTTTTTTTTTGTAGAAGTATTTAACCGTAGTGTTATTCTCAAAGGTTTTCGGAATGAGAGCAAAGTTCTGAAAAATCTTGAAGCCAGGAGATGACATGTTTTTGGCGTAGGGCGAGGCAATGCCGCAAGCATTTGATTACATTGGTCGTTTATACTTCATCGGAAATAATAAAAAATGCAAATAACTTGCTATTTTTATATAAAAAAGCTCTTTAAAGGTTGTATAGATCTGCTCGTGGACTTAGAAACTTAATTTTCTTACAGTTGCAAGAGACCATAACCTTCAGTATTTTACATATATTATCTTCAAGTCGATATCTTTTTCCGTTTCCGAAAAAATGTGATGAGAAAGACACACACACGCAACGCACAGACGGACAACGAACCGAATTGGACCTTTTTACTCCTACCGTTCCCACTCACAACCACCGTTACCGCAATCGAGGAGATGAAGTTCAGAGGCATACCCCTAAAACTTTTGGAACTATACGTAACTAGCGTCGTACATGTACAGTCAAGTGTAAAAATATGGGTGCACACAATTTGCTCATATATATGTCCCATAGCTCTTATGTCGTCGAATTAAGGTATAGGTATATAACGATGGGAGGATTAAATCGCACTTGACCGTACCTACATAAGGCGTTTAAGATTAATCATAAATTTTTCAAAAGCATATTTTTATCAGAATTCTGGTTCTGGATGTAAGGTAAACGTCCCTGTGATCGACACTGACTCAATAAATGGCACCTTTAATCTTATGTAAGAGAGGTGACAGATGGGTGTCATCTACTGGGCGTTGAGGTGTCGAGCATTGGTACGTTTACTTTAAGTAGTAAATAAGATAGAATATTAAATGTTAAACTATGGAATTAATTTAGTATTATTTAGTGTTTGTTTTGCATGCCATATTGTGGCAGAACAATTCATGTAAGTTTACTACTGACTTGACTATTATACCAACTTTGTGTATGTTTTTGAAAAATAAATGATTTTTCCACTTTTGTACTTTTATCTGTTTTTTACATGGTCACGATGTATAGGGGATGCGTTTTACGGCGTAAGGGTATTTGTGTTACACTTACGCAAGCAAGGCTTACGCGCAATGCTACTGCTAGCCTAAATCTCGATCCGATGTTCTATTGATATTGTTGCCCCTTGTTGCCCTTGCTTCAGGTACAAATGCCGGATATGGTCAATGTACACAGGTCTTGCACTACTCGTATTTTCGTACATTCCGAGTCGACAATAAAATTACTCGGGTTACGTTAACCGCAACCAAAATTTCTACTTGATCGAGAGTGTAGTACAAGCTTTAAGTATACCTATTTTGACTACCTATATGTATTCATAGACTCACTTTACGAACACGCACTAGTTATCATTCTAGAACTCCAATGAATGCAAAAACTATGAATGCATTCGCTGTAGGCCTAACGGCACACACTTTGAATTCAAAATAATCCAACTCAACTTCATGGCAACAGGGCACATACATTCATAATACGAGCTTATAGTGCCACGACGGTTGAAGAGCAAATTGAATCTGATTGAAATGCTCCAGATTTCTGTAAGTACATCCACATAATACTCGGATAGTCGAGAACTTGTCACTATCTGAAACACTCACATTGTCAATACAGGTCTGGTGAATTGGCAACAATCGTTTTAGTAGTTTCGTATTTTAGGTAGGTAGTGATTGGATAAATTACAACTAATTATTTTCAGTTCTTGCCGAAATGCATGTAAGTATGTCCCTGGTGCCTTTTTTGGCGCCTTGCAAAATGGTAGCGCCTTTAGTTTCACAAAAGTGATAAGTTATGTGCCCAGCTAGTTTAAGTAAAATCTCGCCTATGGATGCCGTAACTAAACATATTCAGCAAACCTGCCGGTTGCGAATACCCAAGCGATGTGGTTTTCGTTTCACAAGCCGGCCAGTTTTCTTTTTACGAAATACCTGAGTTGAGTAGGTGAATAGAGCTAGCAACCGTCATTTTTAGGGTTCCGTATTGCAAAAAGTAAAACCCTCTCACGTAATTACTCGTGTATCTGTCTGCCTGTATCAGCTTTGCGTCGAATATATTTACTGGATCGGTTAAGTTAACATTTGGTACATTTATATGGGATCCAAAAATTGAATGTGTTATGTAAATGAATTGGATGGGTAATTGCTGGGTACTATGTGGTTAGGTCTAAACAGAAAAGTAAAAAAAAATGTTCTTTATTAAAACTGTACCGTGCCTCTTGTCAAATAAAAGGGCTTGTTGTGAGGGATTCAATAAACTCTGTAACAAATGTACTGACGATTTAAATGGCACAATAGGAGGCAATTCAGAAAATTAAATACCTTGAAAATCGAGACTTATTGGGCAATTCTCTTTGACATCCCACTTAATATTATACTTAAACGTGAAAGTTTGTATGGATGGATACTAGGGGCGTTCAATAAAAAGTGAGAATGAGTATGTTATAAACAACTTTTACTAAGTGTCATTTTATTTTTCGACATAGTCACCTTTTAGCATAATACACTTAGTATATCTTTTTTCTAAACTTAAAATTCCATTTTTAAAAAAGGTCTCATCTTGAGTACTTAAAAAATCTTGTACTGCAGCGACTACTGCGTCGTCGTCTTTAAATTTCTGGCCTCTCAGGTATTGCTTCAATCTCGGAAATAGGTAGAAATCACTGGGAGCGAGATCTGGTGAATACGGAGGATGCTTAAGGATATCGAACCCAGCATCACGAATTGCAGCCATTGCAACGGCGGACTTGTGTGCCGGGGCAATGTCCTGCTGGAACAGCACAACTTTCGAGAGTTTACCTCGCCGTTTTTCGCGGATCTCATTGCGCAATGTTGCTATTTGTTTGGCGTATAAAGTGCCCGTAATAGTGGCTCCATGTTTGAGATACTCAATCATTAATACCCCTTTACCATCCCAAAAAACAGTGCCCATGACCTTACCGGCAGATGGGCTCACCTTGAATTTCTTCGGAGTTGGAGATGATGGCCTTTTCCATGTCATAGACTGCAGTTTCGTTTCAGGGTCGTAATGATGGAGCCATGTTTCGTCCATTGTTATAAATCGCGCCAAAAAAAGTTCCCGGTCTTGCTGCGTCAGGTTCAAAGCTTCTTGACAAATCTCTGGTCTAGTTTGTTTTTGCGTGTCAGTAAGATTCTTGGTACCCAACGCGCAGATACCTTTTTCATACCCAAGCGTTCATGTTAAATATTATGCACGCTCCCCGTTGAAATCTTTAAATTTTCAGCAATAAAACGAACTGTGACACGACGATCCGCCAAAACTGAGTTTTCGACTTTTTTCACAATTTCTTCAGTTACTGCTGTAGTATGGCGTCCGGAGCGGGGGTCGTCCATTGTCGATGTTCTTCCACGTCTAAATTCGGCGCACCAACGTGCGACTGTCGAATACGGAGGAGCATTAGACCCTAAAGTGTCCCGCAAATCCAAATTGACTTGGTCCGTAGAAAAATTTTTAAAATACAAGTATTTGATAACGGCGCGCAGTTAAATTTTCTCCATTTTCGCTAACGTACTCAATAGCATTGCAAAGAAATTACCGTATTTTTTTTTAAACAAAAGACAGTTAGTTTTTTTTTCATAGCAATCAGCTAGATAGATTAGCTTTACCGGCCAGTGTTTAATTTCCTAATATTGAAAGAGTTTGCATCTCATTCTCACTTTATATTGAACGCCCCTCGTATAATATTATGGATGGATGGTGTGGACTGTGGAAGTTTCTTACTCTTTCGCGCTAAAATGGTTTGACGGACTTTGATGAAATTTGGCTCTCTTATAGTTGATAACCTTGATTAACTATTTTTATCCTAGAAAATTGCGCAGTTCCCGCGGGATAGCGATATACGAATTCTTCGCAGACATTGTCGCGGGCAATACCTAGTAAGACCTCACATCATATAAATAAAGAAAAAAGTTAAAAAATCACACATCCGCAAAGAAATAACTTTATTTTTCACCTCAATAGCTTGAAAAGGCTTTCTGTCTCCTTCGAATTCGCTTTTTCCTTCCCAGCGTGAGAAAGGTTTAGAAACATGAGGACAAACTGACTTTTTCCTTAAGTTAAAAAAAAATTAGAATTTAGCATTCAGGAATGAGGTTTGTTACATATATGTGGCCGTCCATGGCTAAAGGGTCCTTATGGCAGGTATTGAGTTAAGCACAGGTCCTAAATCTATGTTCAATAAGCTATATAACACAGAAAGAATCAGTACCCTAAGTGTCATACTTTTTTTTTAAAAAGACATCAAACTTACACTTGCTAAAATTGCACTTTTGAGAAAACGTCAAAAGAAGTTTGAAACTAACTTTAAGTATATTCCCATTGGAAGTTACATAGATTATGATTGATTTTGTATCTGAAGGGGTTTTTCTTTTGAACTCAGTCATGGTTTTATCAATGTGACTTCCAGATCCTGAGAAAACAGCCTTTGATAACAGCAACACGCTTATAAGAATGAAATTAATAAAAACATGTTTTTCAGCTTTGTATTTAATATGTTGTAATCTGAACTATTGTATATAGCAGGACATATTTAAACTTACAGTTTAGGATATAAATAAAATCACATAGTTAACGAAATATCTTTATTTTAATGAAAACGTGATAATTATTATACTTTTCGTGTTCCCCTATAACAATAACAAATTTAGTACAGTGAGTTCTAAAATATATTTATTCAGTCCACTGGAGTATCACAAAATTCTCATTATTGTTCTACAAGTTTTATTTTCTTATTTATATACGATTAAAGTTACGTAAAAATCACAATTTGACTCCCATACATTTGGGAAAAGGGTCCTAATGACCAATCACAGACAAAACATATTAATAATTACAATATGGCACAATATTAACATTATTTATTTCCTAATCTTGTATTAACACAGAATACCGAAGAAAAAAGGTTATTATAAATTTACTCAAAATCTTTATCTGTAAGGAGTTATTCTCATTTAACGTCAACGAATAATTTACACAGTCGGTTACTACTAAGGAACTATTCATAAATCACGTAATAAAGATAATTTCACGCGATTTCTGATAGGGGTAAGTATAAGGGCGGGGGGGGGGGGACACATTCCAATTATAATCATTTGCTAGTAAGTAATGTCCCCCAGGTCATTAATATTACCTATTATTATGTAATTACTAGGTGATCCTGCAAACGTTGTTTTGCCTTATATCACCTAGGGGTATAAAAAATAGCCTACGACCTATTCTCAGACCTTCATAAAGATCATAAAGATCGGTCAAGCCATTTCGGAGGAGTTCGGTAACAAACACCGTGACACGAGATTTTTATATATTAAAAAATAATATTTAATTAATAACAAGTTTACTCCTTTTAGGGTGGGTAGGTTAAAATTATTAGGGTGGGTCGTTAAGTAAAAAAACTGCCAGGACATACAGGAAGAACAAAAATATGGCGCGTTCCAAAATCAGAATGCACGTAAAAAAACATAAATCATTTTCTTCTATCTACTATGAGTGAGTGTATCCTTAGGTTGCTTGGGTTTAAATACACTGACGAGCAAAAATAAAGGGTCGGTTACAAAAATGACGATAACTACAAAACCCGCTGTGATGGCTTCTTCGAGTAAAATGAGTTTAGTAAAGAGTTTTATTCTTAACATGAAGAAGTTTAATTGAGAATAAAACTCTTTACTGAACTCATTTTACTCGAAGAAGCTATCACAGCAGGTTTTGTAGTTATCGTCATTCTTGTAACCGACCCTTTATTTTTGCTCGTCAGTGTATAAGCACTCATGTCGAACCGTAACTTTCTAGCTTTGAATAACAAATAACTATTTTGCTGGTTTATACTGCTGCTGCTGCTGTTTTTGCTGGTATTTAAGACTATTTTAGAAGGAAATATCGAGGGGAAGAGAGGAAGACGTGCCTAGGCGCAGCTACATGGATCAAGTAAAGGAAAAAGCCGGTGCCGTATCGTATCAGGAGGTCCAGGAGATTGCTCATGAGAGGCTTGAGTGGAAAATACATAATATTATATACTGTAATAAATATTTTCTTGTTTAAAAGCGTACCTATTACAAAAAATCTTAAATGTTAATTTCATACACAATGTAAATTGTTTTTGATTAAATAAACTGAAACTGAAGATACTCCACTGACAAGAGTAGGTAGGTACACTCTTCGATTTGAATTAATGATGAATCAGAAAAGTAAAAAAAAATTGTTCGGAACCCTCAGCGCTAGAGTCCATTCGCACTTAACCGATTTATTCCTCAAATTCTAAATACACTACCGAGCCAAAGCAAAGCTACTTTGTATGGAACTCCCTATACAAAACATTTATTTACTTTTACTCGTCAATACTTAATTAAGTGACTAAATCTACTGAGTAGGTCAGCACAGCACGCACTAGGTACTTAAATAACTTCGAAGGCGCCAATTAAATGTAGGGTGGACATCTAAGATATGTTTACCTTTTCCCATGTTATTGAAGTATATTTCGTTTATTTTAGCATTAGAAAAGGGGTAAACAATCTTGACGAGTCTTTTTATTAAAATACAGTTTAAAAAAAGTAACTATTAGGTACATACTTATGAAACCAAAACAATGTAAGTGAACATATATTGTGTCCTTGCTAATTGTTACATATTTGCTGTGACTTCTTCTTCAAAAGGGTTTTTCAATAAAAGACTCATCAAAATTGTTTACCCTTTTCTAATCCATCCATATCCATATCCATACTATCCATATACTAATATACTATTATTACTATTATGTATTATAAATGCGAAAGTGTGTCTGTCTGTCTGTTACCTCTTCACGCTTAAACCGTTGAACCGATTTAGATAAATTTGGTATGGAAATAGTTAAAGACCAGCCATCGATCGTTTTAAGTATCCCAGAAAATTGCATATTTCCCGCGAGATAGAGATAAACGAATGATTTGCAGACGGAGTCGCTTGCGGACAATAGTATTAAAATAAACGAAGTATAAAATAAAGTAAAAACTTGGTGAAACACTTCATAATAATACCAGTAACAACAACGTCGTCTACGTAGAACTTCCTATTAAGAGTAATCCCAATTAATGTTTTATAAAGCGCGGCACTTTTCTCATTTCTTGGAAAGCACAAAATCCTTTAATCTTTTTATTATTGTATGGATTCCGCTTGAATAAATACAATGGTATAACGGGAGCGGTTCAGAGGTGTGTGAGGGCTAGGTCGGCGGGTGCCGAACCACCGAACGCGAAACTGGGTCAAGATGATTTTAGAATCAATACTCGGCTGTGCTCTGAGGCCGGAGTCGTGGCGGCTCGCGATGCCACGGGGACGGGCTCGAGCAGCTGCCGCAGCCTGCTTCGGCACATCTACATACATTTAGCTATGCATAATAACCATTAGGTACCAACTACTTAAGGGTCATACAAATTTTTTTGTTCGCGTCTTTCATGTGGACGGACATGGCAAAATTTAAGGGTCTATAGTGGGTGATTATGAAATCCTTCGCGGAGATCTCGACGGAGACTTTCTGGCCTATATATGCAGGCTTTAAGCGCACACGGAGTCATAATTTGTTTGCCTTACCAATGACTGACGATAATGTTAGTCACAATGCTCCAATACAACGTATGTGTCGTCAGTCCAATAAGCTGGATATTGATATCGATATCTTTCACGATTCTCAAGCCTTATTCACACAAAATTTATTTATAAACAGAAACCTGTTCTGTATTGCATGTCTAAACTATTATTTTATTAGTCTAGTGCAATTGAATATATTAATTGTTTAACTTTAAACCTAAAATTGCTAAAAGTAAATCTAGCGATTCGTGTGCCCTGCCTACCCCCTTTGGGAATACAGGCGTGATGTGTGTAGGTATGTATGCATTTAACCACTTTTGTGTAAAAGGAAAATTTGAAATATTTTTTATTTGTAGGGTCGAGTGACTGAATTCTGGTGTGCATAAATGCTGTGTACAATTGTAATTGTTTGGGTGAGCAAAGTAATTGTTTTAGTTCATTAATTGTAATTGTGTTGTATACAAACCCATTTTATTCTTGTAAGGTCTAAAAGGACATTTATTTCAGCGTTTCAACCGCCTCATTTATCTGGTCACATTTTTTAAGAATTGGCAAAGTTTCTGATACAGTTTCCAGTTAATATATGGTAGAGATACAGGACTTCTACTACACAAGCCGAAAGTTCCGGCAAAATCTAGTCATTTCTTAAAAAAATGTGACCCGATAAATGAGGCGGAAAAACGCTCGAATAAATGCCCAAATTGTGCTTTTAGGTACTGTTTACAATATGTAATTGTACCTAACTGATAAATAAATAGCCAATATTTGTTATTCAAGTATACTATGCCGCGTGTGGGATGCCTGGCCAACTTTTGGCTCATTTAAATAAATCTTAAGTTTGCCGACCGGAAGTCGCTAAAGTTATGCCACAGGACAGACAACTTTTGTTTCTTACGGTTTGTATGACCCATAAGCCTACGAAAATGTGACTCACAAAGGAGAAGGCCAAAAAATATTATTTACCAAAAAAACAGATGCACTGAAACAATTAAAATGATTCGTAGATGGGTCTTACACACCGTAACAAACAAAAATACCTAAGTACCTATTTTCTTTTGTGGACATAAAATTAGCGACACCGAGTCAGCAAACTTAAGCTTTATTTAAAATGGGGCGAAATTTGGCCAGGCGCCCCAAACGCTGATGTAGACTTGATTAAAATATGGGCCAGAGACCCTTAACTTCGGCCATGTCCACAGGAAAGAAGAGACGTGACAACAAAATGTGTATGACCCAGATAGTAGTGTATATAATTAGATCGTTTGTTTCTGAGAAATTAATACTTGCCTATTCGTTAGAAAAGGTAACATGCGATTGCATAGTACCACGAAACCGAACTGCTGCGTATAACTTTTTGATGATGGTAAGTATTGTGAGAAACAGAATTATTATACCAAGAGATTTTCCTGGTGCAACGCTAGTGACTCCCTTCTGAAACTTAGTTTATCGATATCTTAAGCTGCGTACGGACTGCGCGCACATTACGCGTACCCTACGCGAGCCCGGGTACACGTGTCCTGTGTCCTGGAACGCCATGTCCGTACTTGCAGCTACGCGTACAGTGTACGCGTACATAGCGTACGGACATGGCGTTCCAGGACACAGGACACGCGTACCCGGGCTCGCGTAGGGTACACGTAATGTGCGCGCAGTCCGTACGCAGCTTAATAAGTGCATTATACCAATGTGACTCGTCGTTTGCATCGATAACAGGATTTTCGATGTTATTATTATGTCAAACTACCACACGTCTACCGTGTCAGGAAAATCTCTAGGTATAGTAATTAATTAATTATAAAGGTATATCACTAATATATTAAGACTCATTGCACGTAATTTAATAACTTAAACTCCTAACCTAACTTAACCTTAAACTTTTAATTTTTTGTAGTGGTAGAGCCATGTTGTAGCTAGCCGCTGCATCACAAATGGGCCGGCTCGTCCGGGGCAGTACCACCCTCTCACAGAACACCGGCGTGAATCAGCAGTACTCCTGCTGCGTTTCGTACGGTCAGTGAGAGCGCCGGGGGCCCAATACCTCTCCCCCTCCCCTATTCCCTCTCCTTTTCCCAGGGCCGACAACGCACTGGCATCGTGTAAAGCGCTGCGGGTGTCTATGGACAGTGGTGATCATTTAACATCAGGTGACCCACTAGTTCGTTTGTCTGGCCTCTTTAACATAAAAAAAAAAACTAGCTGTTGCCCCGTCTGCAGAGAACTTCTTTATCGCTATCCCGCGGGAACTATGCAATTTTTTGATATGGTCTCAAACTATCTCCATACCAAATTTAAATTCATCAGCGGTTATTGATTTCCCGTATATGTATACAAACGTCCATCCCCCTTTTCACCCCCATAAAGGATGATGTCTAGGATTAAAACTATCCTATGTCCTTTCCCTGATCTTAAACTACCGCTGTATCAAATTTCAGGTAACAGACAGACAGACAGACATACTTAGTTTACGCATTTGTACCTACCTATTAGGTATAATATTGTATGGATTCGATTCAAAACGTCCGTGTGCTAAATTAATTCTGTTAATCTTCTCTCTTTCTCTCAAAATAAGTCTGAGCTAATATTATGTAACAATTTGAAAGGAAACAATGATCATTTACACTCTTCATAAGTAGGTAATAGTTCATCATCATCATCATCACAGCCTATATACATCCCACTGCAGGGCGCAGGCCTCCCTTAGTGCGGATTGGGGACTTCACACAACATTGAATTTCTTCGCAGGTGCGTGCAAGGCTCCCGATGTTTTCCCTCACAGTTTAGTTATTCGATCTTGGTAAATTTCAAAAGTAGTTAATTTCGCACATAAATTTCGATATATTTATTCAGAAGTGCAAGCCCGGTCTCAAACCCACGACCTTCTGCTTGAGAGGCCATAGGCCAAACCACTACTACCACGGCTATTTATATGCAACCCATAATACCTTCTCGTATCATGCATGATTACTTTTACTTTACTTATAATATAACTATAAATTAAAAATATTAAAAAAAAATCTGTGCATAAGATCCCCTCCGCACTAACAAAAGAGCTGATACCTTTGAAACGGCTGAACCAATTTTAATGAAACATGTCTAAGAACCATCGCCAAGAAACCTGCTTTCAAATAAAATAAAACCGCATCCGAATCGGTTCAACCGTTTAAGAGCTATGATGCCATAGACAGACAGACACACACACACACACACACACACACACACACACACGCACACTCATAGCGGTAAAACTTATAACACCCCTCTTTTTAATTAACTGAAACAATTACTTTGCTCACCCGCGACCTTACGATAGTTACGTTAAATGCGTGTTCATGCAGTTCCTCCACCTCGACACTGTACGAACACACACAAATCACACAAACCCAACCATCACCACCACCAAACTACACTGACGCGTTTCGAACTCAACCCCCTCCCCTCTTTTTGTGTCGGGGTTAAAAAAGATAGAGCTACGTTATTGTTATAAATAACTCTTTATAAACTTAACATAAAAGCGATAAGTGTAGGTACTCTACGAGTAGATTTTTTTTAATATCCCTCTATAACTGACGTCTCTCCGTACCTTGTTGAAAGGCTTAAGTATAAAGTTATAATGTCGCCGTCACGCCAGTAGATATTAAGTTACCTTTGTCCGCTGATTGACAAATCTCCTTGATGTTGAATTACCTGCGAAAGCAACCTTTGTATTTAATGGGAGGTAAACCTATTTATAAGCAAGTTCATCCTTTGTCTCGTCGCTGTAACGTGCCTCAATTTCTTTTGTCTAGCCATGGAGGAGCAGAGAGCTACTTACTTATTTAACAGAAATGTGTTTGGTTTTTTATATCATACTAGCCTTTATCCGCGACTTCGCTCGCTTGAACCATCAGGTCTCGTAGTTGAATTTAAATTCCAGGATTTTACCTTGGGAGTTCCCAAAAATTACATAGTGGTAAGATTTAAAAGCGAAAAAGCGGAAAAGCAGACGTAACTGCTAATAAAAATAAATAATATTACATGGTGGTCTTAATTTACGATCAAATGGCCTAGTTGTTAGAGACCCTGACTACGAAGCTGAGGTCCCGGGTTCGATTCTCGCTTCGGGGCAGATATTTGCTCTCGAGGCGTGAGTGTTTAATATGTATTTAAGTATGTATTAATCTATATAATTATGTTTATCCGTTGCCTAGTACCCATGGTCCATACCAATCAACAACTCGTTTTTGCCTTTGTTCTTCGCTACCCGTAGCTTTGGCAGGAAGAGAGAGATTTACGTAATAAATTTCATTCAAAACCTTCCAACCGTTTACAACACATACTTACACACACAAACAAATACACTCCCACAGTTAGCCCATTTTTTCCTATTCTGAAAGGAGACCTGAGCTCAGCAGTGTGACGTAAGAATGCTGCATTATTATTATCGTTATTTTTCGTACAGATTTCCGGTCCCACGCGCTCATAGGGACCCGGTCATTTGTAAAGCATTCATGGGGCGGACCTTTGGTCCATACCATATATAAGGTAAATACCCCAGTGCCCGACGGTGCCCCAATACCGACACTTTTAATCTCAATTCGTAGCAATAAAGGCAACAAGCAGGGTGTCGATTATTGGAATCAAAGTGTCGAACACTGGGGTATTCACCTCACCTATGAAGATAATTTTATGTTCATTGATATTTATCCGATAATCATTAGATAAGTATCGGATAGTTATCCGTTTATTATCTATCAAATATTATACTGTGTTATAAAAAGTACTATTAGTAACTAGCTGTTGCCCGCGCTCCGTCTGCAAAGAATTCGTTTATCGCTATCCCGCGGGAACTATGAAATTACCCGGGATGAAACCATCTTATGTCCTTCCCAGGGTTCCAAACTATCTCCATACCAAATTTCATCTAAATCCGTTCAGCGGTTTAAGCGTGAAGAGGTAACTGAAAGACAGACAGACAGACTTTCACATTTAGTATATTAGTATGGATGTCTAATAAAAGATATATTTTTGTCCTGTTCAGATACACTTAAAGTATTTTCACTGTAGCATGGTGCGGGTGACAGGTGTCAAAACCACAGACTAGAGAAGTGAAACCTTTAAAACTCGAATTAATAGTAGAGTTTATCAAGCGAGTCGTGTCCCTTGAAAAAGGCGGCATTTTCAAAAATCTTTTATATTTCAACACTAATAATACTTAAAACTATGATTGATACTCGAATTTATGTAGCAGTAAGTAGTTAGGTAAAAAGGCAGCTACATAAATACAAGTATCATAGTTTCCAAAGTGTTATTAGTGTTGATATATAAAAGATTTTTGAAAATGCCGCCTTTTTCAAGGGAACCGACTCGCTTGACAAACTTTAGTATTATTATGCAACGGTTGTATAAAATAAGTGAAGTCTTAAAAGCTGCACTGGTCGACTACGAAATTTGTAAGCACTTCCCAATACACTGTTATTTCTTTAGTAAGATTATCAAAGTTAGAAGTTCCATTTTCAAATAGGTATTTTATTTTTTATACTTAATTTCAAAATGGAAGTGCTTACTTTCCTAGTCGGCCAGTGTAGCAAATACCTAAAGAACATTTTTGAATGGGTATCAAATGTAATAGTACATTTGATACAACATTAATTGCAATAAACAGATTACATTTTTTTTTATTTTTTATTTTACTGAAGATACATACCAGTAAGTAAGCCTTACTGGACAGGTACGATTTGAAATCCGAGCCATAGGCGAGGATTTCTATGTACTTAGTGTCAAGTATGGCACTTATGATTCGAAGCTTGTATAGTGCTTTTCTCAAAAATAAAACAAAAAGTACCTACAAAGACAAAATAAATTACATGACAACGAAATACTCGTATTTCCAAAATGTTGAAATTTTCCCACTCTTTGAAGTACGAACGCCTATGCTTTTTTTAATTTAATTGTTTTTTAGTTTCAATTTGTTATTTTACATTAGTTATTGTTGTTCTTTTTATTTACTTACTTAACAGTTATTAGGTATTGATAGATTTAATGAGTTAATTTTAAGAAATGTTCGGATTTCATTTTGTTCCTACGTCCTTTGTGATCATTTTTTTCTAGCATCCATTTACAAAATCCGTAGTATTAGTAGCTTGTTAGAAATCTAGAAATAGGTACGTGCATGTTTTACGTACAATCTGCACGCCAAATGTATTAAAAAAATCTTTTTTTGTGGCATTAATGTTGAACAACCCGATAAAACATCATATTTTTTTTTACTTTTTGGTCTCGCATTCTTGAACGTGTACAGATAATTCTACTTTTAATAGCAATATTTTATTTGTTTATGTACAAGATGAAATTGCTGTTCTTATGCAAATAAGAACAGCAATTTCATCTTGTACATAAACAAATAAAAAAAGTTGACTTAATAACCAACTTATTGTAAATAAATTTTTGAAGATCCGTTTTCAATTTCAATTATCTCAGAAATGGTTCATTTTTGCATAGGGCATTATGGGACAATAATTATTGCAAACGACGTTCACGGGAATAGGTCGACTTACCAAACCCTATACCGTGAGATAATGCTCGGGGACAGTCCTCCATCGTCACCAAACTACTTACTATCACATAAATAGGAAGCGACATGAAATGGAATATATACTTGGTTGAAACGCTCGCATGCTTAGTAATAAACGGGCTTAACTCAAAAATCGTGAATTATGGTAAATCGTATTTAAAGTTTAAACTTTAAACTCGATTTACCATAATTCACGATTTTTGAGTTAAGCCCGTTTATTACTAAGCATGCGCGCTGTTTATATAAAACTAGCTCATAAATATACAGGGGGTGACATCTAAGACGTAATACAAAATTAGGTATATTTTCTGGATCCACTCATGATTACGTTCAACTTTTATTATGGGCGTAATATCGAAATCGGTAGAAAAAAATTGAGCCTCCCATACTAAAAGCAATCAACTGGTTTCGCAATTTGTATGGAGACGTCGATTTTGTGTTTACGTTTTGGAAGTTGGTCCCATAATAAAAGTTGATCGTAATCATGAGTGGATCTAGAAAATATAATTTTGTATTGCGTCTTAGATGTCACCCTGTATAACCCGCTGAAGTAGATTAAAATGTATTTTCCCGTGGGACTGAGATATTTTCCCGTGGTAAAAAGTAACCTTTGTCACTTTCCAGTCCTTCAACTATGTCCGTACAGAAACCACGGCAATTCGTCGCTCAGTTTCGACGTGAAAGGACAAACAAACAAAAACACTTTCACATTTTACGTAAGTATATAATATTAGTATGAACTTAAAACTGTAAATGATCATGATAATGAAGTGAAGTTATTTTCCAAGAATTTCTGACATTCCTTTGTCAATGTTAAAGTAATATAAGTTTATCATCACTTACCAGCGTAACGGACCTATGACTATTACTTCGCAAGTACCTACGAAGCTAACTAAGCAGGTGTTCGTATTCAAGGTCTCGTCAAGTAAGAAATCATCGGTGCTTAAAGGTTCTTAGAGGTATTTTTGTAATGTTGGGTTCTTTAGACACAAAGCTATGCAGTTATTGATCACCTTAAAGGCCATGGTAGCCTAGTGGTTTGGCCTATGGCCTCACAAGCAGAGAATTATGGGTTCAGACTCGCACCCCCGCTGTTCTTGAGTGACCTCAGAGTTTTTCGGAATTTATATGCGAATACTTTTAATAATTAAATTACATTTTTGAAGAGAGATGAAAATAAAACTGTCGGTATTGCAACAATGTGTGTGAAGTTCCAATTCGCACTTGCCCCGCTTGGGATCTACAGCCCTAGCCCACTTACACTGAGAGCCCTATGCTCAACAAAGTGATGTATTTATATGGGCTGTAGGCGAAAGCCTTGTCGTAAATAATTGATTGAAATTAGCTTTGTCTTTCGCACGAGGTTCAACCTAGCAAATCGTCACAATGGTTATTTACATAAATGTGCTAGGTAAGTATTAAGAATTATTTACCTTCAATAGGTAAGTATAGTTAACGTAGGCGAACCAAGTTATCGCAGCTTGAGGTGGAATGCGTGTAGCCTTAGGCTTGGCCTTCTGACATCATATGCATTACGTCATGCATTGAACACCACACGTCCTCTATAAGCGGCGTATAATTAAACACAGGGTTACACATTTAATAAATTATGGAGACCATGCCGCTCGTTACACGAAGGTCTTTGTGCCGTTTAGAATTTGGAACTTCCCGTCCTAGTTCTGTATAATGAATAGGTATGAAAGGGTGGCACGCGGTGCAGTGGACGCCACCGCAACTGTTCTCTGTAATAAATGAACATAACTAAGGTAAATAGCAGTAAATCTAAATACCCCAGTTTTCGACAGTTTAATTCTAATAATCGACACCCTGCTCGTCTGCTTTATTGCTAGGAATTAAGATTGAAAGTGTCGGCTAATGGGGCACCGTCGAGCACTGGGGTATTTACCTTAATTAAATATATTTCTGAACCGCGAATATTCTTATACCAACAAAAGAGTAACGTAACTGACTGATTGACAGACAGCCCACTTTTCTGTTTCATATAAGAATTTATGACCCTTGTCCCTGCCGTTTTGAAACATAATGAAGCGTGGCCATCTCAGTTATACCTAGTTAGCAATCAAATTGTTCGATCTAACGTACCTACAGTCAAATTAAGGGCCTCCCGGCCCCTATTTCATGAACGTGACAAATGTCAGTGACATGTTGAGAGACTATTGTACCTACCACTAGCGGGGTTCTTGGCACTGAATGTGTTAATAACAATTATGTTGTGAAACGAGAATATTTTTTTCTAGTCGACATGTTTGTAGATTTGTCGCTAAATCTTGACATGAGATCAAAGCTGTGTCTGTTAGTATTTTGTGGTTAACATATGCGTATGCCCTTCCCTTCCTTAATTACATGCGAATAATATTAAGACATAGGTACGCGTCAATTGTCATGTTGGTGAAATAGGGCCCTGCTCATTTGAAGTCGGTTAAGATGGCACCATAACCAGTAGTTAAATACTTACCTATTGCGGAAACAAATGTAGAAAGAAGACGTGGAAGTACTGTAAGGATACAATTGTAAGGATACTGGCACGCGGAATCTCTATGGTAATATTTTGAAATTTAAATTAAGAAGAGCAGCCGAATGTCAGTACCGAAACATAAATGAATCTGCACAATTGTAATGCAAGAGCCAAAGAATAAACATGAGCTAAAATTATGTTTGTATTCTCAATCATAGTCTTTATTATAAGAAGAGCTACATCCCAGGACCCACGTGCGGTCTTAACAGTACCTACTCTAGATGCAGTTCAGTGAGTTTGAAGTGAAGTGATTTCTAAAATCTATCCCTGAAATTTACAAGATTAAACCAGGGATTTTGGTGTCATCAGCACTTTACATCATTCGCTGGTCAATATTTTCAAAAAATTTACAGATGGACCCAACTAGCAAAATTTGATCTTAGAAATACTTCTAAGACCACATTTTCGATACTCTTAGTGTACACTTGCAAACGTTGGTAAGTGTCGATTGGGCGCATTGTATAAGAGCGATTGCTCTTAATGTTATTTTACTTATTTTATTACTGTCTTATGAAGATCAATTTTAATCTTACCGTACTCTTTCAATTGCTGTTGTAAAACCAAATAGCCTTACAAGTATCTTACACTGGCACGATGTTAAGGGTAAATGGTTTTTGTGTAGCCTCAGTAGTGCCGTACTAAGAGGGATTCGCCTTATTTGCCACTTTGTGTTACCAGTGTTTATGTTAAGCCGTCGCGAAAGTTTGAAGTCAAAATCTTATTGTTGTGCTCGTTGTGGTAGAAATGTAAGTATTGCTGCCGACAGTCCAGCAAGAAGAGCTAGGTCCAACGAACACAAAACCTGGGTTCTCTTAAGCGTTTCAACCACAGTATTCTGTGTATTACGAGAATATTAACGAGAACCCTTTCGACGTTTTTTGATACCTCAATAACTTTTTTCCCAGTGCAGGTAACAACCTCATACATATAATTGCAATTAATAGCTTTTTACCAAGCCATTTGGATAATAATGCATGCAGACAAAGTTTTACCTTCCAAGTTGATCAAGATAGGTAGAAAATTGTGTCTAGTTTTTCACCCACGCGAATAACCGAACATTATAAACTAAGTAGTGATGTCCTACCACAAGATACTGGGTTCGTTGCCACCGTTACTATTTCATTACAGCGTATTGAAAGTCACCGAAGGTATTATTTTACCACCCTCCAGTTTAATCAATGTCGTTTTCACGCTAGAAAACTTCCAATCCAAGGTATTTTATGACTCTCGGGAAATTAAAGCATTTTCTTGTTAGACTCGTTTCTAGGGTCCCGTAGTACTTAAAGATAGATCTCTTACATTACCATGTTCGCGTCCGGCTACCTGTTTCAATTCGTAGGTCAGTTCAGTGACTTCCAGTTCTAGAAAGCTAAAGATAACTTGTCATGGGTGTAGGTACACGTGTATCACGCTGACAAAGTGGTAAACAAATTAAAAATAACTGTTATCCTCCACACTGATAGTTGTTACAGTTATGTTTTAAAACCACTACCAGTAGTGTAACCTATACCTATTCATGTCTGCAGAAGACCTGTGCTAAACTCGTAGCACGAGATTATTTTTTTTCGCTTTTTTGATAGTTAGTTACCTACTTATTATAGCTCGAATAATACCTAAAGTTAAAATCTAAAGATTTTATTAATTTATATTTAATTAATAGTTCTAAAACTATTACATTTTTGTATACTTCAGGCTCGAATTAAACCTTTCAGTCGTTGAACAGTCTCGTTTGTCGACAGCGTGGCCCTAGTAAAAGGCCTTTGGAACAGGCAAAGGCGTTTTATCGCCATGGTAACCACTCTAATGATATCAGCATGTTCATACGGCTGGACATCGTCGACATCGACAGCCAACCACAAGACCCAAAAGATGCTACTGCAGCTTAATTAGTGATGATATACTTATTAAATTTTAATAACGATTCGAATTTGTTCCCCAGTTAGACACGCTTTTTGAGATATAATGTAGGTACCTATTTATAAAATTACTATTCGAATTTCTATACCTAGGTAGGTAGGTACATATTTACTACTCTAGGTTACCGGTTTAGTTACCGAACACAGATTTTCATTGTTTTCAAATGTCTTTTGTAAGTATCTTACACTCCACATCTTATTGATGGTAAATACCTGTCACATCAGCGCCTTGCGCAACCTTTATAAATTATTGAGATGAAATTACAAAGTCAAATATACCTAACGGTTGGCTTTCCATAGCTCGGATTTCCATAGTTCAGATTGTTTACGTGTGGTTTGCAGTGTTATGACCAAGATCACAATAGTGTAGCGGACAAGAAGCTTAAAAATATCTCAAAGTACTCTAATAACCAAGGATATAATGGGATGAACCAATGTGCTTACATCAATCAAATATTTGTTGTTTCAATGAGTTACGCGGTGTAGGTATTGCAGTTTCATCGACGGTATCCAACTAATGTGCATTGATCAAACTCGGGGTCCCTTACCGCACTCGCCTACGATCAACGTAGCACACCTGTATCAAAATGTACTTACTAAGGCTGCGTTTCCACCAGAGATGTGCGAGGTTGCGTTGCGAGGGATGTGTGTGTCATGAACCAATAGAAACACTTCATTTAAAAGGTCCTAAGTGAATGAAGTGTTTCTATTGGTTCATGACACACACATCCCTCGCAACGCATCCTCGCACATCTCTGGTGGAAACGCAGCCTAAGTATTATAATTATAATACATTTTGTCAGTTACAAACGGCAGTGTGCTAGTGTAGTGAGCCTGAGAACGTACTAAACAAGGACTTCTAGTCCGTCGAGCAAAATTATCTGACGCGGTCTAGTTTACTTTTATATTTATAAATTATATTCGTAAAACCATTGTTCTAATCCAACAACAAACTCGTCATAATTAACATTATGAGCCTCCACACTGCCGGCCGTGAACTAAAGCGTGGGAACGATGTGGTAATTTCTATGTTCACGCACTCGATGGCACGGCCAGTACGGCCAGCTGCTAGCAGTCTAGTACGAAAACTCGACCTACTAAAACTTGGGCATGTCAGGGTCTTTATGTAGGTACTCGTACATTGTGATTAGCTTACTAAAAGTACCTTACCTTGACATAAAACTCTAGCCAATGGACAGATCGATATCACGAATTGCGCTCGCTGCACTGACTTGACGAGTGAGCATCGTATGCGCCCTGTTCCACGATAGAAGTGCCTTTGTCTGATGACCGGGTGAGATTGACCTATGTGGACCTTAACAAACATTCACAGCGCCATAAGTAATGTAGCTCTAAACGATTTGAAATGAGGAACTGTGACTGTGTAACTTAACTGTCGTGGGCTACGAAATGTTTCATTCCAGCATTCATAAAGAACACAGTACACATTACTTATTCGTTGTTTATTTTAGTAGACAGACTCAAAAGTAGCTGAGCAATAGTGCTTTGAACAATAGTAATAGCAATAGTAAACAATATTAGGACAATTTGACATGTTATAGGTAACGCCCTAACGCCACGAGAATTGAGGCGAATGATTACACACACAGCTACATTAAGTACTGATTGCAAAAAAATAGTGAATGAATGAAAATGTGACTTATTATCTTATGATGAAATACTTACGCAATACTATGCATATTATAATTTTTCTTTTTAAATATAACCTATTTTAAAATAAAACAATTTTAAACTGATAAGAAATATCGGTATTTTATAAATAGCGAAAAATATGCTTATCTGATTTATATAAAATACATCAAAATATTTTATTTTCTGTTTTGTTTGAACTAGATGTATTTTCCTAAACTATTCTTAAAGAAATAGGTTGAAAATTTTTTTACTTAATCTTGTAATTCTATGTTGAGTCTGTTGAACTTGCTATCGGTACGAATAAATGTCAAAATCCCGCTGTCATTACATGGCGTGTTATTGTGTGCGTGACCTCAACTCTGATGGCGTTACCTATACTAATTACTGCTTTCAATATTTTTCAGTATTTGTTTTAATAAATCACTAAAGTGATTAGCTACTATTTTTCTACTATATTATTATTTTTATCTTGTATTCTTGACATAAAAACAAACAGAGACAAGTTTTAAGCATTTATTTACAGAAATTCGATAAAAGTCAAACAATCAAAAGGGAATATATTTGCATTCTGAAACTTTAAACTTACAATATAAAATTAAGCTATGATTTTTAACGAATATTTTTTCAAATAATCGGTATGTTTCGAATTCACAGGTCTAACTATTTATAATTACATTTACATATAAAGACAACACAAGGCATATCTTTATTAAGCGAATAAGTATATTAAAAAAAAACACCTGCATAGTAAAGATACCGTACTTAATGTATCCCAGAGAACATGATGAATGGATAATTCAATGTACATCTTAACTTTAATGAAAGCATCGCGAATGAGCTAAGAATCGAAGATGATATCAGCAACGAAGAGCTCATATAATCCAAGATTAAGCTAATTGTACTCTTTAAGAGATGATTAGTTCCTTAGGATTACGTTAGACTCTTGATTAAGACGAGTATTATAGAGAAAATAAATACGATGGACGGATAATATAAAAAAAAACTTGGTTTGACTAAGTCAGCTGCTGAGCACATGTAATGCACTCAAGAGAGTCACTTTTATTTAGCTAAATAGGTAATAACTGTATTATTACCGTACTTATAAAAAATAAATAATTTGCTACTACTCTGTCCATCATATCAATCGTACTAACAAAGTAACGATTGTTGTAGGTTGGTACTTACTAATTAATATGTAGTTTGATGCAAGCTTACTAATTTTTTAAATATTTCGACAGGTACACCACTCAAAATGCCTACATATCAAATGTAAGCCAAACGTAATTGCCCCTTCTATTTTTAAATGTGTATTTTTAGTACATTTTCTTGCTCATGCGATTGCCTGTATCTTGCGATAAGCTATACATATAACATATAGAAAAAAGGTTTTATCTATAGAAAAACCATGGCATTCTTTAGCAATGAACAGCTTTCTGGAATGCGTTAATGTTTAATGCAAACGCAAGCAAATGTGTGAGTGGTCGAGCTTGTATCGAGTGACTTAGCTGCTGTGCTTTTGCGCTTCATTTAAGAAACTTTGTGTCATGATCGCAAAACCATTGGTCTATGCCCGATTTGGCGTACAAATACTCGTAGACCTACAAAAGTATATCAACGTGCACTACCAATAGATGAGATGTGTGATATGTTTCATATACTGCAGTCGGGTTAATTTGTGTTTAAACGAATGCAAAAAGATAAAGTAACTTCATTTTTGTGTCTCTTAGCATAACGTATGTTCGTGCGTCAAGTAAGCAGGATTTATTGTGATGGGAATAACTGTGCTATGCAAACACTAAAAATACAGTGAAATTTAGATATTATGTGCCCTTCCAAAACCAACGAGTGGATCATGTTTCAATAGAATTTTCAGTTCTATGCTTAATTTTGTTTGTTGGATAATAACGATTATTGGCGTTTTTAGTATAGAAGTTTTGTTGGAATGCAAAACATTTCCAACTTAGATCTCAAAGGACCAGCAAAATTGTCCCACTTATAGAGGTATTCTACTTAGTCACAGATATCCAGGTATAAATAAATACCTGCCTCAAGTACAGAGTTCCAATAATAGAGGTTAGAATAGAGGTTATTTTAGTTACAGAGATAAATGCAATGTGAAGAAAATAAAGAGCCAAGTTTTCTTTAATACGTTATTATGACGGTAAAATCGAAGGAACTAAGCCCAGATAAAACAAATAGAGGTAGTTTAGTGCAAGCTTTAGGACCACATCATAAATCCCAGCTATAGAGGTTTCTCGCTTAACCAAGTTCCACTTGGCCAAGTTCCACTGTAATAGACTTTTCTCCCTAGGACGATGCCTGTTCCTTGTTCCCAACAGTAACCATCGCACAAATCAGGGCAAACAGGTCATTAAAGATCTACAAAAAGACCACATTGTCTTAATAATAAATTAAAGGGTAAATAAGCAATAAAATGCATGTTAAAGCGAAATACATTATTCAAGATTAATAAATCAACCACTGTATAAGATTCTAATTATATTATAAATATAATAAAAGGATTTAGAATGACTTAACCTACTAAGAATGAATTCGAGTGGAGATTTCATAGCTTAGTCATTCAGGCTCCATCGAGTATAATTTAGCTTCTAACACTTAATTTCATCTCAAGGTGTACACTTCCATTCTCATTCAATTACCAACATCTTAGACTTGCTTTAACGGTAAACGTACACGGTTTATATAAAGTCTATAAAAATATATTTAGTCACGTTATTAGAGTTCAACACCCATAAAGTTAATATTGTAAATTTTAACATCTAAATGTAAGTAATATTGCAACCGGCGTGACAATCACGACGTTATGATTGTTACCATACATAGGATGATTTTGTAGCTTAACACCTTGTATTGTACATATCTAGATTGAAACTCGCCACAAGAAAACATTGCTTCTAAACATAAGTCTGCTCATAATTCTAATATTTGTTTTTACTAAACTACATAATTATTACAACAACAACAAAAAATTAAAATATTTTTCTAAAACAGTGTACATGCTCACTTAAACTATTTACTATTTTTGATTCCATTCTTTAGTTTGTTAAATTCGTTGAAGAGGTCTTGGACGTCCTTCAAGGACCTTTCGATCTGTTTTACAAAATTAGACGAGCTCTGTAACAAAAGAAAATTTACTTATTTAGTTTTATTTTCAGTTATTTTTCAATAAAACACTGGATAAAATAATATTAAACCGTCACGCACGCGTCTCGTACAATATCTATGCATAAGCTTTTGGTGCCCACAACAGTCCGTAACACGGTAAGCTTAAAACCCAATTTTTAATGCAAGAACTTAAATGTTTCCTGACGGCGGAATGGTTTTGACGACTAAGTTTTGATATTTAGTTGTTTCAAAACAAATAAATAGTGAAATAGTCAATTGAGTCGGCAATTAAGAGGGTACGATGCGCACCATTTCTCCATACAAACGTAATCCCCTATTTCCTCCCTGGATAATGGCTTTAGAGCCAAATTTTTTTTACTGTGTAATCTGTATCTACCACAGCTATGCCCCTATGTTTCGTTTTTTTCGATATTTCAATTAACATAAGAAATATGAGCTTTCAAAAACCGAAAAAATTGCCCAATTTCAACGTCATTTTCAGCCACTCATCAGAAAAGGATCCCTGATATAAACAAAAAAAGGAAAACATAGGGACATAGCTAAATCTGTCCTCTAATTATTTATGAAAAAAATAAATTTATTGGCCCAGTTTTCGAGAAGAAAACAGGGGATTACGAAATGCTGTTTTGATCAATTTTACGCGCCTATTAACGGTCTGAGGTGCAGTTGTCCCGCTCTCGCTGTACTGACACGGAGGGGTTCGGGCGAGACAGCGACATTTCATTAAAATACCTACTTCTCAAAATTCTCCCAGCCATCGTACCCTCTTAAGTAGTCACAGTTCCCTTTTTCCATACAAAATAGATGAGAGAACCGCGTTTTCAAAGTTTGTAAAAAATACGACAACAGATTGGAGGTACAGTCAGCTGCAGAGAGAAGGTACCCCCAAAGTGTGGTTACCTACCTTTTCTCTGCAGCTGAACGTACCAAATACCCTATCAGCCATTAGTAGTTAATATGCGGTGTGTGTGTGTCACTTAGTAACAGAATGCAGGATCACTTACAGTTTTGGGGCAGCTCTTTTTGCTGGAGACGTGGAAGAAGAGTATGTCCTCGCCAGCGATGATGTACGACACGCCGTAACCATCGTCAGCCACCGGTCCGAAGCCGCCGCCAGCGCTTATGCATTTTGGGTGCTTCTTCAGATCCAACTTGCTAGTTTGACCTGGTGCATAAAAATATAATAAGTATGTTGTGCTCTTATATTTTAACGGTTATTCTGAATTTGATAAAACTTAGATGAATATGATCGTATGTAACAGCTTAACAAATACTGTTCTTATGTATTCTTCTTTTGGAAAGATGACCTTTTGACAAGTTTTTTTCGGCGCATTCTTCTTGGCAATGTTGGTCCTTCAGAAAGCGCTGTTAGTTTTAAAAAAGTGACATGTTAAAGAGCCCTTTCCGGCCAACTTGCAGAATAAACATTTTGATTTTGACACTTGTATTTAAATGAAGCATGACAAGTTCTGTACTCGTGAACGCAGTGTTTTTGGAAACCTTCCAAACTATAAGACAAAGATTATGCTCAAAAACCATGATGATTTCAAAGACACATCATTCTATCTATATAGATTTTCATGTAATCAAATAGGTACAATCTTAAAAATGAAGGTTGTAAAAAATAGGGTTTTTTTTAGGGTTCCGTAGTCAACTAGGAACCCTTATAGTTTCGCCATGTCTGTCCGTCTGTCTGTCCGCGGCTATGCTCAGAGACTGTTAGTACTAGAAGGCTGTAATTTGGCATGAATATATATATCAGTCACGCCGACAAAAGTGGTTAAATAAAACAACTAAAAAAAATTTTTTTATTGTACCTTCGTCCCATAGACGTAAAGTGGGGGTGATTTTTTTTTCTCGACTAACCCTATAGTGTGGGGTATCATTGGATAGGTATTTGAAAATAAATAGGGGTTTTCTAAAACCATTTTTTGATAAAGTGAATATTTTCGGAGATATTCACTCCGAAAGTTCAAAATAATGTGTCCCCCTCTAACTTTTGAACCGCACGTCTAAAAAATATGAAAAAAATCACGTAAGTTAAACTTAATAAAAACTTTCTAGGAAAATTATTTTCAACTTAATCAGTTGAGCAGTTTTTAAGTATTTGTAAAAAAATATTTCTAAACTAAGATTGTAATTTAACCTTTATTGCAAGCATTTTTTTCTTTAAGTACCTATAAGATCACGCTAACAGCATCTTCTTTCAAATAAAAAAAATATATTGCATCTGAAAAACAATCAACATACATACTAGTTCTAGTAGACTGCAGTAGATTAATTACCCAATTCGCCGATAGATGGCGCCGTACCGCGGACGTTGGGATGGACCAAAACAACCACATCAATAAAGTATGCAAAGATTTTTTCGTACTTGCAACGGAACCCTATCTTGGGCGTGTCCGACACGCTCTTGGCCGGTTTTTTTCTATTTCAAATGACCCCCTTCGATTTTTAGATCCACCAGCCAGGCACAGGAGTCCTTCTATACAACGCGCGCATTGCCACAATAGCATTCACCATGAACCCTTCTGCCATCATCTTAGTTACATAAATTATGTAGTTTGATAGAAAGAAATGGCGAATATGGGTCATACACAGCGTAAGGAACAAAGTGGTCTCTCCTGTGGACATAAAAATTATCGACTTCGAGTCAGGAAACTTTAAGATTTCTTTAAATAGATGGCCAGGCGTCCCACATGCCAATGTAGACTTGTCTAAAAAATATTAGCTACAGATAGACCCTCAACTTTTACCGTGTCCACAAGAGAGACGCGAACAAAAAAATTGCATGACCCATATCACTGCGAAATATACGGTAAACGAAGAATGCCATGGCTTAATGGTTTGACCTACGACCTCTCAAGCAGAGGGTCGTGCGTTCAACTCCGGGCTCGCAACTCTAAGTTTTTCGGAATTTACGTGCGAAATTACATTTGAAATTTGTCATGAGCTTTAGGTTAAGGAAAACTGTTGAGGAAACTTGGAGAGACTGGTGTGTGAAGTTCCCAAACCGCACAGTGCCCGCATGGGAACGGTCCAAGCCCTCTTATTCTGAGAGATCTGTGCCCAGCTTTGGGATGTATGCCGGGATGATGATAAGAAGAGAAGTAATAAACTTTTTGTAGTGGTAGAGCCATGTTGTAGCTAGCCGTTGCCACCACCACTACCCTCTCACAGAACAGCGGCTTGAAGCAGCAGTACTCCTGCTGCGTTTCGTACGGTCAGTGAGAGCGCCGGAGACCAACACCTCCCCCCTCGCCCTCCTATTCCCTCTTCTTTTTTAAAGGCCGGCAACAGATCAGTGACTCTCTATGGGTTGTTGATATTTATGGGCGATGGTGATCATTTTCCATCAGCTCGTTTGTCTCCCTCTCATAACAAAATAAGTAAGCCACAAGTTCAGAACTTAGGGCTATATCTCACCGGGACACCACGGCGGCGCAACCAGTCGCACAGCCGTGGTGTCTAGCTACCAAACTAGCTTCCAAACCGAGCCACCAACAGAGACACCAGATTCGCCGCAGTCTCAAAATGGACGCCGATGAGATAGTTATGCTGATGTTGAGGGAGCGTCACTGGTGGCGCGACTGGCAGCCGAGTGAGTTAGATAGCATACAGCGCCATACTAATTAGTGGTGGCGCAACCAACATGGCGGCGCGGCCGGTAATGTTGCATGCACGCGTCTATGCTGGTTGCGCCGCCAAATCCGTTGCGCAACCAAGTGGACGCCAGGTGAGATACCCTCCATAGAGCTGTATACATTTTGTTGGTGGTAGAGACTGGTTGCGCCGCCGTGGTGTCCCGGTGAGATATAGCCCTTACCGTGCGGGGTTTGACTGGTGGAGAGCCTCCAGGGCTCATTGAACACCTCTTGGAGGAAGGGCGACTCCAGCTCCAGGTATTTTGAGACCACGTAGAGGCAGAAGAGGTGGCGGTCGATGCCGCGGCCCGCCATCGCGTCCTGGTAGCCGAGCTGGTGCCGCGCGCTTGCCTTTTGGAACAGCTCTAAGCGTTCCACAACCTGCGAACAGTATATTTCGTCGGCTTAGGCGGGCTTGCGCGGACCTGAGTTAACTACTTAAATCCGATTGAATGGCTAACCCAGGGTTAAGAAGTGTCAAAATGTATGGAACTGTCATTCTTAACCCAGGGTTAACGATTTAATTTTTTAACCCCGGACCGTGCAAGTGGCCCTTAGAGAGCAAACCTGCTAAATCAATTATTAGGATTTTGCAAATGTACACTTTGGTTTTCACTCTAAGCCGACGATTTATTACTGGCTGGTATCCTCGACTCCCGATTATCAAGTAACAAACATTCATACAAATTTTCGCGTTTATAATATTGGTAAGATAGTAAAAAGAAAAAGAAAAATTAACACTATTGCAGATGTAAACGAATACACTGGAAAATTCAATTTTAAAGTAGGAACTACGGTCATGTCATGTGTATTTAACAACTAGAGATGGGCCGAGTACTCGTTTACTACTCGGTACTCGGTGTACTCGGCAGTTTTTTTTGATACTCGTACTCGGCCGAATAACTCGGTTCCAATGACGAGTATACTCGGTCTAAATAAAATTATTATTTAAGAGGAATCATGTGTATTAAAATAAAACAGGCTCGTAAAACATCCAAATTCGCCATCTTTTGCGTATACATACTCACTGTGTCAACAGTCACTGTAGGTATACAATCATCTATTTCTATGCACAAACAACAATGTTAATTAATTTAATGTGCGGACCAAATGCCATTCTAATTTGCGGGGGAGAAGGCGGGGATCCCCGCGACGTTCGCTCGCGGTGGCTGTTAGCGCCGCGCGAACCTGTTTAAACCTGTTTTCGCGCCCCAAAACTGAACCGAGTAACTCGGCCGAGTACTCGGTTTGAGAAACTTTGAACCGAGTATACTCAGTACTAGGATTACTCGGTAAAAGTTGTACTCGGCGCATCTCTATTAACAACAAATTAACGATTTTCGGTTTTTTCCTTTACTTGTGCTGTAAGATCTTGCTTCATGCCTCAGGTCTAGCTCTAGGTCTATTGGAATGAACTATGCAATATTAGAAAATAAGGCTTAAGTGGCCCTTGCCCTATCTCTGGGTTGCGTTTACTTAGAAGCTTGATTTTGTTACAGCTTCAAGGGACTGCAGACATAATTTTCTGACGTTAATTTCAACTTGATACTGCCACGCGTTCCTGAGAAAAAGGGTCTTGACAGACAGATAACAAAGTAGCCATATATGGGTTCCGTTTTTCCTTTAGAGGTACGGAACCCTAAAAACAGAAAGGGCTGTGACTTACGGTTGAGTTCGGATTTTCCATCGCGGTGACCCAAGCGGAACTTTCCACGGTGCAGGGTCGCAATGTCTCGGTGCGGCCCTCGCGGAACAGGCGCGTCATGCTAGCCTCGTAAGTCAGGCAGAAGCGACCTGCGTCCCGGTAGTACGACAGCTGGAGGATCAGCTGGATGAAAGCGTCTGGCGAGACGCGGCATTTCTTCATAAATCCTGTGGGAGGCAACGATGTCAGCGTGGTCTAACCATTCGTGAACTGGAGTACAGATTAAATATGCTGGCGTACTTTTAACAACTTATACTCGTAACTAGGGATCGGAAATTCGGATACATATTTAGCTCAAGTTGACAAAACCCCGTAAAAGCTCAGTAAATATGGAGTCGGGTTCTTAAAAAATATGCTTTTAATCATTTGAATTCCGGGATTGTTCAAAACATCACGAGAAAGTAATATCTGCTATTTTCGAGCATTTTTTAACAGACTTCAAAAAAAGAGGAGGTTCTCAATTCGTCTGTTTTTTATGTTTGTTACGCGATTACTCCCTCAATTGTGAACCGATTCTCAAAATTCTTTTTTTGTTTGAATACTCCTGAAGTGGTCCCATTGGCACAAAGTCAAGATCTGATCATGGGATCCTAGAGACATCGAAGGCAACCTTCAAATCTTACAGGCAAACCTATGCTGCTTTTAGTATTTTTAGCATCAAATAAAGTATTTGCATTCAGAAAGTATCATTTGGTAAACTGGACCTAATGTAGAAGACAACTCATGGCCAACGGAACTCCTCAACGGGTCAAATCTTGCAAATTAAATTTGACCCACTTTCCGGTTTCCAATTGAGCTGAAATTTTGCACGCATGAGTAAATTGGATGACAATGCAATATTAAGAATGGCCTCGCTCGTTTAAAAAAATAATTATGTCACAAAAGAAAAAGTAAAATCGGCGGGAGCAACGCAGTGTTTCGATTGTTTAATTGTTATTTCCTCGCATTAGTCGTGAAAAACACAATGTTTAGTTTCGGCCAAAAGTGCAATAGATGGACTCGTACTTTACTCTCAAACTAACTCGTCCATCTATTGCTTACTTTCTAGCCTCTACAACAATGTACTATACTTTATTAATTTTTTCTTTGTTGTGGGCCACCGCCCACGGCCTCGCAGTAAGATTGGCCTCGCGCCTCGAAAGTTTCTCGTTTTTCTCTTCATTAAAATGTGTGGCGCCATCATAGGGCCTCACAAAATACATCTTGCCCACATCGAATATAGGTACTGCACCCCCACTGCTAAGAAGTCACTTGGCGCTACTCGTACGTATAGGGGGGCTGGGGTATGTATTACAATACCGAAGTACGAAAGACCGAATGTATTAAAACATCGAATGGGTCAAAAGACCGACACGATTTTATTCTGAAACCGTTAACTTTTTAAGATTGTTATAAAACAAACCTAACCTAACCTAATGGGTTCTGTATGATGCCGTTTTAATAAATTCTGAAATGTTTACGGTTTCAGAAAAAAATCGTGTCGGTCTTTTGATCCATTTGATGTTTTAATAAATTCCGTCTTTTGTACTTCGGTATTGTAATACATACCCGGGGGGCTGACGGGGGTTGGCATACTGGTTGGCTATTATAGGTCGCTTCACAAAAACTGGCACTAATGAATTGAACGACTGCGTAAGCTTCGTTCAAGTTAAAGAATAGATTCCCAACGGTTGCGGTACCGCCCCCTAGTGGACGCTGAAGTTTTTCAAAAGGGCGGTAGTCCATAAAAGGTTGGGCTATGGGTTAAAGCAATGCGTGAATGTTGCTTTCACACGCTGTAAGATATTTAAAAACCACTGCGGATTCCAGCTTCGGTATAACCAGAGAACCCGAGCTATTGATACCCAAAGGTGAATGCTCATTGCTCAGTTTTTTTTTGCACTCACCTTTACCATAGTCCTTGAACATCAGTATCTTCAAATCGACGTCGTTCAGAAGTTTTTGAGCGACTCCGTACGATATGTCGATGGCTTTGGTTAGGTCATCGTTTTCGAGGTCCCATTGGAGACGGATTGGCGCCGGTGGAGGAGTTTCTACGACACCGAGTGTGTTGCCATCCGGCGCGTAACTGTCAAAAAATTTAAATGAATTTATTATAAAGAACACGGAACATGTGTACATAAAATTATCTATTATTATTGTTGTAATAATTATCTGTTATTATTTAGACGACCGGATAGCCACTAGGCCCTAGTGGTTAGAGAACCTGACTACGAAGTTCGAGGTCCCGGATTCGATTCCCGGCGGGGCAAAATATGTCTTTGAATAATATATATTACGTTTGTGCTCGAGTCTTAGATGTTTAATACTTATGTATTTATCTACATAAGTATGTTTATATCCGTTGTCTAGTACCCATAGTATAAGCTTGGCTTAGTTTGGGTTCAGGTCAATTATTGGTGTTGATTGTCCCGTTATTTATTTATTTATCTTCATAAAAATAACGTTTACTTATATATGTATAAATATATAATAATATACATTATATTACGGAATTTATGTGTGAAATTACATTTGTAATTTACCATGAGCTTTAAGGTGAAGGAAAACATCGTGAGGAAACCTGCATACAACTGCGAAGAAATTCAATGGTGTGTGTGAAGTTCGCACTGGGCCCGCGTGGGAACTTCGGCCCAAGCCCTCTCATTCTGGGAGGAGGCCTGTGCCCTGCAGTGGTGCGAATATAGGCTGGGATGATGATGATGATTATCTATATATATATATAAATTTAAAACTGAATACGATTCTGTTTCAGGAGTTAAATTTGAAATTGGATTTTTTTTTTTATGATATAGGGGGCAAACGAGCAGACGGATCGCCTGATGGTAAACGATTACCGTCGCCCATGGACACCAGCGACACCAGACGAGTCACAAGTGCGTTGCCGGCCTTTTAGGTAGGAGTACGCTCTTTTTTTGAAAGCTTGAAGGTCATATCGGTCCGGGAATACCGCAGCATGAACCTCATTCCAGAGCTTTGCTGCGCGAGGCAGGAAATTTCTGGAAAAACGCACAGTAGAAGACAACCAACCATCCATTTGTTTCAACAATCAGCTAAAAAAATGTTCTTACCCAATGTCTAGTTCTGTCCAGATGACATATTCCCATAGATGTCCCATAACCGGCGCGTCCGCCCTGAAAAATCAACATTTAATAAAATATAACTTTAAAAAATCAGAAAAAACCCGACCAGCGCTGGGAATCGAACCCAGGTCCTCAGCATTCCGTGCCACGTGCCATTCCCCTACACCACCACTGGTCAGGAGTTTAGACACGAATTTTTCCTATACATCTATATCTCAATCTGTTCGATAATCACTTGCAGTGATACAGCGCCATCTATTGTTTATACCCTCATCGAGAGACTTCAACACTACTTCGGAACTATCCGCTCTCCCGGACAAGAGATGTCGCTACTAAGCCAAACTTTAACACGTTTGATATGAAGTATCTTTTTGTATTTTTTATTTTTCAACTTCATTTTATATTACTTTTACGGTCATTCCGTGAAATCCATATTATATGGATTAATATATGGATTTCACGGGTTGACCGTAAAAGTAATAAAAAATGAAGTTGAAAAATAAAAAATACAAAAAGATACTTCATATCAAACTTGATAATTGTGGACTTACTTACCAAGTGTGTTCAGCATTGAAGCCGACCTAGAAAATACAAAGGCATTTTAAACTAATTTAAAGGTGCTAAAATTATATATATGGTAAATTACACTATTCCGTCCACCGTGTGTGACTGTGTAGTCGTAGAATGTCAGCAACATAACCGCATTAGGTTGGTTTTCACCAGATTGGTGCAAAGCTCAGTATCGAATAATGTGTATCCTCCTGCCGCCCACGTCAAATTTTGTTTCAATGTATGTATTTTAAACTTTATGTCACTTATTGAACGAGTTCAATGTCAACATTACAATAAGTCCTTTTCTCAAAAATATCCGTAAAAGTTGACATTATTCTTTACATATCAGAACGCGAAGTGCATAGTTTACGGTCAGTAAAAAATTGAAAACATTGCAGGCTCGATAAACTCGACAACAATGTCGCATACAAACTCCATTATGTTTTTACCTACGTTCCACATAATTTCTGGTGGACAGGTCGCCTTATATGAATAAGACTGTGTCGAGCGTTACTTTAACGTTTTTTTTCTTCTTTTATCTTAGAATCAGTCGACAGAAAAGCAGAAAATAGTATTTATTAAATCTCATTATTCAAAAAGGTGTGTACCCTTCAAGTACAAATATTAAAATACTAGAGAAATAAATGACTACTACTAGAGAAGATAAATGTGTGACTGCACTTACAAAGCCGCTCGGGCTGAAGCAGAGGTTAAAGGATTTGTCGAACCACCGGTCGCAGCCGTTGCCATGAAGAAGCACGCGGCCGTAGTTGTCAAGTTTGGCCGGGTCGTTTTCGTCGTAACCAAACTCTACGTCGTCTGTGAACCATTTTACGAACGTAAGATACAGGCTTAGAGCTCGGTTACACGCTAATTTTGGCGTCAATTCAGTCCATTATTCTGGTCAGAATGACGAGAGAATTATCGTGTAACCCTCTCGGACTGAAGGACTGGTGGCCCGAACTGATGAAAATTAAATACTTTAAAATAATATTCGTCAATCCGTTGTGAATGACAGAAAACCAGAATGATGAACTGAACTGACGCCAGAATTAACGTGTAATCGATGTCTAAGGATGGTTTGTAATTGTACTACACATCTATTTGCTTTGTAGAAAAATTAACAATTTGATAAGTACACTTTTTGTGTAAGTGTACATAAAAGGGGTATGTATAGTGATTGTTTCGAGTATTATTCCTTACGGTAGTGCATATTTTGAGACAGTGCACACTTTGGAAAAGTGTGATTACTTTCAACGGCTGCTATCTAACGGTGCCAAAAATCATTGTTGCACTAGGTTTGTGCACCCTCAAGTTTACTAAACTATTGATTAAGGGGCTGTTTCACCACTTTTCTTAAAGTTCGGATTAGCTTAATCATAACATTATTTGACAGATGGAATTAAAATTTCTGTTTCACCAGTCTCGATTAGCGCTAAGTGACGGACAAACTGTTTCTTAATTTGACCATCAGATCAGGAGGCATTTAGCATTTTTATCCGTCACATGAAGTTAGTTTATTTTTTGTGGCCATGGTTGGAGAGCCCTTCAGCCGGTTTCAGAAAAATAAATCAAAGTATTTTTTATTTGTTAAAGAAAGAGGTCATGCTAAATTGCATAAAATAATTTAAATATCAAGATTTGAATAAAAAATGTAGGTACACTTTTAGTATGTAAAAATAAATCCAAAATTTCGTAATATTTTTCAATAACAAACTTTTTTTCAGTGGCTAAATCGTTTGTTCTACCTGAACTTGTATGTCGCCATTAAAAAAAAGTTTATCTGTCAAATGGTTTGGCGCCACTTTTCGATTCGTTTTACGTGATGTTATTTTTCTTTGTTATTGTTAACAAAGTATCATAAATAAATACCGTTTTTGGATCAATTATAATGTTACATGTTAATTTATGCAAAAAAAAATTGATTTATTCAAAAATTATATAGTTAACCATTTCTTTTGCTTTAATAATGAGTGACTCTTTGAACGAAAGTGTGCGAACAGGAACGCGTGGTCGTGAAATGCGACGTTGCCATTCCGACTTTTTGTTAAACCCACGATTAGTTAAGTGGTACTTAGTTTGCACAGGACCGGAGTGGTGAAACTGAAAAACACTAGCTGACAGATTTGTCCAGTACTTAGTTTATTCATTGGTTACGTAACCAGCAGTTTGACAATAAGGTGGTGAAACACCCCCTTAATCAATTAAATGCAATCATAACTAATGATCATTCATTATACTAATAATTGATTTTGTATGTCAGTGTAATTTGAAAGAGACAATGATAAGTCCCATTTAGTATAATATATATATATTTTTAATAATAATTATATATTTTGTGTCTGTTTTGTGTGGCCTTTCATGATTTTACTGTACTTGGTTTTTAACCAGCGGCACGCTGAGCCGGGACCATTTTGTAACAGCATCAATATGTACTTTTACTTTTAGCCTGTGTACGTGTTATTGTTGCTATAAATAAATGTTTTTCTTTCTTTCTTATTAAGTAAATAATCCACAATTATATTTATCACATTTAAAATACCCCACTTAAATCCAATTGCTATCGTTAAACATACGTACCCAAACAATGCGTATCTCTACGTCTTTATGACGCCACCCATAAGCATAATGTGCACTGTCTCATTTGCACGTTTTATTACACCGTCTGCGGCACAGTATAGCAGAGCGGCGCTTACCAAGACAAACGTTAAATGCGGCGCGCTCGATGCAGTGCAGCGAGGTACGGTTGTGGCCGCGGTTGAACATGGTCTGCCGAATGTGCGCCCAGTGGGACCGCTCGCCGGCCGTCAGCGCCGCGAGACGCTCTTCGCCGGCCACAGGCGAAGTCTTGTCTTCCAGTATCTGCTCGATTTGACTGGAAAAAGAAAACACTATGCTTACTTACATAGGGAGTGATTGCTCTATCTCACTTGATAATTAGTGCGGATGAAGCCGAAGATGTAGCTCACTGATTCAGCAACCGACTACTCACTCAGGCCTTGCATAGGTGGGGTACTGAAGTAAGCGTTTCAGCCGCCGTATCCCGTGTGTTACGATAATCTGAGGATAATGAACTAAGCCCAACTGCAGTTCTGCGACCACACACCACACCACGCGTGGTGCTGGTCATTGGGATTTTTAGATGACGGGTAGCAATACGCGCTACAAAAGCGCGCGTTATAAAAGGTGGAGCGAAACGCTTCGTGTGAATGATTAGTTAGAATATTAAAGACAAGGATGGAGCTCCTCGCGCCTAGTCGTACGGTGGTCAAACGGAGATGATAGGATAGAATAAGTTTATGCAATTCCTGCGTACACTCTCCAAAATGTATCCGATATAAAACAAAGTAAAGTAATAAAGTCCCTACTGGACTTCAACGTCATGAGGGCAGTTTTCAATTTGAATTTCATGTTGTTTGAAAACCTGTTTTATCCTTCGAATTTCTGTACTGGGGCCATTATTAAAATTCTAATAGGGTTATCTTACTTTGCATAAGTATATGTAGGATTACAAAATTTCAACACTTTTGGTACTGTACCATACATTCAGTCGGATGACTACTGGATATAAGAACAATAAGAAATAAAGGAATTATAAGAACTGCTCAAATTTGAAATATGCTTGATGGTGGGCTATGTGAACCAAAAAAATGTTGTTTTGTTAGTACAGCAGTTGTTATTATCATCATCTCAGCCTTAAGACGTCTCACTGCAGAGCACAGGCCTCCTCTCAGAATTAGTCGTTACTATAACGTGTGTTTTATACAAATGTATACAAATTCTATATTATATTTAGTTATTTATAAAATAGCAACAGGTCAGTTTCTAAGCAATTATAAATGATCTGACCAGTTCTTCTGGCGCTTCACTAGTCATAGCACAAGTAATAGTTATAGCATTAATAAAAAATATGCGCGTTTTATAAAACTAATAATTCACTTCCGACGAGAACCACGCGTAATCGAGTAGGTACGCGGTTATGTAATCCCTACTGACCTTGGCACCGTGAAATGCGTCTAACTAATTCCGTTATTCTTATTGATAACCGCGACCGGCCTCGCTAGATTCTCGCACATCTGAGATATGAATAATTCTCGGTATGATAGAGATCAATCATCAAATCAATGTGGAAAATCGTCCACTTGAATTGACCATTTTTAATTTTCACCATAAATAACACCATTCAAAATGAATTTTGACAAACTGTGCTGAAAAATAGTTACATAGGTGAAAACTTAAGTAAATGACCTGTTGTGTGTAGTAATAATAATAACGAGTCCGTATAAACAAATTGACGTTCCAAATTAGAAAAATAACTAACCCCATATCAATTCTGTGCAATACTACATTACATACATCCTTTACTTAAGTTTTTCACGTATAACCAAATTTATTTTCCTGATAAATGAATGAAGCCAGAATTATTTAATAATTTTATTGAATTGGTCATTGTTACTTTAGGCGGTTATCAATTTTGTCAATTGGCCATGGAAATTGATTAAATTCTCGACAACATTCTGGATAGACAACTTTCCTTGTTTATTTAAATTTTTTTTTTTGGTTTAAGCATAATTTCGAGTCGACGATTTTCCATTTGTACTAAAATCATTACAAAATTAAACATAGCATCACATTCACAATCGAGATGGGGTCTTGCAAGAACTAGGTCTATGGTGGCTGGATATACTGGAAACGACTGATAAATAATAAACAGATGGCAGATTAATAATAGTTTTCGACCTGAATAAGTAAGTAAAGAGAAGACTAATTAAATATCTATCTGCGTGATATTTTATTATGTTGGATGGGTTGCTGACCCATCTTAGGAGAAACTTGTTTATGTTCATTGAATCGTTGTTATTTCTTTTTAATTTAATTACTGTGTCAGCTACTTATTATTCACATAACTGTTATGTCATAACATGAACAGGTGTCGCACTTGTCAAAATTATCTAAAGATATTACACTTGTAAAATAAATATATATACGCGTCGACATGAGAAGCTCCTCCTTTTGTTTTCGTCGGTTGAAAATCGTTCGCGACCATAATTAAAGTTTAACCCATTGTATTCTTGGTACAATATTCTATTAGTTTTTATTTGTAGTAGAAATCAATTTGCACTAATATTGAGTGTGACTAGAAATTATTATTATAAGTTTTTGAAAACTCGTTTGCATTCCATTAATCCACATAATGTAATAATAAATAATGATAGATAGATAAAACGTTTATTTGGTGCTGCAAACTCACACAATAAAGATTGTCCAAATACAAATCAGTACAAAATTAAAAGTAAACATTTTATAAATACTGTCTGTGTGTCCTGCAGTAATCATCTTCCTACCAGCCTATATACCTCCCATTGCAGGGCACAGGCATTCTCTCAACATGAGAGCTTGGGCCATAGTTCCCACGCGAGCCCAGTGCGGATTGAGAACTTCACACACACCATTGAATTTTCGCAGGTGTGTGCAGGTGTGTGGTGTGTGTGTTGTGTATAAACGTATACATATAAATAAAAAAAAATATCTATGTCCGTTATAGATTTCGAAACCATCCAATCAATGTGTCCCAAACTTTTTTCTTTTCATTTGTATGGTAATAATGCGAAGGTGGTTTTAGACTACTAAAATAATGCATAGGGACATCCGGTCCATTCATGAGTCGACTGCGCGAATAAAGTCGCGGGCTAGGTTTGTAATAAAATATTGACATCAGTTGGTTTGGTGTGCCCAACCTTACACATTTTTTTAAATTGTACTATCACAATTTTATGGTTTATTGGTTTATAATAAACTAGTTATTGCCCGCCACTTAGTCTGAACAATTCGTGTATCGCTATCTGCTAATTTCTAGGATAAAAACTATCCTATGTCCTTCCCCGGCACGGGAACTATCTCCATATCAAAATTCATCTAAATCGATTCAGACGTTATTGGATGATTGAGTTCCAAACATCTTACACAAATTTTCTCATCATCATCATCATCATCATTTCAGCCGAAAGACGTCCCCACTGCTGAACATAGGCCTCCCCCGAGGCTCGCCAAACAGATCGGTCCCGTGCCATCCGCATCCAACGCGATCCCGCAACCTTAACCAGGTCGTCGCTCCATCTTGTTGGAAGCCTACCTATACTGCGTCTTCCTGTCCATGGACGCCACTCGAGAACCTTTTTGCCCCATTGGCCATCAGTTCTAAGAGCGATGTGCCCTGCCTACTGCCACTTCAGTCTGGCAAAACTTCGAGCTATGTCGGTGGATGAATGTAATGAAATTTTCTCGTATTTGTTTAAATAACTTAAAAAAAATGTACTTGAAATATTTTAGCTTTTTCAATAGCTAAGACTTCACAATCACGCGGCCATATTAGTCAAAATACATATATTTTTTTAATTAGAATTTTTGTTTGTATGTAAACTCTTTATTACACATAAAAATAACAATACAAGTACTATCGCCCCAAGCGCCAGATACCCATTTTCAAAACAAATTTGCTTGCAGCCGTTGATGTTTATTGCTATGGATTGTTATGGACAGATGTCTAGCCACTGCACGCAAACTGGGCCTTTAAGGTGGTTATCTGACGCTTGGGGCGATAGTACAGTCGACTGCAAAAAAATCGATACGGCCTAAGTTACAAAAATATGTATACACGACCTTAATGTTAAGTCAATAAAGGTGTGTATACATATCTTTGTAACTTTGGCGGTATCGATCTTTTTGTAGTCGACTGTACACAGAGAGGAGAACAAAGGCGAGCTATCCCTAAAAACGGATCTCTTCCTGTTAACCTAATAAAGAGAAGACTATTTATTATATAGTGGATAAGACACTAACAACTATTAGCATATGTAGTTAAGTATTCTAGTTGGATTGGTATATTTGTAATTTTGTAAGTTAGGGCAGTGGTGCGGAGCGACTTTCAGTTTGCAAGGACTGCACTGTGCAATTTAGGAAGTCATTCATTAACATTGCTATATTACTCATGTTGTAATATTTGAAGTATTTCTCCAATTAGTAGTGCCCGGTTACAGCTGCGGTATCGGCCGAACTACGCCCAAAACGGTACGTGTCCACCTAATCCGTTGTCGGCCGCAGTATGTTCGGGCGTCGTCGTCCGAACTCGGCCGATCGAATCAAACGTATGTAAAAAACGAGAGCGCCTACACTGCTACGGTACGCTTACACCACGGTAGGTTGATTGACAATAATAGTCAAAATTTGGCTTTACGAGGTTAAAACACAGTAAATGGGACTGCTAGACCTAAAATGTTTACGTAAACAAAGCCGCGGGTAAAAGCTAGTATATAATTTATAATTCTTTGTTTGTATAATATTATTTTAAGATGGACGTTAGTTAATCAGTTTTACTCAAAGGTGATGGAAGAGATGGGGATACAGACCGACATAACCAAACGGATTAGCTCGTTGAAATGGCAATAGGCAGGACATATAACACTCAAAACAGATGGCCGTTGGGTCCGAAAAGTTCTCGAATGGAGACCACGGATCGGCAAGCTGGACGGACGATTTGTTAAAGGCCGCAAGTTCACGGTGGATGCAAGCCGCTTCCAAGCATACTGATTGGGTATCACTGAGGGAGGTCTATGTCCAGCAGTGGATGTCCTGCAGCTGAAATGATGATGATGATGGGAGAGCCGGATGTATAAGTACCTACATGTTTATAGGGCAAAATTTGCTGACCCATCCCGAAAGAGGGTGGGGCCGTGTTACGAAAGTCGACTAAAATAGCCCGTCAACTAAAAATCCTAGTGATGTGCGGTCGCAGATTTGCCATTGGGTTTAGTTCCTATTATCCTTAGATTTACAAAAGTTTCACGTTTATATTTTTGATGACCAGATAGCCTAGTGGTTAGAGAACCTGACTATGAAGCTTGAGGTCCCGGGTTCGATTCCCGTGTCGGGGCAGATATTTGTATGAAAAATACGAATGTTTGTTCTCGGGTCTTGGGTGTTTATAATATGTATTTAAGTATGTATCTGGGTGGATCAACTATTTCTTGTTGTTATTCTGTCCCGTCAGCGAGGGGACAAAAGTAGTACAGTTTAATTAGAAGAAATATTGTGTCACATTAACTAACATGCTTATTAGATGACCAATTTTAGAAGGGGTTTAAAACTACCACAAAAATGCATGTTTGGCAAATTTTAATCAGATAAACTTATGGTTTAAAGAGTGACCCAGGATACCGTCACTATAGCAACGAGTGACAAAAAAAAAGTTGATCGATCCTATCTCTATAAGTATGTTTATCCGTTGCCTAGTACCCATAACACAAGCTTTGTCTAGCTTACTTTGGGAGTAGGTCAATTGGTGTAAATTGTATCGTGATATTTATTTGATATTTTATTATTTATATTGTTTGTTTGTGGTACTCACACTTGTATCTCAGCAGGCTTGAGCAGTCGGCCGCGTGAGTAGACGACGACCTTGAAGTAGCGGCCCTTGTGATAGACGGTGATGTGCATGGAGTCTTGGTAGTGAACGATCTTGTCGGTCTCCACGCCGGGCACTCGCACCGTATTGAATAGACGCTCGTACTGCCAAGAGCACAGCGGCACCATGTTTTGCAGCATTATCTAGTGAAAGGTGATAGAGAAACGCTTAAAGTTGCTGTAATATCATGTCAAGCGTGTATATTAATGGCCACTAGCTGGAAAAATATACTAAAATGTATGGAATTCCCAAGCATTACACAGTACACTTATTGTCTAACGCACGGGCGCTTGCTATCGCTTTCACTGTGTCTTTTTTTAGGGTTCCGTAGTCAACTAGGAACCCTTATAGTTTCGCCATGTCTGTCCGTCTGTCTGTCTGTCCGCGGCTAAGCTCAGAGATCGTTAGTACTAGAAAGCTGTAATTTGGCATGAATTACATATCAGTCACGCCAACAAAGTGGTAAGATAAAAAATAAAAAAATATTTTTTTTAGGGTACCTCCCGTAGACGTAAAGGGTGGGTGATTTTTTTTTTCTCGACTAATCCTATAGTGTGGGGTATCGTTGGATAGGTCTTTTAAAACCATTGCGGGGTTGCCAACATGATTTTTCTATTCAGTGATCTGTTTGCGAAATATTCAACTTTAAAGTGAAAATTTTCATTAAAATCGAGCGTCCTCCCCCTCTAAAATCTAAACTGTTAGGTTAGGAAAAATTTGAAAAAATTCAGAATGGTAGTAAATATATCAAATTTACTAGGAAAATTATAGCGGCTAAGATTGCTTGGAAATTATTTGTAGTTTAAGAGTAAATAGTAGCCTAAGGTATAAAACATACCTAAACTTGGATGATTCCGTACACATACGAAATCCTTAGAAAAATACTACTTGATTTTTTTGTAATGGCTACGGAACCCTACCTTGTGCGTGTCCGACACGCTCTTGGCCGGTTTTTTTTTATTTGCTTATAATATCATATAATAGATTTCTACATTTTTTACATTTTACTGGTTTATGTAACAGTTGGCGAGATCGCGTGGTTCGGTCCGCGCTTACAATAATGATAAAATTGATAAATGTTAAATGAATGTATGTAGAAAGAGATGTTGAATGTGATAGCAAGTGCTCGCGCGTTAGACAATATAGACTCTGGCTTAACGACTAAATCTAGATTTAATTTTTTCAGCAAGTGACCATAGCTGAGTTAGTCAACGACTAAAATTAGATACATGGTGGAGCTACTTCAAAAAAATCCGGACCAACTATGACGGTACTTGTCCATGTTTTCGCTCTTTTACTAAATTGTTGCTTTATCGAACTGGTCACTTAGAATTAGCGGCAATTTAACTAATCGTCGGCTTCTAGCCGTTCAACGATACACGGTCACGATCATTAATAATTATTCACCCATTTTGTGTTGTTCTACGTAGGGTCCAAAGTCCAAATTAATGTTGGTTACTGTACAGCCAACGCTTTGTGGTTTATCTGTACCTGAATTTAACAAATTTCCAATTAACGTTAAGAAGGTCGTCTTCTAATCTGTACCAACTGTACTCACATTGAAACTGAAAGAGGAGTTTCAACACAAGGTTTTATAATCATCCTATAAATAATGTTATCCTAAGTATTTTAATATTATAAATGCGAAAGTTTGTGAGCATGTGCGTATGCGCATGCGTTCGTGTGCTTTTGTTACTCCTTTGCGTTAAAACGGCAGAACGAATTTGGATGAAATTTAGTATATAGATAACTGGACGTCTGGAATAACAGATAGATCTCTTTTTAATCCGATATTCCCAACAGATCCATGTTAAGTAATGACCTATAATTCCCAGACAACTGTACATATTAGATTTAAATATATATCTAATATATAAAAATCTCGTGTCACGGTGTTTGTTACCGAACTCCTCCGAAACGGCTTGGCCGATTTTTATAAAACTTTTTTCTCTATATTCGGTAGGTCTGAGAATAGGTCGTAGGCTATTTTTTATTATTCTTCGCAGACGGAGTCGCGGGCAACAGGTAGTATATATATATTTTTTTTAAACCCTGCAAACCTCATTATTTTTCGATTAACTGTATAATTTGACTCATTACATAGGTTTGAAATAAATAAATAACAGGGTAGCAAAATTAAGTTGGTTAATAAATGACGCACAGCAGTATTACCTTATAAAACTTACAGAAGAAAATAATTTTGACAGTTTTTTAGTGTCAGTTTTGGGACTTTTTATATAATTAGGTATATTGTTTGTACCTACGGCTCGTTACGAAACAGACACAAAAAAATTATATGGAAAATTAGAGATACTTTTTTGTCGTCAAAATCTTAGAGCTCTCTTGATTCTGAGTAAGAAAACACCAAGATTTCCTCATTAAAAAAATACATACTTTAAAGTGAAACTGTTCATTTACCCCACCCCCTCCTTAACACTTTATCTATTGCTTTTACCGTTTCATTCATAAATTTGTACCACTGCCGTAGCGGCAGTGCCTTCAAAGTCTTCCTTTTACATTTACTTCGTAATTCTAAGAAAAATTAGAAGCGTAACTCACTGGTTCCAGCTCCTGTCTGTCGATGAGTCTTCGGAACTGCAGGCAAAGGTAAATGACCACGCCAGCGCGCGCCGCCTGTATATGGGTTGGCTTCATGAGAATAGCATCTGTCCCGTAAAAATTGGAGTTTACCATCAGAGGCGACCTCCCTCTAAGATAAACGTATTCTTCCCACCAATCGGACACATAGTTTGAGGACCACCTGTGAATTAATTTCAGATTATGCGTTACATTGCGTGATTACCAAGGTTTTCGGTATAATAAGGGCTGTTCAACTTTTATTCAATGTATTATTTTAGTATTCGAATTTATTTCAGACCATATAACAAATAATTAAAGTGACAGCAAGTATTAACTAGCAGAACTTTTCAATTGAACTACAAAGGGATCCGCATGATGTTGCAAATATGTATTTATCAGAAGTTAAATTAAATTGATTCCAGATACACATCCATAGGTTTGCGTGTGCACATCAGTCACATTAAAATAAATAAATAGAACTAATCAATAACAAACTCAATAGAACAAATTAAATTATGAATACAATGAAATTGGATTAAATAAACAAATGAAATTGGATTAAATTAGATATCATTAACTTGCTTTTGTTCGCGATGTCCGCGCAATTTCACTCATAAATGGATGGATGGATGGATTGCGTTTTAGTGGTCTTAAACAATCTTCGCATTATTTATCAAATTAAACTGGTTTGGGGCACATCGGTTGGATGGTTTCAAGCCTATAACGGACATAGATAGAAACATTTCCTATAAATTACAAATCACCAAATAAATAAATTACATTAAAAAGGTCAGCCTGGTCGGCCGGTAATTCTACTATGCTAATAACATAAAATGTTTAAATCTATGCCTTTTTTAAAACATATTTCTGTGTCACCAATAGCCTAGTAGTAGCTACTCTGACTATAAATCTGTATCCAAATCATGGATGTTACAATAGGTACATATTAAAATGTGTATTCATCTATTGTATACTTAATATATTAGCCATAGTACGAACTTTGCTTTATTTGGGGCTAGTTCAATTGGTGTAGACTGTTCCACGACATTTATTATTTAGTTACTAGCTTTTTCCCGCAACTTCGTCCGCGCACAAATAAGATTTATGGTCAACTACCGATCTGAATCCCGCGAGAAATTAAAAAAAACCTTTTTAAACCTAAACCTTTGTAAACCTTTTTTTTTCTATGACCCTAAAGGAATCTTTAGATAGGGCCACTTTGAAGCGAAACTATAACTCTCATTTATTCCCTATCTATAACGGTAATGTAATGTACATTTTCAAGATAATGTAATTAATTTTAATTTCAAATTCAAACACAATGTATGTATTGTTTCTGAATAAATAAAAAATATTAATATCCCGTGGGAATTTCAAAAAAATCCCTTCTTTGCGAATGAGTGCCTACTTGTCTCTTCGTGCCAAATTTCAGAACAATCCAGTCAGTAGTTTAAGCTGTGCAGTCAGTCAGATCAGTCAGTAACGGTTCTTCTAATATATAAAAATCTCGTGTCACGGTGTTTGTTACCGAACTCCTCCGAAACGGCTTGGCCGATTTTTTTGAAACTTTTTTCTCTACACTCGGTAGGTCTGAGAATAGGTCGTAGGCTATTTTTTATCCTCCCCATTCTTCGCGGACGGAGTCGCGGGCAACAGCTAGTATATATATATATATATATATACGGGTAAAGAAACACCGGTCCCGCAACTCAATCTTACACACTCGTCTGCTGCCCCGGCGCTCCCCGGGCCGTACCTCATAAGCCTTGTCCATCCGTGGCTGCCTTCGCCGACGCCGTCAGGGGAGTACCCATCTACGGAGGCTAGACCAGACGGCATAGAACCCCATATTGTTTAAAATAAATTATTTAATTTTGTTGTTGACTTCGGTTGTTTTTATCATCGCACAAAACCACATCCTGGGACCGAACGTCACACTGGCAAATATATTATAGAAGAAGATTTATTACGTATCTACAGCAAAAACAAACCTATAAGTTTAGTGTAATGCAAAAATGATTACCAAGATTTGAGCACGAGATATCTCTGTAGTTTGACCGCTATGGTCTGCTCGAACTCCTTGGCTAATCTCTCGACGCGCCGGTAATTTTCGTCATCCAATAGAGGTCGTACGCTGACCAAGTACTGCAAAGGAGTGATAACAAGGTCAATAAAGCAAACGAGCGAATAATGTGATGAAAAAAAATGTTTTTTTTTAATAATAATAAATAATTATAACCGTCGGGCTTATCGTCGGGGTTATCTATCTCAAATACGAGGTTCCATAGAGGTGCGTTCAGTTTTCCGCACTCGGTAGAGATTATATCGATGTCACCGAGTCGGGTTTTCCTCGGAATCTGACCTCACAACTGAACAGTGTAGGTATGCTTGGTCTTTTTTGTTGTTGGTTCACTTAAGTGGTTACTCTTACCGCTATCATTACTCTGACTGAGCTGAAATTTGTATGCTTAAAACATGTATTTATATATCTAAAGACAATGCAATAAAATGCGCACCATTTTGTAACGCTATTACATAATTTTAAATCAATCCTTTCAAAGGGGACTCCATGTTAAATTTGGCTTTCTCAATTTCTCCCACAAATTGGGGCTATGCGTTAATCGAGTCAGTTAGTCGGGACTTCTCTATTTTAACAACCTTTCACCTTTTTTTATCTGTGTGTCTGCAAAATTTTAATTCCCAATGACGCGATTAGGACGCGGGTTGTTTAATAGAAGGCTAGTTTAATCGCGACTATTTTCAGTTAAGTATTGGAATTTGTTAACACTGATATTTCATAGGGAATTAACTACAGTTTGTCTGTGGTGTCTACAGCTGGCTTCACTCTACTTTTATTTGTGGCAATAACACCTGCGTTTACCTTAGCGCTGTGCTATGATATGATCACTATTAAGGGCAACCGTGCCCGTATGAATAGATTGCGTAATGGGAACTGGAGGTCGCGGCTCTGCGTGACCGCGATCCCAACTTGTGTTGATCTATAGATCGCTAGGGAACCCACCCACATCAAAACAACACATTTTTTAGCCGATCTGCCACGGCATTTTCACTTTGAAATGTAACTTTTACTTTTTTAGAATTAGGTAATTATGGGTTTTTCAGTTTTCTTATACAGAATAATGAGTCTATCTATTGTTGATTTTAACAAGGAAGAGTGTTGCCAATTGTTTTAATGGGTTATGTTTGTTTTATAGGACTAAGCCTAAATAAATATTTTTCTTTATTCTTTCTATTCCCTAAACATGGTTGCCAATAGCCGCAATGTATTATTTCTTGTAAACCTATCATTCACCATTCACCCCATGGGACAGGCGAAGCCTAGTTGGGGGTCAGCATAAATGTAACTGTGTTTTAATATTTCTGGATATGAACTATTTGTATTTACATACAACTTTTAAGATTCCATGGTCCTAACAAGAAACCGTTATAGTTTCGGCACGTGGCTTAGCTTAGAGCCTGTTAGTACTAGAAAGTTGTCTCATGGGTAAAGGACGCAACTTAAACCATTGCAGCTGACTACGGCCAATAAAGCTTTAAACAAGGTCCATTTTTGATGTGAGTTACCTACACAAGCTATCCTGATTAAATGCGTACACTAAAGGCATTAGTATAACGAATTTACCATGAAATGTACCAGTTATTATCATGGAATAGAAAAAATTAGAGTAGTTACCTGTTCCCTACACGTAAAGTTGGGGTTTTTTTTTTCTCGTCTATCCCAAATCCCAATTATTGTCGGATAGGTCATTCAAAAACATTGAAGGATTGCTAATATTATGGCTGCCTATTAAGAAATAGGTCTTACAGCTTTTGCCACTTGACAACCTATTTTCTGTATTATGTGGTGTTGGACTTGTATTGTTATAAAGGATTTCTAAGTATATTTATTAGGAATAAGCTCTTACTCTTATCATGGTATCCTTCACGTTCGGTAGCGGCAATCTTGGCAGTGATCCCTGGAAGCTGTACAGCCTTGGCTTGTTCCAACCCGACAGGACTTTCACAACACTGACCCAGAGCTTCGTTTTCAGTGATATTCTAGCGCCAGGGGCCCGAGATTCGTACATCCAGCCCTAGAAATAGGAAACAATAAAATTGGTAATATTCACAAGCACTAGGGACAAACTAACAAGAATCAACTTGTTGATGTTGTTTTTTTATGTTAATTAAAAGTTGTAATACCTTGTACATGAGTAACAGTTTCAGTATATACCGCATAAGGAATATTACACATAGCCACATGGTAAGAGCTGCTAATAAGCATGCTACGATTTGCCACATTCTTGTGTTGCTGTAACAAAGAAACATTCTAATTAGAAATTCAGGATGAACAAGTTCATAGGTTGAAAGCAGAAAACAAATAATAACTGCTGTATTTTACAGCAGTTATACATAAAGTTTGTACTGTTTCAAGCTTTGTATCTTTTAAGTTATTTTTACAATATTACGGTGTTTACCAGTGCCATCTGTTTTGTTTCTTCATAAAACAAATGTATAATTGTGAACATTTTGGTCAGTGTACAGTTTGGTCAACTTCACTCATATTTTAAAAATGCAGGATGAAGTGAAATTTAACCCAATTTCATTATGATTTTTGCTTACCCAGGCAACACGGTTTGTGCTTTTTGGACTAAACCAAAGGGTATATTAAAGCCTCCAAAATGAGCTGCTGCCAGCAGAGTCCACAGCACATACAGCGATTGCAAGTGACCAGGATATACTCCATTTAGGACACTGTTCTGTGAAATAAAAACAAATTTAACCATGGATAACCTAGTCAAATAAGTTGTAACTTTACGACATATTTACCCATACAATACTTGACTTAACACTTAGTTACAATGACCTCAGACAGTGATTCAATTGCAGGTGCACTTTTGTTAGACTAATGTTATGTACATATAATTAACTGTTTGATGCCCTTGTTTTCAGCATAGTTTCAATTACGCTCGCACGGACATTTTACGCAACTTAGCGCTTTGGTAATTGGCCATTGTTCTTACTTTATTATTATTAAGAATTTTTATCTTAGCCATTTTATAAAGAAAAAAGCTTATTTTGTTTTTTGTAAATTTTTTATACTTCCTGTTAACTGACACAAAAAATGGCAATGAAAAGCCAAATAAATAATAATTACAACTTACTTATATTTGCAGTTTGTATATCTGAGTTGATTTTAAATGTTTTGAGCTAGGTGTATATATCGTGTCACATACATATATGCAATATTTTCATAATATTCTTGAATTGGTTAAAAAGGGATATTGTTGAACTTAATTCTAAGCTACAATTATTCATATTATTTATATTTCTTGAGACAAATTGGCGCAAATTAATCTGCACAGATAACTGCAACAATGATAGTAATAGAACTATAACAAAGTTGTTTGATACTATTAATATGCTAATGCAACACTAGGTTCCAGAATGTGCCTGGTTTTAATTATAGTACCTTACTGTTGAAAAACCAGGTCTCTTTTGTAATCAACCAAATTACAGATACTTAATTAATGATTTACATTGTTATACCACCTATATTCAGCAGATAACATTATTGATAAGAACATTAGTATCAAATACATGACTAGGGATTAATTACTCTGAGTGATGATGATGATTGTCAGGTTACACAGATATTAATTTCTAAAATCCCTGGATTGCAACCAAATACAAATCTATGTTTCTTCCACATTGTATAAATTAATTATAAGAACAGAAAAATCATGAACCCATAATGCTACTTCATCATCTGGATGCAGAAATTGGGTTTCATTACCTTGGAATCAAATTAAACTGATCCCATACTTTCTTAAATGTCACAGACATCTTTACTGCCTTTACGTTATGAATTAAAGCAGAATATCATAACAGTATAATGTCAGTATGATTATGTTACAATACTTACTCTGAATCGTGCCAAGCGTTTCTTCCAAGATCTCAACCCAGACTCCCATACTAGGTACAGGACTTCCCGGTCAAAATTGACATCCCATCCATCATGGGTGATCGCAAATGAAAATGCAACAGCTGAGTGAGCTTCCGCCATATTTTATCTACAACAAAACAAATGATAAGCTAAGAACTATTATTAGCACTGCTACAGCAATATAAGGCAATTAATTACATCTTATTTTCAAAAAAGTAAAGTCAGACTGACTGCCTCATCAATATCCAGCCCAAATACTTGGATCTAGAAAGCTTAAATTACTCAAACAAGTTCCTTTTATAATGTGCACAAGGAATAGAGATGCCTTTGCGAAATTGCCACTCTAAGACAGACAGACAGACAGAGAGCGGTCTGGAGTTCAGAATTCCGCTTTCAGAGTTCTGCGCTCTTTTGAATGTACTGAGTCTCTCATACACAGCAGGCAACTGGAACTCTTGAGCGGTCAAAACAGAGAACTCTGAACGCTGAACTCTGAACTCCAGACCGCTCTCTGTCTGAGTGTGCATGACTGATGTTATTCAGTCACTGGCAATAATGTTGGATGGGCAAAACAGCTAGAGAAAGAGAGTTGTTCTAGATATTTTTGAGTGATTAATCATATCAGATATTACTGCAGGTGAGCAAACTTTACATTATGTGTAACCACAGGGAGATAAATATTTGTAAGTACTAAATTCTGGATATTCTTTGCATGGATAGTATCATGTTATGAAGGAGGCTTAACATTTTAAGTTTCTAAATTATTTGATCTTAAAATTGGTTAATCTCACTCTGTTACAAGTTATAACTGACATGTAGTAGTATCAGAACAAGGAACATAATTCAAATTTAGTGGGTAGGCATACACACAATGAAACCTATAATAATATATCAAAGAGGTAAACTTTAGTTTGTTTGATTTTTTATGGGAGATAATCTCAGTAATAAATGAATCAATTATAAAAAAAAAATGATTTAAATAAAAATTAAAGTTATACTATCACTAATAAAATTAACATCTATAGGCTAATTGTATTCTGCAAAAGCACAGTTCCCAAGGCATGAAGACGAAGTTGAAGGCAATAGCTAGTTCTAAAAAATATTCTGTAGACCAAGCTAGTACCTAACCTACATCCCAAACAATTTATGATTGATCACAACATTTTCTTATATTAAAGTTATTTGTTATATTTGCACATTAGGTTTATTACTAGGTTTACTATAAATTATTTGGGTATAGAAGAAATTATCCAGGGTAACATAAAAGGTAATATATGAGCTCCAACACATTAAAACCATGCTCTAATTTGATAAGTCTCAATCCTGTTGAGTATCCCTGAGTTTGTAAAGGTTGTTGCACCAATCATGATTAAAGTAAGTAGGTACTGCAAACTTTAAATGCCATAACTTACCTATATTCTGGGGATATAATATTAATAAGAATTAAATCTTAAAGGTAGAATATTGCATCTGGTTCCTTCCAAAGAAAAGTAAATTTTAAAAGCAAAGCTAGTCATCCTAACAAAAATTTAAATTTAAAAAAAAAAGATTGGACCATTTTCACAGCAAGGGAAATCGTGTACACAAACACATTCGCAAGGAACAGGATATAAATACGCGTTCGCACTGGCCCACGCACGCACACTAGCCACGCTGGTGTCAAAGTCTAATCCGATCCACTGCGATCCGAGAGCCGGGTTTACGTAAAATAGAATGGCAGAATTATTCATTTTAATTAAATCGGAACAACAATGACTGGACAGTACTTATATTACGGATTTAACCGCATATACTTAATAGTATCTTAATACAGGAATAACAAATTGAGACCTAACTTGACGTTTGCGTTTGAAGTTAGTTTCGAAATTAAGTAACGTCGCAGTTTCGTGGCTAGATTATATTAAAATAAAATTGATGAGAATATGTTTTTTAAACTTACCCGTAATACTTAGGATACCGTAGCCGCATAAGATAACCTTAGGGATCAAATATTATTTAGCGGGACTAAGCAGGTGAGAGGCACTGTAACAGTACCTGTTAGTTAAATATTTACACTCCTCTTTTTTGCATTATGCTTAAAATTTCCTAAATTCAAACAAATCAACTACACAACGCACCCTAACTTTAAAATGTTAACTAACTAATTTGGTTTAAAACCGTAAATAAATAAAGCAAATTAACACCAAACGACGCAGCCTAGCAGTACAAATGCTACTACTAGCAACACAACACTCCTATCCTAGGCCAGCACAGCAGCATCAATCAGGCAAACAAAAAAAAAGTCACACGTACAAAACCGACCGAGTGAATGAATGAGCGGAAAGAGCGGAATAGATACGGACGGGACGGTAGGGATGTTGAAAAAGTATCGATATATTGATATTTTTAATTCAAAATATCGATATTTTTGGCGGATATAAGTTGATCCGATATATGGATATATCGATACAAAATATCCAATATCGAAAATTGTATCAAAAACGAAACGATATTATCGTAAAGGATCATGGACTTACTATACTATCTAAAAGATAGAAACGAACGAAAAAACAAAAATTGTATTGTCTATGGTTTTGTCTGCATTGCGCGCGTGTGTGTGTGCGCGCGGCAGCGGCACCGGCACTTTCATTCGTGATTGTGCGACACCGATATATCGATATATCGATATTTTTTCCTCGATATATCAACGTCGACATTGATATTTTAATAAATATCGATACATCGATATATATCGATATTTTTTTTACTTCCAACATCCCTACGGGACGGGACGACCTGCGCAAATAGCGGCCAATAAAGTAGTCAATACACGGTCTTTTCTATATAGTAACAATACTCCAGGGTTGCCTTATGTAAGAATTTAGAAATCTGACGTCATCAACCAAAATAGTTTAAAAAATTTTAATTTTGAAAAAAGTAGTGAACTAAATGAAAAAATATTGAAATTAGTTTCTTATAATTAACTTTTCTATACAAAAAAAATATAAAAACCATTGGTGTTTTTTGTTAGACATTCCCAATTCTGATAGTAAAAAAATTAGACACAGACGAGTAGCTTGAATCACAACATTGCGTTCGCCACTCGTGGTCTCTCGCTCTGCTCATTGCGCTGCCGCGATGCTGTCTATAGCAGCTAGAGTTTGTCAATCGAGTCGTGTCCCTTGAAATAGGCGGCATTTTCAAAAATCGTTTATATTTCACCACTAATAATACTGAATACTATGATTGATACTCGAATTTATGTAGCAGTAAGTAGTTAAAAAGGCTGATACATAAATACAAGTATAAATCATAGTTTTCAAAGTCTTATTACAGAAAGAAGGACCCTTTGTCTAAGCATTATTCAAAAGCAAAAATGCACTAATTTAACCTCGATGTATTAGTTTGCATTGAGTGATACTTATTATAAGTTTTTAGGGTTCCGTACCTCAAAAGGAAAAAACGAAACCCTTATAGGATCACTTTGTTGTCCGTCCGTCCGTCCGTCCGTCCGTCTGTCAAGACCCTTTTTCTCAGGAACGCGTGGAGGTATCAAGCTGAAATCAAACTTCCAAGCCAACGCAATCAAAAGATACAGCCGTTTATGCCGCAAATTTCCGCATATTTTCGAAACTCGCAAGGGAATCAAAACCTACAGGGTACTTCCCGTGAACTCAGAATCTTGAAATTTGGTACGAAGCAAGTTCTTAGAGCACAGAAAAAGAAAAAATTGCGAAAAGCATAATTTTTTTTGTCTGTTTGTCTATATCAGTAACCAATCTATTTATGCCGCAAATTTTCGACACTCGCAAGGGAATCAAAACCTACAGGGTACTTCCCGTGAACTCAGAATCTTGAAATTTGGTACGAAGCAAGTCTTTTAGCTCAGATAAAGGAAAAATTGCGAAAAGCATAAATTTTTTGTCTGTCTGTCTATATCAGTAACCAATCTATCTATGCCGCAAATTTTCGACACTCGCAAGGGAATCAAATCCTATAGGGTATTTCCCGTGAACTCAAAATCTTAAATTTGGTACGAAGCAAGGTCTTATAGCACAGATAAAGGAAAAATTGCGAAAAGCATAATTTTTTTTCTCTATCTGTCTATATCTTTAACCAATCTGCAATGATCCCACACTGCGAACATTTTGCTTAGGAGCAGGGGTCTGCTAAGACTGGATGTTCATAGATAAATATAAATTTGTACGGAACCCTCGGTGCGCGAGTCCGACTCGCACTTGGCCGGTTTTTGTTAGTAAAGAAAACATTTTAACTATTGACACCGAAAGCATAATTTTACACAAAAAAACCCTGTGGACTATGAACCTAATCAAAATAAACAGCAATTAGTGCTAGTGGTGGAGTCAAGGGCGACCGTTCTTTGTGAAGATTTTAAATTAGTTTGAACCAACTGGACATGTCTAGCTAGTTGAACCGCAGCCTAATGCTGCTTATATAAAACTGCTGTTGACAGCCGTTCACAATTATACTGATAAAGTGACAGATGACAGATGTCCGCTCATTTTAATTTCATTCGTTCATTAAAGTTCATTCTTCCCAACAATGGAAGGAAATGGAAAACTGAAAGGATTTCGTTCATTTCGTAGTTTTAAAACTTCTATCGTAGTTCTCACTTGTGTAATTTATAGCTACAACTCGCATTTTTTTTACGATCTAATTACTGAGAAACGATGAGACTGAGCCTGCCATCATTTTATCACATCATTAGGCCAAAATGATATCACGAATTTTCAATAGGTCAAGGGATCACTTATTTTTACAGTTCATTATCCTTATATTAGTAGTCAGTGTTGTTTATATTTACTTAAATCATTTGCAACTAACGTACAAGACTGCGCAGTGGTCAGGAGAGCGTTGCTTATCGGAACTAGCGTCTGTTAAATACCAATTAAGCGGTAAAGGCATTTACTGTATTTTTACGAGCAAGTAAAAAAAAGTGACTGTTTAAGTAATATCAAAACGTGTTTTTTCAGTGGTCACAGAATATAAAAATCGAATAGACAAGATGTTGACGGAGTCCCAAAAAGCACATGAAGCCGACAAGGAGAGATTCAAAGATATCATGGAGAGTTGTGTTGCTATGAAACAGCAGTCGGCTATATGCCAGGTTACTACTTTCCCTAATTAATTATCTAACTAAACTAGTAATCAAAATTGGATGTGGTGAGTGTACAAATATCATATTTATTATCCCGGAATGAACAATAATAATGCACAAAGTGATGACTCAAGCCTTTATGGTGTTTACTTGACGGTTTTTAATTATCAGGTTGTATATTATTGTCATTCATACGGGGTCAACAGTTCCAAGTAGTACTTTCAAATACACCCCAAAAATTAAAGCATGTGTTGCAAGCTGACATTTCAGATTTACGGGATTTATGATCATAGTAGGCCATTGCCGACAGGCGCACATATGGTAAAGATTAATTTAGTTAGCTCTGAAATATTACTTTTTGTATTTGAATCTGAAATAAAAGGCTTGATAAATGTAAAATATATTATAGTACTAAGATTAAGTATTGGAGCAATTATCATTGAAGATTTTAAATATTTCACAAGTTCGGTGCAGCAATTAGTTTAACTTGTCAATTAAACATACATGTATCGGGTCACATCAACCCCATACTACAGCAAACATGTTAAAGCTAGATGTGTTTTTTATAACGCTGTTTAACTGTTTTTGACTTGAATCATACTGTTAACATGTGATATGATATTACTTGGCTATTTATCACTTGTATGTGGGAAGTGAAAAAAAATCTCATCATTCTCAACTGTTTCATATAAATCCAAATATAGACTAAAAACACAAAAAATGCCTTAATTTGATAATGTACCCCACAAGTCACATGATTGCATGCCACCTTTTTGTATTTTTTTAAAAATAGAATTATGAGTAGCCCTAATTTAAGATTGGGTTTCAATTACAATGTTTTAGAAATTTTGCCAAATTAAGGGTTAAATTGGGCATGGATCATAGAGTTAATGGATATCTGATTATGTTGACTACAAACACACATTGTTTAAAAACCCAATTGTGTAGGTATGACGCATATCATATTTTAGGCATTACCATGCGATATCCTATGTTTTTAATGATTTAACTTTTGAACTTGGAATAATATGCTTTCAGAGCCAGTTCGAGGACCTGCAAACTGAATGCAAAAAAGTCAGAGAAGATTATGATAAAGTAATTTCAGACAGTGCCAAATTAAAAACTGCCAGATAGTCTGCCTGCCTTTTATTCTAAATTAACAAGGCATATTTGTAAAATAAACATGTTATCTTATCTCTGTTCAAAAAAAATATACAAAAGAAAACAATATAATTCAACTGAGATCCACATCAGTGGGAAAAAATGGGTTCAATTTCATTTTATTTGTCTGATCCTACAAGTATTGGGATGATGACAAAGTACAGTTCACCTAAAACTGGGTTTAAAATTTGTTGATGAAGTTGTGTGCCATTATCGCTGGCGGTCACATTCCCCATCTCTTTCAACCATCATCCTATACCATTCAGAGAGAAAGAAGTGTGAAAACGATTATGATTCTGAGTGTGTAAGACAATGAGGCATCAGGCTTGTAATTGGTAGTTGTGGGGTAGTATTTGCCTAAATGTAATGATAGCTTGATAAATTTGATTTTGTGAGATTGAAGTAGGTATCTGATGGATAAGACTAACTGAATAAAGCCTTCCATAGACCGCAGCACGGGGCATGCGCGCGACGCCGACGGATCGTGCCTTGTATAACACCGAATCATAATACACTATGTTCCACGGCGGAGTGTGTCACCGTGTATAAGATGAAGTGTTATACAACGCGTTGGGCACGTACTGTCGGCGTCGCGCGTACGCCTTGCACTGCGGTCTGTGGAAGGCTTTAGTAGTTGCTGAATGGTTTTTAATCAGAATATCAATTTAAAGATTGTTGATAATAGAACATGGCATGTCAGGATTGTCAGGCATGTGCAGAGACTGTAGTATGCCAGATCTATTTGAAATTCAAGTTTTAAAAAGGAGGAGGTCCTATATTTGAATATATGTAGGAATGTTTTTTATAAACTTACTAACTGTTACCTGCGACTTTGGCTGCAAAAAATTCGTTTATCGCGATCCCGCGGGAGCTATGCAATTTTCTGGAAAAAACTTTCCTATATCCTTTTCAGGGTCTCAAACTATCTCCATATCAAATTTCATCTAAATCAGTTCAGCGGTTATTGATTCCCGTATAAACTTTCACTTCCCTTTTCATCTTTTAATGATGATTTCTGGGATCAAAACTATCCTTTGCCCTTTCTCGGGATTTAAACTATCTATATACCAAATCTCATCTAAATCGGTTTAGCGGTGTAAGAGGTAACGGAGAGACAGACGTACTTGCGCATTTATAATATTACTATAGATGTACAACAGAATGTAACATAAGTCCGAAATAAAATTACTATTTTAACTGCTTACGAATTAATTACGTCTTATTGATAATGAAGCAAAATTTACTCAAGATAATAATTATCATGCCAAAGATTATTGTTTTGTCTAGACAACACTCCAGGAACTTGTTTTGATAAGCATTATACATAAAAATAAGTTATAATAGTAAACAAATATCTACAGTATCTACAGTAGGTATGTAGGTACCCACCCACTATGTATCTTATCATTTGCCTTGAGTGATGTGAGCTCTACGTAGGTATACTTAGCTACAAGTAGACTTTTGATTCTGAATTCTATAGCAATTAGCAACCAGCTCATCTCGCTCTCCAGTACCTACGAAAAAAAAGTAATGAGGATTGAAATGATTGCTCCTGCAGAAGTATTAGAAAGGTTTAGTAGAAGTGTATGCGATTTATGAAATACGCAAGAGACTACAACTCCCACGGACATGAATAAGTAGGTAAACTTTCTTTAAGTAAAAAAATATAGGACTACTTTTTTTCGATTAGCTACAAAATATTTTTTAGGATTCCATCCGTAGGCAAAGTGGAAAACAGAACTGTTCTTAATCCAGATCTGTCTGTATGTCATTTACACGTAACTCGAAAACTATAAGGGCAACGTGAACGACTTGCATAAGTTTCGCCATTTCCATCTGTCTATGGCTTGACTCAGAGACTTTTAGCACTAGAAAGCTTTAGATTGACAGAGTATCATAATTATGGAGTATTAGTGCGGAATCCTTCACTGTGAACTGTGAGGACTGCGAGTAGCCCGATACGAACTTGGGTTAGGGTGAAGCCAGACGAGCGTATTTTTTTGAGTGACGAGTCCCGTAATTTTGATTTAAGATATACCTTAGTCTTATTTGTGTCAAACTCATTTTGCCGAAACCGAATGTAGCAAAAATTACGCGACCGAATATTGCACCGCTCGCTCACGACTCAAAAAATTACGCTCGTCTGGCTTTACCCTTATGGATAATTTTCTCTGCACTGGTGGCGCCATCTACCAAATATTGTAGTCATCAACGCAATATCTATCTGAATGAAAGAAGAAATCTTAACGACATCTATGAAATAATGGCAAAAAATCTACTCAGCACACGCTGCAACAGATGGCGCTACTAGTATATACTTTGTACAGATGTGCAAGTTGCGGAAAGTTTAAAAAAAATTGGAAAAGTTCTCGGAAAAAAGAAATATAGGAAATTTAAATTTAAGAAACGGAACGTTTCAATCCCCATACAAAATTATGAGAAGTTTCCGAAATTTTCCTATATGAAAAATTCCGCAATTTTGGAAAGTTTCCTTTGGCACATCAGTAATACTTTGCATTGATCAATAATTATTAAGTACCTACCCATAAAAAATCAAATCAAAGCTAAAAAGTTAAGTATGTACTGTTCGCGTGAAAATAATAATGCAATAACTAGACCCACAACAATTTTAATTTCAACCATAAGCATAACATCTTAAATCTCTAATAGACTTAGAACCTTCTCTCGGGGAAAGGTTTTTCGTCACAATACCATTTAAAGGGTACGCCGAAAGAACAATAATATGTCTTGTCACATTATCAACTTTTCAGTTATCGGGATTGGACCATAATAAAAAATCATATTTAGTACTTTTTCAAGTCTGTTGATGAGACCTCAATCCGTAAGTACCTAAGGCGTTATTTGTTGATAATAATATGATTTTTTATCACTTAGTCACTTAAGTGTCCTTGCCTAAAATTCCACCCTAAAATTCAGCACTTGTTTGCTGTTTGATATTGACATCCTATTTGTTTGCTTGAAGTGCGACTATAAATTAAAAAAAATAAAAACCTCCAACGCAATTATGACACACGTATGTTTGAACATAAAGTAAAATGCCCATTATGCGTCTAAGATCCCTCCCGCAGCTAACAAAAGAGCTGATAACTTTGAAACGGCTGAACCGATTTTGATGAAACATATCTAAGAACCATCGCCAAGAAACCAGCTTTCTAATAAAAAAAACTGTATCCAAATCGGTTCACCCGTTTACGAGCTATGATGCTACAGACAGACAGACAGACACACACACACAGCGATCAAACTTATAATACCCCTCTTTTTGTGTCGGCGGTTTAATAAAAGGTTAAACAATAAACACAACACATCACAAGAGTCGTTCAACATCGCAGTACCTATTCGACCATCTTGCCGCAAGTATTCAACCGATTCTCGTGAAATTTTGTGAGCAGGTTCGATATTTCGCCGGAAGACAAGCAAAGCTCATTAAAATTTTTGTCACTGCTCTTCAAAAAGTCGTATCTAGTTAGTAATTTCATACTGAGATACGAGCTTTATTTTAAGTAGGTATTTGGTACTTAGTGACTTTTGCTTGTCACCCGACGATTTATACCTAGCCATAATTCGTATGTTTCGTAACGCAGTCGCGAATTGTTTTTATGGCAGCATGGATGCGATCGATTAACTAGGTATGGAAAATCGTTGGCGTACAAGTGGTAGGTAATTACTATTTAAAGTAGAGGTTCGTCATCATTTCAGCCGAAAGACGTCTACTAGTGATATTCGCATTCGCGAATAATTGCACGTTTTTTGACTTCATATTCGCATTCGCAAAATAGGTACGAATATTTTGCGAATATCAACGCTTGAATAAATTTTGCTGTTTAAGAGAAAATTTATTGTTAAAGAGTTTGCACCTAGCTCGTTCATTATCACCAACAAAGTGTAAAATAAAATAAGACTCATGTTAAAAAATGATTCACACTGTATCTTCAAAATTCACTTTTCTTTGTTTACAAACTTACAATAACTAAAATACAATCCTATCATTGATTGGTTAATTTCGGATCCGTTCAGCAATGCTCGAAATACATACTTAATTATAAGATGCAAATGTGTGCTTGCGGCTCGCGCGACAAGTCATTTGTCAAAATACGGCCATAGGATATGGAACCTCTAAATTTAAAACTCAATACTCGCATTCGCATTCGCGAATATCAGCAGCAGAGCAGTCCCATCCCAACGGGACAGGTCATGCCTAGTGTGGTGTTCTGCATAAATGTAACTGTGTTTTATTATTATTTTTTGGAAATGAACTATTTGTATTTGTATTGTATAGATATTGTCTGAAAATTGATATTCGTTACATTACATCACTAACGGCTATTGCTGAACGTAGGTTCCCCAAACAGATCGGTCCTGCGCCATCCGCATCTTGAGCGGGTCATCTTGTTGAAGAACCTTTTGGCCCCATCGGCCATCAGTTTCTACGAGCGATGTGTGTGTATGTGTAAGAAAGTAAAGATTATAAACGCGTTTATAAAATGGAAAAAAAACCGGCCAAGAGCGTGTCGGACACGCCCAAGATAGGGTTCGGTAGCAGGTACGAAATAGTAGATTGTTCAACGAGGGAGGAAAAGAACGGGAAGGCTGAATGCTTATGTGTTCCATTGACAGCGAATGCCTTTATTTTTTTTAATTCATTTCTACCCTTGGGAAGAAAATAATAGTTATCCTCCCGTATGTCAGATATGATTTGCCTCACTTTCCGAGTATGAGAGATGAAATAGTAGATTGTTCAACAAGGGAGGAAAATAACCAATATCAGACGAGGTTACTTGGCACCCGAGCACAGCGAGGGTGCCAATATTCCGAGGCTGATATTAGTGTTTTTCCCGAGCTAAACACTCTGCTTTTCATTTCGACTACAAGGAAAGTAAGAAAATATAAGTATAAATAAATAAAAATGTCGAAACTGGTCAATATGATCGTTGTAAAATATTTCAATGGAGTTTATTGTTAAGGAATAATTAATTTAACAAAATTTAGAATGTTCAATATAATAATCAATGAAAACAGTAGATAAAGTAGGTATTTTAGCAAATTTATTTATAAAATATGTAAGTAACCAATTTGAACCAAGGAGTTAAGCTGTATAGAGATATAGGCTGTGTGGACAATAACATTGTCGTTTACCGTTTTTTTTCTTCGCATTTTCTAACTTTTCTGGTTTAAGTCACTAAATCTCTGGTTTAAGTCAATAAATTAATTATTTAATTTAATAATATTTCACTGGCATTATAAAATTTGTAATATGAGTAATTAAGAAAAAAAAACTTAATACTTAATTATTCCATGTATATGCCGTAATGCTTGGCTGAATGCGTATGTGTTCCATTGACAGCCAATGCCTTTATTTTTTTTCATTCATTTCTACCCTTGGGAAGAAAATAATACATATCCTCCCGTGTGTCAGATATGATTTGCCTCACTTTCCGAGTATGAGAGATGAAAAAATCTTTGCATACTTTATTAATGTGGTTGTTTTGGTCCCAACGTGCGTCGGCGGTACAGCGCCATCTATCGGCGAATTGGGTATCTAATCTGCAGTCTGCAGTGAAAATAGTAAATTTAACTTCGGGGCTGAGTTTGAAAAAAAATGACCAATAGAAAGCTACACTATACACTATTATTGGTATAGGCTAGGCTACCTACTATTTATTCGGTAAAATTCAAAATTCCCGTGGGATAGAAAGAAGTGAATATCACTTGTGGGCTGATTTGAAAATTTCTTTCACCAATAGGAAGCTACACCAACCATTATTTACATAGACTACTTTTCTCCGTGAAAAAGCAAAATTCCCACGGAAAAAAATAAATGAATTCTGATGGGGCTGATTTTAAAACTTCTTTTACCGGTAGAAAGCTACACCTTTAAGGACATTAGGCTAGGGATAAAAATAAGCGAAAATTTGCATAGAATAAGGACAAATTTGTTGAAATTCTCACGGGATAGAGAATAAACGGGATGATGAAATGATGAAATGATAATAATGATGGATGTTGCCGTTGCCGGATTTTTGTTTTATACAATGAAAGAAATGAAGAAGCTTTACCACAAATTGGAATTCTACGCGGACGAAGTCGCGGGCAAAAGCTAGTCTGTAATAATAGCCTAAAATCTGTATAGATACAGATAAATATGTATATATGGCAACACAGCATCGCTCTTTGGGTGATTCTGCATTGAGCTTTCTTATGAGGTCCATCGTTAGCGGCCACGTCTCAGTGCCATAAGCTATCACTGGCAACACACACTGGTCAAAGACTTTTGACTTGAGACATTGCCGACATTGCGGTATATTGATATTGCGAAGATTAGGTATTTCCGATTGCTGCCCAGCCCATTGGAATTTGGCCCAGTTAATATGGCCCAGGTAGGTGCAGTCGTCAACAACAATTTGAGCAAAGAGTTTCTGATTAGGTGCAATACTTACAGTACCAGAAGTAGCATAATTATTCAAATTTAAGTAAAAAAACGTAATGCCCAAAAATTTGGTTGTTTATCGGATTTAAGCCCAATAGATAACAACTACTTGAAACACCTGGTTTTTACTTACTTTGGTTAAACCCGGGTGGTGGATGGAGAGATGCAGGAACCCTCAGTGCGCAAGTCCGACTCGCACTTGGCCGGTTTTATTTATTTAGACGCTAGTGCTATAAGGTTTGTTATTTAACTTACGTACAATATTCTTGAATATGCTGTCCGTTTTTAATTCCGCTAGTGAATTTTGATCTACTTAATTCATGCGACTTTTACCTATAAATAACACAGTTAGAGATACCTACGTTTTTAGCGACATTATGTTTTAGGGTTCCGTAGCCTATCCAAAAGGCGCCAACGGGACCTTATTACTGAGATTCCGTTGTCTGTCTGTCTGTCTGTCCATCCGTCTGTCACAGAGCTCTATCTCTTGAATTGCAATAACTAGGCACTCGAAATTTTCACCGATTATATAAGTATCACTGTGGCCGCTATATACTTACCAACAAAAACTAAATTAAAATTGAATAAAGTTAAAAAATAAAGAGGGTTAACCGTGTTAAATGTGTCTTTTTCGGCGTTTTTTGCTGCGGCGCTGGTTGCTAGGCGACAGCTGACAGTTACTAGGCAACGATTAATATAGCCAGCCTAGTATGCTGGAGTGGTATAATGAGTATATTATTGTTAAGCATACGTGTGATTTGTAAATAATGTTAAATAGATGAATTTAGCTAAGAAATTGAGAAGTGATTTGAGTTGTTTAAGTTAAATATAAGATAGAGAATAAGAATAGAATTAAGAAAGCTCTTGTAATGTATCAAATTTTTGGTCTTTTAATTAATTAAAGAAATTGTGTCTCTTGGTGAACCCACCCATTCCCGAAATATTGTTTAAGTTGCGATTATGAAAGATGATGAGTGACAAAGAGGACGGCATAGCAAATGATCGAACAGAGTGACAAAGAGAAATGGAATGTACGGATTAACGACCGCTTTAGCCTAGTTGGTAGTGACCCTGCCTACGAAGCAAGAGGTCCTGGGTTCAAATCCCGGTAAGGGCATTTATTTGTGTGATGAGCACGAATATTTGTTCCTGAGTTATGTATGTTTTCTATGTATTTAAGTATTTATTTATCTATATAAGTATGTTTATCCGTTGCTTAGTACCCATAATACAAGCTAAGCTTACTTTGGGACTAGGTCAATTGGTGTGAATTGTCCCATGATATTTATTTATTTATTTTATTTATTAAAAGTAGCATAAGTATAGTTAGTTTAGCTGAATAGTATAGGGGCAATGGCCCGGAAAGATTAAATGAGGAAGGAAACAAGAAAGAAATTGTATGAAGCATGGCAGTACGGGGAGTAGCGTTTGATGGAACTGGACTGTATGAGGTAGGTAGGTTATGTTGGAGGTTAGACGATAGGGAAAAAAAAATATATATAGCCAGCCTTGGCCGACCCTATGCTGTTTGGATGTTTTTCGAAACCTACTTAGTTTCCGATTTTAATGGTTCAATTTCGGCGTTTTTTTACTGAACTGTTATTAAAACATTGTACGGTGGTACGGAACCCTGTACGAGTTCTACTCGCACTTGACTGTTTTTTCTAACGTAGGTAACTAAGTAAGTAGGTAATCAGTGGATTAGCATTATCTCTATTTAATCCTGATGAGGCTGTCTGCAACGGAAGAACCGTACCCGAGTCGCTAAGCACGTTTCTTTCAATTCCCGACAAAGTGATCCCGGTCATCCCCTTTTTTTTGTCTGTAAATTTCAACTTTCGCCCGCACATTTGCTTGTGTAAACATTTGACAGTTACGACTTCCGATTTGCATTAAGTACCTATGTGATAATTAGATAGATACAGTTGCAAACTTGCTACCTAGTAACAGCACATGTAATGTATCTACTTAGGTGCAACATCTCAAGTGGCAGTGGGCAGGGCACATCGCTCGTAGAATTGATGACCGATGGGCCAAAGGTTCTCAAGTGGCGTTCACGGACCGGAATACACAGTAAGTATAGATGGACTCCAACAAGATGGTTACGACTTGTTTAAGGTTGCGGGAATGGCGCAGCACCGATCAGTTTGAGGAGAATTGGGAGAGGCCTATGTTCAGCAGTGGACGTCTTTCGGCTGAAACGATGATGATGATTTATCTACACTGAGGGGCAAAAATAAAGGGTCACTTATTTTGCTCTAGATATACTTAACACAATTTTTTACTACCATTACCTAACTTCGACATTGTGTGGTAGCCTACTCATACAGAAACTAATTTTCTCATCATTGAAAAAACGCATTTTACGTAGATATTTATTTTAATTTTAATGTATAAGTATGCACCTATTGCCATCTTTTGACTATCTAAACTATCTCGAATTACATCGAGCGTTGGCGATACTAAAGTTTATGAGAGCTTCGGGTGGGTAGATACCTAGGTATTTGCATTAAGGTTGCATTAAAACTAAAACTAAGAAATTTACTTTAAATTTAAAAACTTAAATTCAAAATAAAAAACGTCCTCAAGGTAAGTAGGTAGTACGCACTTAGGTAGAGCCTGTCTAATTTAAAATGACGCGCCCCGCCACCGCATTTAACGCACAGGATTTGAAAGTAGAATGGCCCTAAATACAGCTTCAATAGGTTCAAAATCCTGTGCGTAAATGCGGTGGTGGGGCGCGTCATTTTAAATTAGACAAGCTCTACTAATTAATATTTTTTAGTAATTTTACCTATAGTAGCACGTAGCTTGCGCTACTTGAATGTAATCGTTTAGTAGGTAGAGTGCGGTGGGATTCTGTTTTCGTTATTAGTCCCTATACCTACCTAACTTATTGGTAAAAACATAATTGACTTCAATAAATACCTAGTGGAATGAAATAGTAAGACTTACCTATATTGGCAAAGGTTTAGGATTATTTTGTTAAAATTTCTAACTCAACTAAACATTTTTAATGGCTTCTTTTATTTTATTTAGATTTTTATTTGGCAGGCAATTAAGAACATTTTAGAAGTGAATTAACAAAAAAATACTTAATTAAATATTTTTCAGTGGCTGTAGCTACCTATATTATACAGAGTGCTAGAAAGCGATAAGTACCTAGGTACTATATTTAAATGTAATTATCTGCTATAGTGGACCTGAAAAAGTTATAGGTATATTTCGCTCTACCTACCACCATTACTTATTACCGCGATGTTCACAATTACCCTAAATTTCGACATGCACCTTTTCTTTTGCCAGGTAGGTAGGTATTTAAGTACTCAGATACCTAAGTAAGTACATGATTATATTAAATATACTTAGGTATGCTTTGCTGTGCCCATTTTAAGTACAAATAATTAATAGCACTGAAGTTATTAAGGTAGTTGGATACATTCGCATTGGTCTGGGCAAGTCTTTGTATTCTATGTAGAACAAATAACTGCGGTATGAGACAAACAGTACAAAAGAAGAATACCTAACCGTGAGTGCAAGAGAACTGCTTAACTAACACAGTACGTGTGGAATAATTGACAGTTGTACGGGGACAATGCGTATTATAGGGTGAAGCGTTCCGGTGGGGGAAGTATTGTAAGAAGAAAGTGGGCGCCGCCCTCACGGCGGGGCGGGGCGAGCAGCACCCCGCCCCCGAGCGGGACGCGCGCGACGCGGGCGCCGCGGCCCGAGCGAGAGCGCGGCTCGGGGGCGGGGCGGCGTGCCGCACCGGCCGCCGGCGTCGCCCATCATCCCGCTCATTCGCCTCTCGCTTAGCGTCCGCTATGTAAACGTGCCTTGTTGTGAATCTAAACAAAATCAGTCAGTCGTCGTTTTGTTGTCGAGGGAGCAGTGCGTCGAGGGTTCCGCGCTCGCGGGTAGCATGTTGTGCCAGTGATCGTGCCTCGACACGATGCACGCGCTGTTCGGCGAGCAGAGCCCGTACGCGTACCGCAGCGGAGCCGCCGGCGGCTACTCGGCCAGTGTCACCCCCTACGCCTACGAACAGTACCGCTACGGATACGGGGCGCCCTACCTGCACCCTCACCAGCAGCATGTCGGCGCTCCCAAGGACATGGTCAAACCGCCTTACTCATATATAGCGTTAATTGCGATGGCGATACAGAATGCACCCGATCGTCGCATCACCCTTAACGGCATTTACCAGTTCATAATGGAGCGTTTTCCTTACTATCGCGAAAATAAACAAGGCTGGCAAAATTCTATTAGACATAATTTAAGCCTAAATGAGTGTTTCGTGAAAGTGGCGCGCGATGATAAAAAACCCGGCAAGGGCAGCTATTGGACCTTAGATCCGGATTCGTATAACATGTTCGACAACGGGTCGTACCTACGGCGAAGACGTCGGTTTAAGAAAAAAGACGCTCTCAAGGAGAAAGAAGAGGCGCTCAAAAGACAGCAGCAGCTACAGCAGGCCCAGGAGGCGCTGGCCGCGCAGGAGGCGCTGAGCGTGTCCGACGTGGCCGGGCAGGCGCGGGACGTCAAGCCGGACGTCAAACCGCGACTCTTCGAGTGCCGGCCTAAGCGCGAGCCGGGCGCAGACTGTGCGCGCTACGACAAGCCGACGGACTCCTTAGACGATTACAGTGAGCCCCGGTTACCGCCTTCCGCGGTGTACTGCTCGCCGCAGCCCTACTCGCTGGCGGCCGAGGAGTTCCGGGCGGCCGCGACGGGGTGGTACGCGGCGCCCGAGCCACCCGCCGAGCAGCTGCCGCCTGCATTCCGCGATCTCTTCGAGCCGCCGAGCTGCCAACTGGCGGGCTTCCGGGGCGGCTCGCCGCCGCCCGACGCGTACCGCGCGTCCCCACCGCCGCACCACCACTACCGGGCGCCTGCTCCGTCGTACTACCACCACCAAGCGTGCGTTGCAGCTGCACCTGCTCCCGCTCACAAGTCCTACTGAGACATCGCTCCAAGGTGAGACCAGAATTATTGTTTTACTGTAAGTGCTCTGCGATTTTTATTTCGTACTAGTGTGTCGCTGGCGAATTTGGCAGTGCGAGTTGCGATGATTAAGTCCCCGTGTTGAGCACCGAGCCAGCGCGGTGAGCACCGGGGCAGCTTCGTGACGTGGTTGTGGTTGCAGGAGGCCGGCATCACACGGCGCCGAACGAATTTAGCCGCGCGTCAGTTCCAGAACGGATAAATATAGCGCAGTAGCCGGAGATGCCGTGGAGGCAAGTGGCGGCGCGTCGATAACCACTGTTTACACATCGTCGGCCGACCCTGCCGCCTCCCGCTCCGTCCACACCTATAGGTATGTATGATGAAGATCTGACCACATGTGTAGAACTAGCTGTAACAATAAGTGGCTGATAATGTGCGCGGGTGTGTGCGCGGACAAAAAGATGCGTGTGAGCATCAAGTCTAGCTATTCTGATGTTAGGTATACGGAAGCCACCCCAGACGGGTGTTTTGATTTGATCTAGACAAATTTTATGTATCTATAAAATGATCGGCTCGTTTCATTGAAGGAATACGAAATCTCTTAAAGTTGACTTAAGGTAAGGATAGAGTTTTACCTATTATTTTCTATTTCAATGTATTACACCTTATTTTCAGATGCACCTCACTCGCACTAATATTATAAACGTGAAACGCGTGTACCTATCTATGGATACATGTATGGACGGGTATGGATGTTTCTTACTCTTTCACGCCAAAACGGTTTGACGGATTCTAATGAAATTTGGCACACAGATAGTTTATAACCTGGATTAACATATTATAAAAAAAAAACTTAATTAGGCTTAACTTTTAATTAGGCAGATAATTACTTAATTATGAGTAAGAATAAGTAATTACGAAAGTGCATATCTAGGTATATTACCTTACCATGCTTCAGTTTAAAAATACAAAGCGTTTGAAAATCTTATTTAAGGACGGAAATGGATGATTTCACTAAAATCGAACAAATAAATATGGAAATATTCAAGTTTCAACTTTTATAAACTTGTATTGATCCACCCAAGGGACTTATGTGATATTACTTACGTACGAAGAATTAACCAAAATAAGTTGAAATATTAATGTAATTATGGATTTAACTAGCACCTATACTCTACTGCCTTGCGTATGCAAGTATTCGTTAAGAATAGTATATTCTTATTGAATTGGATTGTACCTATTATCCTTCAAAATAAGGTTCCTTTTTGATCATCTCATGATTTCCTCCGACCTAAACACATATAAAAGCTTTGTCTGGATCAGTAGGTACTGACAGGTTGTCCGTCTTCCATTACACTGATTTCTCTTCTTACGGAATTTGATTATAACTGGGATTCTTTAAAAAATATATGTACTTATAGATAACTATAAAAAATAGGTAAGTATTAATGTTCATCTTACTGGTCTATCTCGTACTTAGAAATAGATTTTCTCGTAAAAAGGGTAACTCTGTTTTATAAAGTTAGGTTTAAATCCGAATGTTTCGATTAGTAACGACCGCTTTAGCCTAGTTGGTAGTGACCCTGCCTACGAAGCAAGAGGTCCTGGGTTCGAATCCCGGTAAGGGCATTTATTTGTGTGATGAGCACGAATATTTGTTCCTGAGTTATGGATGTTTTCTATGTATTTAAGTATTTATTTATCTATATAAGTATGTTTATCGTCGTCTAGTACCCATAGTACTTGACAAGCTTTGCTTAGTTTGGGACTAGGTCGATTTGTGTAAGATTGTCCCCTAATATTTATTATTTTATTATTTTAGTTAGAACATAACTGCTCAAGTTGACATGTTGACACGAGTTTCTTGAAAATTTATGGGTCAAATTGTATGATTGAATTTTCAAATAATAAGCACTGCTTTAAGATTCATTTTAATCCAGAAAATCAACCAGGAAAAGCTTTTTATGTGAATGTATATAACTCCGAGTTGGTGTGACCCATGGCACTTAGTAGTTCTCATGAAATATTCACAATAGGCTGAATAGGTACCTACCTAACTCGGTCAATCTATCTTGAACTCATCCTGTCATCTAAACAAGAAAGACAGTTTTGCTGATTCGTGAAATTCGAGCCGATAAAGCTCAAGACAGTCTAAACAAATGCATTTAACGAATTCTGAGACAAGTTAACGTGTTCCACGATCCCTTACCAATTATCCAACATACAACAGATACATTGTCAGGGTTGAATTTATTGTTTACAAATGTTAAATCTTGGAAGTGATAAAAACTTTGTGTAGACAGAGTAGGCAGAACCCGTTGTTGCTCTGTCAGCTTAGCTAAACAACAAAGCGGAGTTGACCATATGGTGACCAAGTGCCGGGAACTACACTAAACATTTTTTTAGGGGGCATGCTATCGTTGGGGGGCAAAGGTTCTTCATTATTCTCGTGTTATAGGGTCCATTGAAAAATGTACAAAATAAATCTTTATGCTGACTTATTATGCGTCACAAAGTTCTGTTTAAGTTTTTTAGAATAAATCAGGCTTTTGTCAAAAAATATGAAAACCTCCATAGCTGACGGTTCTCAATAGTAATTAATTGCATAAATTGCCTTGTCATGAAATTAATATATACTTATCTTTAAATACAAAATTAATTAGTGGAATTATATATATATATATATATATATATATATATATATATATATATATAATTCCACTGTACGTTTGTTTGTCACTGAACTCCTCCTAAACGGCTGGACCGATTTGAATGATTTTTTTTGTATGCGTTTGGGTGGCGCCCTGGATGGTTTAGATTCACAAATCAGCCCGGCAGATGGTGCTGCAGTCAGTATCTAGGTTCATGCAGGACAACGTCTGTCGGGTCTGCTAGTGTATAGTCGGGGTAAGAAAAAGTTCGCCAGTTTTCGACCTTAACTCGTTGACATAGAGTCGAAAAGTGACGAACCTTTTCTTACCCAGACTATACATAATATATATAAAATCACATCGGCCCTAACATTATAAGTGAGTCAAAATTCGCTTGCAAGATTTAAAAAATATATCATGAAGTTAATAAAAAAAAACTTGTAATAATATTGACGACTATTTTTTTTTGAAGATGCTATTGATTGACAATTAGAAATTTAGAACAGGAAATAAATCTGCGTCAGGTCCAAGAAATTCAAACCTTTAAATGGCTATCCACTTATTTTTTGTTGTTTGTCAGTCGTTTGCCGAAAAATTTTTTTTGGAATGGAATAGGAAGTTCAAATAAGTAAGCGGTCTTTTCATTTTCGTACAACTTTCTACCGATTAAATAAGTCGCTAAAGCCAAACTTCCAAGTTAACCTGTCCGCTGGTGTAGTTACTTAGTTTTAACTTTCAATTAACAATACATGTACTTATCGGGTCACATCAGCCCGGTACATATATGGATAATTGACGAGGTAAACTAATTCCGGCAGCAACACTTGTAATCGACACAATTCTTCTACGATATAATTTTTGGATTGAATATACTTAATGGGTACTTTTCGGCATTATGCTCGGTCGGTCGGTATCTACTTCAAAAAATCCTATTTTCCTCCGATCTACCGTCACCCTGCTACGGACAGGAAATGCGACCTTATTCGTTGAAAACGCTAAATGTCGATGAAAACTCGAATGAAATAATACTTATTCAGTATTTTTAATTTAATTTTAAAAAGCAAACAGGTAGTAGCTTAACAGTACTTAGTTACATTTTTGTCGCAGGTTTGACGGAAAAAGAAGACTACGGGAGGCGAGAAGCAGGGGTAAACAGTACTAGAACGAACATCGTTATGGATCAGTGTGAAGTGCTGGAATGTGTTAAAGTTTCAGTGGACCTCGAAAATTGACCAGTGAGACACGTATGCAGCTCTATTAGAGTGAACTAAGTACTTATTTTATAAATAGCGGTATGTGAAGTCTCTAATTCCGTAGAGATATTATTCATAGTGCCCGGAGGTTTTAGCACGTTAGGGAGTAATTTATATTCGTTCACCAGTGGACTTATAATATAAGGTAGAAAATGGCTAAATTGTATTCGGGCATCACGTTCACTAAGATAAATATTGTTTCGCGGATTAGTGTAAATGGTATTTAATAGTACATCTTCAACGTTAGCAAGCTTCTCTGATACTTGTTCTAGTCTACTGATTTGTCTTTTCTGTGTAATTTTTGAATCATTGGTTGTATTAAATTTGTATGTATTTATGAACTCACTTTAAGAAGTAATAAAATATTGGTCAAGAAAAGTCAGCACTGCACATCCTATAGGAAATAAGAATAGGTAGAAATATTTTTGGCTTTAATATTTGAAATATTTTATTTAAATATAGGTATTTAGTTGGGTAAGATTTACAGTATTGTACTCGTACGGGCATGTCAGAGTGGCAAAACTGTTGTAAAATATTGCTTAGGCTGAGTTTCTATTAAGAGGCTGCAAAAATACCAAGTTTTCCCTACAGAGCGGTACAAATTCCACATATTTTATTTACAGAAAAACAAACCAACGATTTCTATTTGTTTTTCTCCTCATTATGATTTTAAAACAAGCAATAGATACGAAATTAAATTAAATTATCTGGTACAGCCAAGGTCATAAATATAATATGTATGTTACAAAGACTTCAAAAATCTACCTATATATTACTTTTACGCCACTAACAGTAAGGTCGGTGTATTTGACGCTATGGCTGTATGGATATTTACGCCCTCGACTGTACCTTCAACGATCAAGTACCTGCCTATAGTGGAAAAAATATATTTATTAAGTCAACAGCCACTTATCGGTATCGCATACTCTTCACAGGTAACCTCAAGAACAGCTAAGATGGTACAAGTTGTAAATGACGATAAGAAAAACTTAAGGAACGAAAATCTTTGAAAGGGCTCATATTAAAATGGTAATTATAGAATACCTAGTGTAATCATCCAAACTAAGTAGATCTATTCCATTATTTTATTATTTGAGATAAATACTGTGACGAAGCAGTTTTGAGTCTACGTATACGTATATGAACACGGGCCTAAGACACTACATGTTTCTCTATAATAATATTGTCTTCTTTAGAAATAACACAAATAATAAAAAATCGTGATCGAAAATCAAAATAAACTTCCAAATAGAGGGTGTTATACTTAACTATGTTTTTCGATTAATTCTCCACACCTACCCTCTTTAGTTTTAGTTTTTAGTTTTAGTTTGTCGAAGAAAAATTTAGTCAAATGAAAGCCTTAACACGTTTGCTGCGGCAATTAGTTTAATTTGCAATTAACCATACGTGTATCGGGTCACATTGATCCGATACCGCAGTAAACGTTGAAATTCGGTCCTTATCGCCATTTAGATACTTACAAAAAAGGAATTGAATCGAGAAAGGTAAGAGTGCTATAAATCATATTATATTCAGCAAGTGGGTAGAATATTTTTTGTAGAAAATACAAACCTAAAACATATTTTAATGATAAAAGCCGCAAAATGTACATTGTTGCAGCCGCGTCGTAGGTACAACTTGCAAGGTATTATTTATCAAGTTTAAAGTGACAAGTTACAGTTTAAGGCAGTTCCAGTGAGATACCTATCTCTCGTTGGGAGCAAAGTGCTTTCCTTTCGGTCTCCAGCTGTAAGTAATTAATTAAGTCAACCCATAATTATTAAAATTATCATAAAGTAGTCAAATAGAGTAAGTAGTTGAATAATTCATGCCTGAATATCAATAAAATAATAAAATATAGTGTCATACATAGTACTTACATAAGGTTTTAAGAAGCATAACAGGAAAAACCTAAAAGTTTAATTATGACATACATATAAATAGTTCGTTAATTAAGTGCAATATTGAATGATTGTATTTGGTATACCTACGTAGATACGAGGGTTACCTATCAAAATTTAGAATTATTTTTTTCCGAATATTTAAAATCCCGAATGCTTCATTTATCCGAATGCATTTTTTTCTGAAACTGTAAATATTTCAGGATTTTTATAAAACAACCCTAACCTAACCTAAAGTGTTCTACACGATGGTCCTGAAATAAATCCTGAAATATTTACAGTTTCAGAAAAAAAATGCTTTCGGACAAATGAAGTTTTCGGGATTCTAAACCTTCGGAAATAAAATTTTCTAAACATCGATAGGATCCCAGATACGAGTACCAATACTATCTTATAGACAAAAGACGTCATAAAAATCCAACGTAACGTAATTCAGACGTTGAATACTTTGTACTATTCCATGTTATTACCGATGACTGTACGTACATCCATAACAGGTTCATATAAAGGCATTCAAGGCGACGATTACGTACAATTTGTAGATTTTGAAGAATTATCTTGTGGAGTAATTCATATACCTACTTACAATTATATTGGTATCCTATCATTTCGATAATAAAAAATAATTTGACTTCATAATCCAGTACATATCAAGAATTATCGATCTCATTTTCAGTTTCTGTAAAATCGCTAGACAAACCTTTAAATTAAAATGTACAATACAGGGTGAAATCTAAATGGTGATATAAAATTAGAGTTTCTTACGTTAATGCTGGACGACAATTGCATTTAAAATGAATCTGATAAAATTTAGGATGTTCATACTTAAGTGAAACGAAATCACAAACTCAATGTATGGACACCTCAAATTAAAAAGACTAATTAAAACAAATGAGTTAGTGTATTATATTGTCCAGCATTAACTGAGTAAGAAACACTAATTTGTGTCACCATTTAGATTTCATTCTGTATAAAATTGGAGGCACCTGTTTAGTTCAGCTTATTAGAGTAACCCGGCGCCACATATATTACAAATGTTTCAACACATATTTGAACACATATTTGATCTATGGTTGATTGTATGGTTGTTCTATTGAACAAATAAGCAAATGCCGGTGCTACACATGTGATCAAATAAATGTGTTCAAACATTTGTGCTATATGTGGCGCCGGGGTTACACACGTCATATTACGATTTTTCAACAATATAGGCACTATAGGTAACGCCATCAGAGTTGAGGCGAATGATTACACACACATCTGCATAAAGTACTGATTGCAAAAAAGGTAGTGAATGAATGAAACGAGTGAGTGAGTGAAAATGCGAGTTGTATGATCTTATGATGAAATACTTACGCAATACTATGCATATTATAATTTTTCTTTTTTCATATACTTAACCTATTTTTGAAATAAAACAATTTGAAACTGTTAAGAAATATCCGCAAAGAAAAAATCGGTATTTTATAAATAGCGAAAAATATGCTTATCTGGTTAAATAAAATAGATGAGAATATTTTAATTTCTGTTTTGTTTGAACTATGTAGATGTATTTTCCTAAATTATACAACGAAATAGGTTGAAGAAATTTTTAGTCAATCTTGTAATTCTATATTGAGTCTGTTGAACTTGCTATCGGTACGAATAAATGTCAAAATCCCGCTGTCATTACATGGCGTGTTGTTGTGTGCGTGACCTCAACTCTGATGGCGTTACCTATACGTCGGTCTAAATAGTTCTATAATAGACCCATATTTTTTTTGAGAAATAGAAAACAAACCTGCCAGTAAAACAGTTAATGTTGATCTTTATAATAGGTCTATATTTTGTATCCCACCTTTTCGAAAACCAATTCGTCACTACTTTGAAAAAATCTCGTATCTCAAATCAATATGTGTACGAGCTTTTTTCAAAGTAATGACGAATTATTGGTTCATTAATAAGTGCAAGCAAAGCGAGTCTTTTCGTCAAGAGACTTTCACAGGGCAGGGGAGCAGTAATGGAATTTAAATTTGGAACATGAAATATTTTATTAGTGTACTACATACCCGCGTCCGACCAAAGACATGAAAACTGATAATTTGAATAAACTTGAATAAAGTTACTGGTAGGTATACAATGAGTAAACTGACCCGCGAATGTGCACTTTCTGAATTAAAATAAACCTCCGCAATTTTTGTTCTAGTACCTACTTAGAATTATTAAAAAAAAACGCAAGAAATGAGTTCGTCGAGTAGCGGACATACAATTAACACCTGAAAGAATGTGTTAGAACATCTGTAATCAAATCAGCTAAATCGCGAAAAAAAAAATTTTTTTTTCTCTTATAGAACACATAAAAAGAGAGTGTAGGTATCACTCGGCCGCTAAATATTTTTTCTTCAGGCGGCGTAAGTACTTTGAATCCCTCGTTGCGCAGTCGATTCGACTTTAGAATCCCAGGCTGCGATTAGGATAATACCAAGGATGATATAGACTGGATTGGCAGTCGCCATAGTACGGATCGGCCGCGGTTTTTGTAGTTCGATTTTTAAATCTAGATGGCGCTGAAATATAGCCAGAGGCTTTGAAGGCAAAACAATAAGACACAGATGTTTCATATAACTACAAATGTATTATTTTTCAAAAATATTGCATATTAATACATTTGAATTGATATGAAATACTTATCTGTAGTCTTATTGTTTTGCCTTCAAAGCCTCTGGCTATATTTCAGCGCCATCTGGATTTAATAATCGAACTACAAAAACCGCGGCCGATCCGTACTATGGCGACTGCCAATCCAGTCTATATCATCCTTGATAATACTCAGTAATCCATTATTCTACTTTGGATTCAAAATAGTGCCCTGCCGTAAAAATAATTATATTCCTTTGATATAATCTACAATTTTGTCATTCGTAGTTAGGTCTATCCTGAAAGTAAATCTATTCTAAAACATTAGTGTGCACTTCAATGGAAGCGTAGCGGAGCAGAGATGTAGAGACAGGATCGGCCAAATCGCTTTAGTTGAAATCGTCACAATGCATTAACTCAATTGCTAAAATGAGTCTGATATAATTTGGGATGTTCATACTTTGTTGCATGAAATCACCTACTCAATGTATGGACACCTCAAATTTTATAAGACATTAACTGAGTAAGGAACACTACTTTTGGATCACCATTTTGATTACACCCTGTATAAAAACCTTCCGCTAAGGTTAGCTTATTTCTTTAATATATGCGACAGGAGACTGATAGCGGAAACGCTAGTAGAACTAAGTACACTTAAACTGCTGTATAGTATAAGGGCAGTCCTACTGACGTTTCAACCGCTATCAGCACCACACACACTGCGTTGAAAACATTAAGATTTCAGAAGTAAAATTATGAAGTCAAACTATCTTAATTATACACTTAAAATAATTTCCAATTTTCAAGAAATACTCGTACACCTGCATGTCGGTATACTGTATAAAAGTACCTAGAAGCTATTGACGAATATTTCACTGCATACAGGTAAATAAAATGTTATCCGAGTACATCGACGAGTTGCCAGATCAGTGGAAAAACTTGCATATTAATGGGTATGACTCGACATCAGTGATGGATGACTGGGCTACATACTATCGTTCGTATTCGTCAGAAATGTCTAGGTAGGTACCTCTAGCGGTAATCGCACCAGGCGAATCAGGCGTTACTTTGCGGAGGTTTTCAATGGTGGGAGATATCAATGAACTGAAAAAATTACTTTACTCACCCGCGACCTAAACTAATTGTTTCAGTTCCTTTCTAAGGGTTAATGTTCATAAGCTAGAACAAATTACGAGTTTGCGCCCACACAGCACATCATGCGTGGTCACTAGGATTTTTAGTTGACGGGCGTATCTACTAGGTATTAGGTACTCGATTTTGGTTGCATAATAGGACACGGTGTTTGAAACGCTTTACCCACCAACCATCTATTCATAGTCAGATTCGTCACAGAAGAGAGGATAGAGACATATCTACTGTGAATACGTACTGCCTCCATGATTTTAGTAAGCAATAATAATGTAATTTTTGACTTCGTCTAGGCATATTTACTTAATCATTGGCATAATGTCCCTCCAAGTTTTTAAAGAGATAATCACAAATATGAATAAAAATGCTGACCTTTTACTTTACCAGACGGAGTTTTCTTTACATAAAACTGACCCGTGTTTGTGTTTATAGTATCACTTCCCCCCAGCCCCAATATCAAAAATAAGCATAGTGTAGGTTCTCTACTTCCTTACACGTTTAGGTTTATACGTAGAACTTTATTTCTCAAAGAAATTATTACATTTCACTTAATGAGAACTTATATCTACTTGTACAATATTTATACCAGTGAGCTCCATGAGGCGCACACAAAAAAGAAAAAGAAAAAACAAAATTTAAACCCTTAATCTACATTATTATACCTTACATAAAATAAAACGTTTACGTACAGTCAACCAATTAGATTCCTAGGCCACTATCCATAGTACCATCTAATATATAAAAATCTCGTGTCACAGTGTTTGTTACCGAACTCCTCCGAAACGGCTTCGCTGATTTTTATTAAACTTATTTTTCTGTACTCAGTAGGTCTGAGAATAGGTCGTAGGCTATTTTTTGTATACCTACCCCTATTCTTCGCAGACGGAGTCGCGGACAACAGCTAGTATCAGTATATATGTAATCTTATTTGTCAACAACAATGCTCATTGAATGACGTAAAATGTCACAACAACAAGTTTATGTAGTGGCCTAGGAATCAAATTGGTTGACTGTACCTACCTAATACATTGAATTATTGTCCCATAGTGTTTTGTTTAAGAAGGTTCACGTCACTGATTTATTTTCAGTGTTGTAATTCGTCACTGAACAACAGGAGTGACTTTAAAAACTTTCAAAACTAAAATATTTTTTTCCAAATTTCCGCGGAGCATTCAAGGCGGTCAAAATATCAGAACATGACCGTATTATCAATCGTGCTACCTAGGTACGTGCATGTTCAGATATTTTGAGCACCTTGACTGCTCCGATGTTTATGATGGCGACTACTTATCATTTTGTTCTTTATTATATAAGGTAAACCACCCTATTGTTAGCAACCGAATACGGTAAAAATATGTTGAAGTCGGATGTCAATAAATTAAGTAGAAATACTCGTGGTTTACTTCAGGGGCTCCGAAACTGTGCGGCAGTCGGCTATCTCAGAGGTGTCACAAAACGATACGCTCAAAGGGGATTTTGAAATCACATCTTTGAAAAACCATTCGAGAAAAATGAAAATCTGTCAATATACTGAAAACTAAGGCTCAAAAGAATACTAATTGAAAAATAAAGCTAACTTTCTACTTTACTCGTATTAGAAACTCGACACCATTTTTCACCATTTTCGAATAGTGTTTTCATAGTGTGATTTTCAAAAATCGGTCGGAAAGGTAGCTGACCTGCGATTCTAGACATTGCACACAGATATTTTCTGTCGTAAGAGCGACACATATAAAAGTACAGTCAGCAGCAGAAGTGGATAAGCAGTTGTGGAGCTCCAAATGATCTACGCACGACTCTATTGCTAAGGTAAGAGGGTGGGTAGGTCATTTTGAGCTTAACCACCGCTCCACCACTTTTGCTGCTAACTGTTCAACCTGTGAAGGGTGTAGCCATATAAAAAGAATAAAAACCTTTGGTTTATCTTATAGTAGTATATAATCATCTCAAGGTCGGCTTTGAATTTGGCGTTATTTTAGTCCAGTTTACAGTGCCACCTCCAGTATCTATAATTTATCGTTCAGTTTTTTCAATAAATACTTTTTTGACTCAATTATAGCTACCTTAAAACCATGTGTATACCTATCCATTTCCGTGTAAAAAAAATAAACATTGTACATTTTCACGATTTGTGTAGAGGCGAAAAGTCGATCAGAAGTATGTTTGTTTCTTCTAAAAGACCGATAATAATAGTGCCCTTCCAATGAACCTACATATTTATTACTGTCTTTAAAATTTCTTCCTATTTATAATTGTCCAGATATACAATATAACTAAAATTTAAGAGATAACTTTCTGTTTGATGTTATTAAGGCTTACTTTAAATATATCCCTCTATGATTCTGAAATAGTCAAATAAATACAAAATTAATGTGTAAGAGAAAATTGATCAATCCATTATATTGGACTACCTACTTAAGTTGGCTTTTGACTTTGTGATAATTATCGTAAATGTGTGTACATAAATGTATTTAAACAATAAATGTTTATTTGTCTTTAGTATGTTCTCGATTATTTTTATTGTACCCGAATGCCTACTGTAACCATTAAATTAAGCACACACGACAGTCACCCTTGTTAAGTACGCCAATCATTATAGTCAACTTCGTTAATCTCTAATCCGTTACTAAAAAAGTTAACTTCGTTAAACGTTACATTCCGAAAGATTTAACGCAAGTTAACGCTAATTGTTAAAAATTGTGGTTTCCATTAGCCTTAGAAGGCTGAAATTTTGCATAAAATAATGACGGATTTGTTGAAATTCCCACGTGATAGCGAATAACCGCGATTTATATATTCACTAACTGATACCGATGACGATAATGATGGATGATTGGATGTTGCCGTGGCCGGATTTTCGTTTAATTAATTGAAAGAGTTTTCATCAGCTTTACCACAAATAGGAATTCTGCGCGGACGACGTCGCGGGCAAAAGCTAGTCTAGTCACACACTCGTCACTTGAAGCGCCGGCGCTAAGTAATAAAATGATCAAACGAATCACATGAATCGAATTTCTTCGCAGTTTTCTCACTCACACATAACTAGTGCGGTCTTTTTGTAATTAGTAGGCACTGGAGTAACGATTAACGGACTTGAAGTGTAACGGAAGTTAACGTTAACAGTTTACAGTTTTTAAAGTTAACTTAAAAGTTAATCCGTTACTCGAAATGTTAACTTCGTTAAATAACGATTAGGTAGCGGATTTACGAGTTAATGCCCACCTATGCTTGTATACTGTATTTACTTAGGTATGTAAGACCGTAGAAAATTGCTGTAATGAAGAATTAAACATGTACTTAATCGTATGGTTATGCTTCTTGTAGACGTCTAATAAACCGCCGAACGAACACAGAATTCATGGAATAAATACAGATATGTATGTATCTACACTTTTCAGAACTTAAAATAAAAATGGTTTCTTTATAAAACATCAACCTTGTCTTTATTCAAAATGCACAACCATTTGATATTTTATTCGAATGTGTGTGTGGTAAAATGTCTCAGAAAATCACGAAGTGATTCTTCATAAGGCATTGACAAGTGGCACTTGTAGCTTGATTTAGACCTCGCATTCCAAGGTTAACAAAAAATTTCAAGAGCTCATTCAAGGAGCACGATAGATTGGTCACAACAATGAATAAGATATGACCACCAAAAGCTGAGACCCTCGTATCTAGCTTATTTTGATTTATGCCTGAGGCAATAATGCGTAGTCAGGGCTCTACATGTTTGGTTGAAGGTACCTGAGTGTTGACAACTTCAGTTGACATGCCGCCACCCGCGCGGAGCTCATAATATTGAAAATATGTTTTAGTATCAGAATTGCGTCGCGATGACCGTCAATCATGCATCTAGCAAGTCTAGCAACTCGATAATACCGGCTCTAGCATCTTTGCCATATTTACCTAAAATTACATTCATCAAAATTGTTTCATACTTAATTTTAAAGAGTGAATAATTAGCACTGTAGTTTTAAGATAAATATTGGAAACGTCATCTACGTCTAATATATAAAAATCTCGTGTCACGGTGTTTGTTATCGAACTCCTCCGAAACGGCTTGACCGATTTTTATGTTTATTTCTCTCTATTTTCAGTAGGTCGTAGGTTATTTTTTATACCCCTATTCTTCGCAGACGTAGTCGCGGGTAACAGCTAGTGTTCCAATAATTTCACTGACTGTCTTACTATTCCCGTCGGAACGCAGCCTAAGTGCTATTTTCTGGTGGCAGTATCAGACCGTAAGATGGGTAGTAAGTAGCGATCTGGACAGACTCTGTGGAAGACTCTACCACCCGATATCTAGGAAGGTAAAGTTGGCACAGTTGACAACATATAAACTGTTTGGGTATAATACTGTGGGTTTAATCATAGCTACGCTATTTGCTCAGGTAACCGTGTAATATTGTATAGTCGGGGTAAAAAAAGGTTCGTCACATTTCGACACTATGTCAACGAATTAAGGTCGAAAAATGACGAACCTTTTCTTACCCCGCCTATACTCTAATTGGTTATTAGTATGATGTTCAAAATCCACTAGTGGGTAAATAATTTACTTTGTATTATATATTTCCTTTAATTTAGGATCCATAGTCTACGATTGGAATGGTTACTCTCAAAACATAATTTCTCAAAATCCATACTAATATTATAAACGCTAAAGTGCGTCTGTCTGTTAGCTCTTCATACTAAAATCGCTGAGCCGATTTACATGAAATTTGGTATGGAGATAGTACTTATGATATGACTCATAAGTTACGAGTACCTATATAATACCGTGCATTTTGCGTTTAGAGCATTTTGCGTTTAGGTCAATTTGCGTTTAGGTCATTTTGCGACGGGGGGTGTCGTAATTTTGACATACCTAAGCTACACACGTATCGTTTTCTATACCAATCATACTCCAACGTAAATAAATTATGTCATCGCCAAATTTGTAAAAACTAAAGAAACTGGTTCTTAAGTAGGTAAATCCTATCCTACTAATATTATAAACGCGAAAGTTTGTAAGAATGTATGTATGTATGGATGGATGTTTGTTACTCTTTCACGCTAAAACGGTTTGACGGATTCTGATGAAATTTGGCACACAGATAGTTTATCATCCGGATTAACATATAGGATACTTTTTATCCCGGAAAATTGCATAGTTCCCGAGGGATAGCGATAAACGAATTCTTCGCAGGAATGCCAAAACCGCTAGAGTTACACATATGTAATGTATGATGGAAATGTTTATCTTAAATAGTCCTACAAAAAAAACCCACCACAGTATATATCTTTCGAAATTCCCACGGGATAGGGAAATATCTAAACTTTCTTTGTTTTTTTGTTTATAGCAGAATCTCTGAAACTATTGAACCAATTTTAAATTTTTTTTCACCATTAGTAAGTTACACTGTTCTTGATTGACATAAGTTACTTTTTATGCGGGAAAATTCAAAATTCCCACGGGATAGAAATAAATTATTTCAATTTCGTAGCTGATTTTAATAATTCTTACATATTATGTGATATGAATATCCCCGATTAACAAAAGCTACTTTTTTTCGGGTAAATACAAAATTCCCACGGGAAAGAAAAAACTGAATTCAACTTCAGGGCTGATTTTGAAAATTCTTTCAACAATAGAAAGCTACAACTATTCCTGATTGGTAAAGACTACTCTTCTTCGGGAAAGTGAAAATTCCCGTGGGATAGAAATAAGTGAATTCAACTTCGGGGATGATTTAAAAAAATCTTTTACCAATAGTAAACTACAGTATCCCTTATTTACATAGGGTACTTTTTCCGGGATAATAAAATATTCCCGCGGGATAGAAATAAGTAAATTCAACATCGGCACTGATTTTAAAAATTCTTTCATATGATATGATATGACTATCCCCAATTGACATAGGCTACTTTTTCTTCAGGAAAATGCAAAATTCCCACGGGATAGAAAAAACTGAATTCAACTTCGGGGCTGATTTTGAAAATTCTTTCACCAATAGAAAGCTACACTATTACTGATTGGTATAGACTACTCTTCTTCGGGAAAAAGCAAAATTCCCGCAGGATAGAAGTAAGTCAATCCAAATTTGTGGCTCATTTAAAAAATTCTTTCACTAATAGTATGCTACAGTATCCCTGATTGACACAGGTTACTTTTCTACGGGAAAATACTAAATTCCCACGGGATAGAAATAAGTGAATTGAATATAAGGGCTAATTGTTAAAATGATTTACTAATAATAAAAAGCTACGATGTCTCTGATTTTCAAAAAAGGTCCAAAAAGGAATTTCTATCCCGCGGAAACTTTACTTTGCACTTTCCGGGATAAAGAAAAGCCTGTTTCAATCAGGCACAGGCCTCCTCCCAGAACGAGAGGACTTGGGCAGTAAGATTTGGGAACTTCACACCCACCAATTTCTTCTCAGGTGTGTGCAGCTTTCCTCGCGATGTTTTCCTTCAATATAAAGCTCATGGTAAACTTCAAACGTAATTTACCACATGAATTCGGAAAAACTCAGAGGTGCAAGCCTGGGCTCAAACTCACGACCCTTTGCTTAAGAGTCCATAGGTCTGACCACTAGGGCACCGCGGCTTAGCGGCTATAGAATTCACTTATTCCTATTCCACGGGAACTTTTCATTTTCCTGGCATTATCCTATGTGTTAATCCATGTAATAAACTACCTGTGTGCCAATTTTCATCCAAACAACTAACGTTATTGTCTTCGCGTACGAAGTCGCGGGCAAAAGCTAGTACTAAAATATAAATATGAACAGTATTTTTTACTCTTGGAAAAAATATGATAATGATGTGATCTTTGCAAAAACCTAAACCTAAAGATATGTACATGTCCCCGCTTATAGTTATTATGTTGATACTTGAACCTGCCCTAATTACAAGTCCTAGACATGGAAGACTTTTAAAAAGCGGCCAATATTTTCAGCGTTCTTTCAGCTTCGGGGAAACTAACTCCTTCACATTGCAGCAGTCGCTTTCATTGTGTGGAGTGATTATTTTGGCAGAGTAACCTACACGATGTATTATGAAGTAGCCTGCTCCGGTATCGGTCAGTGAACTAACACTGTGTTTATTGTTTTTCTACTATACCCATCCATGTTGTTATTGGCACAAAGCATATTTGTTTTACATGGTAACTCTTGTGCAATCAGGTGGGTACGATTATGTAATACAGTTGGCCTTGGCATACATAAATATACCTAACTATACGTGACCTAGTCGTGTGCATATTTCTACACGTAGTTTATTCTTTTGTATGTAAAGTGTATAGCCCTTTATATGGATAGTTTTGTGTAACACTTTAACACTTTCGCGCTAGTGTTGAAAGGTGTTTTTGTCAAATAACCAACGAAGCTACTAATAGAAATGGTATGAACGGTGAATGGTGAAATTTAACATTATGTTCAAAGTTCAGTCGTGTTGATGCAGTTCTTTGTCGCTGTAGATGTACCTATATTTAATAAAATATTACAAACCCCGATGGTAAGTATAATCGAAGCGATGCAAATAATCCTGTTGTTTATCCAATGCCCCTAATAGTCCTGGTGCTCAGAACGGTAAGCATCTGAGCGCAGTCATGTATCATACACATAAGAAAATAATCCGACAACCTAAGTAACGACCGTGCACTTCAATGTTTCAGGGAACTCCGTATTAAAGAATAAATTTATTGCCTTTAAAACTTTTAGTGGCAATATCAATGTTGAAATAAAAGTAAATCTGACTCAGAAACGAGTTGGGTATCGAAATATTTGGATAGCTATTGAAATGTTCAGCGATAAAATATTATGCTAAAAAGAGCAATACATAAATAAATTGTAAGACGATTTACAATTCGTAAAGTTTTAGCTGTTTTTAGTGAAATAAAGAGCAGGTAACCTGCAGAAACTTAGCTAAAATAGATACCTGATAGAGACTGGGTAGTAGACTTAGTTGACATATTTGAAAAAGCATATTATTAAAAGAAAATCATAAATAATTAAACCAAAATAAAAATCAAGTGTTAGTACAATAGAAATAAATTGGAAATATTATTTAGACTCTATATGATGGTTCCTAGAAACTAATTAAACTCGGTCTCACAATTCAACTTGTTAATGTGGGGGTAGGTATCTACGCTAACGAGTTTCTCCCTCGGATATATTTACAAATCAGCAAACTGGTGTGGCATTTGCTTTAATTGCGATAATTTTCTCTTTAAAGCCTCTCTCAAATTGTTGTTAATTAATTGACTTCACAAAAACTTAATTAAATACGCTTGTCTAAAACAGATACATAGGATCCCCTTTTCTCCCATAATCTTTTTTATCCGAATTTTGAAAGTCAGAAATTGATGTCCATAATATTTTTGCTCATAAAATATCGATGGTCATATTTTTTAAAGCATATCGCTTAATAGTTCTAGCTGCAATGATCCATAATCCTATTGATCATAACTTTAAAAGTCATAATATTGATATCAATAACATTTAACGGCATATCTTTGATTATTCACGAACATTTAAAGTAATAATTGTTTTCAGTCATAATTTTTCATTACCTAACTAAAATGCACTAAGCATATACTCGTACATCGACATCTATAACATCCAAAGGAATATCGATAATTATTCAGAAACATTGTAAGGCATATCGCTGGCAGCGAGCGAGCCAAGCGAGCGAGCAAGACCTTTCAGGGCAGAAGCGAATCGGACAGGTTAGGTTCAGAAGGCTAAGGCGGGAGCAAAGCATAGCGTAGCTCCCGCCTTAGCCTTCGATGTTAGGTATTTTTTATGACAGCACAGAAAAGAATAATATTATGAAATGTCATACAACCATGACATGACATTGAATGTTATTACAAAGTAATATTAGGCCTAATAATAATTATGACCTGTGAAAAAAGACCTTGCAATAATTATTATGACTGACTTTATTACCTTTAACATTATGAAGTGTGATGCTTCCATGACACTGAATGATTATGACTTTACTTATTTAGTCCTTACAATAATTATGACTTAAGAAAATCGTAACTCCAATTTATGTTGTTTAATATTATGACGAAGAAAAATTATGACAAAAAACGTTATGGGCTTGAAAATTCGGAACAAAAATTTTATGGGAGTCATTATAGACCCCATATACAATACATACATACATACATACGCTGAGAACCAGATAATTGTTGGGTTTCTCAAATGAAGGATAAGATCAGCATCAGCGCCATTAAAAGAATCTTTCTTCAATTCTGTCCAATCCTGAAACTCCTGAACTATCACAGGACATTTTGTTCGACGTTGCTCACTGGAATAGTAATAGTACGGCATGAAAGTACTAAAAAATAACAATTCAGGAAAAGTTGATGCTTAATAGTAGATTAACAAAAAAAACTACATTATGAACAATAGGGATAGGACCCATCACATTATTAACAAAACTAACCCTAGTAAGTGATAATAACAATTATTTGAATAGCCGCTGGGCAGAGCTTATATCGATCGGAACCGAACTTCTCTTGTTTTTATGACCATAACCCGAAGCATAACAGTGAGTGGCTACAGGCTACGGTGTACTTAAAGGGGACGTTAGAAGGGAAACCGGCAGCCAACATGGCGTCCACGCCCTTAAAATTACTCCCCTCCCTGAAACGCCTCGCCTGTCACAGCTGTCATTCCGAGTTTATTGGAGACGTCAATAGCTCGGTCAACAGTCATTAATATGAGACACATCGTACTTTTGTTGCGCTCACTATTGATTGCATGCCATGTATATACTAGCTAGAATGTCAAGGGAATCAATTCTCAACGAGTGGGCATGTGTAAGAAACGTTGATTGATAGTGATAGAACTCAGGGACTTTCTCAATCGGTATTGGTCTGATATTGGCTGTAGTCTTGTACAGAAGCATTAAGAATACTAGATTAACGATCTTGTGCTCGTTGCTTCGACATCTTTGCATAAATCCCCAACCCGTGAAAATATTTAAATGTCTGTCGTTGTTAGTTGTTTGTCTACATCAAAAAGGGAGTACTGTGCCAAATGCCAGCTTGATAAGTCCAGAGGTTTAGACTTGGCGTCAATAACTCGGCCAGAAAATCAATCAGATTTTTTTTTTACCTAGATAAGAAATTAATATTTCATTTGACAAACAGGCCCAGGACAATTTAAAAATATTGGCGATTTGACTCATTCTGACTTCAATGAAGTATTCGCCATATATTTATTGCTCTTTAGTACTAAAAAATGGCTAGAAGTTACTAGCAGAAATAAAACATTTTGCCAACACCACCGTTTTCAAAAATAAGCTTATCTTTCATTTATGCGACATAACCACACAAAAGTGTTATCTGAAATAGTTTAAAAGCACGATATCGGAGCTCGCCGCCGCGCCACCCGCAGTCTAGTCAGAAGCAATTTGATTTGACGGTTATCCTCACCTCCTACGTTTATATTGAAACTTAGATAAATATTTAGTTTATCGAGTCTAATTTGGCACGGAACTTGCCACCGCGCTACGAGATTGAATGCTGTATTTTTCATTTGTTACTGTACTTTTATTAAAACCATTGAGTGTTGGATTATGGATTTAGCGAATTAGGTACAGGCCATCTACTAAGTATTTAACTAGAAACATACCATAGATGTAGATTGTGATATCTTACTTCAGCTACAGGGTTTCTCGAGCCATGTTCCATGCTCGTAATTTATTGTACGTAAGTATATTAATAAAAAGGATGCGAAAATGTTTATTTAAAATCATATGCACCTATAATTATGTAGGTGGATTCCCATGCAGCGGCAAGTAATTATGTTTGGATTTTTGACAGCGCGTCCAAAATGAAGTGTGTTATTTTCAGGGTTTACGTAGGTATCTATGTAATTTTTTAGATGTTTTCCTGGTGATACGGTGAATCGGAAACGTAAGGCCACCGGGCGGGCTCGCCGCGGAGACGCTCCGGTTTACGTTCGGATCACAAACCACTTGTTAAGTAAATAAATACAGCGGGTCTAAAATAAACTTCCCTAATAATGCTTAGCTGGGAATGTGGGTGATTGAAAACAAAACACGCCGATAAGGTAGCTCATATTATTTTAATTTCCTATTATTAATTCAGACATACCTATTTCGTTTTATCATAATTTTGAGAAACTAGGTACAGTCAAGTGCAAAAATAAGTATCTATTCGAACCACTCAAAAATATGTTACTACGGCCTTATTGCGTCGGAATAAGAGTCTGTGGTACTTATTTTTGAAACTTTGAATAAGTTCATATTTTTACACTCTACTGTACCTACGTTAAATGAAAATGATCACAATTTTGTTATATAAAGAAGAATAATTCAATTAAGATTTTTCTGGAATATAGAAGCTTATTTACCAACAATTATTTATAACTCTTACGAGCGCAGCATTTTGTATGACAGAGAAAGAAATGAAAAAAAACATGATGTGTGGCACAACACTCGAGTCCATATGGGCTGTGTCTCGGGCTACCCTTTCTGGGGCCACTATTTTTGTAATGACAGTTTGCAGGCGGTCGAGTCGCGTCGGTGCTCGCAGACCGGCGAAAGCCGAGCGTTGATCGCCGAATGCCGAATGCAGAGCGTGGAGTTCCGAAGGCCGACGTCGACTGACAGATCCGAAAACGGGTGCGGCTCAGCCGTTTCAGGGAACACTAATTGTAGATTGAACTCGAACGAACACTGCATTATGTCTTCGAAAGTATACTTACTTTACGCTAGTAGTAGTTTACTCAAAAATAACATTCAAAAGTGGTGAAATTCTTTATATATACTGTACTACTTAGTATTTCGAATGTCGCCCAATTTTGCACAACTTACGAATGATATTTTCAGGTAATACATTCCCCATTTCGCCCAAAACGGAAATTTCTTAGCCAAAATACCCAAAATATTTAGTTGAGGTTCCAGTGACACGGATTAGACAATCAATTATTATCGTGATACTATTTTGAACTTGAAACTACCGTGAGACTCATTCATAATGAAATCTATGCGGATAACTCACGTCTTCAGGCTAATTTGTAACTCTCCTTCTTGGAGCTTGGAGCACACGCCACGGTGGCTGCTGCCAAACGCGCACTGCGCGCCACCGCTCTGCTCGCACGACTGCTCGACGAAACTGGCACACAACTACCCACGTTTTCATCGTCATTTTTATTGCCATTGTCAAATGTAGGGTAGCACACAACACTAACAACATCACCCTGTAAAGGCATGTTCACCCTCACTGTTACGTTACGCGACACTATTATTGATAATCTAGAAATCCACTTCAGTTTTATCACAATACTGCGATACACGTCAATACTTTTGTGATACGGATAGTGACGTGTAGGTATCGTGTGCGATAATCTTGATAGTTATTATTATTATTATTTTCCCTTTAATATCTTGATAGTTACTAGTTGTTCAAAGTAGCGTATTCTGTCATCAATGTCATTAATACATTTGTCATCCATCACAAACTATCCCTACTTGAACCATACATTTTGACTGATCAAACAAGAAAAAATACTGTTTTTTCCACAACAAATAGGAATTCCTCGTTATGGTTACTATGCTCTTCATTTACAAGAAAATAGTTCAAGTCTAATTATAACTGTTTTACTTGAACTGAACACAAATTAGACATCCGTGACAAATAGATGCGTCAGAAATAGCACGCTGACAGTCGAACAGGCGTCGATCTGTTCACATAATGGTCTCGCATTCCATTTTTCATGTTAACTTAAAAATAGTGCCACAGTTAATCTTGAGAAACGCAACGTTCCGTCTATTGTTACAAGATTACCGGATTTGAAAGGTTCCCCGCGAAACAATTAATTGCATTTACAAGATTTTATGTAACTCGCAATGTTTGCTTGTTTATTGGCTTGAGTCAAATCTTACAAGTTGAATTTCCAGTGATCGGATTGGTTTGGGATTTGGTCTGCATACTAATACATGCATTAAATGTCAATGCACGCGCAGTCAATAACAAGTACCAGACAGTAAAAAAAGGTTGTATTAGAAATTATTTTAGCTTAAAAATTGTTACCTATATTAGTAATTCATAGATTTAGACTGACGTAAATTTAACGTGGCGTTCAAATCATTTTCCTAATTATACCGTTCATGCTCAAACCAAGTGAAAATATACTTACATTATAAAGACGAATGATTCAAACATCTACGCGCTCTACATTATCCACGATACTAGTTCGTTTTTTACGTAGCGTGATATAAGACTATACCTAACAACATCGCAAAAGCCTATTCTGTTTTTTTAATTTTACGTGTCTATTTTGATACGAAAACCCTTGAAACGTTGATTAAGTATACTACGACCGACTGTGAATAGCTCTACATTTTGTATTTATTACATTATTTTTCATACTTTGCGCAGGTTTCTCGGAAAACACCTAACGTTTTAATCAATTTAGTATTCACTATCGACATCCTACAATATTGGTTTATTATTTTACCGGTTACCTACAGTGCGTGCTTACGCACCACATAATCAACGACAAAAGTAGATAAATCGATAGGTACCTTTAAACATTAACGTCGTGGTCAACACTGTATTCCACATTCGTTGTCGACTTTGCCATGGAGTTAGTTATTCAAATATTAATCCACAAAATGGAGTTCAGATTGTTTATCTGGTAATAATACCCCGCCGAGGCTGGGTCAGCGTGTATGTATAACCAGTGTCGAAAAAAACTAACGAGAGCAGAGTGAGTTAGTTCCAATAAATCGAATTTGAAAATATTTGTCAAAGGGTGGGCTTGGGGTATTTAAAGAACAATTAGTCGGCGGCTTCTCAGCCCTCAGGGCAAATATTTGCCTATTCCCGCCAACCCTCGTTTGGCCAGTGCCGCCCCAGGCGTTGTCTCTGCCGCCGCGCGCCCAGCGGTTGACAGAGGAATGTTTGCCCACTCTTCCCTTCCCTGTTCACTGGCGTATAGGTACAATTCCCCTAGTGACAAGGGCAATTAACTTAGTTTAGGTATTCGCAGGGTGATTGACGACTATATGAACAATGTATGGAAAGACCGTAATATAAGTTTAAAGCGCTGAATTATGTAAGTATTATTTAAGAAGAATATTTGAAATCAAATATCTATAAATTACTTTTCAATATTTCTATTTTTTATTTTATTAGTAGTTTATCCAATACGACGATGATACTTTAAAGAATTATCTACAGTTTCGAAAAATCGTTTGACAATACATGTGTTAGTATAAAACAGCAGAAGAGATTTATTTGTGTTGTGTTAATGCTAAGTGAGATTAAACGAAATTTTAGGATAGATGACATTCTTTATTCCTGCTAAATCACAGAGATTAGCAAATTGACAGTGTTTTGATTTCAATCCAAATAACATCGTGTTAGTTTGGACAAAATGCGATTTATTTACACATATCCAATTCAAATTCTATAACAAGACAGTTTCACCACTCTACTCACCACTTTAGATCTGGAAACATGGCTGCCAGAGGTAAAGAGCGATTTAATAAAAATAGCGTTCCGCCCCAAGTAGAAATTCTCGTAAAATTGTTTCCAATTTCCAATGCCGATAGAAATGAGTCAACGCATTAGCAGCTAAATAGATTCAGGTTACCAAAAACGCAATCAGATAATTAGTTAAATGAGCTCGTGTCCAGGGCGACCTGGCCACCGCGGCGCTCGTCGCCGGCGGTCCCGCCCGTACTTACAAAAATACCAGAATGTAATTAAATGTGGATAACTTGCGCTTTATAGACGGCTGCGCACGCGCTGCCCGTGTTTGTTTAGTTTGTTATAGACGTGTTTTTACGCAATCTGGAAGTCGTAAATCGTTTCACCAAATTATGTCGTTCTCAAGAGTGAAGGTGCAGACGTTTTCTGAAAAAGTATTTGAACATTTTGGTTGCTGGTGTCAGGAATCGTAACAATGATGACAATAACTCCCTGATCATACTTATCATGAACCCGATCACACACACACTCAAAAAGTTAACGAAAAATCTCAAAATCGCTAAGAGCTCGCACATGCTTACATGCAGGATTATTGCAGCTAGCTCACTGTTTATAAATGGTAATTATATCATTAATAGCAACCGGTAATTAATTGTCTTAAACATGGTGATTACTTTGAAAATCTAACACCCATAATACAAATACTAAAATACAGCATTGTATTGGCAACTCCACACTCAATAGAGAGTAACCAAAATTCCAAATGTGTTACTCAATGTTATTTCTCACGTTTTAAAGGCACCGCTGCCTCAAAAACAAATCATTGAATCAAGTTCACCATTTGCACAAAGGCAGCTTACAAAGATACCTACAGTATAGTATAAGTGAGCAACAATTGACAGTTTGCGTGGATGCCGGCGGCGTCGAAATTCGAAATTGAGTCTAAGGGTAATGTGGCAAATAATCCCGCTCGCGCTCCCGGCCGCCGCACAATACCGGGATCACTATAATCCGCAAAAACTAACAATAATGCATTACCAACTTACTATCTCCCACTATAACCCTCAATCTAAACAACAGTCAACTTTAAAAAGGGCGCAGCAGAGCTGTATACCGTTTTGAGATCAGCTCATCTACACATTGGAACTTTTTTACGGAGCCTGTGTTTGCGATTTAAACGTAACATTCTACGCATCCCATTTAATTCAATTTGTTAACAATAAGCAAGTATTTTATTTTATATTGTTGTTGGTGGTCTCTGCATTTTTGCAGGTAGGTGTTCTTCGACTTAGGGCTTTATTTTTCTTTATTTAATTTTTTCCGCGGGGCCCTAAAATCTGGACGCGTAAAATTAAAAAGAATGAAGCTTTTGTTTGAAAAAAAACAGTTGGTACGAAAAGCGTGATTTTTTCAAATGTTATTTCATATTCTGCACAAGTAAGCCGGATAATCAATATGATGTGATGACATTTGGGTAGCAAAGTAATTCTTGTAAATTCTTACGACCAACGGATGATTATGATGCTATGGGCTCGACAGCTCAAGGTAAATTAAAAATATTTTTTCGGATAGTAAGTATAGTTGAGGTTAAATTTATATTTTAGGACTAGATAGATTAGCACACAAATTAATTTTACTAAAGTTTTATAGTTGATAAATGAAAACGAATAAATTGCATCGACAGGAATACTTTTGACTAGCTGTTTTGGGCAGGCTATATAGCATGCAGAACAGATGGTTGGGGCTTGGGGCCCAAAAGTTCTCAAATGGAGACCACGGACTGGCAATTACTGGCAATCGCAGCGTGGGACGTCCACCAACGAGATGGACGGACGATTTGATAAAGGCCGCTGGTTCAATGTGGATGCAAGCCGCTTCCAACCGTAGTGATTGGGCATCAAAGAGGGAGGCCTATGTCCAGCAGTGGACGTCCTACAGCTGAAATGATGATCATGAGCTGTTGTCCGCAACATATTGTATGCCCTGCGGAATTTTGTTTTTAAGGTGATAAAAATAGCCTTATCCGAATTATAAGCCGAAAATAAGCCTACCGTTAGAGTTGCTAAATTGTCACTTTAAGGGGCTGTTTCACCACCCATTGATTAATTTTAACTGACGGATAAATGTGATGCCGTCTCCGTCTATTCGAACAAAACAAACAGAGACGGCATCACATTTATCCGTCAAATAAATTTGATCAATGGATGGTGAAACAGGGGGTAAGTCTAATATGCGTACCTACCTTAGTCTATCTACTGTCTATCTACTACGAAAACTTTTTACCGCCATGATTGTCTGAACTTTTTAACCGACTTCAAAAAAAGGAGGAGGTTCTCAATTCGGTTGTATGTTCTTTTTTTTTTTTTTAACGTGTGTTACCTCAGAACTCCGTCATTTATGAACCGATTTGGAAAATTCTTTCGTTGTTTGAAAGCATATGCTTCAAGGTTGGTCCCGTTGTTACCGGAATCCAGTTCTGATGATGGGATCTATGAGGAATTGAAGGAACTCTTCAAAAGTTCAAGGGAAATGTAAAGCGATTTTAGTATTTTCAGTGACAAATCGAGCATTTGCATTCATAAAGTGTCATTTGGTAAACTAGATCTGATGAAGAAGACCGCAGATGGCCAACGGAACTCCTCAACGGGTCAAATCTTGCAAGTTGAATTTGACTCACTTCCCGGTTTCTGATTGATTTCATATTTTACATGCATGTGTAAATCAGGTGACAATGCAATATTATTGTGACATGGAGCTAATCTGATGATGGAGTTGGAAGGTGGCCATAGAAACTCTGTAATAAAACAACACAACCCCGTCGAGTTTGGGTTCATTTGAAACGTCTTGACGAGCACTTTGATCCCAGATGGTAACCAGGGTCTGATGATGGAGCTGGAAGGTGGCCAAAGTTACTCCATAAAGTAACGGCACTTACCCCATCGAGTACGGACTCATTTGACTCGTCTCAACGAGTACTTTGGTCCTAGATGGTAACCAGGGTCTGACAATGAAGTTGGATGGTGACCATAAGAACTCCGTAGTAAAACGACATAACCCCATCAAGTTTGGTCTCGTTTGATTCGTCTTGATAAGTACTTTGGTAACCAGAGGCAAAAAGTACAGTCAGTAAAGAGTGCCAGTCCAGGCCATTAGCAACAACTAAAAAGAAAAAAATAAAAAATTTTAAATAAAAAATAAAACCGCCTTCAAAAAACACCCAAAAAAAACTTGGAAATAAAAAAAATTTAAATAAAAAATAAAACCTCCTTCAAAAAACCCCAAAAAAACATAAAATAATAATTGATTGAACCGACCACAATAAGCATGAAAATATCTTTCTACTAATCTGTTTGAAGTTGGTGCCTCAGCACGAGCCAGCAGGAGTGGACCTAGTAATCTAACTTACTTACATACCTATTATAGGGCTTCTACACTCCTGCTGGCTCGTGCTGAGGCACCAACTTCAAACAGATTAGTAGAAAGATATTTTCATGCTTATTGTGGTCGGTTCAATCAATTATTATTTTATGTTTTTTTGGGATTTTTTGAAGGAGGTTTTATTTTTTATTTAAATTTTTTTTATTAGATAATCACATCGGCATCACTCATAATTTGCCTTATTTAACGTTTAAACGACAAACAAGTGTGCATCGTCACTGAACAATAAAAAAATGCAAAAAATTAAACTGACATGTCATTTTGACACCATTCATCCCGTTCCGGACCTCCGGACCCGCGTTTTTTGCCCATATTTGCTGTCAAGTCACAACGATACTATATACGCAAAATACATCTGTAGGCAGCTACCAATACGACTCAAAAAAGAATAATTATTAGCAATAATAAGTTTGTAAACGTACTCGCCAACATGAAAGATTTTTCTCAGCAATATTTCTTAATGAATCCCTTACGGCACCATTCACGTCATCAGTTGAGTAAACAAAGACCTTCGTCAAATACGCGGCTTAATTTTCATCCAGTTTTGATAATTTCTTGCTACTGAGAGAGAGCATTTTAGTCGCTGCGTATTTTACCTTATCATTTATTACCAATTAAGTAAACTTGTCCGGTCCACAGGTGACCATAAGGCTGGCTCTTTCCTCGGTCAACGTATTGGCGTTGCCATACAACGAGGAAACGCAGCCAGCATTATGGGCACCCTGCCCATTAGCAACGATCTGGGAGACATTTGTAAATACAGGTTTTTAGGTTTAGATTAAGTTAATTTAAGTTTTTTTTTTTATTTTTGTGTTTTAAAATATGTTTCTGTAAATATGTATATTTTGTGTAAATAAATAAATATAATCAATACATCTTACCGATTAATTACCTAATAATTTCCTAGTATTAATAAGGCATTATGTGACAAACGATCTGTGTTTCAAATGGATACTTTTGACCATAGTAAACTAGGCTTCCTTTCAGTAAACGACTAATTAATCACAACTATTTAGATATATTGATATAATATCACATTGTTGTGGAGAGTCGCCGTGCTTCCGCGAGTTTCTTTTAGTTTTATGAATGAAAAAAAAATTGACTACTTGTCTGTTTTAATTTTCAATTGGAGCAAGCGTTAGCGCGACGTGGCCGCGTGGCGTCGCCCACGGCAGACAATAGGCGACAATGCGTGGATTAGTGCAGGTCCGCCCGCATTGTCGCCGCGCGCTCACGCAACGCTATCGCGCCGCGCCACGACCGCCACCCCTTTCCATCACCAATTCTACAGCGAACGGATCAGCATATTTTACATGCCTTTGTGGTGTTGTTAAATTGAGACTGGTATCTGTAAATTAACTAGGGATGAGACGGCTATTGAGTTAGAGATACTAACTTTTAATTTATTGCGGCGAAACAAATAAACATAGAAATGGATAATTATGTACGCGGGCGGTGTTCGCGGGAACTGTCCAAGTAAACTGTGTCGAGTGAAAAAATAGTTTAAACTTTCTTGCTATTGTGAGGTAGTATGTAGGTTTCCTTCACTTGGTCATTATTCGAGCGTTTTAACCCCCTCAGTTTCAGTTTTCATACAGTGAGTAGGTATGTTAATGACTTTGTGTGTCTATATCTATACACATCGGTAATCATAAAACAATAAACAATTATGTAGCTTTTTGGATATCCCAATAATAAGTAATATTCCAAAATGGACCGAATTAATTGGTTTCAAAGACAATTTTTATAACTAACCGCCATAGTCAGGACATCAATCAGTCAGGCAGTGATTACAAAAAAATATCGTTTTTTTATAATGGTGACCGCTTGCCTTGCCTAAAATTAAATCAACTTCTTCGAAATTAATATTGTTCACAGCGGATGTGGGTTTGCGTAAGTGTCATAAATTCAAAGTCGGAAACAGGATCTTGATTTCTGTGACTCCTGCGCATCAATCCGTCCTCGCCCGCTGGATCAAACGCCATGCGAATATGCCGCCTGCCAATGGCGACACCTGATTCAATATGCACGGGGGATTAAAGTGTCATCAAAGAGTTCACCAGGAGAATGACGAATTCATTTGAAAAATGGAATTTTCTTATAACTAATTAGTTATTGGTTATGTTTTGGTGTATAAGTAGTTACGTGGAATCAGTAGAGCCGTGCCGAAGAGGTAATACGGGGCTCTAAGGGTGCCTTTCCACCAGAGATGTGCTATGCAGCTAATGCTGCGAAGATGTGAAAGCTACGCTACGAAACTGTGTGACCGTTTCCACCAATGCTAAGCTATGTAGCTGTGCGAGGAAGATGCGCTATGTAGATGAGCAGCCGCGAGGCAGCTGTGCGAAGAAGATGCGCAGCTCGAGCTATCGACAGTGGCGCGCGGAGAGGCAGCGCGGTGAGGGGGAAGACTCGTTACCATCCATAGCAAGCATCCATAGCACGCATCCATAGCACGCATCCGTAGTACGAATCCATAGCACGCATCCGTAGCACGCATCCATAGCACGCATCCAGGGCACGCATCTTACCATATAAAAATCATAGCTAAGTTGTACCCGTTTCCACCAGTGCTATTCTATGTGGACCAATGAACGTAATTGGTGGGTATCAGACACATCCATAGCAACGTAGCGTAGCACATCTTTGGTGGAAGGCACCCTAATTGGGATTGTCGTTTCAAATTAATACCTAATGTTGAGTGCTGAATATTACCGGTGAAAATCGATGATTTTTTGTTGTATTTCCGCATAAGTACTTAATTAATTTCAAGTTTTTCTCATTAGAATTAGTATATCACTATACATTACATTACTATGCATTAAATCAATACCTATGTTCTTCATGATTAAAGCTCCAAGATTGACCTATTTTAACCAGGTAACCAGGTAATAGGAAGTCAAACGGCTGGCCGAAGACCGCGCGGAGTGGCGGTTACTCCACCGACAAGAGCACAGCACTTAAATTTAAGAAGAAAGATGAACGGTTTTGCGGTACCGTACCACGAACTCGTTCGAATACAAGTTAGAATATTACAACCGTCACCGCCACGGCACCGCCAGGCCTGCGCTGTTTGTGCGTTTGGAGCTTTAGAGACGGAAATTATAACATTTATAACTGTCATTGTTTTTTAAACAGCGCTGGAATGTAATGGCGCCTAAATGAATGAGGTACTTAATAAATAAGGTACAATGAGGATTTTCTGGCAGGTGGAATATCATAACTAATATTTTTCGGGACTTAGGTAATTACGAAAGTAACCAATTAAAGTACCTACTGAAATTAACTCTATGTACGTTTTGATCACATTGCAGCGACCTTGGTCATGAGTTGTGTTTAATAAAGAGTTTAATTTTAGTTCGAGATTTTCAGCAACACTTAACGCGGATACGGTGGGTGAAAAAAACACTTCACTGCTTCACCCAAATGTTATTTTCTGTATATAAGTACGGTTAAAAATATTTCTTGTAGGTACTTTAACTCAGTAGACAGTAGGAGAACGGGGACTATTAACTTAGTGACACCAATAATCGACACTGGATAATGTATTGAAAATAATCGTCATGATCCCAGAAAAAAATGTCGATTATTGGTGGCACTACGTTACAACTAAGTACCTACTATAAATGCACTGGAAAAATGGGTCATCCTCTTCGTGTGGGTCGTAATGAATGAAGATCATAAAATCAACCAATTTGAGTCCTAGTCCACCATTATGTAGAATCTTATCGTAGTAAATACTTTTGCCTATAACAATATGCTTATTGACTGACGTTAATTGACACAATGACAAGGTTCTATATCTATGGTGGCTCAGGACTTAAATTGATTGACTGTTGATAGTTTAGAACTTTTTTCAATGCCGTAAAGATGAAAACAGTCAAATTAATAATACTTTCTGGTATTACAGTTTTTCAATATTAGTAGAATGGAAACCCGTTCAAGAATATCCTCGGTGTCTCCCTTGTTACTACTTATTATACAAGCATGTTCGGCAGTGGCGGATTTACCAGCAGGCTGAGTAGACTGGAGCCATTTTTTTTGGGTAAGAAAAAAATTATTGGACACGGAGATTAGGTACACTAAACAATATTTTAGTACAAAACGGCAAAAATTTACCTAATAGCGGCAAATGTGCAAACCCGCCACTGTGTTTCGGAGAAAACTCGAAAAATAGATACCTACCTACAAATCGTGATTTCGTTACAATTACTCCTAACAAAAAAAAGTTTAATCTATTTAGGCTTTCCAAGAATACAAGGTACTAAGTATCATTTTTGTAAGTTCACCGTTCGCTCTAAATGCAGGATAACGCGAAGGAAACGTCGACAACTCCGTTCGTTCGTTCGTTCGTTCGTTGGACTGCGAACTTGCGCACTCGCACTTCAAAGGAGCCGAGTTAATTGAGCAACGCGGTGGAAATAAAAAACTGCCCGCTGCTCCCCTTCATGGTGTGATTGACGTCATCGCGCACAATTTATTATGACACTTCACTTTTTGCTTGTGTTCATAACGTGGTTACAGCTAAATTAAACGGGCTAAATTAAAACTCACACAAACACAAAATATCAACTGAACACTTTAGTTAAGAGTGATAATTACTTCCTTATTCTGTTATTTAAGTAAAAATCGTCTCATTCCAATATTGGCCTGAATATTTTTTCCCTCAAATTTGTACATTAATTCCTCTGCAAGTGTCAAGGCTGCAGAAATACTAAATCATTGTTTAGGCAGGTATGTAAGTATATTTGAAATGTGTTGCATACTTACTATTTTAAACTTAGTAGTTTTTGAGCATAAAAAATACTAAAGTACAGGTAAACATTTTTGATGGGTTTTTTCACTGAAACACGGTTTTAAAAGTGTAATGACGCTGCATGCGAAACTATCGCACCGTATTTGATTGTTACTTGCAGTTACTTATTGCGTTGAAGTATTTTAAATAAAAATGCACATCAAGAATACGTTATTTCTATTGCTAAATAAAAAACAAAAGTACAAACAAACAAAGTACAAAGTACCTACATACCTATAAGTAGTTGAAAATTCGAAGTAACTTCTTAAAACCTTCTTGTCAGTTTTTATTACTTACCTAAATACTTTGGGGCCATGTTTCATTTTTGAACTTTAAAATTTTCTGAAAATTCATCAAGTTTCCACAATACATATATTAAAAAGGTGATTGCTCTATTACTGATGTGATAAGTTGGAGTCGTTCGATTCGCTTCCTCCCTGTTCCCCGCCGGCCGGAGAGCAAACAGCTGCAATTTGGATTTAGCCTCCACGCCTAATTTCGGTGGGTAGACTTATTTTAACATTAAATACACACACAAATATCCCTTGTATAAACACATCGCCCCATAATACAGGCACCGCAGAAAGAAAAGCTTACTTGTTGAATGTCAAATTGTGCTCCTATTATTTGTGGGACAAGGCCGACTTTCCCGCGCCGACGCGCTTAAAGGATAATTGTATTGTTTTCCTTGCACACAATTTGTTATAGAACATCAGCCTCTAAACTTTTATTACTAGAGTAAACGGCTACACGTAAGTGAGCGTTCTTGGAGATAGCCCGTCGACTGTGTCCCTGCTGTTTAGGTTCACTGTGTTTGAATTTTAGTCATAATCATAACTAAACGTTTTGGGGTGTTACGGAAAAAACTCACGTAGAAGAATTCCGCTAAACGAACCACACATACGTCGTTTGAATGGTTCTCTGCCTTTTTGCAACTACATATTTTATATTTTCCCAACTGATTCATTTCCCAACTATTTTTTTTTCTGAAACTGTAAGTAAACTATTCAGGATTGTTATAAAAGTAACCTAACCTAACTTGTAGGGTTCTACGGGATAGTCCTGAGATATTATCTTGAATAGTTTACAGTTTCAGAAAAAAAACCAGTTGGGTAATGAAACAGTTGACAAATTAATCAGTTGGGAAACAAGGCAGGAGCCCCGATTGAACACGTCAAAATAAAATGGTCAAAAATATTCTTAGTTGTATTTTTTTTTGTTGCCATAAGTTTGGAGAAAAATGTGCGTTGTCCGATAGTGGTTTAAACTATGAGGTCGGGTTACGTCGGTACCGGATAACCTCAGCGCAGTGCAATGTGGCGAGCACATGGGGTAAGCCAATGTTTAACAACGTTTAGCCTCTAACGAGCCCTTACCGCTGCGCCGCTGCGGGCTTACACTGTTTACGTCTTGAAGACATTACAACATAATCACGGCTCTTAAGAAACGTCAATAGTTTGACACCGATTTAATACGTAATAAAAAAATATGTTGGTGGCTCTTAGTGGGCAACTTGAAAGTGCCTACCTATCTATATTTACTTGCTAATCTCATTTGTATCATTTGGATTTGTCTTCAGCACGTAAATATGTACTTTCATTGATGGATTTCTGCTTTGTTGTTATACGTATTGGTAAGGTAAATGTCCTAGTCTTTGATATGATATGCTAATAGGTGTACTATAACTAGAAGACACCCTGCTGTCACATCTAATGACATAAAATTAAAGATGGCAAATACTTGGACAATGACTAGTACTCAGATGTCTAATTTAAATATGTAGTCATCATGTAATTTAATTGCGAAGTCTAAATCCTTGATTTAATCTCCAGGAACGCTGATATTTCTCCAGAACTCGGTTAGCTTAAAATACAAACTAAACAGATCGGTGTCAGCCAGGCACTCTCGGGTCTTGACTCGTGTTTATTTGGACACATCTTTTCGATAAATAAAACAATATTTATTTTATGTATCTCCTGAGTCGATAACATTCAACATAGTGAAAGTGTTTTTAAAGTTTTGAAACAATCTTTAATTGAAGAAGGTTGTTTTAAATTAATGTGTTACTTAGGTTCATTTGGTAGAAAATGTTTGCAATACAAAAAGCCAATGAGTTCACTGATTGATTTTTCCGAATACAACTAAAGAATTTATTTTCTTAGACATAATATAGTACATATATTATCTACAGTTTCTAATTTTTACTGCAGATTAAAATAAATTCAGTAAGTACCTACACAATCATGCCAAGCTGAATGTAATAAAATTTATCACTAGCAACGTGAAGTAGCGATCCTAAGCCGCGGTTAAACTTAGTGCCGTTTGTTTGGTTAAGGCAAAGGCGTGTGACGCAGCCACCTCCGGGCGACGACGCACACCGCGAGCGGCGGCGGGAGCGGGTGCGGGTGCGGCCATAGGCGCGAGCGCCGGCGTCAAGTTCCTCTATACGCATAATGACATATCTACATAAATAGACACATACGTGAAATGCCACATACGCAAATTGACACATATGAAAAATGACCGCGGTGTAAAATGTATATCATGACAAATGTTCAGTATACATTATATTCCCAATTCCAATCGACACAAAACAGTGTCGAAGGAGCTCCGCTCACGCGGAGCTCTTACTTCTGCGTGCTTTGGCCCTTCGGGCCCATGCAAAACTAACATAACCTAAACCTAATAAGATTGGTCAATATGCGTATTATATATTGGGTGTTACGCGTTTTGGTCCTTCTGTGTTATTTTTTCCAATACATATTGGTCATTTTGCGTCTACACCGTCAAGTTTCAAGAGGGCGCGCTCAGTAGCAAGAGTGAGAAAGATTTACTCTTACATCTTACTACATCATCATCTTTATTACCTAGTTAAAAAGCTACATTTCATACTAGAGAATTTCCGCTGGCTATTCACAACAATGGTTCTTTAATACCAAGATCCCGTTGGTCACATTCATAGGTGGCACAAGACAGTATAAAAAATATTTGGCTTTTGCTGAGTTCTTTTGGTAATAAGCTCTACCATGGCGTCGTCGCTATTCTGATAGAAGTTAATAACAAAATACCTACTTGTACTTGAGTACATATATGATGTCATATCATACTAAGTACAAGTATTGTTGTGCGATGGCTTCTACAGGAAGTAAGACACGTATGAAAATAATGTCAAAGACTCTTTTAAACAAACTCCGGGTATTGAAATACTTGTTTCTTAGTTAAGTACATACGTATGATACATATCATGTACATGTAATCCGATGGCTTCTACAAGGATTAAGACACGTGTCAAACGAATGTCAAACACTTCTTTAAACAAATTCCGGGTGTTAAAAGATTCAATCTTTAATTCAGTTATTGCATTTTTTGTTTAAAGCAAGAAAGATAGAAAGAAAATACATTTATTTACAACAACACAAGACACATCATCATCGATATTTTACAAAACAGAAGACAACACGAAAGCTAAAGATAGAATGCGTCATTGCGGTTGCAAATCGGACACTGGCTCAGCATAATGCTGAGGCGTTTATAGCACCCCAGCGCTGATTTAGGAATAATCAGTTTCTAAAACTATTTCAAAACGAAGTGACATAAGAGAACAACTGTCCTGAACTAGCTCATTTGGTAACTATTGATCGCCACTTGTCAATCGCTTGAGCCACAGACCAAGCTCAGTATAAATCAGCAATTAGCCGCGACGACACTGCAACAACACTGCCACGTGCGCCGGCGCCGATGCAACCCTCGCGGCAGCTCTTAAGCCAATTTTTATCTACCTTATTCTAATCCGTACATGATCATGAGTCAGTACGTTTTTGTCATAAAATTGATTAGTAATAAATAGATCTGAAATATTTTTAAATTGTCAATTTTAAGCCGTGTAAAAAACTATAAAACATTTATTATGCAATCCAAATTTGAATGCCATTGAACACCATTAAACTGTACATTTTCACAGAAAATGTCGTAACATCGCATTTGCCTGACATCTTAGCAAATCATTATGCCACTTACCTTAGTATTACGATAATACTACCATGAACCATTTCTCAACTTATCATACACTGTAACTCGACGTATTCTACACGATTATAAGATCTTAAGGGTTATTCAACTACCATTCTTTAAATAGTAAAGGTACGCCAATGGTTATGAACTGGATTCAATACTCGTAAATCAACGAAATAAATCACAGGATTTATATTCGTGAACGTACCCGAACTCCCTATTTTAATCCACTAAAATGAAAGAACAAGACGCGCAGAACAAACAAAACATTAATTTTGTTTTTTTATAACGAGCTGAGTTCCGTCCGCAGCATTGCCGCGGAAAATCCTTTGTTGCCCAAACAAGATAGGCGCTACTATGCATATGAAAACGAGACTGCGTCAACACCGCGTATTAATGCTCTATCTACCTTTACGCGGCTAAACCTTTCTATATAAAGTATAAGCGTTGCGTTACTAAATTATAAACAGTACTAAAATAGGTACCCTTGCGATAACTCTGCAATTTCACGCACGTTAAGCACTAAATGTAGGTACATCATGCATTGTCATCGCTCCGCGGAAGAAACATTTTGCAATTATTGAATACGTGACTTTTATGTAAAGTACAGAATCTGCGACAGATATAGCACCTAATGTTCTGTTATAATTACACCTCTATTAGGCGCGTTGAAGTTCACAATGAGAGAGCTTTCAACAAATTTATGAATGAAGGGCGTGCTTCATTTTTAAAGTCGACGATTATCCGGCAGAACAATCCGATGTGCAAACACTGTCATCCCGCATTCCCGCCGGCCTCGCCGCGACGTAGGTGTCGAACAGCCCACACCGATTTCAATGGGCGTCGAACAATGCGTGTCACTTGTCTCCTACCAAATCTGGTCAGTTTTGACATGTTGTCATGTTTTTACTTACGCCCGCTGTCAATGGCTCAACGATTTTACGGCCCAGGCACGGGATGGCCATACCAAGCCCAATTTGCGACAGCGGGCCACACTTCTAATTCCCATTGTGCCGATTACGAGTCCATGTTATTGTGGTGCGCCTCACAATGCGGATTAGGCATTATTTCGCGAATGACTTTAGTGCTCTGGCGATGGGAAAAGATATTTGCTCACCTGTTCCGCTCCGACTTCCTTTATGATTGTGTAATGCTTTATTTATTGTGTTGTGCTGTAGATTGGCGTTTCCTAGCGCCGCGCGCGGTACGTCTACGATTTGCAATGTCATTATAATGACACTATATATAGTGTAGATACCATATATGGGTGTATATCATCTTACGTAAGTAAGGTAAATGTCCCTGTGCTCGACACTGACCCAATACATTGCACCTACAACCTTATGTCATAGTAAGAGAGGTGACAGGTGGGTGACATCTACTGGGCGTTGAGGTGTCGAGCATTGGTACGTTTACTTTAATTGTCTTTAGTTAAACGTATCAATACAGTTATTATTATCGTAAAGTCACCAAAACGTAATGATTACGACGACGTAACGACCGCTTTAGCCTAGTTGGTAGTGACCCTGCCTACGAAGCAAGAGGTCCTGGGTTCAAATCCCGGTATGGGCATTTATTTGTGTGATGAGCACGAATATTTGTTCCTGAGTTATGGATGTTTTCTATGTATTTAAGTATTTATTTATCTATATAAGTATGTTTATCGTCGTCTAGTACCCATAGTACAAGCTTTGCTTAGTTTGGGACTAGGTCGATTTGTGTAAGATTGTCCCCTAATATTTTTTTATTTTTTATTTTTATTTTTTATAACGCGGTATAATTTACTCTTTTTTACTACTAACAATATTTCAAGTTGTCCGTTCGTTGCCAACACGACTACCTATATAGACATTCAATTTTTAATTTGAAATGTTGACACAGCCCATACTTAAGTTGGGGATGACTAAACGTTTTGTGACAGTTTTGGATCTACAAAACGGCCAATAAAGGTCGCTATTGTTACCTTATAAAAAAAAAATGTTCAAGTGTCTACGCCGGCTCGCTACGCACGATTTATAAAAGATAATATTCGCTATACCCTTATTAATACGTTCTAAAATAGGATCGGGGGCCCAGAAGATAGTTCGTGTGAAGGTAGTTATTGTATGAATATGAGTGAATTTTGAATGGGTGTGGGGTGAGTGGGACCTTTGTTACAGGCAGACCCCGGGGTTGTGAGTTTAATTATAAAACTGCATATAAACTATATTAAATAAAACTACCTATCAATTTAGCTTTCTGTTTAATAGTTGTCTTCCATCAGTCACTAAACATATACCTAGGTACCTATCTGTGGTCGCGATACGTTCACACTACAAAAAGTGAAATCCTAAATATCTTCGCATAACCGTCAATTGCTTCATCCGCACCACCTTCATAGTTGGCAATCCAGCAAGCACCGTCCGCTTTAAGCGGAACTTTTTCCCACGCACGACGAAGTTATGGAACCAGCCTCCTAAGACAGCATTCCCGGATCGGTATAACTTAGACACCTTTAAGAAACGAGCCTATCTATCTCTCAAAGGGGCGACAACGCGCGTGTGATACCCTTCGTGTTACAGGTGTCTTGGGCGGCGGAGATTGCTTCCCATCAGGTGATCCGCACGTTCGTTTGCCCCCTCTTGTATATGTATACAAAAAAACCGGCCAAGAGCGTGTCGGACACGCCCAAGGTAGGGTTCCGTAGCCATTACGAAAAAATCAAGTAATATTTTTCTAAGGATTTCGTATGTGTACGGAATCATCCAAGTTTAGGTATGTTTTATACCTTAGGCTACTATTTACTCTTAAACTACAAATAATTTCCAAGTAATCTTAGCCGCTATAATTTTCCTAGTAAATTTGATATATTTACTACCCTTCTGAATTTTTTCAATTTTTTCCACCCAACAGTTTAGATTTTAGAGGGGGGGGGGGACGGCCGATTTTAATGAAAATTTTCACTTTAAAGTTGAATATTTCGCAAACAGATCACTGAATAGAAAAATCATGTTAGCAATCCCGCAATGATTTTAAAAGACCTATCCAACGATACCCCACACTATAGGGATAGCCGAGAAAAAAAAATCACCCCCACTTTACGTCTATGGGAGGTACCCTAAAAAATTTTTTTTACTTTTTTTTATTCAATTACTTTGTCGGCGTGACTGATATATATATTGATGCCAAATTACAGCTTTCTAGTACTAACGGTCTCTGAGCTTAGCCGCGGACAGACAGACAGACGGACAGACATGGCGAAGCTATAAGGGTTCCTAGTTGACTACGGAACCCTAAAAACCCACCAAAAATGTTGCCAAGACGAGACCATAATACCTCGCACTGTTAAAAGTTAACAGATATCATGCAGAGCCAAGCTTCTAACTCTACACTCCGCACGTCCTAACTCTAGAATACAAAGACAGTGTACAGCTAATTAATAATGCACTTAACAAATTTGACAGTGGCAGCTACCTACTTCATCGGCTATATATAGGGTAACTTTTTAATCAGTGCACAAATTTTGATATATGATTCAGTATCGTTGATAGATCACGAATATCTGTTCGAGACTTTTTTTTTCATTTTGAAATTTGGGACGTTCATACTAATTCATCCAATAATTGGTCGAGTTACAATGAAAAACAAAAAAAATAGTGATAAATATTATAACGAAAAATACTGAAATTTGTTATTTTAACGACACTGTATCACATATTAAAATTTGTGCACTAATATTAAAAAAATACCCTGTATATATTACCTAAATATGATGTTAATAAATAATATCACGTCTAGGTATAATATTAATAGTGTTATAGTATTAACCTGAAATATTCCAGCAGATGATTAGGCAAGTTTAACTGAACATCGGACTCGGAACAACCCTTTAAAAGTTTTACAAAAAAATTTAATCGATTTCAAAATAAGAACGAGCTTCTCAATGGGTTGCATATTTTTAAATGAGCCCGACACATTTTAGTGTTTCCATGTAATCGTATCAATTGGTCGATGTTTGAAGTGTAGCGTCAATGATGTAACTTCGTCTTGAACAAAAAAATACCGTTGAAAAACCTTTTCGGGTGTTGTCATTGGTCAATCGAACTCGCTCAACCATCAGCTAATTAATTTTATAGACCTTGTTTAAACGACATGTGCTATTCGAGTCGCAAAACTCGCAAAGTGAGCTTCAGTTCTGGTCGATCGCGGGGGCGGCGCATGCGCGATCGACTGGCCATTATTGAACGAGCACCCTGTTCCCTTTATTTCGAACTGCCGCTCCACTGCGCATTAACTCGAAGTAAATGTGTAGGATACATACCTACACGGGCTATGTTAACTTAATATAGCCATGTGTAAGTATATTGTGTTCCTGAGAATCTATTATATATTTTGGAGTTAGGTCATAGGATTAGATAGTGACAGCCAAGTATTCTTTACCCTGACAACAATACACAAGTAGCACATATTGCCTCTCCTGTTTCATAACATCAAAAAAATATTCATTATAGATCTCAATACCTAATATGAACGGGAAATAAGATAAAGTTAACACCTAGTCACAGAATTAAGTACGACCCTATAAATTTCAGAAAGTTGCCGCTCTGAAATGTTAAACACACACGGAAAGTTTTTGATTTCAAACAAGTTCAAGCAAATATGTCGGTTCATAAGAAAACTTTGATATTTATCAAGCCACTTAAGTTTCACGTTGTTCCTTTCAACATAGATTCGACAGGATATAATTGAATTCAACAAAAATAACTTGAGTGAGGATATAATTTAACTGTCTACTTACATACATATATGTAAGATTTTGACGCGTTATGAGTGCGCATCATTTAATGCCTTTCATTTATCAATTGTGCGTTCGTCACCACCCCTAGGTAGTAAAAATAACAGTGCCTTTGAGGAAGATGCATTGTCACGGACGGAACTCGAGCGCTACCTCCGCCCGTCATGGAAGTATTAAAGAGAACCTAAATGTAAAGTAAATACTCGACATTTATTGTCGATTTGATCCGTGACATTCGTTGTCGAGTGCCACGGGAACTACGGCAGGGTCGACGAACAAGAAATAGCTTAGTGCCATTGCTGACAAGGTTAATTTTACACTGCCGGGCCTTTGCATTAATAAAGGTATTGTCTTGTTGTCGCTGGAATACGGCCCACGCTGCCATTACATTTTTGTAGGGTTTGAACCTGCATAACTTTAGTGACGTTCACGAAAAATGTATCTTCTTCTTTACCTACCTACGCGATATGAGGATACTTACCATGTTCATATTATGGAAATAAATGATAGATTAGGTTTGGTAGCGTAGCGTCTACAGGTGAAATAAAGAAATAAGTCTGAAATTAGTTGTTGCGGTCTTCAGTTTGTGATTTAGGTATATCTATTTTTTCAAATGTTAGGATATAGCAATAAAGATGTAATAGCAATAAAGATCTCTAATAATAATATGGCCACTTCAAATGTCGATAGATAACTTCGATTCGGTCGCGCTCGACTTAACGGGGACCCGGCGGTGCCCTCTGGATGCAAAAAGTACTTTTAGTAATGTACTGCAACAGACTGGTAATAACGATGATGATAATGATGGTGGATAATTCAAAACATTCATTGTACCCAAAACATTAGCTTAATAATACGTGTACCCGAACTAAGTATAATGTTATGACACCGTATTTAATGCACATACAGACAAGTGCTGGCCATTACTGAAGGAAAAAGAAGCAAGGGAGAACCACCAAAACCGCCCAATGGTGGAAAAAGTACCAGGAGGACTGACCCTAGTAGGGAAATAACCAGAAGATTGAATGGGCCGTGTACCCGAACGCGAACTTTACTTTTATTAGTTTAGCTTTAGTGTTAGATTAGTACTAAATCGACATTGAGCATAAGTAGGTACTAACTAAGGTATTTCATTTGAAGACATACAAACTGACGCTTCTCTCACTCTCCGGATTAATATATCACTCCACGCTAATGTTAAATACCTGTTGGTGGGTGGCTTTACGCGAAACGAGGTGTAATATTTATGCCTATTCAATTAGATTGAGACCTAAATATTCATTGAAAATTCTTAATCGTACGGCTGTAGGCGAAGAGCTCCGGGGCCAGTTTAGGTAAGTATCGATTGATCGCTAAGTGGATTCCGTGAGGCGTATCAAAGTTGAGCCGGGGATGACCCCGGGGCTGACTCGTTTCCAAGTTTCCTTTGAATATTGATAATGCGATATTCATTAAACGTCCGGTGAACTTGTAGATATTACAAGCTCTGTAAGGATTATACTGTTACTTGAAGTAGATTAACTTTGCAGACATCCGTTCATAAGCATCAAGTGGTTGAATAAGTAATGGTGTGCTTTGTAAGGAAGTCGGAAGGCTTTCCTTATTTCAGATAATTTAACTTGATGTCCTTAATTTTTTTTCAAAAATATTCGCTTGATTTACATACTTAACTTTTATTACAAGCTTTTATTTAACGTGCAACGTCCGTAAGTATGTAGGTACTTAAGCTGAGGTTTCTAAATTTAATAACGATTTTTTAATCACCTTCTGGTATCTGGTTGAGCTAAAATTTGGCTTACTTATTCATGTACCTACTTAACTTCGGACATTGAAATTATGATAATAAGGGCCCACAATTGCATAACAAAATACAAGTAAATAGTATTAGTGAATTTCAATACAAAATAGCTAATAAGTACTATTAGCTTTTATTTTGTATGCAATTGGCTAAGTAAAGTTTTTTGAAGAGGTGCTAAATATATTTTTTTTCGACAGTAGTCGTCTTCTAGACCGAGAAACTGCAGCTGTTTTATTTTTATCTCCTATTGTTTACTGGAAATATTTTTTTAATGTTCGAGATGACATTTGTGAGATTTAATGGCTGACAAGCGGTTCATGCTCAGTACTTAGTAGAAATAGAAAAAAAAACGAAGTAAATTGTCAATGTCAAATGAAATCTAACCGTTTGCGTTTCGTTTACTTTGCATTGTCCAAAAAGCAGTTCCAAAATAATGATCGAAAATATTCAATCGTGATTTAATTATCGTGCATAATTCGTGGAGAAATGCGGTAAAATTGAAAATCCGGATTTTGTGCGGAGGTCGTTAAAAATAGTCCAAAAATCACACCAAAACGCTAAGCAAACGAAACGCAAACGGTTTGACATGGACAAAAGTGACAGATGACTTCGTTTTTTTTCTGTTTCTACTAAGTACTGAGCACGAACGGCTTGTCAGCCATTAAATCCCACAAATGTCAACTCGAACACTTAAAAAAAATTTCCAGTAAACAATAGGAGATAAAAATAAAACAGCTGCAGTTTCTCGATCTTCAGAACGCCGACTGTCGAAAAAAAATATAATTAGCACCTCTTAAAAAAACTTTACTTAGCCAATTGGGCCCTGATAGTGAATTTCTGATGGTTCGGCCAGGATCGTCTCCGCAGGACAGAACTTTTCTACGGTTAATGGCAAACTTGGTACCGATATTTAATTTGGATGACAAATTCAACAAATTTGAACAATAACTTCTTTTGTTGGTTTACTAATGTTTCGCAAATTATTTTTCCCAAACTGATTCATTTGGCAAATGTTTCATTTCCAAAATGTTTATTTTTTCTGAAACTGTAAAGTTTTCAGGATTGTTATAAAACAAACCTAACCTAACCTAACCTACAGGATAGTCCTGAAATATATCCTGAATAGTTCACAGTTTCAGAAAAAATAAATATTTGGGAAAAATATTAAATATAGATAGTTGCGAAACGGCAGTACCCGGCCATTTTACTATTTATTTATTTATTTCTCATGGAGAATCAACAGAGATAGAAATATGACAAAACAATTATTGTAACGAAGTTAACAAAAACGGTAACTTAAATCTAACTCCTTAACAATTCTCACCAAAACATATATGGTGTTAACTAAAAATAACTTGCTTAATTAAAATAACACTTCCATACTGTATCATTCAAATGTGACAAAAGAAAACAACAGTGATACAAAGAACAAAAACAAAAAAATAAATAAAAAATAAATACAACTGGCAAAATCTATTGTTAGGGCATCTAATGGGGAATTTGATTGGGCATTATCTTAAAAACTTGAGTTCTGAACTGTTTCATGGACGTGTTGAAGATGTCGACAGAAACGAGTGACTTATTATACGCAGTACGCAGTACATAGGCGGCGCAGCGGCGCACGCACTCTGGCCTGCATCGAGGTGGAACTCTAAATTTTATATTATTTAGTAACTCCGCACTACTGTACAGAACTTGACAGATTTTATACAGCGACATAGCATCTGATACATTTCGTCTCACTATAAGCGAAGGAAGTTTATATCGCGTTAATAGGTCACAATATGACATTCGAGATCCAGTCAGGCGCCTGTGCAGTACATGATTCGCAGGAACTTCTTTTGCACCATTTCAGTACTCTGCGAGTACTTAGCATATAGGGGGTTCCATATCACTGACGCATACTCAAGCTACTACTTGCAATAATAGCTCCTATTATGAAGAGTGACGTCGAAAAGTCGTGAATATTTTGTGAAATGTTTACATACGTACTCTCTCGTAAAATGACTCTACAATAGCAAAAAAATCATTACCTTATAGTAAGTATAACACTTTAAAGTGCCTATTACCCATCATAAACATTGAAATTGTAAATTCGACCCTGTTTCTTGAGACCATCGAAGTCCACTTGGTATTCTACATTACAGTGGTGTACCGGCGGAATGGCCTGGATCGGCCGAGGGCTATCGCCACAGCGCACACGCACAGATGCAAGCACGTAGCCAAGCATGTGTCCCATTGTTTAACGATCGCTGTAAATTCGTCGTAAGAGAAAAAACCCCGCGCTGTTCACACCGCCCTGCGCCCATATGGCTTACAATAACAAATTCTTAACCAAAAGTAAATCAATGTATCCTCGCGCTCCGTTTTTAGTGCGGCTGTCTGTAGGCAGGCGAAAATGGAATGAATATTTTCAAAGCGCACTCTTCGTTTCAGCCAAGTCGCTTATGCTCTGAGGCGTTTCAGGCTTATTTAAAATTAAATTCTATCGTAGGTTGCAAAGAGGAGTGATTAACTGTTAGGCTTTTATTTAGTCTAATTCATTTTAATTTCATTCATAAATAAATGGCAGGATGAATTCTGGGTCATAATTGAAGGACCTACCTGTTGACTTTTTTGGAGCTAACAATATTTCAGAGGCATTTTTATCCAACAATTGCACTTGCTGATTGATGTCAAACCACCCCTGACTTGTGCGTTGGTAGGCATTGCGCAGGCGGTCTTGCTGTTTGCGAACCTTTTCGCGGATTGCGGTGTCCGCGGAGGCGAGGTACCGCCGCATGCTGGAGCGGCCGCCGCGGCCCGGCCCCGACCGCCGCCGATCGTCTTCGAATGGAACTTCCTCCCCGTCATCCTCCAATTGATCCATATTCTCTGTGGCGTGATAGATGTCCATGTCTAATCTTTGGAGCCTGACCATGTCTTGTATCAACTTCAAACCAAAATATAACTAAGTAAGTACTTCTATTTTATATTATAAGCTTAAGTTTTTACTAACTTGCAATGTATCTATGTACCAATGTACAGTCAGCATCAAAAGTAGCTGGTCACTTTTGTACCTTGTCGTTTTAAAATCACTTCCCGGTTTCCGATTGAGGTGAAATTTTGCATGCATGTGTAAATCGGATGACAATATAATATTATTATGACATGGAGCTGATCTGATGATGGAGCTGGAAGGTGGCCATAGGACTCCGTAGTAAAACCACATAACATCGAGTTTGGGGTCGCTTGAATCGTCTTGACGAGTACTTTGGTAACCAGGGGCAAAAAGTACAGTCAGCAAAAAAAGGTTGTGTTAAAAATAGATTTTTTAACAAAAATTATAAAAATACACTAGTCTTAATTATGATATGACAATAGTCCTAAGGATTTGCCACACTGGATGCGTTCTGCCTCAGGTCACACGGTCAGATCTCATATCTATGTAACTATACAAAATATATAGAGACCGACAATGTTGTTCATTCATACATAATGGGGGCTGCGTTAAATTTGACCTGACCGCGACCGCAGAACGCATCCAGTGTGGCAAATCCTTTAATCATGATATGAAATTTATTGTTTTTAGGGTTTGGGTACCCAAAGGGTAAAACGGGACCCTAATACTAAGGCTCCTCTGTCCGTCCGTCCGTTTGTCTGTCTGTCTGTCAGCAGGCTGTATCTCAGCAACCGTGACAGCTAGACAGTTGAAATTTTCACAGATGATGTAATTTGGTTGCCGCTATAACAATAAATACTAAAAAACAGAATAATATAAAATATAAATATTTAAGCGGACTCCCATACAACAAACGTGATTTTTTTGCTCGTTTTTGCTCGATATTGATAACGGCAACAGGTAGACGCTTCAAATATTCACAGAATATTTTAGTTATATACATATACACTTTAAAAATAAATTATGAAATTAAAATAAAACAAATACTTAAGGGGAGCCCCCATACATATATTTAGACATGATTTTTTGCCGTTTTTATAGATCAAATGGTACGGAAACATTCGCGCGCGATTCTGACTCGTACTTGGCCGGTTTTTACTGTTTTGAGTCTACTCGTGATATATAATTTATATTATAGTTATTTTAATTTATATTTATTAAGCAATTTTAACATACTTGGTTCAGCAGTTTTCATAAGCCATACAGCGAGCCAACGCTGCTGGCGTGATGGGTACGTTTGGGCTAATTACGATGTGGATGTGTAGGTAGTGAACAAGGTTTTTTTATAATACCATAATTCATAAATGATAAAATTATCATAATTAAAGTATGTAATGGTTATTCATTGAAAAGCTGTTTTATATAATAGGGTACGGTATGGGGGTTAGGTAGGGTGTCCTGGGTGAAAAAAAGATTATTATATTTAATTAGTCCGTCAGTTAGATAATCTAAAAATATTGAAAACTTATTTTTTCTTTTGCCACTCAAACAAAAAGTGACATAGATAAAGCGTGTTTAAATTTGGGGGCCTCGTCACGTCTAAGTAAAAAGTGTACAGAGGTCTGAAATCCTACGGAATATTAACGGGCTATATCTTCATCACTTTTGTTAATAAAATAAAATAAAAATTAACCCGACTCCAAAAAAGCCACGAAAATAACTTACTTGTGATCTGTTTGAAGACGGTGCCTTAGCACCAGCCAACAGAAGTACCTAATAGAAGTCCAATAGTTAGTAGGTCTGCAGGTAGGTAAGGTAGAAGAACGTTCACCAGCCACGCCAGCCGCATGGATTCAAATCGGTGGGCTAAAATAGCTACGGACTGGACACCACAACATGGGTGACGGCGACGTGGTAGACCCAGGTGGCGTTGGCGGGACGACCCAGACGTGTACTTACAATTTAGGCACTGGAAGGGCACCGCTCAAGATCGGGATGAATGGAGAAGATGGGGGGAGGCCTTTGCTCAACAGTGGGACACTTTTCCAGGCTAACTAATAATATTATTTTTTAATAAGGTTACGCCAGAAATTCTGAACCTGGTTCAGTTCAGTTCAATATAATAAGTACGACTTGATTACGAAAATCTAGATATTTAAATAAATTGTTTCATTACCTGTTTCGTTTTTATTAAAAACCTATTTCGTTCTGTCGCTCATTATATAGGTACCTACCAAAAGCAGACAACAACAAACTGTCGTTCTACTGCTGTGAATGAAATCCCGGACTTTTGTAATATGGGCTTATTTAGTAGGTCCCTACAAGTACCACTAGTAGTACTTATTTATCAAAGCAAAATTTGAACAGAAAAGTTTTTCTGAAACTAGAACGAAGTCTAGAATGAAAAAAGGAATAACCTCTTTGCTTGACATTGTGTTGTTATTTGCCACACATTTGAAATATATTTTGAGCATCAACGACCATTTCCTCCTGGCATGGTAGGCTAACTCTCCTTGACGATAAGCTGTCGTTTTCGACTCTTTAAGTCTTAAATTTTCAATTTCAGCCATCTTAGCCATGACATCCGTAAGTAGCTCCTTCTCCATGCTTATAAATTTTTCCTTCATTGCCTTTCTAGCTGTTTTTATATACGCATCGTTGTGTGGAAGGAGTGCTAAAAAAAACAAGAAGTAACGGAACCGTGAGCCGGTAATAGATTAAATAAATAAATATCATGGGACAATTCACACCAATTGACCTAGTCCCAAAGTAAGCTTAGCAAAGCTTGTGTTATGGGCACTAAGCAACGGATAAACATACTTATATAGATAAATAAATACTTAAATACATAGAAAACATCCATAACTCAGGAGCAAATATTCGTGCTCATCACACAAATAAATGCCCTTACCGGGATTTGAACCCAGGACCTCTTGCTTCGTAGGCAGGGTCACTACCAACTAGGCTAAAGCGGTCGTTAAAAGATTCGAATTAAACAAATTTGAAATGACCAAATAACTATTATTACCTAAGCTTAATATTAACTTTTACCTATAGCTACATCCCCCTTTTAATTTATAACTCCTGTTTACCTCATAATATGTTCATTAAACATGTGGGGCGTGAGGGCACGGTAGTGATTCCGCCAAGCCGAGCGCAAGAATATCTATCGAATAATCTTTTTCTGGAAGAAATTCGATGTAATATAATATCACACATCTCTCTAAATCTCCCGCTTAAGTTTGTGGTACGTCAACAGCATAAATAAGTGATCATTTATGTACCTTGCCACTTTAACGTCATGTTTGAAATGTCATACAAAATTGTCAAACGATTGAAAACGACAAGGTACGCTGTTGACCCTACTACTTACAGTGGACGCGTAAATTGTGAAGAATTCTAAATAATCATAATTATTGCCGAATAAAGTAATTACGACTTGGACCGTCTACGTTATAGTTTTTAAAATGCAGCGCAGCAGCAGCATGCAGCAGGCATGCTAGCGAGCGTGCAAGCAGGCAAGCACGCAATCAAGCACGCAAGCAAGCATGCAAGCAAGCGTGCAAGGAAGCACGCAAGCAAGCACGCAAGCAAGCACGCAAGCAATCACGCAAGCAAGCATGCAAGCAAGCGTGCAAGCAGCATGCAAGCAAGCATACAAGCGAGAATCCAAGCAGGAGGTCCAAATTTTCAAAATTAAAAACTGATATTAATTTATATTGACATTTTTAATTTCGCATTATCTTTTGAATGGAATGTCTGATTTCAATAATTCAAAAAGAAATCAACAGGTATTGAACCAGCCTTGAATACGAATAATTTATTTGGACAAGAATTCATACAAAGGTGTGGATAACATGGTCTGATTATGATAGGCATTTCTATCATCTATTAAAATGTAATAAAGTAGTAATAGTGACATAACTACAATAGTTGGACACATGGTCTCTTAATGTTTTTTGTAGATATTGATACGTTCTATAATATTGTAGAACATTTTTTTGTTCTATCATCAATACTTTCCGCAGCGCATGCGATGAAAGACATTTTATGGCAATTTTTTTTACACCTTGGGTTGGTTTTAGTAAGATTTTCTGAGGATCTCTAATTTTTTCTAGTAATAAATATAGCCTATGTTACTCAGTGATAATGTAACTTTCTAACGGCAAAAGAATTTTTGAAATCGGTCCCGTAGTTTTCAAGTTTATTCATTACATACAAAAATATTATTAGTGTAGATAAATAACAATTATTAGTTTACTACAATTTCATAACATTCTACATTCGATTCATTATAATCCTTTTCATATAGCTTGAGTTCGGTGACATTCGGTTTGTGTGTAGTTTTGAACATTTTCTTATTTCATACTTTTTAGAGCGTGTTTTTTTCCTAGTCGGTTTTAAGTTTTTTAAACTATTTTTTTTATAAATCTACAGATTTCAGTAATTTTCAGCTAATGTTAAGTTATTTTTGTGGGTTTTTGGAGTTTTTCGTAGAACTTTTTTTATAACCTATGGAAAAATTCATTCCAGGGGCCTGTTGCATAACAAAGTACAACTTATATTACAAGCGGAACTCCCTTTCTAGTTAATATGACTGAAGCGAGAGTTCCGCTTGTAATATTAGTTGTATAGTCGGGGTAAGAAAAGGTTCGTCTTTATTCGACTCTATGTCAACGAGTTAAGGTCGAAAGTGACGAACCTTTTCTTACCCCGACTATACTTTGTCATGCAACAGGCCCCAGGTAAGTAAAATGAAACGACTGCAACAAAATAGTTTTCGTTTTAGACAACCTCAATTAAAAAAGTCGTCTGCTGAAGCAAAAGTCCGCCATTCATAAGCATAAATAAATAAATAAATAAATATTAGGGGACAATCTTACACAAATCAACCTAGTCCCAAACTAAGCAAAGCTTGTACTATGGGTACTAGACGACGATAAACATACTTATATAGATAAATAAATACTTAAATACATAGAAAACATCCATAACTCAGGAACAAATATTCGTGCTCATCACACAAATAAATGCCCTTACCGGGATTCGAACCCAGGACCTCTTGCTTCGTAGGCAGGGTCACTACCAACTAGGCTAAGACGGTCGTTAAATAAGCCATTCATAAACAAACATCACTTCATCATCGTCATCATCACAATACTGGCAACATCACAACTTCAGTGAGTCAATAGAGGGCTCAATGGATAGGTACCGAACCTATAGTCAGTTGACTCTGAAAATAGACTGAAACAGTAAAAACATTGGTCGTCTTCTTCATATCTTCGCTGGATGTTGTTCATGCTGAACTTGTACTGCTTTTATTTTTATTAAGTATTTCTTAGCCGATTTTCTCAGGGCTTTTTGTGTTTTACTAGCTTTTCCCTTTTTGGCAAGCATGAAGAGAAGATACAGAAATACGGTGGTAAACTTGTAATAATGACAAATGAAATAGACTAGGTAGACCTGTTAGCAATACCTAAGTATATTCGGTCCGAGAGAAAAGGAATTCAATGTTGTGTGTGAAGTTTCCAACCCGCACTGGGACCGCGTGGGAACTAATGACGCAAGCCCTTTATTCATTCTGAGAGGAAGCCGATGCCCTGCAACGGGCGTATATAAATAGGTAGGGATGATGATGATTAACCAATCGCCGTGTCCTCTAAATCATGTCACCATTTAGATTTTGAAGATATAGACCCCAAAATTATTATAATAGAAAATACTAATTATTTTAATACTCACAAAATACAAACGTTAAAACAACGTAAAATTTAATGCCAGCCTGCATATTTCCGATACGAACTACTACTTAAGTATATTTTAGATTCTACGCATGAAATTAGTAATCAATACTATCGGCAGTGAGCACAATAAAAAATATTCAATGTACGAGTACAATTTACCCCCGACATACTTAATACCTATTACCTACCTAGTTTGCGATAAATGTTAATGAGAAAAGAAAAAAAAAATTTAAACCATCGTTGAGAATACATTTGTGTTGAAAAGATACCTATCAGTTAATGAATCGATACATGAGTTGTATCTTATCTTGGTCATTATTTTGAACGTTTGTTCTGTGTCATTTTTGTGGACACATTTTTGCAGAAATGGCAGAAGATTTTGATACAGTTTCCAGTTATCTGGTATAAGTTGTGGTATTCTAATAAATAACCGAAGACGCCATCAAAATCTATACAGCCATTCTCAGAAAATGAGACCCCGAGAGTGAAGCGGTTGAAACGGTCGAATAATGACCCAACTACGCTACACTAAATACAATATGAATGCACCAGTTTTTTTGAGTTTCTTAGTCCTACAAAGAAACCATTTATTTGGGTTTGCCATGTAATCGCGGAATGAAAAACTTCGTCACTTTTCGACCTTATCTCGTTGACATCGAGTCGAAAAGTGACGAACCTTTTCATTCCGCTACTATATTTACGTCCGCCAGTTTGTCTGCCCTTCCGCAGATTACCTTAGGTACTATTAGTGCTAGAAAGTTATAATTGGGCATGGGATTATTATATTACTTAATCACGCTGACAAAGTTGTAGAATAAAATAAAAATTTAGGGAACTTAGATGTCTCCACTTAGCTGACAGAATGTTAATATCTTAAGTTTTTTTGTCGTCTGTCCGATACTATGATGAATGTACAATACATACACCACAATATTGGAGCACCAATTTATTGTACAAAAATAAAGAAAGAAATACAAATTGACACACCGCTGAGATAACTAGATTTTGGTACTAATGTGAATTTTGCTCTTTAATGGATATCTACCAGTCAACCGTTGTGTATCGTTGGATGGGTCATTTAAAACCACGGCAGTTTTGCGAAAATTATTTTTCGTTTGAGGGATCCGTTTGCAAAATAACGCTCCTTCTACTAGCTAAACTAATAGGTTTGAAAAATCTGATAAAAATCTAGTAGTAGGTATGTGTATTATATAGCGCGGATCTGTTGATAGCTATACGTAGAACATGACAGTCCCCTTAATTGAATTGTTGAAAACCTTTGTGGTATCGCTTATGGGGGTTGGTTAGTGGGGTTACAGTAGGGCGGAGCAGCACGCCCCTTGTCGCTTACTCCGTCTCTCTTACGCACCGAGGTATTGATTTGGGGACTAAGGGATGCCTCCACTTAGCTGACAGAAGTTAATATTTACGTTATAAGTAAAATAAAAAAACCGGCCAAGAGCGTGTCGGACACGCACAAGGTAGGGTTCCGTAGCCATTACAAATAAATCAAGTAATATTTTTCTAATGATTTCGTATGTGTACGGAATCATCCAAGTTTAGGTATGTTTTATACCTTAGGCTACTATTTACTCTTAAACTACAAATAATTTCCAAGCAATCTTAGCCGCTATAATTTTCCTAGTAAATTTGATATATTTACTACCATTCTGAATTTTTTCAAATTTTTCCACTTAACAGTTTAGGTTTTAGAGGGGGGGGGGACGCTCGATTTTAATGAAAATTTTCACCTTAAAGTTGAATATTTCGCAAACAGATCACTGAATAGAAAAATCATGTTAGCAACCACGCAATGGTTTTAAAAGACCTATCCAACGATACTCCACACTATAGGATTAGTCGAGAAAAAAAAAAATCACCTCCCCCCTTTACGTCTATGGGAGGTACCCTAAAAAAAATTATTTTTTTATTTTTTATTTTACCACTTTGTTGGCGTGACTGATATGTATATTCGTGCCAAATTACAGCTTTCTAGTACTAACGATCTCTGAGCTTAGCCGCGGACAGACAGACAGACGGACAGACATGGCGAAACTATAAGGGTTCCTAGTTGACTACGGAACCCTAAAAAGTATGACATGCAGAGAAGTGGAGTACCTAAATTGTTTGCAGTTTTAAATTCATACTGGGTAGTAAATACGGTTACCATGATAAACATTGGAGTTGGCTAGATGCTCAAACTATCTGATTCACTTGATGACGACTATACCCACCCACCTAATAGGTGTAGGTACTGATTTATTGTTAAGCGCTCAATATATCGACACTCTGTTAACGCATTCACTGCCACCGACGCATATATGCGTTTTCGTAACTTCGTCCAGTGCCGCGCTGTCACAATTATTCATACACTTTGAACGCACATGTGCGTCGGTGGCACCTGTGGAAGTCGGGTGGCAGTGAATGTGTTAACGATTTCGCAGTGTGTGCCGTTCGTAAGGTACTGAATGTTTAATTTGTTTGTATATGTATATTGAATACGTACCTACCAACTTATGTAGAAAGCCTAAAACGTTGAAATTGCGTTGCGTGTCATCTACTAAGTAAGTACCTACTGCCTGATAATCTATCTACACACATCAAAAGTGTCTAGGGATCAAGTACCTACTTTTTACGGCATTGGTGCAATTGAGGTTTGTTATAGTAACTTTATTAAATTGATTTAGAGAATTTCACTATTTTAATAAAAAAATGTTTAAATTATATTTAAGTAACTAAGTACTGTATCGAAACTGAAAAAAATTGCATTTAAATGAAGACACAACAAAGAGAGTCGTCGGAATGTTCGAAGCTGTTCCGGGCAACGTACTGAGGCTATTGTTCTTGACACTACTCGTATACAAAGCATTATAATTATTATTCTATTTATTCTAATTCGTCTTATATTCTTACTCTTACTTAAATACGATCACAATATAAGTATAATTTATTTATTTATTCAATTCAATACAAGTCAGGCTTACAGTTTGCACCAAAACGCCTAACTCGTTAATATAAAAAACATTACTAAAATTATTATTATTATTACGCTACAAATAACATTATTTTAGACAAAAGTATTCCCCAACTATCGGCAAACACGTCAGCATCCTGGATTTCATTCAGAGCGCGCGCAGACTGAGAGCGGTCTGGCGTTCCGCGTTCCGAGTTCCGAGTTCTGCGTTATTTCGAATGTACTAGGTCCCTTACGATAACGCACACAGCAGGCGGTCGGAACTCTCGAGCGGTCAAAACACAGAACTCTGAACGCGGAACGCGGAACTCCAGACCGCTCTCTGTCTGCGCGCGCTCTTAACAGCGCAATTGCCCTGGCAGTGGGACAGTTCCTAGCTCTACGAGTCCTCAGCCCCGCCAACGCCGCGAATAAGTGGTGGCGGCGGCGACGACGAGTAGAGTACGAGTACCTAGATGCAACTTTCGCCTGTGGTTTAGGTTATCCAGTTTAACCATGCCTGTCACAAAAAGCGACGGAAAAAAAACGGATAATAACTTATAGTGCAATATTAAACAAACGTAAAACCCTCTTACTGCGTCTTAGAGTCTGCAGGGCAGAATAAATAAATAAATAAATAAATAAATAAATATTAGGGGACAATCTTACACAAATCGACCTAGTCCCAAACTAAGCAAATCTTGTAGGTACTATGGGTACTAGACGACGATAAACATACTTATATAGATAAATAAATACTTAAATACATAGAAAACATCCATAACTCAGAAACAAATATTCGTGCTCATCACACAAATAAATGCCCTTACCGGGATTTGAACCCAGGACCTCTTGCTTCGTAGGCAGGTTCACTACCAACTAGGCTAAAGCGGTCGTTTAACAAATAATAACAAATAATGGTAAAATAAAGTTGACATTTAAAGGGGTTTCCCCATACAAGGTTGGTGGTACAGAACCCCTCCTGTGCGAGTCAGAATCGCATTTAGCCTTGCTTTACCTACTTTATTAAGTAGACGAAAGACTGTAAAAGCTTTAAAACAAATTTTAATTCTGCACGGAAGAAAGCGAGCAAAATAATATAAGACCGTAACCAAGTTTGAAAATACCTTTTTTTTACTTCAAGATATTTTCTAAAAAGTACTTAATAGGTAAGTACACAATTCATAATTAAATCCAGTTGTTCGTGAAGTTTACGACTAATTAAAGATTATACGATTAAAAAATTAAAAACATTTCAATGCTTGAAACTAATACGCTTATACAACGCTTGTTGTTCCTATAGATATCGACTGCCTATGTCCCCGTAAAGATAGTATAGTTAATATTTATGTACATACATACATAGGCCAGTGCCGGGTACTGTTGGCTAAATGCGTTACTTTCCTTTCGCCGTGGCTGTCGTTACCGTTACAAAAAAATCACAGTGAAATGAAAAGTAACCGTTACTTTGCAACGCGTGTCACTCAAAAACGATATACCTACGTTTTGGAAGACGATACACGTTATAGATGTTTCGGTCGGTGTACTCGGAGTGACATGCACGGACAGTAACATATCATCCGCCTATATACCTACTTATTTACTTGGTTAGTGTTTGACATAATTATAACATCGATTCGGTTTGGTATTATTGTTCATATATTTTCAAACGTGTCACATTAATATAATGCCACTTAAAAGATATCGATAAACTAAGTATCAGAAGGAAGTTATTAGCGTTTGCATCGTTCGTGCCAGAAAAATCTCTTGATATTATAATTATTATACTCGTATATCGTCACTATGTAACTAACGTCACGAAAAAAAGCTCATAACTGAAAATCAATTAGTTTACTTCGTATGGGTCCATATTGGGTTCACTAAAGTTCATCACCCGAAATTGATTCCTAAAGTTTTCGTTCCTACAATTTAATTTACTATTAACGTAGTCCATAACACTCAGTATTCCGAAAATTTTAAGTCATAACTTCACTGTTGAAACTCTATAACTTATCAAACAAATTAGATTTTCCGGGTGGTTATAAAAAAAACTAACACCAAAGGCTACGCTGCGCTACGCTCCCGCATTAGCCTTTGAACCTAACCATACGGAGTCGCTTCCGCTCCGACAGGTCTTGCTCGCTCGCTTCGCTCGCTCGCTGGCTTCAATCGCTATCATTGGAGTCAGCGAGCGAGCAAGACCTATCGGGCGGGCCGGAAGCGACTCGGTTTATTCCAACGGACATTATGAAGTTTAATGTATAATAATGTTCAATTTTATGGATAAAAACAAATCTACATAAAAAAGATATGATGATGAATAATAGTGAAAAGATGGTTATGTTGAGAAAATATTGGAAAACAAATATAGTAGGTTTGATAGATGCTGTTTATTGCAACGGACATTATGAAGTTGAATGATTATTAGGAATTCAGAACGTTAGGAACAGAGTAGTTATGAGTAGTGATTATTAGGGTGTAAATTTTTAGGAACAACATTTTCGGACTTTTGATAATCGACATTGAAAAATTAGTTCAACTTTGGCGCACCCACTTCGTATATCTTAGCTTAGACCATGTGATACGTTATTTTTATTATGATATCAAAACGTTATCGTTGCGTGAGTGACAGAAACACCTAAAAAACCAGTCAAGTGCGAGTCGGACTCACGCACCGAGAGTTCCGTACAAATTTTTGGGTAAGTAAGTCAAAATATACGCCTTAAACAGCTATAACTTTAATAATCCAGTGTTAGTAGAACCCTGCTTGTTGCGAGATCATTTTATATTGGTTAGTCGATATCCTCCTTAGTATTTAATATAATTATATTATATTTATTATTTGGTGTTGTACCGGCTACAGTATTACATAGTCAGTGAAAATTTCAAGAGTCTATTTAACGCCATTATAAAGATCGAGTTAAAAACGTTGAAAAAAAATCGTTTCATCTATGACGACCCCCTTTAATTTTTAACTTTATTTTATTTGTAGTAATTGTTGTTATATGCTGCAACAGAAATACATCATCTGTGAAAATTTCAACTGTCTAACTACCACGGTTCATGAGATACAGCCTTGGTGACAGACGGACAGACGGACGGACGGATGGACAGCGAAGTCTTAGTAATAGGGCCCCGTTTTACCCGTTGCGTACAGAACCTTAAAAACGAAGGAACGACCTACGTGATTTTGTAACGTTGTTCCTCTTTCGCATGTCACGGTGATACCTACTTTTAGACGGCGGATCACTGTGATTTTTGTCATCGTGATGTTTTTTTCACCCATCTCTTGCCGCGTAGGGTAGACGTGTAACTAGTTAGTCAGCGAGCTCTGCTGTCCCACGATAACGCTATCTACCTACCTAGCATTAGCCTGCCGCCATTAACATTTAAATTGAGCCCTCGGGCATGCCCCGGATAATTTCCAAATGGATTAACCGTGTTCTCTATGGACGTCCCACCTTACACCGCATTTCCGACAAAGCAAGTGTTATCAAAAGAAAATTGAAATTCACCATATCGGAGGGCTTAAAGACCCAACCCAACTGACTGGGGTAGGAACAGATTATCTAAAGAACTTAAAGGCAACGATGCGGGCGCCTCTCACACAATCAAATTACTTTTTATAAGTTTTTATTTAATTTGTAATCTACGTAGGTATGTAGGGTCAAGTGCAAAAATAAGTATCTATTCGAACCACTCAAAAATATGTTACTACGGCCTTATTGCGTCGGAATAAGAGTCTGTGGTACTTATTTTTGAAACTTTCATTAAGTATATATTTTTACACTTGACTGCTTAATTGTCTTCAAACTTTTTAAGTCAAATTTGACTTATTTCTGGCGATCAGATTGACTTGAAACGGACATGCAGTCTATGTGTCAATGCAAGTGCTACGTGCTACTAAATAATAGTAAGTACCTACAGTCAGCAGCTAAAAAGCTTATATTAAAACTGAAATTTTTAACATAAAATATTCGATTAATTCGCATCTATTTAGTTATTATGTGTTCATCATAATAAACAACTCCATTGATTTCTTCAGCAGATGAAGTCATTATGCCTACATGGCGTTTGTTAGCGATAATGTTCCACTGAGATATTTTATTCAATATCTATGACTAATTGTACAAATAGTACCTACATTTCCTGCTTGGGAATGGTTTTTCTGTAGCCAATGGCAATCCGATGGGCGTCGATATTAAAATCTCCAAGTGGTGTGCCGTATCGCATCCGGTCTTGGCGACAGGCTGTCTGCCTGCCTCCTCAAAAAAAAGCCATAAACATTAAGCTTTTTCTACTTTCAGGCGAACTAGTAATATTGTCATCTTAAAACAAACACCATTTAAAAACCGAATATGTTTTAGAAAATAGGCTCTATTTCGAAGGAATGAAAGGATGTTTCAGCTGCAGAGAGAAAATGGTTTAAATTTAATTTATGGCGATAAGACACGCCGGGGCGGACGGTAGCGCTTTGAATGTCACACATCATTAGTTTGTCCCTTCAACGAATTTCAGTGTTAAGTTCCCGAACAGAGACACTGGTATTTCAAAGGGCGCAGTCCGTTCATGCGAATCGTTTAATATAAAATTTAACCGCTCTAATTTAAACGTAATATATTTATAGTTATTCATAATAAAATTTACGTAGGTATCAACCTTAACAAGCGCACCTCTACCATGAGTTTACACTAGTTTACAGTGACCGTACTCGCTAGCGACGGCGTAAACGATTTGTATGGAGAATTGTACTTCCGTACCTCTACCATGAGTTTACACTAGTTTACGTGATCGTACTCGCTAGCGACGGCGTAAATTATTTGTATGCAGAATTGTACAGCGCCTCTAGCGGTCACTTACGGAAGTACAATTCTCCATACAAATCATTTACGTACGTAAATGATTTGTATGGAGTACGAGAGATCGAGTACGGTCACTGTGAACTAGTGTAAACTCATGGTAGAGGTACCGTAAGTGACCGCTAGAGGCGCTGTACTGTTCTCCATACAAATAATTTACGCCGTCGTTAGCGAGTATGGTCACGTAAAACTAGTGTAAACTCATGGTAGAGGTACTGAACGTGACAGTCGGCGGCACCCATCGGTTTTTACCATAAAAGCCACAACATGATTTTATATGTACGAATTCGTTACCAATAAAATACAAGTTTTTGTTAAAATAATAGTTTTTCTAAAAGAAGTACTGAGTAGGTTTGATTCCTCGGCAATTTGTGTGAAAACATGTTATTTTCTTAATTGTATATTCGCATTGACTTGGAAGTTTGATTTTTCCAGAGCTTCAAGGTATTACAAATTTAAGTATTTATACCATTAATTTCAGCTTAATATCCCTACGAATTCCTGACAAATAAGGTCTTGACAGACAGTCAGACAGACGGACAGACGGACAACAAAGTACTTAATCCTTTAAGGTTTGAGTTTTATTCTTTTCAGGTACGTACATACCTACGGAAACCTGAAAATATGAAAACGAAAAGCGCATTAAGAACAGGAAAAGCAATAAAGTGACAATATACAACGTGTCTCAACTCTCTGGACAAATACCGAAATCCTGACTAGAGTTCCTTCTCAGGAATGTTCTATTTTTGTAAAATGATTAGATTAGATAATTTTTTTTTTCAATAAGTATACAATTAATACCCACAAATCAACAATAAGTAGGAAGAAACATATTGTATCAGTTTTTCGCAATGAGTTATGCGGTACAGTGGTGACTTAATTATCTATACATATAAAACAGTACCGTGACTGACTGACTGACTGACTGACTGACTGACAGACAACGCACAGCCTAAACTACTGGTGCTAGAGACTTGAAATTTGGCATACACGTACCTTGAGTATTGTAGAGGTGCACTAAGGAAGGATTTTTCGAAATTCCCACGGGATAGGGAAATATGTAGACTTTCTTTGTTTCTATGTTTGTACCGGAATCTCTGAAACTATTGAGCCGATTTTAAAAATTCTTTTACCCTTAGAAAGTTAAACTATTTTTGATTGGCATACGTTACTTTTTATCCGGGAAAATTCAAAATTCCCATGGGATAGAAATAAATTATTACATTTTCGGGGCTGATTTTTAAAAATCATACATATTATGTGATATGACTATCCCCGATTGATATAGGCCACTTTTTCTTCGGGAAAATACAAAATTCCCACGGGATAGAAAAAACTGAATACAACTTCGAAGCTGATTTTAAAAATTCTTTCACCAATTGAAAGCTACACCATTTCGGATTGGTATAGACTACTCTTCTTTGGGTAAATGCAAAATTCCCGCGGGATAGAAATAAGTGAATTCAACTTTGGGGCCGATTTTAAAATATTCTTTCACTAATAGTAAGCTACAGTATCCCCGATTGACGAGCTACTTTTTCATCGAGAAAATGTAAAATTCCCACGGGATAGAAAAAACTGAATTCAACTTCGGGGCTGATTTTAAAAATTCTTTCACCAATAGAAAGTTACACTTTTCCTGTTTCATATAGACTACTCTTATTCGGGTAAATGCAAAATTCCTGCGGTAAGTCAATCCAAACTTGGGGCTGATTTTAAAAATTATTTCACTTACAGTATGCTACAGTATCCCTGATTGAAATAGGCTACTTTTCTACGGGAAAATACAAAATTCCCACGGGATAGAAATAAGTGGATTGAATTTAGAGGCTGATTGTTAAAATGATTTCACTAATAAATAAATAAATAAAGCTATAGAATAGAATTCACTTATTCCTATTCCACGGGAACTTTGCATTTTCCTGGCATTATCCTATGTGTTAATCCATGTATTGACTACCTGTGTGCCAAATTTCATCCAAACAACTACGGGTGTTACATTGAACGTAATACAAATTAAGTAATTCCGGCTCAGTTAACGACAGAGAACAAAATGCACGAATTGAGTTATTAAAATACGTCGTAATTAACTTTTGCTTATTTGCTAACAGAATAATGAAATTAAAATCTCCTAGTGTGGTCACCCATCATGACGTCACGTTTACTTGACGTATCTATTCCTCAAGCTTTGTTATCATCAGTTATCAGTGTATCTGTAATCATTCGAATCTAACATCAAAACAAATGATAAGGAGCAACAAGTGATATCTGTTTAAAATAATTTATTATTAGAAAGGAACATTAACTGTTAAGTTCAAACGTACTTCAGCAATTACTACAATACAATACTGGGATAATCTGCTAAGACAATATCTTGCACCCGTTGAAAGTCAAACGGGTGTACTCCTTCGGCATTCAAAAGTCTCCAAATAAAAATGTGGGTTGTACCAAATCGTGCCGCGGCTTCTCTGGTGCTGGCTTCTGGGTGGCGGATAAAATACCTAAGTACTCGTGTTCTAAAAACCCCTGAGTACCTTGGACGACGGCCTTTACCTTGGGCATGAGCTGGGACCGTAATCTGTCCATAGTCTCTCAAATTCTGTACACTTGTGTTGATCAATTGACGAGTGATTGGACTTTCCGGGTATCGCTCGTGAAATAGTTCTTGTGCCCTTATCGTACTCTGCGATGTGAAATAAAGTTCTACCATCACTAACCGCTGAATATTAGTAAACGGATAAGCAGGAGCCAAGACTTCTGTTGAAAATTAAACTGCGACAATCAAGAATCAAACGAAATGCTGGTTTGTTATGACAAATAACTTCAGTAATGTGTCAGAATGAATTTTACTCATAAACTATCAACCGTAAGCAAAAAGGTAAGTGTTCACTACAAAAGTAAATTCAAACTTTTTTCTTTTAACTCTCTAATTAGGGTAACCACGATTAGACCAAAAAAATAGGAAAAATTTAAACAGCAATATTAATTAATTAAGATGACTTTAACAACACGAGACCTAGTAGAGGCGTTTAGCATCAGGGAGACGTAATTAAAAAACAAGAGTTGTATTACGTTCAATGTAACACCCTAACGTAACGTTATTGTCTTCGCGTACGAAGTCGCGGGCAAAAGCTAGTTATATATAATTGTCAACTTTACGGAAACAAATTAACAACATTAACATTTTTGTTCACATTAGAAAACAATAATTTAAAGTAAGAATACAGATATTAAGAAAAAGCGGAGGTTGATCAAGTTCTACATACAGGTTGTTCCAAATTATTAAATCGTAAATCAGTCATTTCTCCGGTAGTGTTTGGTGCGAGGCTTTGTACCTACATACATAGCTTAGAAATACTCTAATCAACACGTCCTATTCGGCTATGTCCAGAGGGTAGAGACACGTTGTAGATTTTGGAAGGAAATATACACGATAGCATTTTTCTATTGCTCCTGTGAAGTAGGTAAGTAAGTAAGTACAAGCGTAACAGCAAGAATTCTAAGGTGTTCTCACCAATTGACATTGAACAGGTTTTTATGGTAGAATGTAAAATCTACCTACATCTTAATGCAGTCTATAAAATTCATCTTCTTCTAATATATAAAAATCTCGTATCACAGTGTTTGTTATCGAACTCCTCCGAACCGGCTCCGATTTTTATGAGTTCGCCAAGTGGACCCAAGCGAAGCGCAATGGCACTAAGTAGGTAGGTACCACCTTTTCTCGAAGCACTTCGTCATTTTTTTTGAAACCTTATAACTTGAGTTTGGATTACCTATACCAGATAAATAAAATTCTCGGGATATGATGTCAGTAGTAGACTCATTAAAAATATAGTTTCAATTGCATAGTTTTTTTATACCTAGGTAGGTATTGTAAATTTTATTAATAAGTACCTAAAAAATCTCGACTTCTTCACTGGCATACTGATGATCATTAAAATTCTTAGGGTACTTCCTGAAGTCCTAGAAAGCTGAAATTTCGTATGTAAGCTAGTAAAAGTATATATAAAAAAAATATAAAACTTGGATCTTCTGAAAAAAATGTGCTTAACTGTGCTTAACTTGCAAAGAGAAGTGACATCCCACCAAAAACATTTTCATGTAAAATGTTGCCAAGACGAGACCATATTCCTTGCACTGTCAAAAAGTTATCAGATCTCATAAATAAAGCCAAGCTTCCGAACTCTACACGCCCGCTCTAATTTCACAACTATACACCTTAGTCAAAATATGTGGCTTTGCCGTTTCTAAATTCCAAAAAATTATGTTTTCAATTAGAAGACTGCCAGCTAAGTAGTTTAGCATCAAAAGACCAAATTATTGAAATCAATTACCTACCGAATTTCTTAAATGATCATCAAATCTAAAGCTGCGTACGGACTGCGCGCACTCGGGTACGCGTACCCGGGCTTGCGTGTCCTGGAACGCCATGTCTGTACGCCATGTACGTGTACACTGTACACGTACGTAAAAACATACAACTTTGCCTTTTCATTATAGATTTGCCCACCGCGTCACATTTCAGTAAAAGCAAATTGTACCAAACATAGTTACAAATACACTTTCATTCTAATCTGTGGCTTATAGCTAAACATATTGCTGGCAACACTGGCCTATCGGTTGACGCGTATCTATCTTCTGTCACGCGTGAGCTGGCTTGGAGTGCGGTCGTGTTTTTTGGCGGGCCAATTAGGACGAAAAAACTTCGAGTGTATTTTATGCCAGGAAAGTCCCACAAGTATTTAATTTAAACTGTAACTAATATTCAGTTTAGAAACAATGTAGACAAAATCTCAACACCTTATCTCTATTAATTTTGTATTTATGGTAGTGGGCAATGTCATGAACGTTTTTCGTATTACTTTTTTTCAACTTTGCCCAGCAAAATTTTACCCTTAGGGTTGTCACTAGTATGTTATATAAAATCATCATCATCATCATCCCAGCCTATATACGTCCCACTGCAGGGCACAGGCCTCCTCTCAGAATGAGAGGAGTTGGGGCGTGGTTCCCACGCGGGCCCAGTGCGAATTGTTGACTTCACACACACCATTGAATTTCTTCGCAGGTTATATAAAATAAAATCCGTTTATTTCAGACAACTATGAATGTGGTCCAAAAAGTTTAGATTATTGTTTAATTTTACACTATTGAATCTATCTATTATTATTAAAATATTAATATCATACTGCACCTAATTTAGTCTTAGTCGGGTAAAAGCAATAAGTAAAAATTGACAACCCTAGCACATCCAGGATTTTGTATGAAGGATTTCAAATTTTTTTTACGACTTTACCCACACGAGTTTGGAGGTACAGTCGAGTTCACCAATATCTATACAGCCAACCTTTACCTTTACCTTATTACGGTAACATAAGGTCTATGTATAGATATTTATGAAAGGTTGACTGTACAGATATTGGTGAACACGACTGTAAAATATATCACTTAAAGGACTTATAATACGACACAACGTTGCTATGCCTATTCTAGATTATTATACTTTAAGAATCATGACCATAAAATTGATAATCCCGAAGTTATAAAAGTGTAAACAAATGTGGGCAATCTCGAAATTTTTTCAATATTTTGGCCAGCCTGTTTGAGGCTCGTTTTCTAGAGTAAGGAAACTCATTTTAAATGTAGTGTTCTCATCTACACAAAGAAAAGTATGTCAATATGTGAGTGCCACAGATAAAGTTGCACAATATGGACCAATTGACTCTAAAAAAAGCAAAAGATCGCAAAAATCGGGCAAAGTTGTACGTTTTTACCACGTACACGTACTGTACACGTATACGTACACTGTACGCGTACATGGCGTACGGACATGGCGTTCCAGGACACGCAAGCCCGGGTACGCGTACCTACCCGAGTGCGCGCAGTCCGTACGCAGCTTAAGCGAGCAAATTATTGCGCGTTGCTTTTGCGTTGCGTTGGGTTGAGATCCTATTTTTGACAGCTTGCCTGGGTCAAAGATTTGTCGAGGCGTGAAGCTTCTGAACTAGGCAGAATAAAAATGTAGGTGAAGAGAAGCTGAGTCGACACAATCTATTTTTTTTTGTTTTACTTATTATTTGGTGGTAAGTAGTTTAAGAAAGGACCGATAATCGTTGGGGTAGACGAGTTCTTAAGTGGAGACCGCGGATCGGCAAACGTAGGCAACTCTTTCTGCTATGCAGTTGCAGAGGTATTTAGAGATACTTAAGTATTTTTTGTACTTCTTTTGTTTGTACTTGAGTACTTAAATAAATAATTTAAAAAAAGAAAAGTTATTATTTGTTATCTTACCTAGCTACTAGTATTTTGCTGCTTTAACTAAGTACGTACCCCAGGGGTTCCCAAACTGCGCCTCATTGTCCTATGGTGTCGCAGCACTATCCTAGGGGCGGGCGGCATCATCAAAACGATACACTTGGGTTACCTGGGGCTAAATTAAGGAACGGCCCAACATGGTTTGCGAGGGGTAATTCAATCGTTTGGGAGAGGATAGGAATGGGTTGGGATTGGGATGAGCCTTATTTTCCTGTTAATTCGTTTTATAAATAAATAAATAAATAAACAAATAAATACCTAAGGCTCATCCCAACTCAGCGCAAATCTCTCGCAACGCAAACAAACCAGTGATTTTTGGTGTTCCTGAATAGCAGTACAAACCAAACCCAACCCCTCAGTGCTCAACCCAAACGATTGATTTACCGCTACCAAACCCGTGCAGGCCCGTTCCTGAATTTAGCCCCTGTATACATCTATAACTAATAAGCAAGTATTGCCTTAGCAAGGGAGTCGCGAAAAAATTACAAGATGTAAAGATGGTCGCAATATAAAATGATTGAGAACCTCTCTCTAACTAAAATGTCTATCAGCTCCCAGACCATACAATATTATACAATACTCCTAATCTAGAGCGCCCTCGCCTGAGTGAGTCGGTTAGATGGTGACATCTATGAATTCAGCCGTCCTACACTAAGAGAAGCGCCATCTTCATGTTCTATAAAAAAACTAAAAACAAGGTTTATGCACCATCTATCATTTCATTTACAAACCAAAACCCAATCTCAAGCTACATTTTACGCCATCTGTGGAAATTCAGTTAAATCACTAACTATCTGAATGTGGGTTGCTAATCTATATTAATATTATAAAGAGTAAAGATTTGATTGTTTGTTTGTTTGTATGTTTGTTTGTGTGTTTGCAACTTTGCATTGAATAGGCTCCGACACTACCGGACAGATTTCAAAAATTCTTTTGCCGTTAGAAAGCTACATTACCACAGAGTCAATAATAATAATAGTCCTCCACATCGATTTCGATGCAAAGAGTATTGTAATATTATATGAACAAGAGTGGCAACTCTATGGTCAAATTTGCATGTATGGAAGGTGCTGCTGCCCTACGCCCTGGTGAAGAACTAATGTGACGTATCTATAGATGTATACCTATCTACACCGTGAAATTTTAGTGGTTGTTTTCCCGAAACGAGGTGATTTAGTATCGATTGTACAATCGATTTATAATTACTATTTTGACTAGAGTCAAAAATCCAATTGTGAAAAACGAAATTCGAAAATGACCGCAAACCAATAGTAACGCTTCGTTGGTACCTAACCTATCGTACGATGGTACGCTACTTGTACCAACGAAGCGTTACCATTGGTTTGCGATCATTTTCGACTTTCGTTTTTCACAATTGGATTTTTGACTCTAGTCAAAATAGTAATTATAAATCGATTGTACAATCGAAACTAAATCACCTCGTTTCGGGAAAACAACCACTAAAATTTCACGGTGTATATGTATATGTTGGTAGTGATGTACAGCTATAATTACGCGTAATTTTAATTGATAGGCTAATTGCCACTATTCGTATTTTAGCCGTCTAATTCAAATCAGCATATACGAAGTATAAGCGGCTAAACCCGATTTGCACTTTACGGCTAAAATACGAACATTGGCAAGTGGCCTATCAATTAAAGTCCTTGACCGTACAATTTGGTACGCCATGGCCATGGCCGATGAATGACAACTGAAAAGTTTGACAAGTCAACCAAGATGGCCGCTAATTTAGTTCTTTACCACACAACCAGAGATCGCTGTAGTCGCATGAAAAGTGTGATATATGTAAGTGTGCCCCCCCTGTTTCGATGACGGCGACCCGGACTATACCACAGAGTAACATAGGCACATAGGCTACTTTTTACCGCGAGAAAATACCTTTTCCTACGGGAAAATTAATTTTATCGCGGGCGAAGCTGTGGACGGAAGGCTAGGGGCAATATAAAGACCATCGCAAACCGCTGCGCAGGGCGTGCGCGTGATGCCGACGGAGCGTGCCCAGCGCGATCCATAACACGTCCATAACACTGAATCATATATACAGTGACACACACTGGCAGCGCGGCATAGCGTATATAATTCAGTATTGTGCAACGCGCTGGGCACGTCCGTCGCCGTCGCGTGGTCTGTAGAGGGCTTAATACAAAGAGTAAGTATTGTAATATTATATGAACAAGAGTGGCAACTCTATGGTCAAATATGCATGTATGGAAGGTGCTGCCGCCCTACGGCTGGTCAAGAACTAATGTGACGTATCTATAGATGTATACCTATCTATATGTATATGTTGGTAGTGATGTACAGCTATAATTACGCGTAATTTTAATTGATAGGCTGATTGCCACTATTCGTATTTTAGCCGTCTAATTCAAATCAGCATATACGAAGTATAAGCGGCTAAACCCGATTTGCACTATACGGCTAAAATACGAACATTGGCAAGTGGCCTATCAATTAAAGTCCTTGACCGTACAATTTGGTACGCCATGGCCATGGCCGATGAATGACAACTGACAAGTTTGACAAGTCAACCAAGATGGCCGCTGATTTAGTTCTTCAAAAAACACCAGAGATCGCTGTAGTCGTATGAAAAGTGTGATATATGTAAGTGTGCCCCCCCTGGCTTAATACGAGAGGTCATATTTTTGTAAGTAGAGATATAAGCAAAATGAACTAAGCTAGAAGACAAGTGTAATTACGCAATAGAAAAAATAAGTAGAAGTGAGTCCGTTTGAATCGAAACCAGTGTTGCCAACAATGCTAACATGGACATCATTATTATTTTTTTATTTACCATCACTCGCTTGTCTGAAAATAGTGATCAGGGGGGTTATACTACGAAATTCGAAGTTCGATGTTCGGATCGTGCGGTCCCTCTCACTCTCGTAATAAATACCATTAGCGTGAGCGGAACGGCATGAAACGAAGTTCGAATTTCGCGCTTCGTAGTAGAGGGCCAGCTGCTATTGAATAGTCTGAGTCTGGGGGGTTACTCCGAAATTCGAAGTTCGAAGTTCGGATCGTGCGGTCCCTCTCACTCTCGTAATAAATACCATTAGCGTGAGCGGAACGGCATGAAACGAAGTTCGAATTTCGCGCTTCGTAGTATAGGGCCTGACGTTAAGGCTGTATGTACTTACATTCCTCTGTCTGTTTCAGGAAGGGAAGGATGAATAAAAAAAAACGACGAGTGACGTACGAAGGCGTGCGCTTTGTTTACATTTTCAGGAGAATCCGTTGGCAACCAAATTATTACTGAAACTTTTAACAGAATGTTCTCATTTTTATTTTCCCTCAAGTTTATGAAGTAGCTTAGCTGGGCTCATTGTGTTGTGATGATTTGACAAGGAAATATTATTAACTATTAAAAATGAGAACAGTGCCGAAATGGGTAAATAAAATCCATGAAGCGGATAAAATAGAATTCTCATGGTAGAGATTAATTTATTATTAGTGTTCGTAGTTTAACAAGTGGATGTTGTATAGTTAGATTAATTAGTGTGAGTTGATTGCAGTGTCCATACAATATGCTACAGTCCAGACGGTACGCAGCTAGTGATCGGTGCGGGTGAAAAGGTGATGGTGTACGACCCTCGCGATGGCTCGCTCGTGCAACTACTGCAAGCCCATAAGGGCTCCGTGCACGCCGTGGCTTACTGTGGCGACGGAAAAAAGTTCGCCAGCGGCAGCGCCGACAAAAATGTTATCATTTGGACCTCAAAAATGGAAGGAGTGCTCAAATATTCGTGAGTTGTATAATAATATGCAAGTCTCAGTTTCAAAGGAGCTGCACAGTCGCGTAATCGTTCTTGTAATATTCCCTGCTGCCTGAGTTTAAATACTACTGTGCAGATTTATATCAGGCATGGTCAATAACACTGTGGCGGGCAGCAACTTGATTGCACAATATTTTAACACCCCAATTAAAGTTATTTATAGTAAGAGCTATTGCACACACTTGTGTCTCTGCCCCGTGAGAGCTTTGTACTTTGCCAGGATAACCAGTAACTTAAGGTCTAAGAGCCTAAGATAGCTTTTTGGTATTGAAAAGTTTTTAGAGTCTATACTGCATTTCCAGACATTCATGTATACCTGAATGTAGGGAGAGATGTTACATCTCAAATATAAGCCTAATTTCCACCATCCCAGCTTAACCACCTAAGCAAAAGGAGTGTAGTTTGCAAGATATTGTAAGATTTGCCACTTTCATTTATTTTCTGTCACCACGATTGTGTGCTAAGGTCAATATACCTTTGCTTTTGATATATGGAGCTTTAGCATCCATGGCGGCCTGACATTGTATTGACAAAATTAAATTCACATGTCTACAAATTATACAACCCTTGCTTTAGACAGTCGATGAATAAAAAAAACTACAAGCGAGAACTAGATACTTTTACTACTGACTAGAGGCCATGTTAGGCTGGTTTGGTGCATCTTACAGACTGGTCTGTTTCTGATGTTATAGTGATGTAGTGATGTATAGTATTTATGATACTTATATACAAACAAGCTTTATTATGAAAATTGCTTAATTTACACTTTACCTTTGTGTAACACAGGCATGGCGAAGCAATCCAATGTTTAGCATATAGTCCAGTTACATTCCACTTGGCATCGTGTGCAGTCTCAGACTTTGCATTTTGGTCGGCCGATGTGAAGGCAGTTCAGAAGTACCGTGTGTCTGGACGCATTACAAGCTGCGCATGGTCACCTAATGGACAGTACTTGGCTGTGGGATTAGCTATTGGTGCGGTTTCTATTAGGGATAAAGTAAGATCTGTAGTTATTTTTTTATGTTTTTCTAACTATAATACATTTCAAAAGACATTATGGATTATGCAAAAAAGGCTTCTTATAATCAGTGGCAGATTAACACATTTGCCGCCAGCAGGCTATTCAACTTTTGCCAAACTCTGCAAAAATTTGGATATTTAAAAACAAACATATTCACAATAGTATACTTTACAGAGCGCTTAGTATTTTTTCATAGACATACATTAGAGTATTCAGTATACTAAAATATTATAATTATGTTAAATTTTTGAGACTTTTTTTTTATGTTAGAGAGGCCAGACAAACAAACTAGTGGGTCACCTGATCTTAAATGAACACCACTGTCCATGGACACTCGCAGCGCCTTACGCGATACCAGTGCGTTGTCACTTCACTTCATTTCTCTTTGTATATAAATAAATAATAAATAAATAAATATCACAGGACAATTCACACCAATTGACCTAGTCCCAAAGTAAGCTAAGCATAGCTTGTGTTATGGGTACAAGGCAACGGATAAACATACTTATATAGATAGATACATACTTAAATACATATTAAACACCCAAGACCCGAGAACAAATATTTGTATTATTCATACAAACATCTGCCCCGAACGCGGGAATCAAACCCGGGACCTCAAGCTTCGTAGGCAGGTTCTCTACCTACTAGGCCATCTGGTTGTCTAAAATATGATATGATAATGTATGTGTATGTATGTGTGTGTATAATGTGTATATGATAATGTTTTTTGTATTTTTTAAAGCCAAAAAAAATAAAAAAAATTTAGGTTATTTGCCGCCATAGGCTCCAGCCTATTCTGCTGCTACACATCATTGATTATAATAATATGTTTTTCTCAAACATGCTATGTAATATTGACGTTATGTTCCTTATAATACGCCACGAAGTGTCACAATGCAGGTGCGGCTAGACGAGAGGTCAATAATGGAATTTCGTACAACATTGCTGGCCAAGGCCAGCAAAGTGATTGTCTATTGTTTCATACCATGACGTTTGTAGGTCTATGGCATCATAGCATTTAGCCATTAAAAAAAAACTATAAGCAATATTTGCGTTTTGGTTCATTATGACATTCTGCTACTACGCTTATTTAAGGTAAGGTAAGATGGTGATGGTGATGGTGATGATGGTGATGGTGATGGTGATGATGATGATGATGATGATGATGATGATGATGATGATGATGCATGTTTGAGAAAAACTCTATACAAGCCTTGGCCACGAACAGGGATTGCCGGCCTCGTATCTCTAGATGGCCGCGTCGTCGTTCACTACTCGGCCGGCAATCCCCTATTTCGCGGCCGCTGCAGTAATGTACTATTATGTGTATTTTTCTAGACAGGTGATGAAATACAAAGAGTGACTAGGGAGGCTGCTGTGTGGGCAGTCAGTTTTACAAAAACTTATCTCCTTGTGTCTGACTGGAGCGAAACTCTGTCCTTCTACAATGTCCAGGGTCAGCAAATACTCAAGGAAAGATCTATAGGTATTATATTCTGATACAAGTAAATATTGGCACCTAGGTTTAGGCTTACCTATAGTAGAATTTCACCTCTGCCTCTGCAAATGTATTATAACATTTGCAAACAAATTATACCTCAGCATGTTTTTAACTGAACTGTAATAGGTTTGATTATGTTTTCTTATTGCTTGTTACACTATTTTTGGCCTTGGTAGAAACCTTAAAGAAATCACTGAGAAGGTATATTTTTTTTAGTAAAATGGGTGGGGTCGCGAAGTTTTACAACCGCCGTGTCCCGTGTGATACGAAAATCTAAGGATAATGTCCAAGAACTAGAACCAAATTGCAATTCTGCGACCACACACCACACCACGCATGGTGGGGGCACTAGGATTTTTAGTTGACGGAAATAGGTTGACTGGCAGAGATCCCTTCAGGGATAAGCTGCCTTTGTACTTATAATTTTTTTTTTCTGTAACCTTTTTGTTTTCCTTTTGTACAATAAAGAGTATAAACAAACAAACAAACAATACTATTAGTCTATTTTCGTAACACACGGGACGCGGCGGTTGAAACGCTTCACGGCCCAATCCAAACAGACTTAGCGACTTTATTTCAGAAGAAATTTTATATTTAATTAATATCAATTTCGCTATTCTTGGCTTGCTAATTAATATTCAATTCCCTACTCTGGTTAAAGTAGTCTCTTTTCACTGTTAGTTATATGATAAATTCATTTTATAAATAATCTTTTTCAAATGGAATAGAATGACTGATGTTGTAATTAATGATGATGTTGTTAATAAGCAGTGATCGGTTATTTGGATTCTCCCTCGCGGGATATCAAGTAGAAAAGTTAATATAGATAGTTAAAATTCCTTAGAGATAATTTAAATTGTTTTATTTTTGTATGTTTTGTTTGCTATTCTATTTGGTATTCTTCTATATTAACTTTTTTACTTGATAGCCCGCGAGGGAGAATCCAAATAACCGATAACTGTTAATAAGGTATTTATTTATAGGAATAGCTGCTTTGTCGGTGTCAATGCTTGGTGAATTAATATTGGTTGGTGGCATTGGAGGCTGGTCAGTGCTGACCTCAGAGGGAGTGCCAATACTTAACACCCAACAGGAGTGGGTGTGGGCAATAGTGCCTTCGCCATCCCTAGGAACTATTGTATGTACTTCTAATTTTTAATTTTCAACAAAAAAAATAGATTTATTCACAGCTGTTATGGCCACTCTTGTTGAGGATTTTAAATTATTTTTGGTTGGCGATTATTTCAGCAATGAAAATAACGTGATAGCCTAGTGGCTTGACCTATGGCCTCTCAAGCAGAGGGTCGTGGGTTCGAGTCTAGGCTCGCACCTCTGAGTTCATCGTAATTTATGTGCGAAATTAAATTTGAAATTTACCTTCAACTATAAGAAATTTGGGGAGAATTTATAAAAATCAGTTGAAGCCCATGACTTACCATAGAATGACCACAGTGAAATATAAAATCGTCGTAATGGATGGGGCCGGGAAGCGTTCCAACCGCCGTGTCCCTTGTGTCACGAAAATCGACTAATAGTCTATGTCCGTCAACTAAAAATCCTAATGACCACCACCACGCGTGGGGTGTGTGGTCGCAGAATCGCAATTGGTTTTAGTTCATGGGGCATTATCCTTAGATTTTCGTAACACACGGGACACGGGTACCCTGTGAATCCAATACACTGTATCTTCAGTACACTGTCTATGGGAGTTACAGTGTATTGGATTCACAGGGTACACGGCTTGAAACGCTTCACAGCCCCGCACGGTGTACTTCCTTTTGGCAAATTATTGTTCCCAAACTGATTCATTTGGCAAATGTTTCATTTCCCAAATGTTTATTTGTTCTGAAACTGAAGATATATTTCAGAACTGTTCTGTAGGTAAGGTTAGGTTAGGTCTGTTTTGTAACAATCCTGAAAAGTTTACAGTTTCAGAAAAAATAAACAGTTGGGAACATTAGTAAACCCCCCACATAAATATGTCATTTGTCAGGCAGTGGGATGCCAGGACGGGACTCTCTGGTGCTACCAAGTTGTGTTCAGCACAGTCCATGGGCTGTACCGCGAGCGGTACGCTTACCGCGAACACATGACTGACGTGATAGTGCAACACCTCACCACTGGCAGCAAAGTGCGCATCAAGTGCCACGACCGAGTGCAGAAAATCGCCATCTACAAGCATAGGCTGGCGGTGAGATTAACATGTCCATATAGGTACATAAAAGGCAAAGGTGGTTGACTGATTCATCAACGTACAGCTTAAACCACTGAACGCATTGTGGTGATTATGATAAAGTCTCTACTAGATGATTTGATCAAATCTCTGAATGTGTCTAATGAAATGATAAAACCATAGCCTATGCGAGTTAGTTTTGTCAATTCACTGATGTGTTTCAGGGATTTTATAACATCACTAAACAAATCTAGTGAAATGAAAAAACGAGTTGACTTTTTGTCTGATTTTGTCATTTTCGCTAAACAGATAATATCTCTATTCTATTTGATCAAATGATTGTTTTTTTTCTAGGCAAATGATTAAAAGGATTCCTTTTGTTTTTAACATCTTGCGAGATTTGGTCATACCTATACCTTAGAGATTTGTTCAAATCTCTGTTTTGGCCATTTCCCTGCTACATTTGTATGTAGAGATATGTGTGTATGTAGGTACGTAGGATTCTTTGGCATGCCCTGCAGCCTCGATGGATTTTAAAGTGTGCTGTATCACTAAATTTGTCTCAGTTGAAAAAGTGACATGGGGTATACATTTTCTCGAAATTCCCGTGGGAACGGGAATTACACAGGAATCACGGATTTCCGATACTACGTCTATGACTTCAAAACTTCCTATTGAATTTGAGTTGAAAAGTACTACTCATATGTAAGTCGGTGATCTAAAAACGGACGTGTAACGTAATTAAATTAATATTAAATATGGTGGCCACTTTTGGGGATATCTATAATATAAAAATGAATTAATGAATGTGTTGCTAAGCGCATAACTTCCGATCGACTGCACCAAATTGGATATTTCTTTTTTTTGTTGCGTTTGTTATTGTCAGGAGAAAGTTTTTATGAAAGAAATTTAAAAAAATACAACGGGGCGAAGCCGCGGGCATCAGCTAGTAATCTATAAGATAATATTTTTACGCCGTCGGATTTTTCATCCAGTATTGAAATTAAAGTCGAAGACAGTTTAAGAATTTTGCGGAATTAAAAGTCAGAGTATCCTACTACATTGAAGTAAGTAATACTATTTATAGTAAGTAGAGTACTATATTGGATTGTACACGCATAGGTGCAACTGCCAGAACGTGTGGTGGTGTATGAACAAGGCGACGTGGAAGGGATGCTGTATCGCGTAAAGGAGAAGTTACCGCAGAAGACGGAATGTTCACTGCTTGTCGCCACCAGCGACGCTTTGCTTCTTTGCCAGGTACCGATTAAATGTTTGGCCACTTGGAATAAAAAGTATGGGCTTTACTTTTTTTTTAATTAATAAATTGGGGTTTTCTTGTCTGCTTGTGGTCTTGCCTAAAGCTTCTTTAAAAGGCGCGTATTTTGGAGTGGATTGGGTAGTGTACGTACGTACGATGGACTTTATAAGAACAGAGCTTGTCATCGTCAATGTTTTCTTTGCCTGCGGGCGTATGTTCATATTAATTAATTTATGGTTACAGGACACCAAGCTGTCTATAATCGGACGCCAGACACCTAAATCGTGGACGGTTCCATCACCTATACGTTACGTCAAAGTAACTACCCTTTATTTCGAAGAAGTGTTATTGCTAGGATTGCTAAATGGCCAAGTAAGTCTTATCACGCTGTACACAATTAATGATTGTAGAAAAAATAAATATTTATTTAAATGATAGGTAAGTCTGTACTTATTCGAATATAACGAGAACGACAACACCAAGACAAATTTACTTTTGACTGAAAAGATTTGAATTTGCAACCACGGCATTCCGTGGCATGATCTAGCATCTAGCATTTTATTAAACACTAGCCTTTTCCTGTGGTTTCGCTCGCATGAAATATAGGAGCTAATCGAGTTGAAATATTATGATATTACATAATTCCCATGGGAATTCCCAGATATTTTAACCTTGTGTCCATTTACTTTAGATGAAGAGCAGCCATGCAAAATTTCATGTTTCTGGACTCAACAGTTAAGGTTTTTGGATTTAATTTCTTACGATATCTACTGTGAAAGGTATAGTACGTATTCAGCTGTCGACTATTAGGGGTTTTTGTAATCAGATATGGGTGGTGGAGCCTTGCGGCGGCAGCTGCCGGCTCGTGCTAGCCACGCCGGCGAGCGTGCGTTGCCTGGACGTGAGCGCGGCGCGCGCGCGCCTCGCCGTCGTCGACGACGCGTCCGTGTGTCGCGTCTACAGCCTGCCCACCGGGGAACTGCTGTACACGGTCAGTGCCATTCCACATTACCACAGAACTAATAAGGTTTTGTTATAGTACATTACTGCAGCGGCCGCGAAATAGGGAATTGCCGGCCGAGTAGTTATAGATGGCCGAGTGTTAACGAGGCCATCTAGAGATACGAGGCCGGCAATCCCTGTTCGTGGCCAAGGCTTGTATAGAGTTTTTCTCAAACGTGTATAATCACCATCGTCATCATCAACATCATCATCATCATCATCACCATCATCATCATCAACATCCTCATCATCATCATCATCACCCACCATCACCACCATCATCATCACCATCATTATCATCACAATCATCATCAACATCAACATCATCATCATCATTACCATCACCATCGCCGTCGTCGTCAACATCACCATCACCACCACCACCATCATCTTCATCACCATCACCCACCATCACCATCATCATCACCATCAGCATCATCATCATCGTCATCTGATCATCATCACCATCACCCACCATCATCATCACCACCATCATCATCATCACCACCATCATCATCATCACCATCATCATCACCATCACCATCACCATCATCATCATCATCAACATCACCCACCATCACCACCACCATCATCATTATCATCATCACCATCACCATCATCATCATCATCATCATCATCATCATCATCTTACCTTACCTTAAATAAGCGTAGTGGCAGAATGTCATAATGAACCAAAACGCAAATACTGCTTAATTTTTGTTTAATGGCTGAACTGAAATGCTATGATGCCATAGTCCTATAAACGTCATGGTATGAAACAATACACGATCACTTTGCTGGCCAAGGCCAGTAATGTTGTATGAAATTCCATTATTGACCTCTCGTCTAGCCGCACCTGCATTGTGACACTTCGTGGCGTATTATAAGGAACATAACGTCAATATTTCATAGCATGTTTGAGAAAAATAACTTTTTCTACTCCTGTAGTATAATTTTTCAATTATATGGTAAAAAACTATGCAATAATAACTAACGTTATAAGTCTGTTTCAAGTTCTATACTCTATGGTGCAAATTCAGTAACATAATAACCCATAGTAATTTCATTATGTTACGGGACAGAGTAATATAATAACAATCAAAAAAAGAATACTGAAATCAATTTTGATAATCGAGTTTCTTTAAATATGCGTGTGCCACGTGATTGGTTGCTTAAAAATGAGTAAGAACAGGTAGGACCAATCACAATCAAGGTTTATTTTTTCAAGCGAAATTTCGTAATTGAGAACACGCTGATCAAGCTCTATGGTACTAGCACGGTCGCAAATTAAAAAAAAATAAAGCGGGAAATTAATATAAAGTCATTATACATTAATTAAAATATGTTTACATTAACAATTATTAAATAATTAATACATAAATAACAAAATAATAATAATTTATTAATAATAATAAATGAATTTTAAAGTCATTATTAAATATGAATATTTTAACCTCATTCAATTTGGCTGTATGACCTAAAGATCCCGGGTCCATTCTAAGGTTGTGATTAGTGATAAAAAAAAGTTTCAAAATAGCGGGAATTTGTTTTGCTTTTGCACGGTGTTCTTTCAAGTTGAAAGAAATAAAAGAGTTAATCACTATTTAAATTACTTTTTCACGACACTGCTCGAAAATGTGGCCATAGATAACCTAAATCCAGTACTCAAAACTGCCTATATATGTACATTTAACAGCTGACTCATTTATGGCGCACAAACACGACAACAAAGTTACACTAATCGAAAACAGGACGTATCAGTATATGTATTTCATTATACGATACGACTTTTTGAAAGATAATTTCTGAATTTCATTCCTGGCGTGCTGAAACGACATTATTGGACCAATCAACAGTAATCGTCTGCTGCATGCGATGGATGGATGGATGAATGGATGGACGGACGGACGGACGGACGGACGGACGGACGGACGGACGGACGGACGGACGGACGGACGGACGGACGGACGGACGGACAGACGGACTGGATGGACGGATGGACGGGATGGACGGGATGGACAGAATGGACGGATGGACAGATGGACGGGATGGTCAGGATGGACGGATGGACGGATGGACGGGATGGACGGGATGGACGGAATGGACGGGATGGATGGACGGATGGACGGATGGACGGAATGGACGGGATAGACGGGTTGGACGGGATAGACGGGTTGGACGGGATGGACGGGATGGACGGGATGGACGGGACGGACGGGTTGGACGGAATGGACAGGATGGACGGGATGGACGGGACGGATGGACGGGATGGACGGAATGGACGGGATGGACAGAATGGACGGATGGGCAGATGAACGGGATGGACAGGATTGACGGATGGACGGATGGACGGGATGGACGGGATGGACGGAATGGACGGATGGACGGGATGGATGGAATGGACGGATGGACGGGATGGATGGACGGAATGGACGGGATGGACGGGATGGACAGAATGGACGGATGGGCAGATGGACAGGATGGACAGGATGGACGGGATGGACGGGATGGACGGGACGGATGGACGGATGGACGGGATGGACGGGATGGACGGGATGGATGGATGGACGGGATAGACGGGATAGATGGACGGATGGACGGATGGTCGGATGGACGGGATGGACGGGATGGACAGGATGGACGGGATGGACGGGATGGATGGATGGATGATTATGATGATGATGATGATAATGATTTCCTCGCATTAGTCGTGAAAAGCACAATGTTTAGTCTCGGCCAAAAGTGCAATAGATGGACTCGTACTTTCGAGGGCCTCCGCTACGCGTCGGCCCTCAAACAAACTCGTCCATCTATTGCTTACTTTCCAGCCTCTACAACAATGTACTTTTTATCTGTGAGAAATTGCGACTTTGGTGATTAAGTGATGCATAAATGTTGACGCCGCCAGAAATAAAACAGGCGGCAATGGAATTGAGCAATAATTTGCTACTTTTAAAATCGAAAAAATCATTTATTGTCCTTATGTAAGTATTCATCATTTAATAATTGTTTATTTTGAACTCGTAGAAAAAGTAATGTATGCAACTATTCCTATTTGGCCATTAAGACACTCATGCGTATCTATTATGACATTCGGCTTCGCCTCGTGTCATAAACTCGCATTCGTGTCTTAATGGCCCTTATTATGATACAGTTGCATAAAATACTATTTTGTTACATTTTTAACCAAAAATTCTAATGGAAGCTTTTTTTTGATAACTGTACTTTTTGTTGCAATAATAGTATTCAATAGTATTCTGGAATGGAGACCACGGACTGGCAAGCGCAGCGTGGGACGTCCACCAACGAGATGGACGGGTGATTTGGTGAAGGCCGCAGGTTCAGGGTGGATGCAAGTCGCTTCCAACCGTAATGATTGGGCATCAATGAGGGAGGCCTATGTCCAGCAGTGGACGTCCTACGGCTAAAATGATGATGTGATGATGATGAATAGTATTCAAGAATTCAGAAGAGTTCAGAGTTAACACATGAGCAATATTATTAAAAAAAAAATTAACACATACAGCCAAATACAATATTCCAGCAGGCTTATTGTCTAACGTTTCTGACGCTTGCCTTCGCAATCACTATTTCTTCTGTCAAACGGTATAAGATGACGACAGAAAGAGATGGTGAAAGCGAAGGCAAGCGTCAGAAGCGTTAGACAATACGGCCTCATAATGTCACGTTAGGTTTAGACGGAGCAATTTTTAGTTTCCTTAATTTTTTTTATGGACTTCTGATGAAGGTTGTATAATCTAAATGGGCCTTTAACGTGTGTGATATATAGGATGTTGTGTACAGGAAGAGAGCGTCTCGTCGGTGTCGTGGAATGCGTGGTGCGACGAGCTAGCGGCGGTGTCCGGGGGCGGCCGGCTCGCCATCAAAGCCGCCCACTTCCCGCCCGCCACGCAGCCGCTGCTCGGATCCGTCGTCGGCTTTCAGGTGCGCCCTTACATTTACTGAAGTAGTAGTTGTGGAACGTAAGACGTATTAGCCGGGTTTTGATTGTTTTGACCGCCACACATCGTTTTTATTCGGATGCGGGTAGGTTAATTTTTGTATTACCTTATTGTCGTCTGTAGCCGACACTGGCGTTCAAAAGGTTAAGCTTTAATGCCATTTGTAAGACTCAAACAGTCAAATGCTTTTTTCACATGCTTCAAATACAAGTCAAATCAGCCTTATTTGACGACCTACTTAAAGATACCTACTTTTAGAGATAAAAACATACTTTTAAAGATACATACATCCATCCAACCCTCGAGCACAAACATTCATGTATTTTACACAAATATATTTACCCCGTACGGGAATCGAAACCGGGACCTCAAGTTTCGTTGTCAGGTTCTTTAAGCACTAGGCCATTTGGTCGTCTAATAAGGCTGATTGTCACATTGACATGTATTTGAAGTATGTGAAAATAGAATTTGACTGTTTGAGTCTACTGCCTCTTGTTTGTCTGTTTGGATACCACACAACAGTCTAGCATCCTTAGTACAAGCTATGCTTAGTTAGGGACTAGGTAAATTGGTGTCAGTCGTCCCATGATGTATACAAGCAAATTCATTGTATAGTCGCGGAATGAAAAGTTCATCAAATTTAAATCAATATAGGTACTACATTAATTTACCGCTTTTAGAACACGTTGTATCGTTCCAGGGTGGCAGAGTTTTTTGCCTCCAGTCCAATGCGATGCAAACCATCAACGTGCCTCTGTCACACGCCGTACACCAATATGTGCAGCAGAAAATGTTCAAGTAAACCAGTTTTATTATTAAGTAATATAATTATTAATAATTTTTTATAGATGTGCGCTTGTCACTGCATAAGGTGATGATTTAGCAGACTGAAATGTATGATGTATAGGAAAAATTCGTGTCTAATCTCTAGACCAGTGGTGGTGTAGGGGTATGGCACACGGCACGGAATGCTGAGGACCTGGGTTCGATTCCCAGCATTGGTCTTTTTTCTGGGGTTTTTTCTGTGCATCTATATTTCAGTTTGTATTTAGTACGAAATACTTAGTCTTTTTTATTATTTACCTTCAGGTAAAAAGGCTATTTGGCACCACCAATCAATTGATACATACTGTTTATTATGAGCTGTAGATTATTCCCGTGTAGTTTATGTATGATACCTAATAGGAACTGTTATCCAAATTTATTGAATGTATTTCAAAGCTACCAAAACAAAATTGTACAGTTTGTAGCGCCATCTAGTCATCAATTAGAGAGTCATCAATTCTACATCTCTTTTTCTGTACTCGAATGCATAAATATAAGTTCCAACTGTCTTCTTTTGGACTTGGGCCCCACGCATAACATCCGCCTGGAGAGCGATCTCTCTATTGAGGAGTATTCGTACAAGTTTTACGGCTATATTTTTTTTTGTCCGAGTTTTTTAATTTGGACTGCTGAAATACTCTTAAATTTGTATTAACCCCTTTTGAAAACGGAGTGACACTGTTCTAGTATCTATTTCAAAAGAAAATCCTGTGTAATAAATCTATATTCGAATGCGCAGCGTTTTCGATTTTGATTTGACTAACACCTTTTTAAAATTGAAATTGTCAAATCAACATTCCGGTTTTCAAGTTGACTACTTTGTATTTTCGACTCATCTAAATATTTGACGTTACGAGTGAAAAATGCTTAGTTTTGATAGTTTTAGCGCCTTTGATGACAAACAAACATGTGTAATACTGAATCAAAGACGTATCAATCACTACGCGGGAAATTAGTCCGGCCAGTATAACTGTTTGTACCTTTGGCCTTTGGACCAAGACGCATACAGAAAACCGAAACATCTACAAGGGACTCAGGAGAAACTAGCCCATGCACGTTCACATGCAAATTTAAGGCCGTTTGCAAATTGGATAATAGTTCGATTTATATGTAAATATACAGTCAAGGACTTTAATTCATGAGCCACCATGGAACCCTTTCAAAGGAAAAATCATTACGATTTTCCTTGTTAATTAATGCTATGTCACTAGGACGTTTACTGTGAAATGATTCCATGGTGGCTCATGAATTAAAGTCCTTGACCATATGATTGCAATCGTTTGAATATAAAGTATGCACTCGGAATACCTATGTTTACCTCCATCAAATGGGCAATGTTTCGTTCGTGGATGATGCATTCAACGTACGAACGACTCAATCATTCCAATTGGCTAAGTAAAGTTTTTTTAAGAGGTGCTAACTATATTTTTTTTCGACAGTCGGCGTTCTTAAGATCGATAAACTGCAGCTGTTTTATTTTTATCTCCTATTGTTTACTGGAAATATTTTTTTAAGTGTTCGAGTTGACATTTGTGAGATTTAATGGCTGACAAGCCGTTCGTGCTCAGTACTTAGTAGAAACAGAAAAAAAACGAAGTCATCTGTCACTTTTGTCCATGTCAAACCGTTTGCGTTTCGTTTGCTTTGCGTTTTGGTGTGATTTTTGGACTATTTTTAACGACCTCCGCACAAAATCCGGATTGTCAATTTTACCGCATTTCTCCACAAATTATGCACGATAATTAAATCACGATTTAATATTTTCGATCATTATTTTGGAACCGCTTTTTGGACAATGCAAAGTAAACGAAACGCAACGAAACGGTTAGATTTCATTTGATATTGACAATTGGCTTCGTTTTTTTTTCTATTTCTACTAAGTACTGAGCATGAACCGCTTGTCAGCCATTAAATCTCACAAATGTCATCTCGAACACTTAAAAAAATATTTCCAGTAAACAATAGGAGATAAAAATAAAACAGCTGCAGTTTCTCGATCTAGAAGACGACTACTGTGGAAAAAAAATATATTTAGCAACTCTTCAAAAAACTTTACTTAGCCAATTATATAGGATTATTTCCAGATGTCTGAACTATATGTAGGTAGGTATGTATAGTACGTCCGTCTTATTTGCATTACCCGTAGTATTTGGAATGTAGGGAACGTTAGTACGTCTCCGTACTGGTAAAATTCGCACGTAAACATGCAATGTGCGACCGGCTTTATTGCGGTTGCTTAGGCTCTGCAGAATTTCCGTTACTTCCCATCATCAGCCGGTTAGTGCTTATTTTTAAGTGTGAATATTCAAGAGCTTTTTGACCGCTCGGTTGTTATACATCATAAAATCATAACCATCCCACGATTAATATCATAACGTAAACACAAGTCGCAATATCTTCGATCAAACTAGTTTTAGCATCGAACGGTTTGTAGTTTTCATAAATAATTAGCGAGCATCATACAGGGTGTATCCGGTAACAAACGGTTTTTTAAAACGAAAAAAAAGAATCAGTTTTTTTAACAAAATTAATCGGGCCAGCAATGTACTGCAGACCGTCATGTCCAGTCGAAGTACTTGACGTTGACATTATTACTATCGTTTCCAATTGAAAATGTACTAAATACACCAATATTTTGCTTAATAAACATGCGCATAGACCATAAACATAAACATCTAACGACCGATAACTGTCAATTTCGCAATGATGAAATTCATTGATTATTATGCATTGTAACTTTAAATTACTATTTTTCTGAGATTAACATTACATTAGGATCAGGTCGAGGGAACTTCGGATATGCTAAGGAATCATCGTTTAAATTTATTGATTCACTTATGGGCGACACCCGGTATATTAAAAATATTTTTGCTGAAACGGTAATGACAGAAAGAAAACGCCGTACAATACGTTTACTTTTAGTTTACCACTGACAGATTGCTTGCCTTCATTTCATTTCCAACTTTAACACCATACAAATATAGTACATTGTTGTAGAGGCTGGAAAGTAAGCAATAGATGGACGAGTTTGTTTGAGGGCCGACGCGTAGCGGAGGCCCTCGAAAGTACGAGTCCATCTATTGCACTTTTGGCCGAGAGTAAACATTGTGCTTTTCACGACTAATGCGAGGAAATCATTATCATCATCATCATCATAATCATCCATCCATCCATCCCGTCCATCCCGTCCATCCCGTCCATCCCGTCCATCCGTCCCGTCCATCCCGTCCATCCCGTCCATCCTGTCCATCCCGTCCATCTGCCCATCCGTCCATTCTGTCCATCCCGTCCATCCCGTCCATTCCGTCCATCCGTCCATTCCGTCCATCCCGTCCATCCCGTCCATCCTGCCCATCCGTCCATTCTGTCTATCCCGTCCAACCCGTCCATCCCATCCATCCCGTCCATTCCGGCCATCCCGTCCATTCCGTCAATCCCGTCCATCCGTCCCGTCCGTCCCGTCCATCCCATCCATCCTGACTATCCCGTCCAACCCGTCCATCCCGTCCAACCCGTCTATCCCGTCCAACCCGTCCATCCCGTCCATTCCGTCCATCCGTCCATCCGTCCATCCATCCGTCCATTCCGTCCATCCCGTACATCCGTCCATCCGTCCATCCTGACCATCCCGTCCATCTGTCCATCCTGTCCATCCCGTCCATCTGCCCATCCGTCCATTCTGTCCATCCCGTCCATCCCGTCCATTCCGTCCATCCGTCCATTCCGTCCATCCCGTCCATCCCGTCCATCCTGCCCATCCGTCCATTCTGTCTATCCCGTCCAACCCGTCCATCCCATCCATCCCGTCCATTCCGGCCATCCCGTCCATTCCGTCCATCCCGTCCATCCGTCCCGTCCGTCCCGTCCATCCCGTCCATCCTGTCCATCCCGTCCAACCCGTCCATCCCGTCCATCCCGTCCATTCCGTCCATCCGTCCACCCGTCCATCCATCCGTCCATTCCGTCCATCCCGTCCATCCGTCCATCCGTCCATCCTGACCATCCCGTCCATCTGTCCATCCTGTCCATCCCGTCCATCTGCCCATCCGTCCATTCTGTCCATCCCGTCCATCCCGTCCATTCCGTCCATCCGTCCATTCCGTCCATCCCGTCCATCCAGTCCATCCTGCCCATCCGTCCATTCTGTCTATCCCGTCTATCCCGTCCAACCCGTCCATCCCATCCATCCCGTCCATTCCGTCCATCCCGTCCATCCCGTCCAACCCGTCTATCCCGTCCAACCCGTCCATCCCGTCCATTCCGTCCATCCGTCCATCCGTCCATCCATCCGTCCATTCCGTCCATCCCGTCCATCCGTCCATCCGTCCATCCTGACCATCCCGTCCATCTGTCCATCCGTCCATTCTGTCCATCCCGTCCATCCCGTCCATCCCGTCCATCCCGTCCATCCGTCCATCCAGTCCGTCTGTCCGTCCGTCCGTCCGTCCGTCCGTCCGTCCGTCCGTCCGTCCGTCCGTCCGTCCGTCCGTCCGTCCGTCCATCCATTCATCCATGCATCCATCGCATGCAGCAGACGATTACTGTTGATTGGTCCAATAATGTCGTTTCAGCACGCCAGGAATGAAATTCAGAAATTATCTTTCAAAAAGTCGTATCGTATAATGAAATACATATACTGATACGTCCTGTTTTCGATTAGTGTAACTTTGTTGTCGTGTTTGTGCGCCATAAATGAGTCAGCTGTTAAATGTACATATATAGGCAGTTTTGAGTACTGGATTTAGGTTATCTATGGCCACATTTTCGAGCAGTGTCGTGAAAAAGTATTTATTACAAAATCTGCAAGCGTGGGTAACAGTATTCTAAAATTGGCTTTAGTTGTAGGTCGTTAAAGTTGAATATGAAATGAAGGCAAACCTATGTAAAATGTTATGTAATTTTACTGTAACAACGCTGAATATTCTCCCTTAAATGTCCTGGCCTATGTGTTGTAGTGAGGCGTACGCAGTAGCCTGTCTCGGTGTGACAGCTTTGGATTGGGAGCGTCTCGGGGAGGCCGCGCTAGAAGAACTCTCCTTCGAAGTCGCCCGCAAAGCCTTTCAGCGCGGAGAGAATCTCGTGTTTCTCTCACTCATCGACCACTTGCAGGTACGTCTTTGTTCCAATAGTGCGTAAAACTTCATAAAGGAAATGACCTCGAAGTATCGTCCATTTTTAGGGTTCCGTACCCAAAGGGTAAAACGGGACCCTGTTACTAAGACTAGTAAGACTCCGCTGTCACCAAGGCTGTATCTAACGAACCGTGATAGTTAGACAGTTGAAATTTTCACAGATGATGTATTTCTGTTGCCGCTACAACAACAAATTAAATTTATTTAAGGGGGCTCCCATACAACAGACATAATTTTTTTTGCCGTTTTTATAGATAATGCAACGGAACCCTTCGTGCGCGAGTCCGACTCGCACTTGGCCGGTTTTTTACTGATAATACATGTTTGGGATTACCATAAAAATTGGGATGTAAATCATAGTTTCAACTACATACTCTCGGAATATCGTGCTGTCGAATGTTCGTTGGCTCGACTGTTACATTGTTCTCAATTTCAAAGCGTGTCTATTTACCCAAGTATGGCAGAGCGAAAAGAGGGTTATGCTTATGATTTCGATCGGTGTGTACAGTAAAATTACATAAAGTTTACCACTGATAGATGGTTTGCCTTCATTTCATATTCAACTTTAACGACCTACAAATAAAGCCAATTTTAGAATACTGTTTACCAGGTTTGCAGATTTTGTAATTACTACTTTATTTGTATGTTGTTAAAGTTGGAAATGAAATGAAGGCAAGCACGGATAAAAGTAAACGTATTGTAAACTGTCAGTCAATTGAAATTGCAAACAATGTAAACAAACCTTGAATTTAAAATGTCTTAAATTTCCATTTTCCCTCATGAAATACTGCTAAATCCGTGTGTTATTTAATCAATACTTACCACAACACTATCATAAACCATTAAAACAATAAACAATTGCTAGAATATGGATATTTCATTAAGGACCACTTGCACGGTCCGGGGTTAAAAAATTAAATTGTTAACCCTGGGTTAAGAATGACAGTTCCATACATTTTGACACTTCTTAACCCTGGGCTAGCCATTGACACAGAGTTAAGTAGTTAACCCAGGTACGCGCAAGCCCGCCTAAATGGTTTATAATCATTGTTCGCAATTTAAATTGACAACGTATTGTATGTGGGTATTTCGCAGGAGCGTTTCGAGGCTGGCGAGAAGCGAGCCGTGGTCGCGGGCGAGGTGCTGGCGTACCGCGGGCGGCACGCGGACGCCGCGCGGGCGTTCCGCGGCGCCGGCCGCGACGACCGCGCCCTCTCGCTCTACGTCGACTTGCGAATGTTCAATAAGGCACAGGTACTCGGGGGCCGTCAATTAAAAAAAAAAAAAAAATTTTAAGCTGTTTATTTCAAGCAAAGAACATTTTATAAAACATGCAAAACGAGTCCTTAACCCTAATTTTAAGGATTTTGCGTGGCCTCGGTTAGCGAAAGACTGAGTTGCTCACGCGTAATTAGTCTAAGTATACAATACGAGTAGATAGTAAATTTATTATATAAATCATGAGTTCCCATGCATGCAGTTTTTTTTTTTTAACTTACATATAACCTAAGTCTGAGTGCGCATCCGTCCCTTCCCTCTCAAATATATCTTTCATAAAATATCTTTTAATCACGCTTTTAATCTGTTTACTGTTATTACTTTCTAATTTTTTCGCAATAGACAACGGTAAATTATTTAATAGTTGGGGAAGGATGCACTTCCAGACCCTTCTGCCACACCCATTACATTGCTTGGGGACCCGATATAGCGGGCGGTTGGGTATATGGCGTAAGTTATCTGGCCTGTTACGATGTTTTTCTAGTAATTCTATTTTATCAATATTTTCACATATTATGGCTTGCTTTATCTTATTGAATACATTCATCACTTTACGGTATTGGAATAGTTGACCATAATTATCTTTATACTTATATTTAATCATTATCATTAATCACGTGAGGCTTGCAAGGGGGGAGGGGTTTGACAAAAATCACGAAATATCAAAAGGGGGAGGGGGGGGTCTAGTAAGGTATCACGTGTATTTATTTTTTCGTCAAACACATTATAATTTTGATTAAAATGCCAATCAAAAACAACCTGCGACCTTTTTGTCTAGACATTTTTATCATGGTCCTTACTTTCAGTATAAAATAAGATTATACTTTATACCTGTTTTTAAAGATAATATACGAAAAATTTTAAGATTCTTTGTAGGTACTAAAAATACACGTGATGTTGGATGGGGGAGGGGGGGTTAAAAATGCTAGATTAATGGACGGCCCCTTGCAAGGATCGCTAAGGGTCATGGGTGAATCAACTTTTTTGTGTTGTTTACTCTGTCCCCAATTGGGGATGTCTATTTTTTGCAATGTATAGTAAATCGAAAACCATTTCGAGATAAATGCTTTTTAACTCGTTTTCTGTAGTTATTTAATTTTAATGTTATGTAATGAATTTATAATATAACAAACAAGCAATGACCTTCATTTGACATTGGTGTAAATTGCGTGACCGGTTCAAGTCGTACTTTATTCTGTGTGGTTAGAATTCTTCACAATTTACGCGTGGATTATACTACGGAGATGGATTTGGACCCGCTGTCTGACATCTAGCACTTTGTCAGTGCCAGTAAAGTGACACAGTATATAGTGTACCACTACCCAAAAAATGATTAAAGGGGTTGCCTTATCGTACGCATTTAGATAGATTTAGAAATTTGGCATTGTGGGAGCCCTCAATTATAATCTGACGTCATCAACTAAAATAGTTACAATAATTAATTTTTAAAAAAGTAGAGAACTAAATGACAAAATATTGAAATTAGTTTCTTATAACTGAGTTTTCTATACAAAAAAAAATATAAAAACCATGGGTATTTTTTTTAGACATCCCCAATTGTCCATACTGTTTCATAGAAAAATGCTTAGGTTGTCCATGAGACATTTGTGTAACGAAGACAAAGTTGATTCACCCTCATATACATTTTTTTCTTTGCGTCTCTCCTGTGGCCATGGCTAAAATGAAGGGTCTATAGCTAATATTTTTTAGTCAAGTCTGCAGCTGCGTGTGGGACTCCTAGCCACCTTTCAAGGCATTTAGATAATTCTTAAAGTTTGCTGACTTGGAATCGCTTATTTTATGTCTACACGAGACAGCTTTTGTCTATTTTTTTTGGCTGTGTATGGCTCTTAAGAAAGGGGGGGGAGGGGGAAGTGGATTAAAATTAACTAGCAAGGTTTGTGGTAAATAAACAAATTTACGAGATGTAATTAAATAAAAATCGGTAGTAAAAACACTTTATTTAAGACCTGAAAACCAGATTAATTTTCAGTTAACTGCAAAATTAGATATTAAAATGCTTTGAGACAAATAAATGATGTCACAAGGCCACTATTGCCATACAAAATCTATGGGAGAATTGCATTTTCACAGTTCAAGAACGCGTCACTTGATTAGCGGTGATAGATAAAATTTCGTGTTTAAAATCTTGAATTACTTCGAATAACGCCATCTTTTGACAGGTAGCCGAACTACTTGGAATGACGGCGAGCAAAGCTGTGAGATTGTTGTTATTATAGGAGTTCGTGGGCCCCGGCGAGGGGTTGGCGGCGCTAGCGCGGCGGCGCGCGGAGTGGGCGCGGCACGTGAACGAGCCTCGCGCCGCCGCCGAGATGTACCTCGCGGCCGGCGACGTGCGACGCGCGGCCCAACTCATGGCCGAGAGCGGACGACGCGACATGTAATATCAGGGCCCAATTGCATAACAAATTATAGTATAAATCTTCCCAGGTGAATTTTTCGCTTCGAGCCATTACATTAAATTTGAACCTTAATACTATGACGATACCGTTTGTTTTGAAAGATAAGGGCTGGAAGTTAAAAATTCACCTGGGAAGATTTATACTATACAACGAATATTATAAGCGGAACTCTCACTTCAGTTATATTAACTAGAAAGGGAGTTCCGCTTGTAATATAAGTTGTACTTTGTTATGCAATTGAGCCCAGATCACATTAGTGAAATGCAATTTATTTATTCGCAATGAACATATGGTTACATAAGGCCTTAAATTGTATACTATTGCTTCCCATGACATGTGCAGCCAAGTTAGGCATGTGAAAATTTGAGCTCAATGATTCAATCACTCGGTCAATAATAATTACAATATTTTAATATAATTCATTGAGTAAGAGATACTCAACTAATACATGTCAAGAAATTTAAATGAAAATTTAACCAAAATAAAAATAATAATAATTACATTAAAAATTAGAATTAAATTAATGTCATTGAACTTGAATTATGAATTGTCCGATAAATTTCCCTATATATTGAAGAAAAATAAATTAAGCAGCATTATCTCGTATCATGCATGTCTTCAAATTTGTAGTTTAAAAATGCATTGATAATTTGATACTATAGAAACACTTTTCAGGCAACATTCTGCGCAACTTGGTAATAGGCATTACTTGCGACGTTATTCGCGTAAACAATAGAATTTCAATATTATTGCATGCATGTCAATGCTTTTGTAACGTACCCGATTGTTCACTGCAGGCTAATAGAGCTGGCACGCAAGTTAGACAAGGGGTCCAGCGAGTCTTTGCGCTACGTCGCCGAAGCACTAGCGGCCGCCGGCGAGCCCGCTACCGCTGCTGACGTGTACCAGCGTCTCGGTGACTACAGGTACACAAATGGAGAGTAGATAAGTCGTGCAAGTTGCTTTACATTGCGGCCTTCGATTGACTACTTCAAACTCTTTCGCTTTACGACCTTGCAATATAATGTTGCTCGTTGTTTCATGTAGGTCCCAACTGGGCTTAAGATGCAGTAGTAGAAATATACACCTTCATTTGTTATTTGATGATGACAAAGTTTGTGTTATATGTGTGTACTAATAACTAGCTGTCTCGGCAAAAGTTTTTCATCACCTAGGGGTATAAAAAATAGCCTACGACCTATTATCAGACCTACCAAATATAGAGTAGAGATTTTTTTTTATAAAAATAGGTCATGCCGTTTCGGAGGAGTTTGATAACAAACACCGTGACACGAGATTTTTATATATTAGATATTGCATTTATCGGTTGGGTTGCCTTGTAAAATCCGGGGCCTTAAGATCTCACATTTGAAAGGGTCTCGAATGGTGTCCACGAACCGGAAAATGCAGTGTAGGTAGGCCTACAACAAGATGGGACAACGACTTGGTTGAGGTTGCGGGAACGCATTGGATACGGATGGCGCAGGACCGATCTGTTCGGCCAACCTCGGGGGAAGCCTATGTTCAGCAGTGGTCGTCTTTCGGCTGAAATGATGGTGATGGATGATTATAGTGTCTGACTCAGTGTTGCAGAACTATCGATAGTTTGACTATCGACCTTTGACCTCGCAAACTATTCAGGATATCTATATTACTAACGATAGTATCGATAGTGAGTTATAAGCAATACTGTTGATAATGGCAATACTATCGATAGTTTTATGTCCAATACAATCGATAGTATCCATAGTATTGCACAATCAGGCAATCATGACCGAAAACAATCGATACTTATCGATAGTGTCGATAGTTTTGTACAACCGATAGTGCAAAACTATTGACAATATAGATAGTATCTATTGTTTTCGGTCACGATTGCGTGATCTGCAACACGATCGATACTATCGATTGTATTGGACATAAAATAAATCTTCTTAATATATAAAAATCTCGTGTCACGGTGTTTGTTACCGAACTCCTCCGAAACGGCTTGGCCGTTTTTATGAAACTTTTTTCTCTACACTCGGTAGGTCTGAGAATAGGTCGTAGGCTATTTTTTATCCCCCCCCCCCCCCCCCATTCTTCGCGGACGGAGTCGCGGGCAACAGCTAGTAAATAAATAAATATCACGGGACAATTCACACCAATTGACCAAGTCCCACAGTAAGCTAAGCAAAGCTTGTGTTATGGGTACTAAGCAACGGATAAACATACATAGATACATACTTAAATACATATTAAACACCCAAGACCCGAGAACAAACATTCGTATTTTTCATACAAATATCTGTCCCGACACGGGAATCGAACCCGGGACCTCAAGCTTCGTAGTCAGGTTCTCTAACCACTAGGCCATCTGGTCGTCTAAAACTATCGATAGTATCGATAGTATTGCCATTATCAATAGTATTGCTTATAAATCACTATCGATACTATCGATAGTATTGACACGTGGCGATACTATCGATAGACTATCGATAGTGTATCGATATTGGAGTATCGATAGGCAACGCTAGTCTGACTGATGACGTGGCCGCAGGAAAGTGACGCAGCTAGCGGTGGCGGCGGGCGAGTGGGCGCGCGCGTTCGCGCTCGCCCGCGACCACGCCGAGTGCCGCCGCGACGCTTACCTGCCGCACGCGCACCGCATGGCCCAAGAGAACAAGTTCGTGGAAGCGCAGAAAGGTGAGCATAGCGGTGGCACCGAGTGGCCTCATTGTATTGCTTTTAGTACTATGAAAATAGTACATTATTGTCGTGCCCTGGAAGTAGGCAATTTCTGGCTGAGTATGAGTATTAAACGGACTTTGCGAGTCCGTTTAACTATTACGAAGCCAGCAATTGCTATTCCAGCCGAGACTAATATAAAGCTTTTCTCAAAAATGGTGAAGGAAAAAAAATAGAATAGTGTTTTACTAACTTAAATAGGTACAAAGAATTGCAAATAACTTAAAATTAAATGTCATTAAACCCTTTCCCGACTTTTAACATTAAAAAAAAACTGCAGGTATATTTTTCTACCGAAAACACCACAAGCTGTTTCAAACAATAAAAAAGTCTGGAGTTCCAACAAAACAACTGATACCGATCATTTGAATTGGTTGTATACGAATAGTGTCAACTTATTACCATGGCCGTTATAACTTTTTAAAAAGTTTGAGACTCGACAATAATGGAATTTGTATGCGACATTGTGGTCGAGTTTATCGAAATTGCAATATTTTTAACTTTTTGATTTTTTTACTGACCATAAACTATGCACTTCACGTTTTGATATGTAAATAATAATGACAACTTTTACTGATATTTTTGAGAAAAGGTTCTTTGCAGTCGCAGCCTTAAAATATCTTTGCGCACTCGTCTACTGCAATGTTACATATGATCTATACTTCTTTACGGATGCGAGGCTTGGAAAATTAAGGAGGAACTCCGGAAACGTATAGAAGCATTCGAAATGTGGGCCTATAGGCGTATGTTAGCCATTAGCTGAACACACCGATTGACCAATCTTGAGGTGCTGCGCCGTATTGGAATGGGACGCCAACTACTGCAGACCATCAAAAAAAGAAAAGTTGCCTATTTGGGTCACGTGCTAAGACACGACAGATACGAGCTTCTGCAACTGATAATGATGGGCAAAGTGGCAGGCAAAAGATCAGTGGGTCGTAGAAAGAAATCGTGGCGCGCAATATCCGGGAGTGGACGGGAATTAAGAGCGCCGCGGAGCTTTTCAAACTGGCAAAAGACCGAGTTAGATATGCGGAGCTGACTGCCAACCTCCACTAGTTGGGGAGACACTTGTAGAACAAGATTGTAACATAGCACGCGGCCATCCGGTTGTTAGCGTTCTGTCGATAGGGATGTTGACACCACCAATCAACTGACGTACTTTTTGAGCTGTCAAAACACAATTCTCCCATAGATTTTGAATGGCAATAGCAACTTATGACGTCACTTGTTCGCCAAATCAATCAACTAACTATTTATTTGTTTTAAAGCAACAAAAATCTAATTGCTAATCTAAGCGTTTTTTTACTGGAGTCGTGTCTTCGAATTATTTTTTAATGGCGTCCACATCCCTGTTGCGTATTGGTCCAGTCGATTGTGGCAAGGATGATACGAGTCATGCAGATTATTTTATTTGCGTCTCTTCTGCGGATATGGTAAAAGTCAAGGGTCTATATTATATATTGTATTAGGTATTATATTATGTTAATTGATTAGCTTAACTTCAAACTTGGAAAAGTCCATTTCTGAGAATTTTAAGATTTTGGTATTTAGAGGACACGATGGGTGAGAGACTTTTGAGAAATAGGTATTTTAATGAAATGTCGCTGTCTCGCCCGAACCCCTCCGTGTCAGTACAGCGAGAGCGGAACAAATGCAGCTCAGACCGTTAATAGGCGCGTAAAATTAATCAAAACAGCATTTCGTAGTCCTCTGTTTTCTTCTCGAAAACTGGACCAATAAAAATATTTTTTTCATAAATAATTAGAGGATAGATTTAGCTATGCCCCTATGTTTTCCTTTTTTTATATATAGCAGGGATTCTTTTCTGATGAGTGTCTGAAAATGACGTTGAAATTGGGCAATTTTTTCAGTTTTTGAAATCTCATATTTCTTATGTCAATTGAAATATGGAAAAAAACTAAACATAGGGGCATAGCTGTGGTAGATACATATTACACAGTAAAAAAAAATTGTCTCTTAAGCCATTATCTAGGGAGGAAACAGGGAACTACGTTTGTATGGAGAAATGGTGCGCATCGTATCCTCTTAAAGAAAAGTTAATTAAGGTAGATAATCTCTTAAGACGGACGGTAGAGAGGATCCGAGTTTGAAGTTGAGCGACTCAATTAGCCTGGAGAAGTGCTGGGCAAAGGCTTCCCCCATTTTTTCTTCAATCTTCAAGTTCCTAAGGTACACGTCTAGTTCGTCCCAACAACGCCTCCTGGGCCTACCTCGTCGCCGCCATCCAGCCCGTGGCTATTTTAGCACTTCAGCTTGGCATCCTTGGCGCCCACATCGGTAATGCGGGTTGATGTTGTTTCGGATCCGGTCAATCCGCCTCACCTCGAGCATACTGCGCTCCATTGCTATTTGGCAAATCTTCAGCTTAGTCTGGGTCTATTAGGGCCTATAGCCAATATTTTTAGTTAAGTCTACGTCGGCGTGTGGGACGGTTGGCCAACTTGCGGTTAAGTTTGCTGACTCGGAGTCACTAATTTTATGTCCACAGGAGGGACAACCCAGGGAGCCAGCCCGGGTTTTAATCCACTCTGCTTGAGAGGCCATAGGTCAAACTACTAGGCCACTACGGCGCTGATTATTTTTTTACGGTTTTTATAACAATTGCTATTAAATCGTCAGCGTACCACATGGCTGGCGAGACCGGCACAGCGCAACGCGTGTTCTCGATCCTAGTCAGCAACGCGGTGGCCGAGGAGCGGTTCAGCGACGCTGGCTATTTGCACCATCTACTGGCCATGCAGTGTCTGGACACCGCCGCCGCTGCCACAAATAGGTAACTCACTTAGACTGTCTGTCCATTGGAGCGGAGCGGAGATAAAAATACATCGATAGAATTGCATAAAATCTCCGCTCCGAGTTCCGACTGTGGACAGGAAGTTGCAACAGCAATTTAAAAATTCAGCCAAAACCCGAGAAGCGGAGTGTAGAAACGAGCGTGAGCTAGCTTCGCGTAACCCTTCGTATGCTTAAGACACGGATCCGTGCCAAATTAAAGGCATTCTTTTTGTATTTTTATTATTATTTCTGTAAAATTGGATTTATATGAAACGGTTGAGACTAGAATGCACGTTTTTCTTTAACTTCCCGCATACGAAGGGTTTATGCCCGCCTAAAAGTGCGAGCGGAGCGGACTCGGCAACGAACTTCATTCATACCTCTTTTAGTGGACTGCACTTCAATGCAGTTGACTGTTGCAAATTAAGCAAGGCATTTGATTGTGCCAACTTTCCTTTCGATATTGTAAGATAATTAAACTGCATGAATGAAATCGGATGGTTTTTTTCACCATAATAATATCCCCTGTATTATTATGGTGAAAAAATACCCTGGTAGCTCAACAAGATTAGTAGAATTTTTCTCGATAGAATGGAGCTTTCGAAACTTATCGAAACCATTCTAAATTATCAGAAATAAAACAACAAATATTTCAGGAGCCATAGTAATATTAGTTAGTTAGCAAACTCTGGCATTTTTTTAATTTAGTGACTTAGTTTACTTTTTATGACTCATTTTCTACTTTTGGGTGTTATGGCATACAAATTTCTGTACAATGGTGGTGGGCATAATATTAGCTTATAAAAGCGTCTGCTTGGAGTATCGCGTGTGACCAAAAGCATGCTTATACGCATCTACATATGCTTTCGCGCGCGTAAAATGGTAGCCTGAAATCGCATAATTTTATTATCCTTCCTAATGCGAACTGCTAAGGAATGGAATCAAGTGGTCTCTTCAAGGCTAGAGTGAATATACTATTACTGAATCAGCTAGATACACCCTTGGTCTCATCTACACTTTTCATCAGGTGAGATAGTGGTCAATCACGGGTCAATTTTATGTAAAAAAATATTTGCGAATCTATTTATTTACATAGCTCTTGTCTAACGTACTTTTTTAACCCCCGACACAAAAAGAGGGGTGTTATAAGTTTGACCGCTATGTGTGTGTGTGTGTGTGTGTGTGTGTGTGTGTGTGTGTGTGTGTGTGTGTGTGTGTGTGTCTGTCTGTCTGTGGCATCATAGCTCTTAAACGGGTGAACCGATTCGGATGCGGTTTTTTTTATTTGAAAGCAGGTTTCTTGGCGATGGTTCTTAGACCTGTTTCATTAAAATTGTATCAGCCGTTTCAAAGTCATCAGCTCTTTTGTTAGCTGCGGAAAAGATTTAAGACGCAGAATGGGGATTTACTTTATTATTAAAGTATGTGTGGACCAAATTGTATTAGGGGTTTTTAATATAATTTATTTGAGCAGGGAGCGCGACAAAAGCTTGCGCGCGTACACCACGAACGCGCGTCTCGCGCGCGTGTACCACGCGTACGATGCGGTGCACCGCTGCGCGCACGAGCCGTTCTCGCTGCTGCCGCCGGACGCCTTGCTGCACGCCGCGCGGTTCGTGCTGGCGCAGCTCGCGCCGCCGCACGCCGCGCCGCCGCCGGCCGTCTCGCTCTTGTATCCTTTACTTTATACAGACACTTTATTTATTTATTTAAATCAAATTTATACCTTCAGACAATAAATGACATTGTTTGAAATCACTTGTCATAAATGACAGTAAATATAAAAAAACAACTGATTGTGAGTGGATAGTGAGAGTGTCTACGAGCCTACTCTTTTCTCAAAGGGCCGGCAACGCATCCGTAACTCAACTTGAGCAGCGGTGATCGCTTTCCATCAGGGACTCGTCATTTAGTGTGTACGGTTTGTACAACTTTTATTGATAGTTCTGATGGCAATTTAATTATTACTTTATTTTTACGTAATAACCGAGTACACATAAAGGCTGATATTAGTGAACTGTCGTACATTGACCTAGATAGGTAAATCGACGTAAATTGATGACGCTGCCCCCGCTGTGTGGAATGTGCGGTACTGTTCTGTACATAGTGAAACTAATTCGGTACAAATAGTTTTTTTTTATACAATACTAGCTGCTGCCCGCGACTCATATGTAGCGTATTTTACCGTATCAATTTCTCATCAGTAAGTTCCTGAATGTAAAACAGTTGCTTGTATTTGTGCTTAGCTAAGCAAGCGAAAGCTCTCGACGCGCACACTCTCGCTCGCCAAATGCTGGACAAGATTCTAGGACTGCAAATACCACAAAAGTTTCAGGTATGTTGTGTTGTAAAAATTCAACCTTGCTGTGGTTCCACAAATCCAAGAACGCGGATGTAGTATCTAAAATCTCGGAAGTGAAATTTGACCCATTGATTGCGTCATTGGATTGATTTAATATTTGATTAATGTAATAGAGGTCAAAGTTCTTTGAAAAAAAAACTCGGTAACGAATTTGTATGAAATTACCGTAAAGTCCGGGTACTTTGATCTATGACAATATAAATATGTGTAGTTTACAACTCTATGCCACTAACCATAAGGTTGGTAATTTTAATATCTGTATATTAATAATAATAAAAAATTGACGCGATGGCTGTATTTAATTTTTTGCCTTCGACTCTACCATAATTTCAATTTAATAATAAATCCGGACGGGTTAATCCCAATGGCCAAAGTTGACAAGACTGTACGGTACCTATTCAATAGTTTCCTCTCATCCGTTATCTACTCTAATGAAGTTGTTGTATAGGAGAGCGTAGAGCTGCTGATGCTGAAGAGTCGCGCGGGCGGGGCGGCGGTAGGAGGCGCAGGGGAAGGGGAGCGGGAGGAGGCGGCTCCGCTGTGCTGGCGATGCCGGCGGCACTTTGCGCCCGCGCCGCCCGCGCCCGCTTGCCCCCACTGCCGGCACGAGCCGGCGCACGCGCTGCCTTCGCACGGTACACTAGGATACAGTACTAATATGAACAGACATGAATTTAAGGGGGCAAAATTGAAATTTAACCTTTTGAACGCCACACATCGTTTTTGTTAGGAACAATAAATAGTACATTTCTGCAGCGGCCGCGAAATAGGGGATTGCCGGCCGAGTAGTTATAGATGGCCGAGTGTTAACGAGGCCATCTAGAGATACGTGGCCGGCAATCCCTGTTCGTGGCCAAGGCTTGTATAGAGTTTTTCTCAAACATGCATCATCATCATCATCATCATCATCGTCGTCGTCGTCGTCGTCGTCGTCGTCGTCGTCATCATCACCATCACCACCACCATCATCATCACCATCACCCAACATCACCGTCACCATCATCATCACCATGATCATCATCAATCATCATCGTCATCACCATCACCATCATCATCATCGTCGTCGTCATCACCATCATACGAGGTTATTGTAAATATTTTATAGTGCAATGGTACTCATTACCCAGCTATCATTTAAAGTATGCTTTGCGTAAATTTTATCATATTTGTCTCTGAAATAAGACTAACAAAATAATACAAACTTACAAACAAAAATGGGGGGGGGGGGGCATCACTGCCATATGGGAAAAGTGTCGATAGTTGAGTTTATCGATAAAGGAACTCCCTACCTGTCATTAAATTTTGTCCCCTAAATTCCTGGCTGAATGAAGTATAGAAATGTGACGCCAGCTAATAACTCGCGATGCGCTAACGCCATAAGGCTAAAAAACTATAGACCGTGTTTTTATTTATTTCCTTACGCACTTTTGGTACACTCACAAAAAAAACACGGTGTAGATATATTTATCTTCCCAGTTCAGTCTTTAATAAGGAGATTCAGTGTCAAAAAGATACATGTATTAATAATATCATACCATGGAAGAGTTTCTTGTCAAAAAGCTAGTTGGGCAACTTTCAACTTTTTCATTCAATCTTATGAGTACCCATTGTCCTATGGACTGCTTTTGGGTTTTGTAAGACTCCTACTGGTTAAACTCCACCGTGTCTCCCTTGAGTAGGTTTCATTATACCTTGGTTTCGTTATACCCACACCTAAACGCCAAAACGACTTAGTGTCATAATGCCTAAAACCTAGAATGCCTATTCATTTTGTTTCAAAACACCTGAATTTTAAAATACCTTAGTATCAAAATGCCTAAACTTCACAATACTTTCATCTCAAAATAACATGTGTTCGCAATAACCAAAGTAGCAAAATACCTAAATTTTTCAAGTCAAAGATAATCCTCATGTAGGTAGGTATAATTGCTTTTTAGCTTCTTTAGTGCTGGCCACTTGAAATTGAAGTAACTAATAATTATTTAAAAACAAAAAAAAAATCACACGGAAAATTACAAATTATAAAAAAAACAAACACACGTACGTACACACTCATAAATAATAAATTGCTTTTCATCCACAACAAGTTTCGTCAGGTATATTAAAAAAAAACCAAAAGGGGAGCAAATAAGTACTCATAACGCAGGCTCGCTAACAACGCTTTTCTCCATCGCGTTTACGTCTCAGGTTCAGGTTCCAAACTGACTCGCACCCGGCCCAAAAGTACCGAAAACACCCGCTGCATTGCTAACGATATCCGTTGAACCAGGTACGAGCCCGACCTAGGATCACATCCCCTTTACCCTCATCCGCAACCCTAAAGCTTTTATAAAAGTTTTTGCCTTAGAGCACCAAGGACCCGCCGTTTCCACCGCGACTGGAACAAACTCATACCCGGGCGTTAAGTTCTGATATTTCGTGAGTTTCAGTCTAGCCGCACTTTCGGCAGCTGCATGCCTAATTATAATAATAAAATGAGGCAAATGTCAAATAAACATCATCAGGTCAGGAGAGTGTAAAAAAATAAAAATAAAAAATATATACGTGTCGACTTGAGTACCTCCTCCGTTTTTTTCGTCGGTTGAAAATTAGGCATTTTTAGACTGAGACATTTTGCCATTAGGATGTTTTGAGTTTAAGTTATTTACATATTTTGTCATATCTGCCATTCGGTATTGAACGAATTGTACATTTCAATATTCAGGCGTTTCGGTAATGAGACAATTTGATATTTAGGTATTAAGAGACCAGGGTAATTTGAAAATTGATGACATTAGTTAATAAGGCATTTTGCAATTTAGGAGTAGTAAAACATACTCTCTCCCTGGCGTCTAACCTAACTCTACTGTGTGTCAACGTTATTTTTTTTTTAATTTTGTTACTTTTTGTTGTTGTGTTAATACTCAATCGAATTCTACAATGGTGTTGCCATAATGTTTTTCTAAAGTTTGTATAAATTTCACAGAGGTCCTACCCCTAGTGCAGTTCGTGCCGGCAGAAGGCATTTCGTACGAGGAGGCCTTCGAGTTGATAGAACGCACTACTCTACCAGAGACGGCCCAAGAAGAAACAGGGAACGCTGAAGTGCTCAGGATAGACCACGACCTCGATTCTTCCGACCCGTTCCTCGACAAATTCGATGAGGTGATATACATTTGTTTATGTTTGAGAACAAAACGAAAGTACGCCATTTTACGAGTAACGTTATGAGGCTTATTAGGCTTATTAGACAGTCAGTTTGATTGCAAGGAAATTACTTAATTCGTTGGAAATAAAATGTTAATTTATAAACTTTTTGTTTTTTATTTTTATACTTATTTTATATATTTACAAGGTGAAATTTCAAATGTGATACATAACTAGTGTTCCTACGTCGGTTATTGCTGGACAATATATGCGTTAATTCAATTGTTTTAATTTCTCTTTTAATTTTAGGTGTCCATACATTGAGATTGTGTTTTAATTTCAACAAATTATTAACGTATTAAGTTTTATCAGACCAATTTTAACAATTGAGTTAATGCATTACATTGGCCAGAATTAATTGAGTTAGAAACTCTAAATTTCTATCACGTTTCACACTTTGTGTAATAATAATTGATTATTGAGCGTTGTAAAATCTACTATACTGGATGTCCCAGAAGTCAAGCAGAAAGTAGATGATAAACCAAGTTATATTTAAAATATGTATTTTGCTGATAACTAATATAACTTGATCTATCATCTGATTTCGAATTCATGTCGACTTCTGGGACACCTTGTATATTATTTATCTTTGACTAGTTACAATGTATGTTACGTCATGTCAGGAGGAGGAAGGCGGCGCTGTGGTGTGCTCCCGCGGCGCGCTGCTGCGGCTGCGGCCGGGCTGCGTGGTGGCGGTGCGCGGCGGCCGGCCCGCGCCGCTGCTCTACCGCAACATGCTGCCGGAGCTGCCCGTGCTGGCCTGCCCGCACTGCGGCTCCGTCAGTACCCTAGTGTGCCAGGGGGGGCGGGTGCTCCCGCGGCTGATTGATCGTGTCAAATAGCCTATTAAATTATCACGAAAGATAGGCCAGTAGTAGGCAAAATTGCTTCATGGAAAGCCAGAAAGCTTCAAAAATATTAAAGGAAGGCCAGAATTGAACCACCGTAACCCATGCACTACGCGGCTAGTTTAGCGGGCTCTTTTACACATGCTATTATTTTACTTTATACGTATGGATCGTCAAAATATAGATGTCGTGGGCTATATAAGTACTAATTATTTCGAAGGACCGGCGGCTAATATAGGCTGTCAAAACCATACGCGCTAATTTATTCACCCACCAATATTGTTGCAGTTGTTCTACGTGGAAGACTACGAAGTGCATCTGCTGACGAAGGGATGCTGTCCCTTCTGCAGGCAAGCGGCCGAACCGCGCGACGCGGCTGACGACTCCTCCCCCTCATCGCCTTCCCCTGGCAGCCCCTCACACGACTCCTGGCGTTAAACAACACCACCGGTCTCCGAGACATCTATTACCATTAAAAAAATCAGATCGTCTAGAAACAGTAAACTATTTCTAAAATAGTTTGGCATTGTCACGGTATAACTTTGGAATCAGCTTGCAGCGCCAGCATTTCCGGACCGGTGCTACTTAGAAATCTTCAAAAAACGAGCCATTTCTTTTCGCAAAGGGCCAGCAATGCATCCGTAACTCAATTTATGATATGGGTGTCCATGGGCGGCGGTGAATGCTTTTCATCAGGTGCTTCCTGCTCGATTTCCTATTATATAAAAAAATTGTCATACAATCTACAAACGCATACCAAATTTGGAATCTATACCACTGGAAGTAGGCAACATACTACGTGCAATATTTAACCTGAACAAACTGACATACATCAACACAATCCAAAAAAAAATGTTAACATTTTCAAGCAGTTAACGTCAAAAATCCTGTCAGCTATGAAGTGGCAACCTACATCTATAATCAAATCAATATTGATGGGTAGAAGTTTGTTTATTGTTTTGTATGTAACTTTCTTACTTATTAATTAAATTTAATTTATTTTTCTTGTAAACCACCGTTATTAAATTAAATATCAGGATAGACCATGGCTTCAATTTAAACCGCACTAGTAGGTATCAACAAATTATTTTGATAAAACATAACCACTAAATATTGCGTTAGTTCAGCGTGAAAATGCCGGCTTCAATGTTTAATACAATAAGTAAAGTACTTTATTGAAATAAGTATAATCCTTTTAAGGACCTGTTTCACAAGTAATTGATAAGTTGCTTGCTGATATTATTTGTGACAGATAACTGTGTTCCCTTGCCGTCTCTTTTTATTTGAATAAAATAAACTGAGACATCGCGTATATCTGTCACATGAAAATATCAGGAACACAGAGGTGAGAAACAGACTCTAAGCCTTGCGATAACATTCACAGATAGATGGGCAAAGAAACTTAGATACCTGTTGGACGTGAATTTAACACATGTCAGTTTGCAGAAAACCATCATTTTAGGCATGTCTAACACGTTAACACGTTTACTGTCCCCATACAAAATTGTTTGCCGAAGTCACACCACTGCGTGTGCTTCCACTTTGAACTTGTGAACTGGGTTCCTGAAAAAAAGCTTCATGACCCATGTGTTAATTTTGGTGTTAATTTATTTGTGGCAAGGGAAAAGTATTTACATCAACAGAAAATGCACTTGAGTTAGTAGATGTTAAAGTACAAAGTTTTTGTTTGTTGTATCAAAACATTATAAACGTGTTTGATCTTGTACCTAATCCTTCTAATATTATTAATGCGAAAGTTTGTACCTATGAGTGTGCGTGCGTCTGTGTGTTGTTTGTTACTCCTTTACGCTAAAACAGCTCGACGAATTAGGATGATATTTAATATCTAGATACCTGGACGTCTGGAATAACACATAGGCTACTTTTTATCCCGATATTCCCACTTGATCTATCTAGAATCCCAGTCTTAACCGCCAAGTTCGAGACATGAAATTTTATGCGGGTATTTGTAAACATAAATTATGATCACGATGTAATTTTTGGGAATTCGCGTGGGAATTTAGTACAATCCCGGTATTTCTATTCGACTGCCAGATCCAGATCTAATGTATTACGCGAGCGAAGCCGCGGGTAAAGGCTAGTCCTTAAGAAATTATATATTAATTAATGAATCCGTCCTTACTTTATATTTATTAGGTGCTAACTATTAAAATACAACGAAGGAATAGTTTAGATTAATTTATTATTATAAGTACTGTCGACGTCGCTAATGTACACCACCAAGTTGCTAAAATATGTACAGCAGACCTTATTTATGTCGCAATAAAATTATATAGGTAGGTGTATTTACATTCCCATAAGTTATAGTTTTACACTTTGTACCCATAGTTACTTTTATTTTTGTTTATGAATTTCGCGAATAGGTTATTAGGTAAGGATGTACTTATTTCTAGGGTGAGTGGGGATAAGATGAAAAACTACTCGTAGCACCGGGTGCTACGAGTAGTTTTTCATCTTACACTGTTTTTCATCTTATTTTCATCTTACCCCCACTCACCCTAAGTTATTTCTAGATAGAACATAGCAAATTGTCAACGAGCTTGAATATTACTATACCTAACTATAAATTACTGTGTTTTTAACAATTTGATATTTGTCATTCGTGCTAGTAAAAAACCGGGTACGGTTAAAACGCGATCTGTCAATTGTCGTCCCGGACTGACAATAATGTACAACCAATAATTCAAACCCTCATGAAATTGCCATAAAGGCCGGCGCCGACCAGATGCGTGTGCGTGTCACGCACCAGTTTTAATTAATAAAACTAAGAAAGATGGCACACCACGTGCACGTATAAAGTGCGCCATCTTTCTTACAGTTTCATTTATTACAACTGGTGCGTGTGCGTGACGAAATACGCATCCGGATCTGGTCTTAGCCGCCCTTAAGGGTTTGAATTATCAGGTCATGTGTTATTGATGTTATTTTCGTTCATTCTGCGTCGACAAATACCTACGGATCGTGTTTTAAGGCAACCATACTCTATTTTTTTTATAAATAGATGTCGAATGATTTGATTTATTTGAGGAATAAAATTCAGACTTCTTTTTCTTTTTAGGAAATTAGCTTTACTTAGATGTACCTCTGTCACGTGTGTAACTGAAAATAAATTTTGGTATAAAATATAATAATCTAAATAACAATATGAGCTAATATGTGTGTATATAAATAAATGTAGTAATATTTTATGTAGATAATTTAATGATCTCTAATACAGGCAATATAACATTTGCATATGCATTTGGTATGGCTATCTGTCGGGTGTAACACATCTAACGACCTAAGGTTTTCGTATTCGCTGGTTTATTATATTTTTGTCGCTTGCTCAAACGACATTTGAAATAAAAGGGAAATACAATTATAGAGTACATATTTATAAGTATAAATTGTATGTATTATAGGTAACGCTATGTGATAAAACCACCGTCCCATTAAGAAACGATCAATAAAGGTAGGAACGAGTTTGTTGTTTTATTTGTTCGCTTTGTCCAATCTGTCATGTGGCACCTGTCCCTTGTCCAAAGAAGGAAAAATCGGAATGGATAGTTTTAAAGGTAGCTAGTCTTTTACGCAGCTCGAGATGAAGGTTTGACACGCGATTGGGAGTCTGGCCAGTTCTTTAAACTGGTTGATGTTTCAACGTTCCTGCCGCATGGCCTTGGTGGTAGATTATAAACATGAATCTTTTTCATTTTATTGTCTCTACCACCTGTTCCACTTAAGTTTATTAATACGGCGGAACCTGTCGGTACTCAGGGTAAACCTAAGTATATCTACTTTAGGTAGGTACGGTAGCAAACGGATTAAGCAGAGCGTGTTCTCGAGGCGGAAGTCTGTCTGTACAGACGCAGCCGTTTCAGAGATCTGCAGCTTTTATTGCAGGAAATGAAGTTTTGTTAATTCGAGTTCCGACTCGAAAATCTGATCGTCTCCAGACGTACCTACCTATTTAAATTTATTTTTTATTTAAGAAAACGAATTCGTCTTTGCTTACCTACATAAATGCTACATCTATCAAATACCATTAAACGAGCAATACTTTCACGTTTAAACGTAATGTAAATTCTTTATTGTACAGTCAAGTGTAAAAATATGGGTGCACGCAACTTGCTCATAAATATGTCCCATAGCTCTTATGTCGTCGAATTAAGGTATTGGTACATAATTATGAGAGGATGAAATCGATACTTATTTTTGCACTTGACCCTACATAGGTTGTACATGTATAATATCGATACCGGAAATCTCAAATGGCGTAAAGGACAAAAATGCGAAAATAAGTCTTAAATGCCATTCGATAGGGAAAAAAAAGCTGTATACTATGGCATTTAAGACTCATTTTCGCATTTTTGTCCTTTACGCCATTTGAGATTTCCGGTATCGATATGTATAAGACAAAAACAACAAAAAAGTACAAAGACGAACTTGTCCCTAAAAGGGGTCTTTTCAAGCTAACCTGGTATTCTGGTATAGGTACCTAGTAACTTGTATTTGTTTATTTCGACGATCTCTGAAACGGCTGTAACCATTTTGTTGAAATTGGCTATATGAGGGTTTTCGGGGGCTAAGCTAGCTTGGTGTTATCTCTGGAAAAACGTGTGGTTTAGAGTTTAGCCCTAGTGAAGCTGTATTGTAGGAATTTTGATTTTGGGTATTTTACTGTTATTTTTCAACAGTCTATTAGGTATTTCGATTTATCAGGTTTGACCACGCAACCCTCGTTATGTCCTTACAGGGGGAGTCGAAAAATGACTATGATGATCCTTATATAGCTTACATAATTAATGAGTAGCCCCGAATAGGTAACGAGCTTGCGGCACTGAGAAAATGGATGAACATTAACAAAGAATTATAGGTTTTTAAAATGTTTGCTCCATTGAAGCAATATACCTACTTACGTTGACTTTGTGACATTTATAAAGAAAGTAAAGCCGTATTTAAATTTATACTCTTCATTGAGCCGCTAAGTAGACGTGTTACGGAATTTGATCTAATTTGTCAAGGCAAGTAGTTGTATGTTTTCAATGAAACCGATGAACAGTGAATATGTATATCGATGAGCGGCAGGTGCCGCGCGCGACTGTTCGTTTTTGGCGAATCAGAGGGGGCAGGTGCGCGCGCGCAGGTGTCGCCGTGATCTCGGTCGATATCGATTATATAGGACGTACTTAGTCGATGGGCCTGCTGAATACAGATTTTTGCTGCCCGCATATGCTAGAAATCGTAGTTAACAAAACCCTGTCCTTGCAGTCGGGTAAAAAAATAATCAGGTTAAATGTAATAAAGTCGTAAGTAGGTGTTTTTTTAATTTAAATTTTCTACAAAGCTCACTCACGGTGAAATATAGCAGCATTACTATCTTGTTCTTCTGCTAACTACTAGGTACACGTGCAAGATAGCTACATCGTGTGATATACTTATCTGCATGATTTCTTATATGCGAGAGAAAAAAGAAAGAGAGAGAGAGAGAGAGAGAGAGCTTTATTTACACATTTTCGATGCACAGAAAAAAGAAATACATTTGGCAGGAAAAGATACAAAATTAAATAAAAACATCGAATAGTAAAGATCGACCAGGAAAATAAAAACCCTGCTCTGGGGGCGTTAAATTACCAATAATTATAACAACACTGTACCAGGTAACCAGTCATGTTGATAACAAGGTCGGTGATGTTATTTAGAGGAATAGACTCCAATCCTTCAGACTTTCTCTCCGACAAATACTTCGTCATATTGAATATAACTTTTTGTAAATGTCTTTTAATAGTTTTCGGCATTTTAATGCACAAAAATAATCCACAATATCCTTGAAACGCACTACTACACTTAGACAGCAATTGGCAGATGTCTTCAAAGTTACTGTTGCCAGTTCACGAAATTAGTTCCGTTAGTTTTCCGCAATATGGCGAGGGTTTTTATTTTCCTGGTCGGGCTTTAATTATGTACCTACCTACAGGTGGAAAGAACGAACGCCACATAGACAGACATAGAGGGCAACTACCATAAATATTGGAAATAGCACATTGTCCGCAAAGGAGACTTTCCTTTATCTTTTAAAACAAAACATACTTACTTACTTAGTTTACTGCATTGTGATGGATTTTTGAAAAAATGTTTGTCTTAACTAGTCGGGAGTAGAACCCGGTCAAATGCGACAAAAAATAACACGCCGTACCTACCTACTTATTTTACGACGCAGATCGAAAATAATAAGTTTAATTTATCTCTAGGGTGAGTGGGGGTAAGATGAAAATAAGATGAAAGGCAGTGTAAGATGAAAAACTAATCTTAGTACCGGGTGCTACGAGTGGTTTTTCATCTTACACTGTTTTTCATATTAAACATTTTGTCATTAAAACATTAAAGCATTAAACATCTTACCCCCACTCACCCTAAATAACATGCACAGTCAAAATAGAACAAACTCATGAAAACTAACTACTAACTAACTACCTACTTATTACGTTGTTAATTTTGTTTTCAGCCGTGACGGGAAATTTGTGGATGGATTTTTGAAGAGTTTTCTGCTTTAAAAATAAAATAAAAGTAAGTAAGTAAGTCTCCATTGCGTAACCTACAATTTACTATCTATCTATACATATAATAAATCTGTAACAAGTCGGTGTCTGTACATTGAAGATATTTGAGAAAAACTGTCACTAGGGCTATTTATTAGCGCAATAGAACCCAAAACAATGATTTTTAGAATTATTGTCTGTTTGTCTGTTTATCTGTTTGTCTGTGCGTTTGTGCGCGCTAATCTCAGAAACGGCTTAACCTAAAAGGATGCGGTTTTCACTGATATGTTGGTATTTTCTTGGATTAACATTTAGTGTATGTTTCATTTGAATCGGTTCACAAATAAGAAAGATACGTTTATTTTAAGAATTTATCGAACAGTTTTTAGAAGAATTGACTGACAATCGCTCGCCGGACTTCAGGAACTACTGCACCGATTTGAAAAATTCTTTCAGTGTTAGATAGCCCATTTATCGAGGAAGGCTATAGGCTATATATCATCACGCTAACACCAATAGGAGCGGAGCGGAGCTGAACAATGTTTCAAAATCGGGGGTTTTTGAAGTAAAACTTCTATAGGCACGCTTTTGGTGGTGAATGAATGTGAACGCGGGTGTGGGGGTGGGGGGGGGGGTACTTTTTTATATCGAGGAACTAAGGAGAGCCATAATTGAAGAAAAAGCAAATTGGATAAAAAAAATAAGCTGCCCAAATTACTAATTCCACGCGAACGGAGTCGCGGGCAAAAGCTAGTTTTAAGGTGGCTGCGGTCAATTTCTCGTAATGGGTGAAAATAAAATGAACACGTTAATTGTTAGTTTTCATGGCCTTCTATTATTTTGATTATGTATGTTATTCAGAGATAAATGGACCTATCGAACTTCATCAAATTTTAATAGGTACGGCGTGGGTACGGCATTTTGTTCTTGTCGCATTGGACCGGGTTCAAGTCTCGACTAAGACAAAAACTGTCACGAACGAACCCAATAAATAAGAAAGAGGTGTTTATACCTTCCTATTAGTGCTACCTTTTTTACTAAATGCTAATGTCATAGTGCACTCATGCATCGTCGCTTGCGCTAGCTTTAAAAAATAACTCGATAAACCCGGTTATATATGTAAGGTTGACAGTACCATGGGTACATTTGGGGATTACTAAAATTAACTCGCAGTTATTTAAATTAATACCATAAACGCTATTGCTTACTTATTGCTAACTTAATGCATGCGTTAAGGGCCGTTTGCGTACACTGTATTAGGGACCTAAATATATCTTTGGTATCAAAACGTTTGGAACTTCAGCCATTGAGCTATTACTACTACTTAGTAGTAATAGCTCAATGACTTCAGCATGAATTCGAATTTTACATTTTTTTTTAATTCAAACTCTCATGCCTATACGTGAACTTGACTAGCTGTATCACTTATGTATGTACAGTCGAAAGCAGAAATATGTACACAGTAATCGCGTCAAAATATGTAAACATCAACCTTATGGTTAATTACGTACCTAGAGTTGTATAGGTAGATATTTTTGACACCTTGTAAACGTATTATATATTTTTGCACTTGACCGTACATAACTATAAATTAAAAATTTTAAAAACCCCCAACGCAATTATGTCACTGTCAATGCCCGTTATGCGTCTAAGATCTCTTCCGCAGCTAACAAAAGAGCTGATAACTTTGAAACGGCTGCACCGATTTTGTTGAAACATATCTAAGAACCATCGCCAAGAAACCTGCTTTCTATTAAAAAAAAACCGCATCCAAATCGGTGCACCCGCTTAAGTGCTATGATGCCACAGACAGACACACGGACAGACAGACAGACAGACACACACACATAGCGGTCAAACTTATAACACCCCTCTTTTCGTGTCGGGGGTTAATAAAAAATAGTCTAAACTTCCCATTTCCACAAATACTAAGCTAAAAAATTAAACGATTCTAAAAATAGTCGTGGTACCTAGTGGCTTGAGCTATGGCTTCTCAAGCAGAGGGTCGTGGGTTCGAGCCCGGACTCACACCGCTGAGTTTTTTGAAATTTATGTGCAAAATAATTACATGTGATATTTACCGTGAGCTGTCATCATCATCATCATCCCAGCCTATGTACGTTCTACTGCAGGACACAGGCTTCCTCTCAGAATTAAAGGGCTTGAGCCTACCGAACCTACCCCAAGCCTTCTCCTTTTTGAGAGGAGGCCGGTGCCCTGCAGTGGGACGTATATATTTATTTAGGCTTTGGTTGAAATGGGGAAAGGCTCCGTAAGGGCTCGACTCGACTCGCAAAGGCGAAGTTGCAGTTTAGACCCCGCTTTATGCTCCACTCTCAACCTCCAATGATTGTGGTTGCACGATATTTTTTATAAAGCTAAGCGTAGATCAGCCTGTGCCGGTGCGCTACTTTGTTACCGCGCGAGATGTCCGACAGATGCGCGCGGCATATGCGCGTGCGCCGGCTGGGACGCGAGCGCTATCAGTGTGAAAGAAACCAATAATTTTACTTTTACTCTGTACTCTACATTGTATATCGTACGTGTGACCGAGAGTCGCAAAAATTGGAAAGAGTAGCTTTGAGATAGAAGCTCTTGAAAATTCATGAATATGAAAATTGACTTAGCGCTTTCACGTTGTGCAGTTGCGTGTTACAGATGTATAATTGTCATGCAAGATTTAACTCATCTAGGCTTCTTTCCGTCAACATATAAGCTATAAAAAATCGGCCATCGGCTGTCCACGCGCAGTGTAAGTTTTCGTATTAATATTCGGCAAATATTCAATAGGTAGATACTTGTTAGGTTTTGATCGGCTCGGCATTCGTTAATTTGTAAAGTCTACTTACTCGTAGCTGTGATAGTTTTTCTGATCTTTTTTATGTACGTACCTACTGATTATAATCGTTTACTTGGAAGGGAGGGATTTGTTTACTAGAAACCTAGTTAAATTACGAATAAGAATCTACATTAATATCAGGCAGCCGATAAATCATTAAATCAAATAGACCAGTATATTCAAGGATTGCTCAGATGTATTCAATGACATCTGCGAGAATATTAAATTAATTATTCTTTTAATAACGGAACCAAAATTTTAGCATTGAAAATTAAAAATATGTAAGTAAGTAAAATTATTACTAAATATCATCTAAAACTCATATTAGGTTAATCCTAGGTAATCATTTAAATTTGATGACTTATGGAGTCAACAAACTTCGCATTTCGGTCAGCGTATATCCGTAGGTTAGCTATACAATACACTCGTAAAGCTGCGTACATGTCCTGGAACTCCATATCCGTACGCCGTGTACGCGTACACTGTACACGTACACGTATACGTACACGTACTGTACACGTACACGTACACTGTACGCGTACATGGCGTACGGACATGGCGTTCCAGTACACGCAAGCCCGGGTACGCGTTCCCGAGTGCGCGCAGTCCGTACGCAGCTTTATACAGGCGATTTGCACTGGCGTAGCTAGGTGACCCAGGACCAATAGTACCTATCTATTGGGCAACAAAACAAAGTCGATGAAGCTTAAAGGGTTTATCAAGTTAACTAAGGTTAAGTTAAGGATTTTAAATAATAACAAGGGTATAATTGAAATAAATGAAAAGAAAAACTATCCTAAAAATAGCCTAGTTAAGTATAATGTACAATTAGTCCTGTCAGCTAAGGTTAGATGAAAGCACTTTTCGGTTTTGAGTTCAGTTTGAGCTTTACTGACTTTGATTAGGATCCGAGGGCTCCCCGACTGTGGTGGCCTCGGTGCGCGGCACTAGCCCTCCAATAGCTACGCCACTGGATGGACATAAGTGAGATATTTCATTGTAGGTTTTAATAGACACACACAGCGATAACGAAGTTTCTAAGCACAGATTCATGGCAAAATTACTGAATTTCCAACTTCCATAGGTACTTCAAAAGTCCCGTTCTTGCGTTCTTCGTATACATTATATGAAAAACGCAATATGAGGATTTTTACATACTTACCTGCCTATTATTTTTATGTATGCGTACGGTTGGCCTCAAAAGTCAACACTACACACTTTAGTACTTTGTTACTTAAGTACCTATTTCTGTAAAGTAGCATATTTCAAGCTTTACAGTATAACAGGCTATTGCGACAAAGTACTAAATTGTTCAGCGACTTCTGAGGCTGACTGTACAGATGTGTGGTACGTAAATATAATTGTAGAACTAGTCAAAAGATTTCCGCCTTACGTTTATTTTACCTGCTCACATATCTCTCGACTATACTTATCTCTCTCTATACTATACTTATTTATTACTTAATAATAACTGTTTGTATGTATGTGAAGTAAATGCTGAAACTACGAAAGCTATAAAAAACACTCAAATCTTATACTATCTCTGATTAACACTGGCTTATTTTTACACCGGAAAAGTACAAAGTTCCCGCAATACGCAGGCAAAGTAACAGCTAGTATGCTATAAGGAAAGGACTACTTGCACTTGTCTATACACACCCCAAATAACTATTATCGAACAAGTCACCAAATTTATCTTATTGACAAATATTTTATTTGCAGATAAGGTACGAAGCAACCACGCCTTTAACTATCTGCTAAGAAAACATTAACGCACCTGTTATAGATTTCTTGCTAAGTAGGTAAGTACTTAACCTCATGTAAGTATTTAGGTCCGGATAAATATTTACTCAAACGGTTAATCACATTTGAAGTGTGAGGATATTTACAACTGATATCAGTAAATTGAAGTTATTTCAGATTCGTAACAGAACGAATCGTTGCCAAGATCGTTTCAGAATAAAAAGGTGGCTCAGGTAGAAATCGACTATTTTTTTTTTAAATAGGAACAAATGTTGCAGCTGTCTGTAATAACAATATGGCCGAATATAAGGCGCGCGCGCCGCCGGGCACGCGCCTGCGCCGGCCGCTGCCTTATCTCGTGGCTTTCAATCAAATGACCCAGTCCTAACTAAATACGTACTCAGCAGCTTTAGAGGCATTTACATTTTCAAGACATACGAAAACTTGATATATCTAGATGAAGAAAAACACATTTTCGGAACACTATTATTAGCAAAATGACTAGTGGTCAGTGGTAACACTTATTACTGTACTAGCTGGTGATTGTGACTTCGTCTACGAAGAATTTCTTTACGTATATCAATCGCTGAGGCCAAATTAGTAGCACCTATGGCGGTGCGTTTCAGCAACAACCATCATAGTAATGAACTAAAACAATTACTTTGCTCACCCGCGACCTTACAATAGTTACGTTTATGCAAGAAATGTGCGTTCATGCAGTTCCTCCACCTCCACACTGTACGAACACACACAAATCACATAAACCCAACCATCACCACCACCAAGCTACACTGACGCGTTTCGAACTCAACCAGAGCTCATCTTCAGAGTTACCACAACCGTATGCTATGCTACCAAATGTTAAACTAACAAACCAAAACAAATGTTTTAACTTGTCACTGTAACTTCTCAAGTACCCACTTTATTTTTCTTATTCTCAAACTACCCCACAAAAATTAACTTTTATTGACATATTATAAAACTACCTTGAATTTTTTGTTTATTTATTTATAAGGCATATTTAATTAATACTAACTGTTCAAATTCGACCCAAGCCGCAGTAAAGGAGAAGATACTAAATTTACCTGTTCATTAATAATAGACCCCATAGTGTTGTACCTAATTATTTCCATGCATTCCAGAGCATCCAGACGCAACCCCTTGCCGCAATAATGTAACACTTCATAAGAATCTGAATCTAACAATGAATGATTTGATTCCAACAAATGTTTTGCAAAATTCGATCTATCTGGATGCTCATTCCTGTATGCCGAAACATGCTCTTTAAATCTAGTATTAAAACTTCGGCCTGTCTGTCCTACGTATATCCCATTGCAGTCATTACAAGTAAGCTTGTATACCCCCGATCTAGTTCCCTTATCTACCTGTTCTTTGTGGTTACATAGCCTAGAGTACAAAGAGTTGTTAGTCTTAAAGGCAAAATCAAACAATATTAATGTTGCCTTTAAGACTAACAACTCTTTGTACTCTAGGCTATGTAACCACAAAGAACAGGTAGATAAGGGAACTAGATCGGGGGTATACAAGCTTACTTGTAATGACTGCAATGGGATATACGTAGGACAGACAGGCCGAAGTTTTAATACTAGATTTAAAGAGCATGTTTCGGCATACAGGAATGAGCATCCAGATAGATCGAATTTTGCAAAACATTTGTTGGAATCAAATCATTCATTGTTAGATTCAGATTCTTATGAAGTGTTACATTATTGCGGCAAGGGGTTGCGTCTGGATGCTCTGGAATGCATGGAAATAATTAGGTACAACACTATGGGGTCTATTATTAATGAACAGGTAAATTTAGTATCTTCTCCTTTACTGCGGCTTGGGTCGAATTTGAACAGTTAGTATTAATTAAATATGCCTTATAAATAAATAAACAAAAAATTCAAGGTAGTTTTATAATATGTCAATAAAAGTTAATTTTTGTGGGGTAGTTTGAGAATAAGAAAAATAAAGTGGGTACTTGAGAAGTTACAGTGACAAGTTAAAACATTTGTTTTGGTTTGTTAGTTTAACATTTGGTAGCATAGCATACGGTTGTGGTAACTCTGAAAATGAGCTCTGGTTGAGTTCGAAACGCGTCAGTGTAGCTTGGTGGTGGTGATGGTTGGGTTTATGTGATTTGTGTGTGTTCGTACAGTGTGGAGGTGGAGGAACTGCATGAACGCACATTTCTTGCATAAACGTAACTATTGTAAGGTCGCGGGTGAGCAAAGTAATTGTTTTAGTTCATTAATATGGACCTCCGCAAAGTAACGCCTGATTCAATAAATTATTTAACCATCATAGTATTGACACTAGGCGAACCTGTTCTAGATGTTTGTTACGACATAAAGTTGGAAAACTACACTACTGAAGGTAACACGAATAGAAAAGTGCGTTGAGCTGCCATTGTAGATCCTCCTGATGATGATGATGATGATGAGTAAATCAACTGTTTAGTTTAGGTTACATAACCAAAGCATTTTTGTATGAAACAGTACCTATGAAATGTCACTTGGACAACCGGGGACAGAGTAAACAACACAAAAAAGTTGATTCACCCTGATGATGAGTATGATGATGATGATGATGATGATGATGATGATGATGATGATCATGATGATGATGATGATGATGATGATGATGATGATGATGATGATGATGATGATGATGATGATGATGATGATGATGATGATGATGATGATGATGATGATGATGATGATGATGATGATGATGATGATGATGATGATGATGATGATGATGATGATGATGATGATGATGATGATGATGATGATGATGATGATGATGATGATGATGATGATGATGATGATGATGATGATGATGATGATGATGATGATGATGATGATGATGATGATGATGATGATGATGATGATGATGATGATGATGATGATGATGATGATGATGATGATGATGATGATGATGATGATGATGATGATGATGATGATGGTGGTGGTGGTGGTGGTGATGATGGTGATGGTGATGATGATGATGATGATGGTGATGATGATGCATGTTTGAGAAAAGCTCTATACAAGCCTCGGCCACGAACAGGGATTGCTGGCCTCGTATTTCTGATGGCCTCGTTAACACTCGGCCATCTGTAACTACTCGGCCGGCGATCCCCTATTTCGCAACCGCTGCAATAATGTACTATTAACTGAGCGACACCTGGCGGTTAATATCTGATACGTCCGTGGCAATACATGCCAGTCACTGTGCTGATACCGTATGAGTATGTTACCTACTGCCAATTTCATGCAAGTGTCGATTATCAAAACCGATAATTTCGGTGCATGCCTAATAAGTAATAATCCATGAATAATAAAGCACCTGACTACCCACGCATGATGCTTAAAAGTTCACCTGTCCCAAAAATAACGCTGCGTAGTTACCTACTTGTTTGGGTAGGTATACCTATATTGTCGATATGACAGTATCTACAAGGTGAAATTTTAAACGTACCTAATAAAAAAAAGTGTTTCTAGTCCACTTAACGCTAAACAATATAATGCATTAACTTTTTTTATTACGAGAGGGAGGCAAACGAGCAAGCGGGTCACCTGATTGAAAATGATCACCACCGCCCATAAATATCAACAACTGATCTGCTGCCGGCAAAAGGAAAGGGAATAGGGGAGGGGGAGGGGGAGAGCTATTGGGTCCCCGGCGCTCTCACTGACAGTATGAAACGCAGCAGGAGTACTGCTGCTTCACGCCAGTGTACTGTGAGAGGGTAGTACTGCCCCGAACGAGCCGGCTAGCTATAACGTGGCTCTAACACTACAAAAAATTAGTCCGTTTAATTTCAGGATGTTCACACTTTAGTGAAATTAAATGGGACTAATTAAAACAATTGAGTTAATGTTGCCCGGCTTTAACTGATTGTGTGATTGAAACACAAATTTTGTGTCACGTTTAAAATTTTATCTTGTTTACCTGCTTCTCTCATAAAGTACTAACACTGCATTATATAAATATTTTTCGCGTATGTTTATGGCTTACAAATAGAATTTAAACATGAAACTACCGTGAGACTCACTCATAGTGAAAATAAACGGGTGGCTCCAAGAAGAAGGGCTACGGATTAGCCCGAAACATGTCCAGTTAAACTCGTTTTAAGCCGTGAGTGATCCGTTTATTTTCACTACAAATAGAATATTTGTTGTCATATCGGTGAAATCATTTCTTTTCTCGCCTTCGGTCTCTTTCAATTTCATTTCAGTCATTGTAAAGCTCTGTAGTCAATTAGATTTTTTATTGAAATATTTTTATAAAAACGATCGATATAGTTTTTTAAATAATTATAAGTAGTGCTTGTCGCTTAGCTTAGTCTAGCTCTAGCAAGTACCTATAGGAATATTACAGTGCAGGATTCATCAAAGCACAGACACGGGCAAACAAAAGGCTTGGTGATATGTGCTTCGCTAAAAATATACCTAGATACCAACATGTCTATGTGAAAGTCATCTTGAGAGTGCCGGAAAATACAAGGGAGTCAGGGGTGTCAAGTAGGTCATCATGAGTTTTGACAAATTTAAAAGCTACTCTGACATATTGTGCCGTTACGTTACGTCTGAACTATTGAGTGCCGTGTCAAAGACAAAGGAGCTCATTATTTATTCAGAGTACTTTATAGGACTCTTACATTAACTGGAATATAAAATCAAAACTTTGAAACCTCAAAAATCGCAATAAAAATTGAGATCCTAAGTAAATTTGGAATAAGTACCTAGTTCGGACGGATACCAAATGATTTGTTAATGAAACTCTGCCTACTATTTTAAGTCAAGAAAGCCAAATTTTGACGATTCGAGTAATTAGGCAGTATAAGTTACGTTAAAAATCGTCGTTCGAAGGGTAAATTAGAGCTTACGTTCATGGAAAATGAATGGAAGGTAGTGGGGGCGTTGGCAGTTTGAGGTTTGATAGACGATAGACGCTGCTCGTCATTTACTAGGGGCGTTCAATAAAAAGTGAGAATGAGTATGTTATAAACAACTTTTACTAAATGTCATTTTATTTTTCGACATAGTCACCTTTTAGCATAATACACTTCGTATATCTTTTTTCTAAACTTAAAATTCCATTTTTAAAAAAGGTCTCATCTTGAGTACTTAAAAAATCTTGTACTGCAGCGACTACCGCGTCGTCGTCTTCAAATTTCTGGCCTCTCAGGTATTGTTTCAATCTCGGAAATAGGTAGAAATCACTGGGAGCGAGATCTGGTGAATACGGAGGATGCTTAAGGATATCGAACCCAGCATCACGAATTGCAGCCATTGCAACGGCGGACTTGTGTGCCGGGGCATTGTCCTGGTGGAACAGCACAACTTTCGAGAGTTTACCTCGCCGTTTTTCGCGGATCTCATTGCGCAATGTTGCTATTTGTTTGGCGTATAATGTGCCCGTAATAGTGGCTCCATGCTCGAGATACTCAATCATTAATACCCCTTTACCATCCCAAAAAACAGAGCCCATGACCTTACGGGCAGATGGGCTCACCTTGAATTTCTTCGGAGTTGGAGATGATGGCCTTTTCCATGTCATAGACTGCAGTTTCGTTTCTGGGTCGTAATGATGGAGCCATGTTTTGTCCATTATTATAAATCGCGCCAAAAAAAGTTCCCGGTCTTGCTGCATCAGGTTCAAAGCTTCTTGACAAATCTCTAGTCTAGTTTGTTTTTGCGTGTCAGTAAGCATTCTTGGTACCCAACGCGCAGATACCTTTTTCATACCCAAGCGTTCATGTAAAATATTATGCACGCTCCCCGATGAAATCTTTACATTTTCAGCAATAAAACGAACCGTGACACGACGATCCGCCAAAACTGAGTTTTCGACTTTTTTCACAATTTCTTCAGTTACTGCTGTAGTAGAGCGTCCGGAGCGGGGGTCGTCCATTGTCGATGTTCTTCCACGTCTAAAATCGGCGCACCAACGTGCGACTGTCGAATACGGAGGAGCATTAGACCCTAAAGTGTCCCGCAAATCCAAATTGACTTGGTCCGTAGAAAAATTTTTCAAACACAAGTATTTGATAACGGCGCGCAGTTCAAAATTCTCCATTTCCGCTAACCTACTCAATAACATTGCAAAGAAATTACCGTATATTTTTTTAAACAAAAGACAGTTACTTTTTTTTTCATAGCAATCAGCTAGATAGATTAGCTTTACCGGCCAGTATTTAATTTCCTAATATTGAAAGAGTTTGCATCTCATTCTCACTTTATATTGAACGCCCCTCGTATTCTCATATTATGCCATAAACTTAGAAAACGTAGGTGACACGAAAGCTTTTATCCACTTTGATTTACTTACTCCATACTCATACCATGTTATATATACCTTTGTATTAATCCTTATCCAAATAAATCATTTAGTATTTGGGGCTGTTTTAATACCTAAAGATTACTTTTTGAATTATGAAAATCCGTTATTCCATTCAAAAGATATTACGTAGGTATTCAATAATAAAATTTCAATCTGTGCAATAAAATTGCGTTTTTTCTAAATTTTATGTTACTAGTACTAGAGGTACTTTGTCGGGATAATTGCTAAATATTATATCCATGCAAAATTACAGCTTTCTAGCACTCAGTCTTTAAGCTAAGCCGCGGACAGACGAAAGGTCAGACAAACAGACGGGCAGACAGACATTGCGAAACTATAACGGTTCCGTTTTTGCCATTTTGCCTCCAGAACCCTAAAAACCCAAGCAGGTACTTACTTGGTAATAATTTAACGCATCTTTACTGAAGTTTGCCTTTTTATAATAAAACTAGTTGTTGCTCTCAGCTTCTTCTGAATTCCTTGGGAAGTCTACACGTTCTTGGAATAAATATAGCTTAATATGTTACTTGCTGATAAAGAAGCCGTCTCGAAGTGAAAGAGTGACACACACACACACACACACATACACACACGAGCAAATCTTTTCTTTTCATAGATAACAATAGTGTAGTTTAGATTGGATAATATTAGTTTAGATAATTAAAAGTATCGCTTTTGTCCAGGGCTTTTATGAGTGAGGCAGAACTTTTAGACATTCTCCATACTTATGCCGCGTGAAGTGGAGTGTTAAAATGATGGCTTTATTTGAGACCGGTCACACGTGAAATTGTCGAATTCTTTTATCAGAATTTGTCCCCTACAAGTGCTTGTTGGTTCGTCTTTCTCACTTTCTTTAAGATCTTTAAATACCTACCCCTTCTCCAGCTTTTTATAAGCTTTTATTTAACTTGCAATGTTTTTGTTCGGATCAAATCTTGCAAATAGAAATTAGATTGACTTGAAATTTTGGACGGATAAGTACTTAGTTTGAATTACAATATAAATAGAGCAAATGTTTCCAATTCAAATACCAACTTACTGATAATAATTAATTAAGACGTCTAAGATTGGAACTTAAACTGCAGATTTTTAATAAGTTCTGGTTCTGGGGGTCCGATTTGCTGAAAATACGTTACGGTATTAAATAAATTAAACCGCTTTAAAACTAAGCATGAACAATTATTTCACGTCGTTATATGTTTGCGTAATGACTAATGACAATTCTTCAACCCTATTTGATCTTATTCATATCGCGATCTTATATTTATTTACTTAGTGCTTGTTGTTTGTTACTATACTGTTAAAGATAATAATAGTCATTGTCTTTGAAATGCGTTAACTATTGTTATGTTGCCCATATATTTTAACTATTAGTTTGTTTAACTATTGATCAAACAACGGGCTCTTTAATTTTATTTTTTGTCAGATCTACAACAATATATTTAGTCCTATTTGATATTAAATCGTAAACTAGATATAAACAACAGATTGTTGTTTCAAAATATTCGTAGAATTTAAATTATTCCGTATTTCTACAGCATTTGTAACAATACTGCGAATTGCTAGATAGTTAGTCTTGTATTAATAAAACATTTCTTAGAACAGTTGTCCAGACGAGATCAAATAGCAAACAAAACTGCTTTACCTTTCATCCGAAATGAATATTTCTCTAATTTTTGTAACTACATACTTACCTACATATATACAGGGTGGCTATTAGATCGGTCAGTATGGGAGAGTCTGAAACTAAAACTATAAGACACGAAGATCGGTTCTTAGGAACCATCACATCGATTTTAGTAACAAGAAAAACTGCATTCATACATTTAAAAAAAACTTGTACTCAGCTCGGGAAAAATAAAACTAACACTGTTTCTATTTAGATATCGATTGTGTAGGTCTTAAGCAGCAAATATTACTATGAAACATTATGTCTTAAATTGTTTTCATAATCCTTTCATTTATTTTAGTGGTGTTCGAAATGACTACCATTTTTTTCAGTACAAGATTCAACTCGTTTAGGTACGTTAAAGTGCCTCTATGGTTGTTGTCTTATGACTCTTTGCTGGTGTCACAACTTGTTACATCCACTGCTTTTACATATGGCATAAGCTTGCCATTAAGCCATTCCGGAATTCACAAAATGTAATAATAAGATCGTTACCTAAAAGAATTGAAGGTTGTATTAAAAAAATGTTTGATCATTTCAAACACCTTCTAAAATAAATGAAAGATATGAAAACAATGCCATTTTATTAATTTTAGACATCATGTTTCATAGTACCATTTGCTGCTTATTTGCTTAAGAACTGTTGTTACTGTTGCTGTGCCCTAACAGGAACTGTTTTCAAGTGTATAACATCTTGTAACACCCATAGTGCAATAAATGAATAAATGAATAACTACATAATCGATATCTAAATTGAAATAGTATTAGTTTTATTTTTCAAAACGTCTGGGTTCGATTCCCGAGCTGAGTACAAGTTTTTTTAAATGTATGAATGCAGTTTTTCTTGTTACTAAAATCGATGACATGGTTCCTAAGAACAGATCTTTGTATGTCTTATAGTTTCAGACTTACGCATACTGACCGATCTAAATGAGCCACCCTGTATAGTAAATAATGGAAACCTAAATATTGTGGTAAGGGCTCTATTTTCTTCTTCTTGTGCCTCTTTATTTTTGAAGGTTGGCCATCAGCTTCTTGTAGGTATCTATTTATACAAGTGATTACAAGCTTCTTGTTAACTTGCAATATATGTATGTACAGTCGCGTGATTTAATTTGGGACCCATTTCGACAAAATATCCTTTGAATTCCTGTATAATATGACAGGACCTGTCAACCTTAAATTGGGTCCCAAATTAAAGCTCGTGACTGTATCTACCTATGTATGTATGGGTCAAATCTTGCAAGTTAAACTTGCCCCACTACCCGGTTTCCGATTGAGCTGAAATTTGGCATGGGATGACGATGCAATATTGCTTATTATGACATGGAGCCGATCGGATGATGGCTATAGAAACTCTGTATTAAAACGATATGACTGCATCGAGTTTGGGCACGTTTAAAAACGACCTTGTGACACGATGATTGCTTGTGACAGTACCTACGTACACTATGTGCCATAGTGATGCTGACGAAGGCATTTCGTTTCAGAATAATTTAAATAGAATTGAGATTGTTGATCGCAGGTGCTGTTAAGTGTTACAAAGTGTGGCAAAGTAACGCCTGATTCAATAAATTACTTGGCTAGTTGGCTCCAGTTAGTACTGATACTGAAGATATGACAGCTTTAGGCAAGTTCAGGACCATAAGCTCCGGGAAGGTAAAAGCTCTGCCTCGCCTGCCAGAGGCTATTCTACTGTTAGGTAGTTAAAAACTTGTTATCACTGATAAGTACCTACATACACCGAACAACTTTGTTGTTATGTAGTTACCTAACCTCTGTGACAGTGTGACTGTGAAAAGGTTGAAAACCACTTAAATGTTTCCGTTTCAATTAAAACTTGACGATTTTACGCAAACAAAATACGAGTTTCGCGTGCGCGACTTTTGGTAGAAAACGTTAACAAAAAAAATTGTGACTGTGAATAATAGTATGTACCTACCTATATATTAAACACTTATTTTACTATTACCTATTTAGATAAGTGTATATGATGTACAAGGAGGATAACATGGTAAGCAGGAGCTTAACAAACCTTTATGAAGAAGGGCATTAAATTTAACGTTACTTTGAGGAGGTTCATTAATAATAAATCAGAACAAATAATACAACTCTCATCAAAACAGTACTGCAATTGAACAGTCTCATCAGCTTCATCGCTACAACATGCGGTGGCGTGCGGGTTTCAGCATAAAAATTTGCATAAATGTTGCACAGAAGTAGTTTGCAGTTTTGCACGAGATTGCTTATAAAATTTGCGTCTGTGGAATTATTCTACATCTTTTTAAAGCAATAATCCATCTACAAAACTTCACAGCGTTTCAACCGCCTTAGCTTCGTGGTTACATTTTCTACGAATGGCCGTAGATTTTGATGGCCAGACCACTTCTGCCAGATAGGAAAGTTTATCAAAATTATTATATCTGCCATTTTTACAAAAACGTGTCCACGAAAATGATTCGGAAGAAACCCTCAAACAATGTCCCCATACGCTGTTGCGTTTCATTAGGTTCGCGAAAGTTCCGTATTACTTATTTATTATGTACCTACCCTATAAGTATTTCTATTTTCCTTGCATAAAGTACAGCAAAATCTTCAACAAAAAGTACTTAAAGACTAGTTCATATTTTAATTTAGTTATAAATGTATGTAACAAAATACCAAAATACTAATTCAAATAAGGCTTCTGAAAACCACATGCTTTGCCAATATGCTTCAATCGGTTTAGCGCGTCATTAGCCCAGAGTGCACGATGCGTAAGAAAAAAGACGAAACAACTGTTGAGCGCATCTGCGCCTCGGGGTCCTGGCACCCTTGGAGGTTTATATAAGGGGTTGCGGCGCTGGCGTGGCGACTCATTCCCGTACCGACGGTCGCCTGAGATACACGTTTCTCTCCGAGAATCGCTTTCCGGAACGTGATCGCGATCGCGAACATGAAGTGCTTTATAAAATGTGCTGTATTGACTTTAACTTATTTAATAATCGTGGACGCGGCCGAATTAATGATTAAAGAAGAACTCCAAGCCATGGCGGAGCAGATCGAAATTTTGAAAACTTTGCATCTAACTGACGTTACACGGCTCAAGCGGGAAATCGAAGAGCTCAAGTAAGTCGTTTATTTTCGTTTAGTTGTTATTAAAATTTTGCACAAAATTAAGCACATAAAAAGTTAGGTTGGGTTATTTATGTTTTAAACTGTTAATTTTGAATTGAGTTTAAAATTGAGTTGAAAAATATCAAACTTCAATTTATGTCTGCAATAAATGACGTGAGATGTAATCCTGATTTTCATCATTTTATTCTATTTTTTTCACTAAAAAATCAAGACTCACCATAGTGTGGACATATTGCAGTTTAATATTGATCAACTCAATTGATGGTAAACAAATTTGTTTTGGTTTTAATTTCACCAATTTCTGCTCTATTAAAACTGATTGGGACATAGAAATAACTTTAATGGGGCTTAAACATTAGATAGGGTTGACATTAAATTATTGCAAATGCGAATACCTACATGTCTAGATCTTCATTCTTCATCATTACACATGATTGCTACAGCGAAATATGAACCTAATTGTCTCTGATTGCCGTTATGATTAACTATTTGAATTTATGTTAGATATACATACATTAAACATACATATACATTTGGGCAATATATTATGTTAAATTCATATACAAAATTAGACCTTCGGTTTTGGGTCCCATGTAAATGTCCCATGTAAATTCAAAATCTATGCATTCGGTTTATCTTTGGTCTGCGTAAATTCGATCATGTCTCTAATTTTCGATCACAGCTCAAGTGGCTCCCAATCCGCCTTCGCCGTAACTCTCACGTTCTCCACCTTCTTTACGGCATTCTCTTTAACCCTGCAACTCCTCGCTACCTCAAAGAGCGGTTTAGCTACGTAACTTCTATTCGATGCTCTCAGAACTTTCTCCTTACCGTGCCTCTCTCTAACTCCAAATTCTATGTCTATTCTTATACTGTCCAGGCTATTCGGTTGTGGAATGCCTTGCCGATTGACTTACGACGGGCAAAATCTCTGTCAATCTTTAAATCAATGCTTAAGGTGTACTATCTGTCTTCTTGTAATTATTAGCTTTGTTATAGTTTATTTATTTATATGTGGCTGTTTATTCCAATGCTTATATTTGTTTTAGACGTGTACTTATTATATGTACGATATATGTATGAGTAGATGTACTATTTTTTGTTGCGTTTTAATTTTCTGATCCACTGTTGATGCACCACCTGCTGTAAACTAGTCCTTCCTTCTTTCTGGTAAAGGGTTGCCTGGAAGAGATCGCTCTTAAGCGATAAGGCCGCCTATTGCTTACCTTGTAACTTACTCTCTGTGTACCTGTTTTCTGTATTGCTTACTATTCCTGGTGTACAATAAAGAGTCATTGTATTGTATTGTATTGTAAATGTCCTTCTTATGGACATAAAGTCCAGTAATGTCTTCTTTGATGGGCGAAATTTTGACCAGGCGCCGTTAAAATATTGGCAGTAAAACCTATTTTTAGAAGGTAGCTACCTACCAAGTTCATCGTCAACTGTGTGTATTTCATTCCAAAAAATAATAGATAATAAAGAGAAGTAAATGTTTATAGGTATCATTAAGTCTTTATATTACTGAAATAGCTTAAAAGAGCTGTTAAAACATTAACATTTAAAAGCTTATGTTAATGCGCTCATCTAATATAAGTTTGACTCTAACAACATACTTGCATGATAGCGTGATCGTCTTTGTCTTTCGTTATCTGCAGGGAAATATATTATAGTCGTATATTTAAGTTGTCCTAATAATCGCAGTTATATTGGGGAATCGCCACGGGGTTCCAATATGCGACGATAAGTGGATATCGGTAATATTTGAATTAAGTACGCGCACATGTTGCAGGATGATACAAAGTAAAAGAAAACACGGTCGGTTCTAAGGCGATTATGTTAAAGCGTCGTATGCTCGAAAGGTCTATTCAGTTGTTTAAAATACACATACATACACGATGAAAATCAAAGTTGTGAATCAAGATCAAATTTACCGACAGAGGAAAGCTAGTAAAAAGAACATCTGTATCAATTAATTAGCACCTTAATTAATGAAGGTTAATGTCGTCAAGGTTCGGAATATTCCCGTAATTTTATAATCCTAACCTTGTTTCGTGTATGATGGTGGTTAGCTTATGATTACAATATGCTGCAATGACATTTGCAGACTGCGAACGAAATAAAAAAGATAATAAGATGATCTATATTTTAATGATTTTATTATACACACAAATAGAAATTTAAATTAATTAAACTACATAAAACTTGAATTTTATTTAAAAATTTATGAAACTAACTACTAAACTTTAAATACTAGAAAAAAATTACAAATGGCTCTCCCCGCGGTATTGACCCAAGATGCTGGCATTTCTTCGCTGTATAGAAATGCAATGCATTGTGCGAGAAAGCTGAAAATTAAAATTACATAAGTCATTGTAAGTATATCGGTCATAAACAGCGTAAGAAACAAAAGTTATCGCTCATGTGGACATAAAATTAGCGACTCCGAGTCAGCATATTTCAATTTTATTTAAATGGGCCGAAGCCTGGTATCCCACACGCTGATGTCGACTTGACTAAAACCAAAAATGTGTATGCCCCTTGAACGTTTGCTCACTGTATAAAATAAATTAGATTAAAATTTAATTGTTATTTCGGCATTTTTGAGATTGGAAGTTTTCCGATGAAGGGCACTAGGTACCTACTACGATCCGATAATTATAATTTATCTACTTGATTTAAGGCGGATTGAGATGGAACTAGTAATGTGCCGGATATCCGTATCCATTCTATTTCTCGACTGTTTTTACAAATCCTAATTTCCTTAATCCTTATTATTAGCTAAGATGTAGCCTATAACTTGGATTAAGTTTAGTTGGGTGTCAACGAAATACTAATTATATACGCGCTTACCTACTTTAATTTAATTATTTTTCGTTATTAAAATTATACCTATAAAGTACTATAGAATATTAAATTTTTTACGTCGGCGACTGTCGGTCCAAGGGCTCGTGTAGGGTATGTACCTGCACTGATCAAGAAAGTTGAGGTCCGTAATACATATTCATATCCGCGGATCAACATTTTTAAACATTACCCACGTCACTAAAGGACACTTGCTCATTTTAACATAGCTACGAGTGAAATGTACCCAAAACCATGGCTTTGCGTTACGTTAAATATAATATTCAATACCTATTTATTCGTTACAATACAATGACGGTAGGTCCAAAAAAATATGAGCTTGATCTGTCAAACAAACAAATACTTTGCTCTGTGTACCTAGCCTTTGCGTTTCTAATTTAAAAATAATATTTATTGAATTTCGTTTGTTTACATAACTTGTCGTTGCACAAAAGTACATAAGTACGTTTACGGGGTAACGCGGTTTTCCTTCATAACCTAATAGCCGAGGCCGCAACGACTAAGTCTCGGAAAATCGAATTAAACTTTACTAAGTTAAATAACTTGCTCCACTCCATAGGCACAAACCGACGCAAGCTTAGTTGCAGATATATATATTATGTATATGTGTGTGTAGTTATATCGGAAGTAGATTAATGAGATGAATGCACAAGGTCAACGTGCCAAGTTTAAATTAAGGGAGTTGTTTTCAAAAAAAATACGCTATTAAGGGCTTTAATTAAAACAATTGATTGCTTTGTAGTTTGTATGACTAACTTTTGTTACACAAAGGACGCGATCGTGATTACGTTTTCATTAAGCCTTTAATAACTGTAATTTTTTTTTGAAAACTTCTCAAGTACGTTAAGGTTGTGAGACGTACAGTCACTTTACGATGATCCTTTGATCCGTCATTAATTAAATTAGTACTTACTACCTATTTTTTCCACTCCTGTATTATAATCCCAAAAATTATAATGCCACAAACAGTGCCTCTTTATTTTGTTTGTAACCGTGTTTCAATGTTTTTTTATATATTTCTGATCTTAATGATGTTTGATGGAATATAAATAGTGTAGGCAACATGCTACAAATTAACGTGATAATGCCCACCAAATTCGCGTATTCCCTCCGTTTTGTTAGCCATAAAGGAGCTACTCACCGTAGCTCGCCGTAACTACCCCATCGTTTTACGGAAGGCATGAAAAGCCGATTATGACATGATTAGGACAGACCAAGACGACTAAATATGACTTTGTAGACTTCATAATTAAAAAATGTAATTGCATCAGACTTGTGGCCGTAAATGCTAAGTTCCTTTAGTTAGCCTATCCCTGAAGAAGGGATGAACTTAAAAAAAAATTACAATTATCACATGAGTTATCGTAATATGACTCTACTAAATAGTTCCTAGGAAGCTAGGTTCTCAAAATTGCACTTTGGTTTTCTTTCGGGGAGATTTATCTAATATTCTCTTTTGAATGGATTTTCTCTTGAAGTATTTCAATATTTCATTAATTAATGATTCATCGATCGTGAAATTAAATACGATGAAATATTGATAACGTACTACACTCATACAAGAAAACTTCGTCGGCGGCTTTCATGGAAATCAATAGACCCCTTTCCGGGAAAGCCATTAAAAATAAACCTACTATAAAGTTTCCCTTGGTGCTTCATTAAGAATCCCTTAGAGAATACCTACTTAAAATAGCTGTAGCTGTGGAGGATCTGGCCGCAACTTGAGAAGGTAATTAAACGTTTAACAGAAAAATAAGTACCTAAAATGATTGAAATATGATTACTATTTAAAATGGTTTTGTCGTGTACCTACCTACCTACCTATATTTTAAATTGTTATGAAATTGAATAAGTATGAAGGAAGGAATGAAAAGTGTGGACTGAGCTGACAAAAACTGTTAAAACATAAAAAGGTACACAAGAGAAAATGCTGTCGTAAATAGTTTATTTCAATGGCCAAGGAGTCCAAAACCAAACCAAATAATATCTAAGTACTTAAATAATGTAGGTACTAAATACGCCCAGGATTCGTGAAGCTTGAGTTTAATTCATGAAATCTATTATTAATAAACATTATGTAATCCGTATTTGTATCGCTAGATTAATTCTAATTCCTCAACAAATTGTGTTCGAGAGGTTCGTTTGACTTGTTTTGGGAATTGGGTAGGCGGCGATTATCCATAACACGTGCCGATGAAGTGAAAAAAAGAGTAAGTACACTTCTGGGTTTTATTTCACTAGTTCAGGCTGATTTATTTTCCCTTACAAAGCTTTTTAGGGTCCCGTGCTAAAAGGGTGTCAACGGGACCCTATTACTGAGACTCCACTGTCTGTCCAGCTGTCAGTCTGTCACAGCGATCTGCCTCTTGAACTACGGTTCAAAAGATAAATAAAGCGGTGTGACAGAATGGCTATATTTCCTTTCTCTTTGTAATGGCATTAAGTAGATACTCGAAATTTTCACCGATTATATATTCATTATGAGTATGAGTATGTATGATGAGTCGGTCGCGCTTGGCCGGCTTTTTATCTGGTTTAAGGGAGTACTTGTTACTATGACCTTCATCATATAAACTACGAGTATATTTTTGGCTCTTCCGCGGTGGGGTAAGAAGACAGGCATTAAATATTGGGAGGCGAGTGGCGTTTGGCGTTCTTTCACCTCGATTACTAAATATTGCGTAGCCGCGCTACGCCGCCGTGCCGCGATTAAATTGGGGCGGTACTGTACAGCCGCCGTTATTTCGCTAACATCGACTTTTCCTCGCGCATTATTCTTTCATCTACGCCTTTCTAAGAGTGCTTTTGCCTTATATAATATTGTAAAGTAAGATTAAAGGTACCCTCTATAATTTTCGCTTAATATATTTCTGATGTTACGTGCATTTTTATCTTAGAAAAGGAAATACCTACCGAGTAAACATCTTGAGTAAATCAGAGCTTATTTATATAAATAAATAATAGTATTTTATGCAACTGTATCATAATAAGGGCCATTAAGACACGAATGCGAGTTTATGACATGACGCATGAGTGTCTTAATGGCCGATTATGAATAGTTGCATACATTACTTTTTCTACGAGTTAAATAATGATTACTTACATAGCGGACAATAAATGAATTTTTCGATTTTAAAAGTAGCAAATTATTGCTCACTTCAATTGCCGCCTGTTTTATTTCTAGCGGCGTCAACATTTCTGCATCACTTAATTCACCAAAGTCACAAATTCTCACAGATAAAAAGTCATTTAAATAGTGATTAACTCTTTTATTTCTTTCAACTTGAATTGAAAGAACTCCGTGCAAAGCAAAACAAATTCCCGCTATTTTGAAACTTTTTTTTCACTACTCGCAACCTTAGAATGGACCCGGGAACTTTAGGTCATACAGCCAAATTGAATGATGTTAAAATATTCATATTTAATAATGACTTTAAAATTCATTTATTGCCCGTTATTTAAGTATTCATTATTTAATAATTGTTAATGTAAACATATTTTAATTAATGTATAATGACTTTATATTAATTTCCCGCTTTATTTTTTTTTAATTTGCGACCGTACTCGTACCATAGAGCTTGATCAGCGTGTTCTCAATTACGAAATTTCGCTTGAAAAAATAAACCTTGATTGTGATTGGTCCTACCTGTTCTTACTCATTTTTAAGCAACCAATCACGTGGCACACGCATATTTAAAGAATCTCGGTTATCAAAATTGATTTCAGTATTCTTTTTTTGAATGTTATTATATTACTCTGTCCCTTAACATAATGAAATTACTATGGGTTATTATGTTACTGAATTTACACCATAGAGTATAGAACTTGGAACAGACTTATAACGTTAGTTATTATTGCATACTTTTTGACCATATAATTGAAAGATTATACTACAGGAGTAGAAAAATCAGTTTTAACCCGCGGATTCACTCTCGTAGGTGAATAAAAATTTCCTAGCTCTATATTCCGTGAAGTTTTCGAAAAATTCCTTCTTTGTGGGCCTCTATGATTCTTAAGTATAAGTATGTCTGTCCAAAGTGAAGTCTATAATATACCTACCTACCTCTAGTGGTTTAGGCCGTACGTTGTCATTCAGTCGTTGATAGTTAATCTTTTATACTCAAATATAAAAATAGAAGGTATAGTTCTTAATGGTAGCACAAGCTTTTTTACTCACTACAAATAGGTGGAGAGAGAGATATGTTCGTTCACTAGGGATTTAAGAAATTGAAACTTAATGAAAAAAAACCTTATATACTTCGAAATTGTCGGCATTTCAGTAAGTTTAATTTTTTGTCATACTTTAATAATTCTAGCGCAGAGTACTACGCGAGATCACATACATGTTGATGTAATCCTACTAATATTATAAACGCGAAAGTTTGTAAGTATGGATGGATGGATAGATAGATGGATGGATGTTTGTTACTCTTCACGCTAAAACGGTTTGACGGATTCTGATGAAATTTGGCACACAGATAGTTTATAGTCCGGATTAACATATAGGATACTTTTTATCCCGGAAAATTGCATAGTTCCCGCGGGATAGCGATAAACGAATTCTTCGCAGACGGAGTTGCGGGCAGCAGCTCGTAAATAATAACCTTAATATTTGATTAATTTAATTATCTTGGTTTCTTTGAACTTAGCATGAGAAATCATTTTTACGAGGAATTTTTCCAATAATATTCGCTAAAGCCGAGCGACGACGGCGTCGTTGAAGCATCACTACAGCGAGCCACCATTCAGCCTTTGAAGCCTCCCAAGACGTGTCATAATATAAAAGTCGTAAAGGCAGAAGTGGCGGACGAGATCGTGAGGGATGTCCGAACCAGGCCATCCGATCGAACCGAAGAGAATATTCTACCACTTCACTTTACCTCCCCTGACAATTAAAACTGTATACTTTAATTAAAACCCTACTTTCTTAGTTTAGGTCAAGATAGGGAGAAAAAATGGTGCCAATGTAATAAGTAGGAACTTTCCGCTGTTTTGAGGGTTCCGTACCCAAAGGGTAAAAACGAGACCCTATTACTGAAGCTCCGCTGTCCATCCGTCTGTCCGTCCGTCCGTCTGTCACCAGGCTGGATCTCATGAACCGTGATAGCTAGACAGTTGACATTTTCACAGATGATGTATTTACAACAAATACTAAAAATCAGAATACAATAAATATTTATGGGGGCTCCCATACAACAAACGTGATTTTTTTGCTCGTTTTTGCTTGATATTGATAACGGCAACAGGTAGATGCTTCAAATATTCACAGAATATTTATAAATAATAAATAAATAAATAATAATAATTTATTTGTCAAACATAGGTACAAATATAGATGGTAAACTTAAAATTAGAACCTTGTATGTTTTGCCACATGGCGTACAAAATATCATGGGTTTTCTATATAATATTATAAGCAATTATATCAATTATGCAGCGATAAATATTATATGTAGGTACTATGTAGTCCAGTCAAAATGAAATAATCAAACAATTCATATAAAAATGTCATAAAAAACCACTAAAAATAAAATGAAATTAAAATTTGTAATATAAATAATAATTAGGTAATTAAAAAAAAACAATAAAACATTAATAATTATAAATTAATCACTTAAAAAATCATTGATTGTTTAATAATAGTTTTAGTTATATATTTACTTTAAAAATAAATAAAGCTCTGAGTCTCTTCAAAGACTAAAAAGAGGAAACCACAGGAGACCGAAGAGCTGGCAGCTTCCTCGCTCAACGCATCAGTCTTACGAAATGCTGCCAGCGTCTTCGGTACCATGCCGCAGGGGCCATTTTTATTAGATTTAAAGTAGTTTTAGTTTATTTTAATCTTAGATTATTTATATACACTAAGTAGATAGAGTGTCAGTAGCAAACACTGCGATACAAAACGTCCAAAAACCCATTTGACAGCTTCATATTACGATCGCGTTACGTCATTCAGACTGAAGGGAGTCAAATGACATAGGTATAAGCCAACTGTTGGCTTAATATTTTTTGGGACGATTTCATGCCGCCTAAGCTCTATCTAGTGTATAAATAATCTAAGATTTTAATATAGTTAGTTTTATTTTTTATAGATTGCTAGTGTTTATAGTTAAGTTTTATTCATTGTTATTTTGTATTCTTAGTTTCAATAAATTGTATGTATTATTTAAAATAAATAATTAAATTAAAATAAAACAAATATATAAGGGGGCTCCCATACAACAAACGTGATTAATTTTTTTGCTCATTTTTGCTCGATATTGATAACGGCAACAGGTAGACGCTTGAAATATTCACAGAATATTTAGTTATATAATTTACTTTAAAAATAAATAATTATATTAATATAAAGCAAATATTTAAGGGGGCTCCCGCTCCCATATAACAAACGTGATTATTTTCCGTTTTTATAGATAATGGTACGGAATCCTTCGTGCGCGAGTCCGACTCGCACTTGGCCGGTTTTTTATAAATAATGATTAACTGCATTCAGAGTCCAAAACATGTATTTGTTTTTAATTGCAACATAGGTTTATTCATTTATCTTAGCTCATTGGATGGGCGTGAGTAAAGAAATAGGTACTTAATGAACTGCGAAAATGGAATGCGACTTTAAAGGGCGAAACGCCTATATGGCTGAAAACCCATATATATATTTCCCCAGCGTCGTTTGTAGCGGAACGCTGCTCGAGTTAATACCTCGAAAAATGGCTTATTGCAAAGATTGTGGTTTAAAATAGGCACAACAATTTGATAAATTTCTGAAATCGTGTGTGCCGTTCATTAACGTTCTATCTATTTTGATAGGAAAACGTTTATACTTATATTTCTTATTACTAGTTCTATGATTCTGATATTCGTTACGATCGCCGATATTAGAAAGCACGTCGTGAAAATAAAATCGCAAATGTTGATAAATTATACTGAATTTTAAATTGAAAAATTAAATTTACCTACAGCTTTAATTAATTTTGTCAATTAGTCAATTAGGTACTCGTATTTTTACTACTTCGTGATATTTTTTTAGTGATCTAATTAAAAAAAAACAGTTACTGGAACTATAACACAGTATTATTATTTCATTACCATGGCCAGCAGACATCTGTTACAAATCCTGACGATCACTATTATGTGCAGAGAGTCTGTTTGATTGCACTGCCCAGCTGCGTTAAACCAATTATCGTGAATTGAACGTAGGTAGGTAAGGTATATACGTAGTACCTACCGCACGACGCCTTTTATAACCCACCATCCTGACTTGCTATTGCTAATGTCCTGACTAGGATGGCGAGTACGAGTTGCCGTAATGAGACCAATAGGGGCAAACATCTGGCCTTAGCGCGATGTTTATTTATATCCCGACCGGAAGTGATGGTCTCGAGCCCACATCCGGTCGCGGGCAAAATAATGGTGCGCGTGCCGCGTGCGCTACACATTCCTAAACAGCTCCAAACAAGTAAAAATGGGAATTATTAAACTTTAAGGATTTAAGTATAATATACATCGATTTTTAAGTACGACATTTATTAGTTTCTTTAATAGACTATTTAGTAATTGCCCACACCTTCATCCACACACTGCGCAAATTGGACTCTTTCTTGAGATAATTAATATGGCTTACTGTATTGGAAAGACTTTTTTAAATCGGTTAAGTAGTTTTGAGTTGTTACAAATAAAAATACAATCAAATCTTTCCGCTTAGTAATATTAATATTAATAATAATGATATTAGTCTAGATTTTTTCATATAGAATATAATGTAAGTAGTGATCGTTATCAACGTGCAGTTTTCTTAGCAAAGTACGGTTGGCAAAAATTTTTTTTTTAAATAGCTTTCAGTGTCCCACTGCTGGGCAAAGGCAAAAAAGTACACAAGTATTTTTAAAATGATATGTTATTCATACATATTAAAATGAAGCCGAAAAAACAATCAAAATCAGTTCAAGGGATATATAATTATGGCCGTCACTTTTTCACGTCGATCAGAATAAGCTAATTTTTAATAAATGTGACTTTCCACGGAAGCTACAAGAAGGTAATTGAAGTATTTAAAAAGTAGCACAAGAGAAAATTTTCCTGAAGTAAATGTTTTACAGTAAAAATTAATATTGAATTTTCACATGTATTGTTTTTTTTTTTTGCCAAACTGTAATTATACTTTGCTACAAAACTGCAGGTTGATAACGATCTCTAAATGTAAGTTATAGAGGAATATTAATAATTAATCGTAACTTGTAGATTTTTAGCTTGATACTTGTACTTTCAGTAGGTTAGGTTAGGTGAGTGGTTATCGTGCCCATTACCTCTACCATGAGCGTACACTAGTTTATAGTGACCGTACTCGCTAGCGACGGCGTAAATGATTTGTATGGAGAATTGTACTACCGTAAGTGACCGCTAGAGGCGCTGTACAATTCTCCATACAAATAATTTACGCCGTCGCTAGCGAGTACGGTCACGTAAACTTAGTGTAAACTCATGGTAGAGGTTCAGATGTTGTCGAACCTTTTTATTATATTCATAAATCAATTATTCATAAGGCAGATGTTGTTCTAACGACGGCTTTAATAAAATACGAAAAATAACAACCACTATGTAAGAGTAGGTAGGAATGATAAAAAATACAAAGAATGTTTTATTTTAATATGGAATTAGAACAGGTTCCAACATAAAAATAAAGTATCATCGTGGTGAGCGGAGCGCAGCCTGGTTAAGGTTCACTATTGCGTTGATATTTTTTCTAACACCCGGCGAGCATATGGCGCGTTTGCACCTGGTGTTTAAAAAACTTTTAAGAGCCCCGAAACCCTCTCAAAAGGCTCAATTTACCGATAGAAATTTTGTTAGATTGCCCCCAACGTTCTTGGTTTGTGCTATGTTTAGATTGAAATCGGAGTCATTTTATTTCAATCCGGCTTGCTCCTACTTATTTATAATTTCCATTTTAATAGAACTCTGTCGGATCCTGGTTGATAAATAGTTGTATAGTTCCATGCAAAACTCTACATAGTATCATAGTTAATGTATGTACCTATGTCTTAATAAGTGCTAGCTAGACATTATACATATAATATAATACTTAATGCAAAGCCTAAGGCAATGCAGATCGAAATACAAGCTCGATAGATAGGTACATGTAAAGTCACATAAGCATGCATCATAGACTATACTGTTTTAAAGCAAAATATGATGGTTTAAATATCATAAATAATTATCTTACCTTTATATTTATAGCGAAACTTAATTTATAATTAAGCATATCCGCAAAAAGTAATTTCGTCGTTTCCTACAAAATTTTTAATTTTAATAATGCTCCTGAAATGGGAGTCGCCCTCAGCCCGACTGGAGATTATTGCTTCAATAAAATAGACTAGGCACCGCTGCCCCGCCTCGTAACGACAGGGAAAAGGACATTTTTTTATTTGTTTTCCTTCATCCAATTTCATGATAATTAAGAATTTCGAGCTAAAATACTTAGCTTTCACAAAGGAGTATTCCTTTACCTTAACTTAAGCCACCTGTCCAAAGTTCACTTGAAAGATTCTTTATGTAAAATCCATGTAAAATTCCATTTCTCATAGAGAGCTCGGGTGCTTAGGTACTTACCTTGAATAATAAACGCGTACAAAATTGCAGCGTGATTATTATCGGAACATCGCTCGCTAAGCACATGGCGGGCCCGACGATTCCCGTCAAATGGATTCCATGGTTGACTGAACTTTATTCAATGATGAATTTGATTCGTAATTTACTGGGAGCACGCGCCTGCGCAGGTATCTTCATTTAACTTATGCTGCAATTTACAGTCAAATTCCTCTTAGATCCGGTCGGGCAGAGGCAGAGCAGAGATGTATACAAATTCAACTGTCTTTAAAAAGTTGCCTATTCATACTGTCAAATGTAAGGGTTTTAAGGATATCATTAAAAATAAAATACCCGTATAAAATAACTGCCTAGTTTGGGGCCCGGTGATACTGTATTTATGTTACTCTTTCTGCATCAATAAATCTTGCATTTAATTTAATTTCATAAAGTACTAGGGGCGTTCAATAAAAAGTGAGAATGAGTATGTTATAAACAACTTTTACTAAATGTCATTTTATTTTTCGACATAGTCACCTTTTAGCATAATACACTTAGTATATCTTTTTTCTAAACTTAAATTCCATTTTTAAAAAAGGTCTCATCTTGAGTACTTAAAAAATCTTGTACTGCAGCGACTACCGCGTCGTCGTCTTCAAATTTCTGGCCTCTCAGGTATTGTTTCAATCTCGGAAATAGGTAGAAATCACTGGGAGCGAGATCTGGTGAATACGGAGGATGCTTAAGGATATCGAACCCAGCATCACGAATTGCAGCCATTGCAACGGCGGACTTGTGTGCCGGGGCATTGTCCTGGTGGAACAGCACAACTTTCGAGAGTTTACCTCGCCGTTTTTCGCGGATCTCATTGCGCAATGTTGCTATTTGTTTGGCGTATAATGTGCCCGTAATAGTGGCTCCATGCTCGAGATACTCAATCATTAATACCCCTTTACCATCCTAAAAAACAGAGCCCATGACCTTACCGGCAGATGGGCTCACCTTGAATTTCTTCGGAGTTGGAGATGATGGCCTTTTCCATGTCATAGACTGCAGTTTCGTTTCAGGGTCGTAATGATGGAGCCATGTTTCGTCCATTGTTATAAATCGCGCCAAAAAAAGTTCCCGGTCTTGCTGCATCAGGTTCAAAGCTTCTTGACAAATCTCTAGTCTAGTTTGTTTTTGCGTGTCAGTAAGCATTCTTGGTACCCAACGCGCAGATACCTTTTTCATACCCAAGCGTTCATGTAAAATATTATGCACGCTCCCCGTTGAAATCTTTACATTTTCAGCAATAAAACGAACTGTGACACGACGATCCGCCAAAACTGAGTTTTCGACTTTTTTCACAATTTCTTCAGTTACTGCTGTAGTAGGGCGTCCGGAGCGGGGGTCGTCCATTGTCGATGTTCTTCCACGTCTAAATTCGGCGCACCAACGTGCGACTGTCGAATATGGAGGAGCATTAGACCCTAAAGTGTCCCGCAAATCCAAATTGACTTGGTCCGTAGAAAAATTTTTCAAATACAAGTATTTGATAACGGCGCGCAGTTCAATTTTCTCCATTTTCGCTAACGTACTCAATAGCATTGCAAAGAAATTACCGTATATTTTTTTAAACAAAAGACAGTTAGTTTTTTTTTTTCATAGCAATCAGCTAGATAGATTAGCTTTACCGGCCAGTATTTAATTTCGTAATATTAAAAGAGTTTGCATCTCATTCTCACTTTATATTGAACGCCCCTCGTAGGTATGTTTGTCTGTATTTAAAAGTGTACGTGCACATTCGTTGGTATTTACACATGGAGCGGAAGCGTTGTGACTATTGATAAAATTTTCTTGATTTTGTAACGCCCGATAAACAACGATAACATTTTTATATGTAGGTAGGTACTTAGATCGCGATTTAATTTTTCAAGCAACCGGGTTTTATTGTAAACTCTATAGCACTTTAGGTTTCCAACTTTCTTAAAAAAGACATTATATTTTCTATTTTGAAGTTAATTGGTAATCCATTATCTAAACTCACAGTAATTTCATGTACTTACTTACAGTCAAGTGTAAAATTATGGGTGCACGCAAATTGCTCACAAATATGTTCCATAGCCCTTATGTCGTCGAATAGCTGCATACTAAGTACAGTCAAGATAACGTTGACGCCGCTAGAACTAAAGGCGGGACCGGGAGGTACTCATAGGGTGATCGAAATTAAAATAATTATACAAACAACATTAAAACGGAAGCGGAAGTCGGGTCGAGCAGGAGACACGCCGCTGGTCGCGCGATGTTGCGTAACGTGGTCCGGAGTGCCGTCGCCACATGCACTATGTGCGGGGCTTAATTCATGACATTAATATAGGTAAACACTAGAATCATAATTTTATCCTTTTCTTTTGCCTGAAAGGTAATGCCCTGTTTAGGCCTGCAAAAACACCGTATAAGTTGCATTACAATGCGACGCACGATTGACTTTAAACGGGCTCGCAATGTAATGCAACTTCACGAATTTTTTGGTATTTAAATATAAGGTAGTTGAAAAAACATTTTATTGATTCGAAAAAACCTCCTCCTTAACGTCGTTCATTATTTTGAGATTCTAATTTAACGACCTAGATTCTGACCTACCGTACGTCCCATAGCGCCGCTAGTAATTACAGCAAACCGATTTTACTGCCTAAAGGCGAATTGTGTCGCTTTCTCCTATTAAACAATTGGTACAAGCCCTATTCTTGCACGGCAGGGAAACGTCTGCGGCACGTGCCAGCACTAGCAACCACGCACGTAACGAGCAGGCCACACTGCAGTGGGCCCGCTCCTCAATGCAGGAGCTGCGGGTCGAGATCCGCGAACTGCGCGCCAGCCTCAACAGCTCGACGCTGCTGCGTCAGTTGCACGTCATGCGCAACGAGGTACGTGTATATATTACTGCAACCACGCTCGCAACGAGAAGGCTAAGCTGCAGAGGAGCATTCCATGATTGCAAAAGCTGCGTGTCGAGATCCGCAAGCTCCTTACTGCTGCCATCTGTATGTCATGCGTGACGAGGTAATTGTATATATTACTGCAACCACGCTCGCATCGAGAAGGCTAAGCTGCAGAGGAGCATTCCATGATTGCAAAAGCTGCGTGTCGAGATCCGCAAGCTCCTTACTGCTGCCATCTGTATGTCATGCGTGACGAGGTAAGTGTATATAATACTGCAACCACGCTCGCAACGAGAAGGCTAAGCTGCAGAGGAGCATTCCATGATTGCAAAAGCTGCGTGTCGAGATCCGCAAGCTCCTTACTGCTGCCATCTGTATCTCATGCGGGACGAGGTAAGTGTATATATGACTGCAACCACGCTCGCAACGAGAAGGCTACGCTGCAGAGGAGCATTCCTTGGTTGCAAAAGCTGCGTGTCGAGATCCGCAAGCTCCTTACTGCTGCCATTTTTATCTCATGCGTGACGAGGCCGAGGTAAGTGTATAATGACTGCAACCACGCTCGCAACGAGAAGGCTACGCTGCAGAGGAGCATTCCTTGGTTGCAAAAGCTGCGTGTCGAGATCCGCAAGCTTCTTACTGCTGCCATATGGGGAGCGAGTATGAAATTCGAAATTCGAAGTTCGTATCGTGCCGTCTCTTTTACACTTTTGTTTCATACTATAGCGTGAACAGAATGGCACAATATGAAGCTCGAAACTCGAATTTAGTAGAATAAGGCCTGTACAGTCGAAGAAACTGAATCACGAACCAGGGTGAACCCTTTTCATTGCAAATGTCATGTTGACATTCCATATATCTGTCAAAGAAATCCTCGTGAAATTGGCTGTGAAGAGGTTCCACCCTTGTATAAAAATACAAATACAAATACGAATGTTTGTTATCATGCCTTGGGTGTTTAATGTATGTACTTAATAAGCACATTACTTTACGGTTGGTTTTAGCTGATTGCTTACGATTTTATATTTTTTACTAGACCCTTTTATACTTACTTATTTGGTTTTTACACAGGCCAAAGTAACCCTCCGTGAACTTAAAGTACCTCAACTCGACCGTAATGTTATATTTTATCCGCGGTTCTAAATACAGCCACCAACAGACAATATGAGAGCAAGGTGTAGGTACCTATATTAAATTGTAACATCGAGGGTACTTTTGGTTACCTCACCATGAACGTTCCCGGAAATTACATATTCCCTGTTCCAGCACAATAAAGTGCAAGTACGTGCTGGCATGACAGTTTTTTTTAATCTTTAGCTGAAGCAAGCGCTGGTCGAAACGTCGGACTTAGTGCAACTGACGCGCACGCAGGAGGCGCGGTTGGACAAGTTGGACGGGGAGACAGGACGTCTGCGCTACGAGTATCAACAGACGCGCGGCGCCATAGCAGACCTTCGGGCGCACCAAGCCCGGCTCTCCAAGGAGGTCAGTGCGCATTATACTTTCAAGCCCTATTTACATTACTCTATTAGAATTCCAGTAGCATGATATATAAAAGTATTGTAGAACAGATCAATCGAGCACCGCACTTACACCGCTGGCTCAGCGATCCGAAGTGGACCTTAGCCTCCAATGCGAGTTGGCGCCAACGCGCCGTTTTACGAGATCTTCCCAGTGTTGTGCGAGGGCACGTAAATCCTCCGCAGTGTCACGTTACTGGAAACACACTTCCTGCTTTAGGATCCGCTGGCAACACTGCATTAAATATTTTTGTTACAAGCAGCCACAATTTTCGAACTCTTTCATTTCAAGGCCGCGGGGTCCTTCAGCAACCACCGTTTTTTGGCATTCTCATTTTAAAGTGCGCAGCTTACTTTTTTTACAAATTTAAATATTTATATTTTATACGTACCTACATGTACAACTATCCTAAAACTAAAAACCTTAGGAAAAATAATAAAATAATACTTAACTTATTTTTTTAAATTATGAAATATTGGGGTTTTCTTACATAGAATCAAGAGCGCTATTGATTTTGATGATATTTTTTTGTGTCCGTTTTGTGACGAGCTTAAAGTACTTTTAAAGTATATAAAAAAGTTACAAAACTGACACAAAAATAAGGACATTTTTTTCTTTATTAAAGTGAATAGTTCTGATGATTCTGAGTACGAAAACTCCCAAATGTCGTCACGTAAAAATAAATAATTTGCGCACTTTATCACGAAAATGTCATTTTATTTATTCTTGTGATTCAGGCCACTCTACCCACACGAATAAAAATTAGGCATGTAGCGGTACGCTGCGACCCCCATAGCTTCTTGAACTCCGAAAGTTTTATATTCAAGCAAAATTGTCACACGTTCCCATGTCCAATGAGGTATTGCTTTTCACGTTTATATTGGCTTATAAGAAACCGCGCGTTACCATCTCCTCTCATAAGCGCTTTATGCATATTGTTAGATCCGAGAGGGAACGAAAGGATGACTCCTGTCAAATAGATACTTATTAAGAGTTGTTAAAACGCAATTCATTTTATATGAAAAGGCGAGCTAACTCAACTGACAATTTATTTAATACGAAGAAACTAAAAATCATTGTTTTTTTCTGTTAGTTGAAAATTAGTCTGAATTTCACGTTCAAAATCAATTGTAATGTACAATTACAACCATTTATTCGTTAATGGCGTTAATACCCTATTATTATAACTGTTAAATACTAGTTTTATTTTATGGCATTGGTTATTTCGTTCTCCAATTAAACGATATTTATACGTGTATAGATTTAAATACCTACTTCTTGTACATTAAATATATTTATTTATTTACTCCGGGTATCTCGGAAACGGCTCTAACTATTTCGATGAAATCTGATATGTGGGATTCTCTCGGTCGTCCATGTACATGGCTATAGCTTATTTTTACGTCAATAAAGTACCTACTACGCCATATAATGGGTTCGCACGCAAGAAACAAATGAACGTGTCACTGTAATATGGGCAGTACTTTATAGTAAAAAGAAATAGAGTCCTTTATGTGATTGTTCGGGTGCTCGGATGCTCTCTCACCTCAGCAAAACCACTTAAATAATTTGGTTCAAATGTCAAAACATTACATAAATAGACCGTAGGTATTAAAACATTTTCATAATTAAGTCTTGATTTTATTGAAGTAAGTAGGTGGGTGTATGAGACAACACAGGGACACGGTGGTTGCCGACCTTTTGTTAATACGAGGGGCGTTCAATATAAAGTGAGAATGAGATGCAAACTCTTTTAATATTACGAAATTAAATACTGGCCGGTAAAGCTAATCTATCTAGCTGATTGCTATGAAAAAAAAACTAACTGTCTTTTGTTTAAAAAAATATACGGTAATTTCTTTGCAATGCTATTGAGTACGTTAGCGAAAATGGAGAAAATTGAACTGCGCGCCGTTATCAAATACTTGTATTTGAAAAATTTTTCTACGGACCAAGTCAATTTGGATTTGGGGGACACTTTAGGGTCTAATGCTCCTCCGTATTCGACAGTCGCACGTTGGTGCGCCGAATTTAGACGTGGAAGAACATCGACAATGGACGACCCCCGCTCCGGACGCCCTACTACAGCAGTAACTGAAGAAATTGTGAAAAAAGTCGAAAACTCAGTTTTGGCGGATCGTCGTGTCACAGTTCGTTTTATTGCTGAAAATGTAAAGATTTCAACGGGGAGCGTGCATAATATTTTACATGAACGCTTGGGTATGAAAAAGGTATCTGCGCGTTGGGTACCAAGAATGCTTACTGACACGCAAAAACAAACTAGACTAGAGATTTGTCAAGAAGCTTTGAACCTGATGCAGCAAGACCGGGAACTTTTTTTGGCGCGATTTATAACAATGTACGAAACATGGCTCCATCATTACGACCCTGAAACGAAACTGCAGTCTATGACATGGAAAAGGCCATCATCTCCAACTCCGAAGAAATTCAAGGTGAGCCCATCTGCCGGTAAGGTCATGGGCTCTGTTTTTTGGGATGGTAAAGGGGTATTAATGATTGAGTATCTCGAGCATGGAGCCACTATTACGGGCACTTTATACGCCAAACAAATAGCAACATTGCGCAATGAGATCCGCGAAAAACGGCGAGGTAAACACTCGAAAGTTGTGCTGTTCCACCAGGACAATGCCCCGGCACACAAGTCCGCCGTTGCAATGGCTGCAATTCGTGATGCTGGGTTCGATATCCTTAAGCATCCTCCGTATTCACCAGATCTCGCTCCCAGTGATTTCTACCTATTTCCGAGATTGAAACAATACCTGAGAGGCCAGAAATTTGAAGACGACGACGCGGTAGTCGCTGCAGTACAAGATTTTCTAAGTACTCAAGATGAGACCTTTTTTAAAAATGGAATTTTAAGTTTAGAAAAAAGATATACTAAGTGTATTATGCTAAAAGGTGACTATGTCGAAAAATAAAATGACATTTAGTAAAAAATGTTTATAACATACTCATTCTCACTTTTTATTGAACGCCCCTAGTAATTCAAATTTCCCTGAATTCTGGCGTATAAATTAATGTAATTAAGAGAGTTTATCGGTATTATGTTTTTGTCATCAAACTGGACTATTCGTATAGTTACGCTCAATGGTGCACAATTCAGACGTAATCGTAAAAGATTTAAAAAAAATGTATTAAGCACTTTGAGTATTGCATCTTTAATTTCCCATTTTATTGATTTTCAATGTCTCACTGAAGTGGCGTGGGACCTACGGCCCAAGCTCCTCATTCTCAGAAGATGCCTGTGCCCTGCAGTAGGACGTACGAGTAGGTATATAGGCTGGGATGACGAGGATGATGAATGTGTCTACATCTCTCTAAGCCAGACCAACTGTTAATTATTCAAAAATATAACACGACCGCTTTCATTGCTCTAGAACGCTGATTTACTTTAATTGGCTTCCATCCCGCGTTGTTCCGGTTCCGGTACCTATTACCTGAGTTATTGCGTGGTCCATTCGCTTCCTTTACGTACTAAGTGCCAATAATAAAATACATGTGTCGTTCGTTTGTGTCGATTCTAGCGTATAATAAATGTACATCATTTATAAAATGATTTATTATAACCACAAAGGGCCTAATGCCTACCCTTTCTTAAGTGAGTTCGCTAAAGATGAGACGGAGCCTTTCCGCCCGCTGAGGATTCCCACAAAAATATATCCATTGAACCCTTATCATCCCCCAATAGGGAACCGCATCTTATGAAGTGTAAATCGTTGACCTGAATTTGTTTTTTTCTACATATCGTATGGTATCATTTATTGCCAAATCATCGGAATATTTGATGTAGTATCCTACATTAAGTTGTTTTTAATTCATAGGTTTAGATATCTAGCGCATACTACAATACTACAGTACTAGCTGTTGCCCGCAACTCCATCTCCGAAGAATTTGTTTATCGCTATCCCGCGAGAATTATGCAATTTTCCGGAATAAAAACTATCCTATTACCTTCCCAGGGTCTCAAACTATTTCCATACCAAATTTCATCTAAATCAAGCGTGAAGAGGTAACAAATAGACAGACGAAATAGACCGAATTGGTGTGGTACAGTCAGAAGCAAAAGTAGATGTACTGGTACGTGCGAAGATAATTTTATGCATCGGAATCCCTCATCCACTTTTGTTGCTGACTATAGTGGCCTAAACTGTGGATTATTTATTTTTTCAGAATAATCGGCATGTTCACTGAGATATAATTGTTATTTACTTACGCCTGTAAGTAATCGACATAACTGTCAATTTCCTTCAAATTATATTCACACAGAACGAGATTTTTATTTTTTGCATATAATACCTTCACTAATTAACAATTAAGTAATTCTTGACGTCGCTGAGAACATGCGACCGCTAGTTGGATTAGGACTAACGACCCTCAGATACAATTGAACTTGCTTCAGAGACCTCGTTAGCACATTGAATACTCAGAAACACTAATTAAAGAGATACTCCTAGTAAACATAAAGCCGCGTTTTCATGTAGTACCTACTCAGAGCGAACATTTTGCTCTGAGCAAATGTTTGCTGTTCGGCCGATGCTCGCTCGAAACAGAGAACATCTGTTTTCATTCAATGAGGAAAAAAACAATATTGTTTAGAACAAAAAATCGTACTGTACGCTTAGTATAAGTTTTACTTCACTAAAATACTTCTCGATCGCGTTTACGTAAAAAAATCAATTACTAGGGAAACATGGAGAGCGTCTCCGCGCGCGCGCTTACATGTTTCCATAGAATTGAAATTTTTACGTAAACGCGATCGAGAAGTATTGAAGTGAAGGAAAACTTATACTAAGCGTACTGAACAGTACGCTTAGTATAAGTTTTACTTCACCAAAATACTTCTCGATCGCGTTTACGTATAAAAAACAATTACTAGGGAAACATAGACAGCGCTCCGCGGCCGCGTGTCCATGTTTCCATAGAATTGAAATTTTTACGTAAACGCGATCGAGAAGTATTTTGGTGAAGTAAAACTTATACTAAGCATACAGTTCGCTGTCGGAGTTGCGTCTGCTCGCTCGCCTGTGATTTCGTTTTCACTGAATGAATGAGTGAGCGAGCAATCGTTCGCCGCGTCCAGCCGATCATCACTGTATGTTTAGTATAAGTTTTACTTCACTAAATACTTCTCGATCGCGTTTACGTAAAAATGTCAATTCTATAGAAACATGGACAAGCGCGCGCGGAGGCGCTGCCCATGTTTCCATAGTAATTGATTTTTCTACGTAAACGCGATCGAGAAGTACTTATTTGGTGAAGTAAAACTTATACTAAGCATAGAACAAACACGTTCGCTCGCTCAAGTGTTTTCAAGTGTACTTTCAACTGTCATCACATTTGTATTGAATTGATTGCAAAACCTTATTTTAATAGTAGATTGTTCAACAAGGGACTAAAACAAGCCATAATGACACAATATATTTAGCCACCCGAGCAGGGCGAGGGTGGCTATAATTCGCGTGTCATTATGGTAGTTTAGTCTCGCGTTAAACACTCTACTTTTCACTTTGAATGCGAGGAAAAAAACGATGTTTTATACAAATCTACAATATTTACTTTTATACAACGTTCGCTCAATACGAGCAATGGACGTCTGTTCAGAATTCAAATAGCAATTTAAATTTGTTCCGCGGTTTTTTTTTGTTGAGTGACGCTTTAAATGTTTGCATATTTAGCCAACAGATTCAAACTTGAAAATGATTTCATAGCTAATTGGACTAAGTATGCATAATAAAATGAATGCATCTTTAATATAATTAAATAGATTAATATTCGTAATTATTCATCGTGTTTCGCGAAGTTATTATTTATTCAATATTTTTTATACAGTTGTCATTTTGAGGTTATTTCCACGCCCTAAAAGGCTTCCACAGACCGAAGCGCGGGGCGCTACGGAGCGCTAGAGAGCGCTACGGAGCGCGCTGCGGTCTGTGGAAATTTTTAAAATTGTCTATGCCCAGTCACTGAAAATGACAATAATCCTCCATTCACAAACACCGTGATTGGCAGTTTAGGGGTTTCCAAAGTAAATTAAAAAACAATTACTTTAATCCCTAGAGATCAAAAAAGAGCTTTAGTCCCGATATGCAGAGACTAAAGTAACATTTTAAGAGCATGAGAAGTGAAAAGGATTTTTCAATTGGTAATTATTTTCTTTCGGTCTCACCACGAGGCTATTGTGCGATGTTCTAAACCAGTGATACCCAAAGTCGGTCAGGGGTCGATGAAGGTCTGTGAGGAGTATATATACGCAAAAAAAACCACATTTAGAGTATACTTTGAAAATAAATCAATATCAAGTAAAGTCGGATTCTCAATCATATTATCAGCACAGTATCGGTTTCTACTTTTAATATGGTTTTGCCCGTATTTCTCTGATGCGGCGTATTTTGACGCCTTGTGTTAAGTTAAATGTTTAACCACTCAGTTGCTCGCGTGAAAAAAAAACCGGCCATGAATTGCTCTCGCCTTGCGTTGCAAACAGTGACGCGGTGTCGAATTACGTTTAAAAATCGATTTTTTTAATATTTCTCAAATATGAGTTACATAAATTATTACACAATAAAGCCAAAGAAACAGAGAATATGTTTCTAGTAGTAGTTTGGTGGGCTATTGTATTGAAATAATTAATAAAAATGCACAAAAAGCAAAACAATGCTTACGTACCTACGAAAATTCGGGGCACTTTTTCGAGTCGATTTCAAACACTACAAACCACTTATAAACACTTGAACTTATAAAAGCAAACACTACAATCCTTGCCAATAACAACCGTATGCGTAACATTGTATTTTCTAAACACGATATAATTTATTTCATCACAAATCTAAACAGCTGATCCGTGCCCGTTACGACTCGAACTTTACTTGTGTCGTCGGAATATTTTTTTTCCTTCGAATTTTGTACCATAGACGTTCGGTTTTATTTTTTTTAATGTTGCTAGTTTATCTCTCTGTATGAATGATACTATTAAGGTCTCAATACACGTCGACCAACATAAGGGGAAGACAAAAACTGTGAGATCGGTGTCTGGCAACCACAGTTGCCAGAAACATTTTGCTAAAATATATTTGGCAACCGTAGTTGCTCAAAGCACGTGAGTGGATAAAGCCAATACCGTTCGGTTGCGTTGTAACATAATACGTCGGATAAATGTGAATGCGGCATAAGCAGGGGTCTACCTAAAATTTAAAAATATGGCTAGGTCTCTACGAGACACAAAAGTTTGGGGATCTCTGTTTCAAACAAACCTCGTCCGTTGATTCAACGCTGTGCTCATGTACTAGCTGTAGCCCGCGACTCCTTCTGCGAAGAATTCGTTTATAAACGAATCAATATCCCGCTCAAATTTCATCAGAATCCGTCAAACCGTTTTAACGTGAAAGAGTAACTGAACAAACATCCAGATATTATAGCTTAACCCGTTCACTCGCGTACATATAGTCAAGGGTCTTGCAGCTAGTCGTCATTGACTAAGATCAAGACACTTGACTTTTAAGTCCAAGAAACACCTGCCCCCTGTACCACAAAAGTTACAAGTGCTACAATTCGACAAAGTTGTAACATTTTACTATGGGAAACTTGACAATTTTGTCGAAATGTAGCACTTGTAACGTTTTGGTACAGGGCCCTGGAGTTGCAGGTTGCCGGCAGCGTACCTACATGATATACACCGGGTGTTCCCAGTATTAAGAACAATAAAACGAAATATCTATAGCGTCGGGGGCGAGATCCGCTTAACTGGTATTGGACAATTCCGCGTATCTGACAAATTTAGCCAATTTTGAATTTTTACTCCAAATTCGTTAAAATTAAATAAATATGACGTTAACAGCGCAAGAAACAAAAGTTGTCTCTCCTGTAGACATAAAATTAGCGACTCCGAGTCAGCAAACTTAATATTTATTTCAATGGACCGAAAGTTGGCCGGGCGTCCTACACGCCGATGTAGACTTGACTAAAAAATATTGGCGATAGACTCTTAACTTTTGCCATGTGGACATGGAGGGACGCGATCAAAAAAATGCGTACAAACAATCCCCTGTTTTATTTAAACTACATTTGGTGCAGATACACGGTATTTACGAATGATAGATAAGCGGATTTGCACTATTCCCGACGATATTATATATTAAATGATTAAATTGGATTTGGTATTTTCAACACAATTGTAATCACACCAGAAACTTACAGCAAATACACCGCAGAACAAAAGGGATACACCTAACGACTGGCGAGCGGCCGTATCGCGATGTTAATATCCATTTACTGTGAAATTAACGTGAATGGCTATTTTCTCTTAATATTAGTACTTTGGAACTTCAACATTTCTTTAAATTGTGACTGCGGGCGGACAATCCTCAGAGCATAGACAAGTTAAGGAATAATCATTTTAATTTATTGATTCTTTTCTTTTGTAACTACGAAAAATCCGGTATACCTTTACTTTACTCCATATATCACGAGACAACTTATTAGGTATTTACAATAGTTGTTTTTTTTGTTCAGAAGTCTAATGTCACATGGTATAAAAAGGTAAAACATGGATCAAGTGCTAAGTAACACTAAGTTAATTTTTCGGTTTGGACGACGATTTCATTTTATTTGACACTCTTGGCAGATTTTTTAATCAAATCACATTAAAGTGACGTCGCGTATCATGCTGTGCCTGAAAAAGGCAGTGGTAGCCTAGTAGATTGAGTTATGGCCTCTGAAGCTGAGGGTTCTGGGTTCGAGTCCGAGCTCGCACCTCTGAGTTTTTTGGTATTTATCATGAGCTTTACGGTGAAGGAAAACATCACGAGGAAACCAGCGAAGAAATTCAATGGTGTGTGAAGTTTCCAATCCGCACTGAAACCGCGTGGGAACTTCTGTCTAAGCCCTCTAATTATGTATAGGCCTGTGCCCTGCAGTAGGACGTATATATAGACTGGGATGACTGATCGTGTGTCTAATCTTATGTGGAATGAAGTATAGAGACAGAATCACGTTATAAGAGCAAAGGGGGAAATTGAAACAGCTTGCGCAGGAAACAGTCAGCGGAGCTGTGGCATACGTGTCTGTAAATATTTATGTATTTCAAGCGTACCCATTGAATAGGATGGGTAAAATTGGATGAGCTCTGCCGTAGTTTCGCAAAAAATGAAACGTTATCTAATAACGAAATGTATAGTCGAATGAAGACTTTTCTATTCTACCTACAACTACAAAGTGCCCTTTGTATCGTCGTATACTTATTTGTTTTTCGTGTTTTAATGTTTGGTCGAATGATTGTTTGGTATTTTTCTCTAATTGGAATTAAAAATATTTTATGACGGAAAATCTTTTTACATGGGCTATAACATATTTATAGGTCAGGATTATTTCGTAATTTTTCCTACACTAGCCATTGTTCCGGTAGATTCAACGACGTTCAAGAGCGTCAATTGAAGCTTAAATTGAATAAAGTATTTTGACTTGAACTTTACATGAAGCAATCATTCGACGAAACAATAATGAGGACAAAAATATTTGACTATCCGGTACTTATAGTCTATTTTATATAGTAACTCATATCATCAAATTTTTAAATAAATCTACACACAAGTAAGTTTTTTTTTTCAAAAAATTTGGAATTATTTCGATTCGAATGAATAGAAAAATGGTGGAAGTGTAGTGTTTATAAGTTATAAGCAGGCACTGCAATTTGTTGGGTTTAAGGTATCTTCAGTCTTTATATTCCCCACTGCTGGGCACAGGCCTTCTCTCAAAATTAGATGACTTGGGCTGTAGTTTAAATGAGAACCCATTGCGGAATAGGAAACTTCGCACAAGCTATGTTTTCCTGCTCAGTAAATTTCAAAGGAAATTCGTAATTTCACACATAAATTCCGAAAAATTCAGAGGTGCGAGCCCGAGCTCGAACCCACGACCCTCTGCTTGAGTAAGACAAAATAGACGACCACAACTTTACTTTTGTGGTTTAATACAAATCTTACAGATGTTTTCAATGAAAAGTAATTTAGCTTATAAGTTAATTAATGACTTATATAGAATACGTAATTGAGTAGGTACTTTAATCAAGAATGAATTGTTAATAACTTTCTGCCCGAATGAGTAAACGTTGAAACCGCCATGTCTAGTTCGAATTCATTGTTTTCTTAAAATATGGCATACATTAGGCTGGGGGTTTGTTTGATTATATTATGCTACGATGTTTGAAATTGTATTTTTCTGTAGGGTGTTTATAGGGTGTATTATTGTTTACTTTGGTCTTTTAATAACAGGTGTTATCCCTCTTCACGGTCTGCGGTTGTAACCGTCGCCGACCGTTGCGATCGTAATTAAGTAGCAGCAACTCGTTTGGAACTTTGAATATCGTTACTCATAATATACAGCCTTGCTGATTACACGAGCGTAATCTCGTCATTTAGCCTTGTAGAAAATTCTTAAATATGTACTTACTTACCTCGATCTTGTCCGGATCAGTTTTGTTCGCGCACAGCACATGCTCAACTCACGATCTCTAGGTATACAGCGGAAAAATCAAAAATCACTTTTCACTGCACCTCTGTGATCCTAAAGAAATGGTTACAGAGATAGAGTCTCACTGAATTGAACATATACATCTCGTTTTTCCTTATCCCGTGGAATTTTCCAAAAATCCGAAATTTCCGAAATTTTTGCATACCAAATTTGAAGTCTCTAGTTATTATTGTTACGGAGAATGTCCACTTTGAAGCGAAAATATAATTCTCATTTATTCCCCATCCCGTGGGAATTTCACTTTGAACATCGATTAATGCAAAGAAAAGTTTTGCTAACAATTTTTATCCTTTATAGTTTCGGTATTATAAAGACCATATTAATACATTCCTTCATCAGTTTCATCACCTTTTTGGAAATTACCACATTGTGTAACTATATGTATAGCCATATACACCCCAACTATGGTTCCAACAGCTACTATTTATTTATACAGTAAATTTATAATTATTTTAAATATGGTTAGCTAGGTACACTTGAACATCTTTTCTTTTAACAGGTTGTCCGTCGTCGTCTTACTTAATTAAAACCGTTTCCCGCGGCATTAAAACGACTGATTATTTGAGTCTAGTGCTCGAGTTTTAAATCTAATAAATATAAGTAATTATAAAAAAATAACGACAACAATCAGCCAAATTGTTTAGTCAAAAATGATATTAAAAACCGACCAAATGCATCTTGGGCCACAAACGCATATAGTGTTGATCCGTTCTATAAATATTCAATATTGAGTTTTGATCGACTATTACTCGTTAACTTGTAAAGCCTATTAAACAGTGACAGTTTTCCTTTTAAATTCGTTGTATGTTGCCCGCGACTCCGTCTCCAAAGATTTCGTTTATCACTTCCATGGGACTAGACGAAAGAAAAAAACACTGTTTCTGTTTACCACTTTGCCGGCGTGGTTAATGGCAAAATCCAGCTTTCTAGCTCTAAAAGTCTTTATTCTAAGCCATGGACGGACATGGCGAAATTATAAAGCTGCGTACGGACTGCGCGCACTCGGGTACGCGTACACGGGCTTGCGTGTCCTGGTACGCCATGTCCGTACGCCATGTACGCGTACAGTATACGTGTACGTGTACAGTACGTGTACGTGTACGTGTACGTGTACGTGTACGCGTACGCGTACGTGTACGTGTACGTGTACGTGTACGTGTACGTGTACGTGTACGTGTACGTGTACGTGTACGTGTACGTGTACGTGTACGTGTACGTGTACGTGTACGTGTACGTGTACGTGTACGTGTACGTGTACGTGTACGTGTACGTGTACGTGTACGTGTACGTGTACGTGTACGTGTACGTGTACGTGTACGTGTACGTGTACGTGTACGTGTACGTGTACGTGTAGGTACAGTGTACGCGTACATGGCGTACGGACATGGCGTTCCAGGACACGCAAGCCCGGGTACGCGTACCCGAGTGCGCGCAGTCCGTACGCAGCTTAAGGGTTCATTGTAGAACTGCTTTAAATCCTGGTGTTTAGGGAAGTAATGAGGGCTATGATGTTACAGTTTCGCAGTTTATTACCTACTTAAGAGATATGTTTGACGGCAGCAGTCTATCCGTGATAATTATGACGCTGGTGCTAATCGGGATATATAGCTGATCGCGGTCTATATCCCTTAATACCTATATATTGTATAGTGAATGCTAGCTTGAAACTAGTCATCCAATTTTGTTTGAGAATTGGCCCATTTTTTTTGTTCGTAATTGTAGAAGCCGAGGGCAAATCCGATGTCTCACATTATCATATGTATATTAAGTACTTATCTCTAGCTTTCGCCTTCTACAGCGCTTCGCGGTTAGGATTAGAGGTTCTGCCGAGGCCTCGATTTGTAACTTAGTTAAAAGCGGTCTTAACCGTCCAAATTAGTCTTATTTCAACGTTGCATTAATTCAAAATATAGGAAATGGTTTAAGCAACATAAAAATATCACGATTATCATCATCTCAAGCTTTGCACAGGACCCACTGCTAGGTCCAAGCCTCCTCTCAGAAAGAGAGGGCTTCTTATGTAGTTCCCACGCGAGCCCAGTGCGGATTAGGAACATGACATGCATGGTGTCGCAGACAGGTGTGTTTTCTCCATAATGGTTTCCTTCACCGTATAGTAAATTTCATACTTAAATAAAAATATGTTTTTAATAAATAATGCTCTAAATACTAATACCATTGACACCATTGTTATACGATACGATGTTATGTACAGCTGGCGTCGATGTGACAACACTTAAGAGAGTATGGACTGGAACCATAAATTTTCACCGAATTCTTCACAATTTTATAACTAGGTACTGAGCTGATCTAATCTTTTACCCATCTTGATATCACTTGCCGGGATTTAAATTTGTAATTCTTGGCTCACCGTACTGAGCACACTTCGCCAATCACACAAAATTGCCTTTCGGAATGCTTGGAAAAAAAAATGTTAAATGTGTACATTAAAAATTGCAATTCCAAAGGCTACCAATTTAATTTACGTACCAATACTGTGAAGTCGTGTCCTAGTACATTATATGCACGTATATATTTTTGCCACTTATTACATTGCAATAAGGTACAGGAATGTAAACATATCTTTATATTCGTCTGTACGTAGCCACATAGTGCACAGGTGGACAGGCTCTTTCACATGCATCCATTGAATTACCAACAATGAAATAAATACGAAGCGAAAAAGAGGGTACGTGTTCCGGTTAGGTCTCGCGATGAATGGGGCAATACCAAATGATTACTAGAATTAGTGCACGGCATCAGCGATGTTAATTAACCGATGATTTAAAATAACCATTTGATCATGTGATTCGTTTTTTTTATATATGAAAAATACACGATTATTTTTACTCGGTGATTAGGAGATGAAAATAAGTAAGTATTAATAACCAGCCAAAATTGCATAAGTGAGGCTCCATGCAATTACCTCACTGTCTAATTAAGTAACACGTGACATTTTCACTCACATAATTAATGTACTTACCTACCCATGATAACAATATCAAAAGAAAAATCTCGAAAAATAAAATAATTCGTCCTAAATATTTGTAGTACGAATATAAGTTGCTAAGAAATCAGGTACCAATATTTCTGGAGCTGACTTACTCGGCTCTTTGAATGCGCTTATGTATACAAATTACAAAAGTTCAATTTAATTTTTGGAGAAAACTGAGTTGATAAATATCAAACTCCAATATGTCCGCAATAAATAACATTACAATAACAAATAAGGATCATATCTCCATGTCAATTATTGAGGACATAAGTATTGAAGTTTGATATTTTATCAACTCAATTAGGGAAAACTTTGTTACATAAGAACACCATGTTAATGAGATAAACAACAGTTAGTGCTTAGGACCTGACAACGAAACTTACGAAACCTCTTAATTATAACCACACAAAAAAATCCATCATTCAAAAATTCATAAAAATTTCAAAAGTTTTAAGTTTTTCTTTATTTCTATTTAAAACTAAATGTTTTGATGTACGGTAACATCTTTTAAATTACTGATACCTAATTTGTTAGCACCTTGTATACTTACAAGAGGAGGAAGTGGAGCGTGAGAACACATGCTAAATGCCTGTGGGAAACCATGGAGGAGTACTGCGAACAAGCCCACGCCGCAGCGAGCGCCGAAATCCGAGCCGGGACGTTTACTGCTTCATTAAAACCAGGTTATTCGGACGCAAAATGCTTCACGAGGTTCTCCCACGCAGCGTATCACACTACATATATGACGGGGGCACAGATGAAAGAAACTCAAATGAGGCTCGATAAAAATGCTAAGAATAAAAACACGTACATCAAGAAAAACTTGAATGTGTTGCGTCAACTAAGTATTAGGTCTGGCAGCTGTGTTGATAGCCCGGGATTTTACTAAATTCCCACGAGTATTCCCTAAAATCACATCGTGATTTTTATTGACGTTGTTAGAAGAACACTCGTGCCAAATTTCACGTTCGAATAGAAAGCGACTGAGGTTTCGGGATTTTTATGGGTTTACATATCCCGTAGCACGTATTCCAGGGTTTCAGCAATCTACACCTAAGTACTACTTTTCAACATATTCATGATTTTTTCAATTATAACTAACATAGTACTCATTTTGAAATCTTGGAAACGTTCTAAAAAATTATATTCAAGAGAACATTTTTCAGTAAACATGTAAATAAGTGTTCTTTGTTTTTGTATAAACATTTCAAATAACTCTTCACAGTAAATTTTCAGCGAAATGTTCTTTTTAATTTGAAAACATCTTTCAAATTGGTCTCCGGAGTCAGCCAAGGCAACATAACAGCATTGAGGGCAGAAAGTTAGTCCGTAATAAGTTTAGTTTCTCAGTCTGTCAGCAATCTAAACTTTCATAATATTTACGTAAGTTTATATTCAAGGAATCCGTCTTTGACGAGAACTACGAGAAATTTTGTTGTGGACTGCAGTCGTGAGCTTCCAAGGCACGCACGCATTGCATAGACACACATAGCGGACAGTCTTTAGTTTTGACCTATGATGCAAAACCTTATGAGGATTTTTTAGACTTTAAAATTATCGTTTTAGATCTTTTTTTTCCAAATGAAATGTTCTTTTTTCGTACATTTGGGATTTCTTAAATTCTTTCCTTATTGGAAATTTGTAACTCTATAAATATGAAGTGGTTCCTTAACTATGTTTATTAGTTAAGGAACCACTTCATATTTATAGAGTTACAAATTCCCAAATTCAACAAATCCCAAATGTACGGAAAAAAAAACATTTCACCAGACCAGACCAGTGATGGTGTAGGGGTAAGCACGCAGCACGGAATACTGAGGACCTGGGTTCGATTCCCAGCATTGGTCTTTTTTCTGGGGTTTTTTCTGTGCATCTATATTTCAGTTTGTATTTAGTTTGAAATATTAAACATACTTATATTGCTACGAAAAACCCTACCTCTTTTTCTATATCAGGTGTTTATTGGCCTTACAGGGCCCTATTTAATAAACATTACAATCCGACAGCTTTGTAAAAAACTGACATATTTGTTAAATTGTAAAGTGCTGTTTAAGAAATCCTACAAATAAGTAAGAAACTTACAAATTAAAAACTTACAATTATCACCATTGTAAACGCCGTTTATTAATGTTCACATGTGTAAAAAATTCCTGTTGCTTTCAATGATAATATTGTATTTACATAATTATAATTGTAAGGTACAAATTACGTAAAAATGTAATTTTTTGCTACAAGTTTGCTACAATAAACGAGGGTAGACTTATTAATAAATAAGAAATTATTGAATTGGTTAACCTATTGAAGTTATGGAGAACAACAACAAAATTACAATTTTGTCTCTAATTTACGAGAATAAGATATTGTTCTCAAACATGCATATATTGATGTTATGTTCCTTATGATCGCGAAGTATCACGTTGCAGGTGCGGCTCGACGAGAGGTCAATAATGGAATTTCATACAACCTTGCTGACCTAGGCCGGCAAAGTGATCTTTTTTCGTTTCCATTCTACACAGAGTGACAAGGCATCATGGCGTTCAGCCATTAAAAAAAACTATGAGCAATATTTGCTATATGTATATAAATAAATGTAGTTCCAAAGTAAGCAAAGCTTGTGTTATGGGTACTTGGCAACAGATAAATATACTATACTTATATATACGAGTATTTTAATACATATTAAACACCCAAGACTCGAGAACATACATTCGTATTTTTTACAAATATCTACCCCGACGCGGGAATCGAACCCGGGACCTCAAGCTAATGTCACTACTCGTTGTTAGAACCATGATTTTTAATTATTCAGATCGTGGGAGCACACTTCATTAATTTCTGACAGATCCTTAGGTTACCTGTAGGGATTATACTACAATTTACAAAAAATGTAAACTTGTATGTAAGTACAATTACGTGTTTAATAAAGTAAATTTCCATGCAAAATTGTAAACAATCACCTGTGAAGTGAAAATGTTTATTAAACAGAATTATGTGAAATTGTAGGTACAATTATACAATTTTGTAAATTTTCCACCATGACAAATCCGTAAATTAAATTTTTTATTAAACAGAAACATGTAGAATTGCAACCTGTTGATACAATTACAACTTATAATTTTTATTAAATAGGGCCCAGGTGGTTAAAATAGCTAACATTTGGCAGTGTAAGAACAAAATTGTGTTCTGCTCGCAGCGCCTGCGCACGTAAATTGCCTTCGGCGTCCTTCAACTTCCATAACATAATGGGCATATTTTAAATATTAAAGTAACAAAGACGAATTTTCAAGCAATTTCCTTTCAGTTTATTTTGAAGTATAATATACGATACACCATACAGAATTTAATACAATTAATGTAATACAAAACTTGAAACTTTGCCCAAATAGATGACACGCTGCTGTCACCACTATTGGTAATAAATAACAAAATAAAAGATGACATCTACTTGGACAGGGACTAGCACGGACGTCTACCTTAGGTACACTAAAAATTCTTATCGCTACATCTCATTAATGTAGTTAATCAAACAAGTATTTTTTGTTTGCCTAGGCACCTAACCTAAGAAAAAGGCATATATTGACTACACAATCACTGTCTAGCATCTAAAACTTACTTCGCTTGTTATTAACACGGTAACGATGTCCACCTGCGCCGGTATGCAGACATTGCATATAAAAGACATAGCAAGTACATCTCGACAGGAGAATGCATGCGCCTCGCCGAACACCTGGCTCGTCCCATACGCATACGTACGTATACGAGCAGGGAAAGTTTCCATTGACACAACAGACAGATTGTTCCATCTCCCGTCCACCTTAGCATAGAGCAAAGCACCCTTGAGGCTTTACTATGAAGCATTCACGCAGCATCACTTGATCAATACGTGAATAGTTTGCAGATATTCACTTTATACCATCGTAGTCCATTTCAATGCTCACGTGTGCTGAAGTTGAATACTTGAATATTATAGTCGTAGAGGAGTTCCATTTGAAAATAATTAGCTTTATAGTATGCGATGCGGTAAGATCCTTTTTCACGTGACTATTTTCATAGCATAAGAATTTAAGAGATTTGTGTGCTTAGCTGGTAATGTTGTGTCAATTTAAACACGTTTATTTATTTAAAAGAAAGTAGATATTTTATTTTCTTAAAACGGAATCATCAACTGACTTCAAATGCGAAATGCGAAATGCGAATTAAATTTCAACTTTTGAAGCGATTTTGATAAACATATGACACTAATCTAGATTTTCTTTTATCTAAATTGAAGTTAGAAGCTCGCCGTATTAAATAACAACATTTAAATAAATGTAACCGAATTAAGAGTTTAATGAAAATGTCGTGTGTGCAATGGAGCGCCGCACGAGGATTGCTACAGCCTCCTGGGTGAAACCAGTTCTTTGGAGGACCCTAATTACCTCGCCGGCGATTTAGGGCAGGTGGTAACGAGCCGCGCATTTAATTATATTATGCTCCTGGTCCACATAAATACAAATAAAATGGGCAAAGCGTTGAATGTATGTGCAAAAAGATAGCCACGATTTAGTATTCAAAATAAAATTAATATTTAATTGAAGTCATTGGGAACGGTAAATTATTATTATTAAAGAATCATAAGATCAACCTGCATACATTTAAGGCCTACTTCAGCACTCACTGTTAAGTTCCTGTTATTTTATGTCACAGTCTGTGATGTTTAATTGGTTGGAATAAATCAAGATTTTTTCATAGAGTTGTGAAACAAGCCCTTAATGACTACATTAAGGGCACGTTTTACAAGTCTCTAGTAAGCAAATTACAAGTCGATTTGACTACTAAGTTTCAAGACTTTAACCGCAATTATTTATGACGTGCGTACCACCCACACATGCTAGTTATTTTCACGTCAACTTTAATACGACAAGTAAAAAATAAACAACAATCAAGCAGAGATACTTGGCTATTTTTTATGATCATGTGCGGGACCTGGAATATCCGGGTATGGAAAATAAATAACAATGCGTTTATGTAGGTAGAGATCAGAGTTGGGCAAAATTTATCTAGTAAGGAATAACCGTAAAGATAACTAAATTATTCGTTATTTGAAATAACTAAATAATCAGTCATTCGTTATATAGAATTTATCTAGATGAGCTTTATTCTTATCTAGATAAATTAGTTGGGTCTTTAAATAAAAGATGAATTTCAGTGTAACGGTTTAACCCGACGTGACATTCTATTATAAACTTAATTATCTAAGCTTACTTCAATAACAAAAGAGGTCTTTATCTTCATCTAGATAATTTATTTAAATAAAAGAGTTGACAACACATTATTTGTGATTGACGTTATTTTCGAATAAATTATTTACAAATATTTTTATTTAAAATAATCAACTAGATTAGAAATTATTTAAATAATGCCCAACACTGGCAGAGATTAAACCGCCGCACGATAATATACACGAGAGACCAAAAGAGGGGAGGTACCAAAAGAGACAACACTTTACTTAGATAAGAAACATAAATTCCTTTTCAATACGAAACTAAGAGCTTTTTAGGGTTCCGGAGCCAAAATGGCAAAAACGGAACTCTTATAGTTTCGCCATGGCTGTCTGTCCGTCCGTCCATCCATTCGTCCGTCTGAACTTCCGCGGCTTAGCTTAGAGACTATTAAGTAATGCTAGAAAGCTGTTTTTTTTGGTACCTACATACCTCCCGTAGACGTAAAGAGAGGGTGTTTTTTTCTCATCTAACCTTATAAATAGTGCGGACTGGATTATTTATAAATCATTACAGGGTTGTGAAGTCGATTTTTAGATATGTGATTCGTTTGCGAAATATTCAACTTTAAAGTGCATTTTTTTTGTTAAAATCGAGCGTCTAAATAAAGCTAAACTGTTGGTATGAAAATTTTGGAAAAATCAGGGTAAGAGGAAGTACTTATATCAAATTAACAAGGAAAACTATAACGGCTAAATTTGCTTGTGAATTACTAGCAGTTTAAGAGTAAATTTATAACAGCCTAACTTAAAAAAAAACCTACATAGAAAATACAAATCCTTAGAAAAATATTAAGTACCTAGGTAGGTACTTGTTTAATACGAATAGTAAAATTAATAAGATATTGCAAGGATTTTTTTCGTAACGGCTGCGGAACCCTATCCTGGGAATGCCAACTAATAATTTATTTATGTACATTAGGTATATCATTCAAGACTAAATTCCTGACAACAATGTGCTTTGTGGGGTATCCGGTTCAAATACCAAATTTTAAAAACAAACACACAATTATAGATAGATTCAGGTAAAAGTATTTTCACAATCATAATCGCAACATGTCTCCATAAAATTCCGAATTTCTCATTTGTTGTAATTTTCTTTTATACCTATTTACACAGGCTAAAAATACAAACAGAAATATATATGTATAGGTAATCATATGTATACTATTCACTTCTCGGTTCAGCTTATTTATTCTGGTTTTTTCAATGAGTTACCTATACTATTTAGTTACCTATTTATCTTTTATACCTATACTTAAAGTGTTTTGTTTCGGAACCAGTATTGTTTTCAGAACTGTTATACTTGCTTCCATTTCGAAACCAACTAGGTAATTACATGTTTTAAATTGTTTCATAATAATATAGTTACCTACTTTTTATCAGTAACAAAATTTGATTTAAAGTAAAAAGTATACAACTTGCACACTACTCAGCTCCATTCATAAAGTCATTTTCCTATACTGCATGGTACAGCTTCATTTTCATATCCCGTCGAACACACGGGGCTGAATATTAGTCTGCGCAAACACAAGGTCTCTTGACACGGTTGGAAAAGCTTAGTCATTCTCATGGTGATGACGATGACGCTCAGTCTTGGGCCACGGTACATGCATATTCACTCGTTTGATTTGTGTGTCTCGACACGACCATCATTGACATGCTTATGTATGAGTCCTTAGTCAAGCACGAATTTAAGTTACATGAAAATATTATGAGTGCCTAAGGACAACTTTTCTTCAGCCTCCGGGCTACTTTCGTCTAGAGCTTGTGAAAATTCTGTCCCGTTCTAAAACATTATATCATTCACCTGCATTTCAACGCGTCGTCGGATTTTGACTTCATTATGTACTTCCCGATATTCCATGTATTTATGTTAAGTATTTTATAGTATTAAAGTAAATATATCACTTACCTTGAAACACAACGGCTGCACTTGAAGCGCAGCAGGTGTATGCGATTCATTTGGCAACTGTGTAATAATATTGTAGGTACCATTATGTACTACCCAATACTGCACATAGTTAACCACCTTTAAATTAATATTTAATAACCGTTTTGTAAAGTTTTTTAGAGATTATCTTTAATTTCGTCTTTATGGGTGTTAGGGAATGAAGGTTTGCATGAAAGTTTGTCACGTTTAAAGTCAGAAAATAATTGGTGCTAAAAGCTTATTTTCTAAAAAAAGTCAGTTGTATCAGCATTGTTGGAATTTCATCCCCTAGGGTGGTAAATTATGAGGAGAAAACTTTGGACAAGAAATGAGTAACATTTTTTAAATTTTGAAAAAGCCGCTTCAGTATATTGTTTGTTTACTCGGAACTAAATAATTATTATAAAACGAGAAAGTGGAATAGATAGAGGTTACCAAGAAAAATTTAAATAGGGAAATCGGATGATCGATCACTAAGATGTTTTTGTCAACCATATGGCACACACAATTCGGGTCTATGAATAAATCGTTATGAATAATAGCACTACGTAATTGTTTACCAAACACTCGTTATCTTAAAAAAACATAAACTTCCCAAGCTTTATATATATTGTACTTATAGTTAGATATACACATTTTAGCCACTCATTTATTTGTTAGGTACTTATTAGATAAAGCAGCACTTTGCTCGCCCTCAGCCAGAGCTAATGTTACTAATTTATATCCAGTTGAAAGATGACGTAGGCTGCGTACAAAACATATTAATTTATCCTTATTTAACTGTGCCTATGCAACTCATCAAATAGGGCTGGATCATACTGGTTATAACTTCACATTGTATTTAACTGGTATGTGATCAAACCAAGAAACCTCAATTAAAATAACATTCTCTGATAATTCGCAAACCTGCCTCAACCGCTTGCGCTTCTCTCTTTGTTTTTAATTAAGTAAGTAATAGTTTGTCGATGTTTTTTTTATTTTGTCATATTCCCTGGCCCGTAATATTGTCGAGATAGCTTGGTGTGCATTATTCAGCCACAAAAACATAGTGAGGCCCCTCTTCAAAGAATGTTTGGGCACGTCGGAGCGGCTTCCTGTGCAAACTTTTGTTGTGCACGCTTTGTACACGGCCCATAAACTACGCCGTGGTAGGCATTATGCATTTATACATTTTAGGCTTTTAATGAAAGTAGAATTTGGCTGCAGTGATGTTCATTTTTCATAAGAGCGCGGTTATCCCGTACCTGATAATTATAATAACTTTTGTGGTGATATTACCTAATAACGTTGGCAGTTCATTATTAATTATCGATATAAGTACGTCTATTAAATAGCTTGTAGCGTAAATTGAGATGCAATTATAGCGAATCGTAAACATGAAACACGATGCAATGCTGCCTAACGTAGGTACAGAAACTAACTCTCCTCAATGTGTATAGGATAGTCTGGCCTTAATTAAAATCTAGATAGCTCGACTTCATAAGATTTTTTTGAGCCGCTAGGTAGGTACTATTTTATTTTATTACTTACTATTGGAGATATTTGCTTTATTTTGCCTTTATACCTACATATGTATATCTCATCGTTTGTTAGTTGCGTTTGTTGTTATTTTATTTTTGTACAATAAAAGATTTAAATGCATACTCATACCATTATACTTAACATGTATTGCGAAAGTATAAAATGACAGAGTTGACCCTTGATTATTGTAGTGGTGGCATAATAAATTACATTTATATATTTTATTTTTTTGGTTACAGTTAAAAACAAGACAAATGGAGGAACTGACTACCGCTAACTACAACGATGTGTATGAGTTTCTTGATGTAAAGTCAGAAGATTCAAAATCTCCACACAGCCACAAATACCGACACAACAAAATGGTCCACGCGCAGATATCCCGGCTGGCACGCACGCAAGACCAACTCGATGAGTACCAGCAGAACCTGCAGACGCAGATCTTGGATGTGCAGCGTCGTCTGGACCGTTTCGAAGAACCCAACTGGAACCTCCTATCTGCTAAAGTAGAATTCTTTGAACTGGAGACAAAGAATCTTCATAACATAATGTCGAATGCTACGCAAAAACTCTCAGACTTCGACAAAATACACGCATCAATATTAGAATTGCGTGAAGACGTAGAGAGCATTGAGAACAAGGCGGATAAGACGATTCCAGAGTTTAGAAAAGAAATCTCTAAGCTAGACGTTAGCTTGGCTCAAGTAAGTAAAGTGACAACTACTTAGACGCTGTTTTTATCAATTTTAGTGAAATCCCTTTATAATTAAGTCTTTTTTCACAGTTAAATGCACAATCTTCGTACTTGAAGGAAGACCAGGAGAACTTACGCCAATCTGTGAAAGCTATAGCTGTGAGTGTGAGCAACAGCATCGACCGCGCAGAGGTGGACCGCTTCATGATTAAGAAGATAAACGACTCCGTCATTGACTTGACCACGCGGTCCAAGCAACACTACTACCGACTGAACGACCATATACTGAAGGTAAATACTTTACTGTTCGCAACTTATGTCGCTATTTATGTCTAAGATACCTACAATATTAAAAGTAAGAGATATTCGTAAGTAAATATCTATTATTTTGTTCCAGAGTGAAGCCAGTCACGATATTAATATGACTGATACTATCCCACTGCCAGAATTAATGGGAGAAGTTAAAGAACTGCAGCCTGTCCAACGAGAGTACGAGGACCTGGTGAGCCAGCTACCCCGCGACTGCTCCAGTGTATCCGGCCCACCCGGCACGTACCTCATCCGACCTGACCGCGTCCCTCTTGACTCTTGGTGTGTCAACGGTAGCACCCTATTGCAGCGTCGCTACAACGGTTCAGTTGAATTTAATAGAAAATTCGTTGAATATGCCCATGGCTTCGGGGATCCTACCTCGGAATATTGGCTCGGCCTCGAATCGATGCACCAGCTGACAGTTGATAACTGCTCTTCTATGAGAATCGACATGACCGACATATACGGCGGGTTTTGGTACGCTCAGTACGAGCACTTTTCCGTTGGAAGCGCAGATTATGGGTACGTTTTAGAAGTCAGCGGTTTCAAGGGTAACGCGAGTGACGCTTTCGAGTACCAGAACCACATGGAGTTTTCTGCCATGGACCGTGACAGGGACATCTCGAACACGCACTGCGCTGGCAACTACGAGGGCGGATGGTGGTTCTCGCACTGCCAGCACGTGAACATCAACGGCAAATACACGCTGGGGCTGACCTGGTTCGACTCGGCGCGCAACGAGTGGATCGCCGTCGCCACCAGCGAGATGCGTATCTACCGACGCCCAGGGTGCACTTAAAACAACCGAACCTACTCTTGCTATCATACTTAGTAATTAATCTAATAAGATTAAGTAGTCAAAGTTATTCCCACATATGTTCAATATTGTTTATAATTGAAAGTTATGTAATATTTGAATGATACCAAAGATAGCACATACTTAGTAGTGAAACAATTGCACTTACCTATTGCATTTTTCATGATTATGTATAAAAGGCAGAATAGTATATCGTTTCTTAACTATAACAGATCTGTGACAGTATATAAGTTTAATTTTACTTTTTATTGTAAATAGACCATCTATTATTAATAACAATACCCTTTTAAATTACTTCTTTCTACACCAGTGATCGACGCTCAGTAACCTCATTTGGTGTTTTTTGTGTTAAAATATTTTCTTCATTTTATGGGAAAAGTATTACAATGAAGCTAAACTTTTTACCTACAATAAATTCAACTTGATGATTAAAGTAGTTCTATGAAACCAATAACTTAATAAAATAAATATTACACAAGAATTGCTTGTTTAAAGTAAAAGGATTCAATTTGTATCCGATCTCTTAGTCTAACGAATCGATAGGTACTTACTTAATTAAATTTGAAAACCGGACTTCCAGCAAGGGTCTAGTTATTGAAAATGTTCTTCTTCAGAATGTAACTACAAAGTGATATACAATTATTCATATTTGATTAGATTAATCTATGTATAAAAGCTCTGAGCTAGCAAACTATAAATACCTAATTTACATGTGTCACGAACTTTAATCTGGAGAACGTTAATCTTTAAGTGAAATATGATCTTGAACGAATTGTCGAGAGATTTTAATTGCAAAGTGGCTCACAGATAAAAGATCGCGACGGCATCTCTGTCATTTATTTAGCTCTTAACCTCACGCTACCTTCAGGTCAGAGTTTTTAAAATTATCGAAAGAAGAACAAAGATTGTGATTTTAATTGTCTTTCGCATTTGTCGTTATGTAACCGGATACAAAGTTTTGTTTCATGAAACAACTTTCAAACTTTATACTTGCACCTTGATTTAGGACTCATTACATTAGGTATTATCACCTGACTCAAAATCAGTCAGACGTCAATTAGATTGTAGTTTTTTGTATAATAACCAAAAATACATAAGGATCGTTCCCGGGCCTCAATTCCTTACAGTAGAAGTAATTCCAGTTTACGTGTAAATATTTGAGACGTTCCAATATCGCGTTCGGCCTACGTATAAGTCCCTCTTTATTTAAATATTTGAGACGTTCCAATAGCGCGTTCGGCCTACGTATAAGTCCCTCTTTATTTAAATATTTGAGACGTTCCAATATCGCGTTCGGCCTACGTATAAGTCCCTCTTTATTTAAATATTTGAGACGTTCCAATATCGCGTTCGGCCTACGTATAAGTCCCTCTTTATCTATTTTTGATAAGGAAATGATATATTTAATTCGTCTTGTTTATTTATTTAGGAATAAGGATGTTTAAAAACTAGTAATGAAGTATTTGATGGTCAAAAACTAGTACGATGCGATAAGGAAGGACAGAGCTTACCTGTTTATTAAAAACATATTTTATTGTACTAAATACGAAATATATAAGATTATTCGTTGTTAAAGTCACCACAGCAAAAATACTCAATTACTATCTTACGTCTCTAAAGTTGTTTAATTATTTATTCAAAAAAAATCCTTTTGTTTTAAAAGTGTTTTTTTTTTATTATTATTTTAACTTCAGCCGGTAAACTTAAAGATTATTTAATTGTTTGCTTGAATCAAATCTTGCCAGTAAATGCCCCGCTTCCAGTATTTGGATTGACTTGATACTTGGTAAATGCAGACAGAGCTTCGAAGACAACGCAGGTAATCGAGTACCGGCATCAAAAGAACTAATGTTAAAAATTACATTTTTAGCAAATAAATCGTATTATTTTAAACCCTATTATTGAAGGACTAATAAACATGGTTTAATTAAAGTATGGCAGTTGATGCAGTTTAATTGTCTTCAGTGTATCTAGCTAGACTAGAAATATCTGCTTATAATAAGAATTTAATTATCCTTGTACTTCTTTTATGCATTCCATTAGTAAAAATAAGGATCCACGCATTTTTTTACATAGATACAATTTCATTAAGTACTAGAAATATTAAAAGTAAACCTAAAAGGTAGATATTTAAAACAAGAGTGGAAGACTGCATCAAAGTAAATTGATTAGATGCTTTATAAAGCATTAGCGGAAAAAATATATTCAATCATCGAAATAATTTGGATGAACATTAAGTACGAAGTACTTCAACAGAACCGCTTTTACCACGAACTGTGCATATTTAAATTAAATATGTCTTTGATCTAAAATCATGTTAATACATACTGCGAGTAAAATATGTTTGGTCTCGGGACACTTTGCGAAACAGGTTGAGAGGTCAAAGCTTAATACCGTAACTTTATTATACATTTTGTCCTACAGCCGTCTTGCTGGATTGCTCAATTTTGTAGAGTCAAAATGTTAAGAATAGTCCAGCTTAATCCAAGTTTAACTATTAAATTGGGATATTATTTGTTCTAGCAAGTGCCCACAAGACTCAAACATAGTCATATCTTAGTCCTACGTTATAAAAATATTTTACCAAATGTAACTGCAACCTACCATGTTAATAGAACTAGGTACTTAAATAATAAATAAGACTAAGTATTTATCCATATTATATTGTACTTATATGGCATTTTTAAGTATAAATGTCTACATATTTTCTTCCAGAACATGTTTGTAGATTACGACAGCAAAAGGTAGAAAACAGACGAAAGAGTAACTAAAATTTTACAGAACTACATTATTGTCGCCACGTTTCAGCTTTTTACGGCCAAAATGTGACAGTTACGAAGAAAGTAGCGACCTCATTTCATTTTCACTCTTTACTGTCGTACCTACTCTAGAGTAGATTACTGTCAAGTAGGTCAATTATACTATACGTTACAATATTGATGTCACTGCGGACCCCATAGATCTGTACCATTGGATAAAACCAAATAAAGCAGTTAAATGCATTTGACTTTTATTTCTTTCACTATTACAACTAAACAAATACCTACTAATTAGACGATCAAACTAATTATCTTTTCAACGCTAACTACAGGAAAATTCGGAAAAAGAGTAGATCGTAAAAGTGATCTTTACATTTTAAAGGCGTAAAAGGCGTAAGTTTTTGTCAGAATACCTTATTAAGAAAAATCGACTTCCTCCTGCATATTGTGATTAAAAAACGGCTGTCCCGTCCGCAGCGTGTAGTTGGCCAGTTCTTCAATTTTACGTTCACGGGCCAGGTGCTCTCTGACCTTTTCATACATTTCGAGCTTCTCTTGTTGAAACATCCCATTTAGAATATAGTCTCTAAAGTCAGTAACATTTCCTTTAAGTAGAATTAGTTTTTTGTCTATCAACGACATATGAAGCGGGAAATGACCATAACCTTTTTTATTGTCTACTTTTTTCCTGGTTTTTTTTACCCATTCTTGTAACAAGAAAGCCCTATTAGCGAGGTACAATTCTGCCAAGTCACTTGCATTAATGCTAGTCAACACTGCAAGATTATGTCTGATCCAGCTGAAATTATAGTAAGTATCTATAATATAAAAGTGAACGGCCAGAACGGGATAAAAAAAAACGAGACAGAGCAGAATGGCGCTCTACAACACCATTTTGACACGTTTCTCCCAAACAACGCATTATTTCTCTGGAATTTTAAAGCAATTCGATTCTTTGACCTTGAGAATCGCGATAAACTTGAGAAAATATGATATTGGGTGTGTACATTTCGTATATTAAGCAAAATAAAATCACAAGTTCGAATTTCGAGCCAAAAGCGAGCGATCCATTATCTATGCCAGTGTTGCCATTCAGGGAAAAAGAAATCCATTCATTATCCTGCATTGCAGTCTGTCCTGCTCCTGCATATTAAAGCATGACAAGTTCCTATTTAGCCCTCGCTATGTTGCGGATTTTCAGTGGAACTAATTTATTTTAATGGCAATGATTTTTTTTGACAACAGACGTTGGAAGTCCATTGAATGTCACCGATGTAAATAAAATAATAAGGGGAAATAATAATAATAAATAAAACGAAAATAATTGTCTGATATTAATTGTACATATTTCAGAATTAATAATCGATTTTGCAATCAAAATGCCCAAAAAATTTCACCCGGAGCAGAAAAAAATTAAATACATTTAAATGGTTGCGGCAGTCACGATGTTTGTTATCGAACTCCTCCGAAACGGCTTGACCGATTTTTAGGGTTCCGTAGTCAACTAGGAACCCTTATAGTTTCGCCATGTCTGTCCGTCTGTCTGTCTGTCTGTCTGTCCGCGGCTAAGCTCAGAGATCGTTAGTACTAGAAAGCTGTAATTTGGCATGAATATACATATCAGTCACGCCAACAAAGTGGTAAAATAAAAAATAAAAAAATAATTTTTTTTAGGGTACCTCCCATAGACGTAAAGGGGGGTGATTTTTTTTTCTCGACTAATCCTATAGTGTGGGGTATCGTTTGATAGGTATTTTAAAACCATTGCGGGGTTGCTAACATGATTTTTCTATTCAGTGATCTGTTTGCGAAATATTCAACTTTAAAGTGAAAATTTTCATTAAAATCGAGCGTCCCCCCCCCCTCTAAAATCTAAACTGTTAGGTGGAAAAATTTGAAAAATTCAAAATGGTTGTAAATATATCAAATTTACTAGGAAAATTATAGCGGCTAAGATTGCTTGGAAATTATTTGTAGTTTAAGAGTAAATAGTAGCCTAAGGTATAAAACATACCTAAACTTGGATGATTCCGTACACATACGAAATCCTAAGAAAAATATTACTTGATTTTTTTGTAATGGCTACGGAACCATACCTTGTGCGTGTCCGACACGCTCTTGGCCGGTTTTTTTATTATCAAATTTTTTCTCTATATTTGGTAGGTTTGACAACAGGTTGTAGGCTATTTTTTATACCCTTATTCTTCGCGGACGGAGTCGCGGGCAATAGCTAGTATTGTATTACATAATGATAACAATAATAGGCCAACAAGAGGTGACAGCTTTCGGCAGTATTGCTTTTCTCATCGGACCTATCGAAGTGTTATAACTGTTATAATATTGTGTTGTGCAGACTGTGCAGTCTAAGCACATAAAACGAGGGTTAATAAATATAATTTTACTTTAACTCCTTGCAAAATCTCGCCCTCAGAAGCCCTATCTATTTCTGGGATGCCAAAGTTTATTAATCATAATTTAATTAATCGATGATGTTACGTAATAGATATACCTACGTGAAAATAACTTTATTAATTTCAACGACGCGCGTCGTTTAATGCATGTATACAACAATTTAAAATAGAACGTTTTATGATATGACGTACACTTAGAGTTATTTTTGATGTCTTACTCACCTCTGGTAGAACACTAGATGGGTGTAGATGAGCGGCAGATCATGGACGTAGCCGCAGCCGAACCCCCAAGACTGCAGCCCGACCAGGTGGCCGCGGACCACGAGTGGGGCGCCCGGAACCGCCAGGCACGGCGCAAGCACCTCCTCCTCGCGAGCCGTGCCCGCGCACAGCATGCCTAACTTGATCTGCACCCCGTGCTGCACCGGCAAAGACACAGAGCACAATTTCACGTGAATTACTTGCTCGCTACTACAGCTAGAAGCTGCTGGAGGTACTTATTCAAAGCCGCAGCCCCAGGGGGGTAAATAAGAAATTCGAAATAGTTCGTATCGTGCCATCTCCTTTAATCTTGCATTTTAATATCTACTGTTAGCGTGAACAAACGGCAAATTTCGTAATGTAAGCTCTGGACTGCAACCCGACGGGCCGTGGATAACAGGCGAGACACCTGCGCACGGCTTCTTACTCACTCGCCAAATACAGAGGACAAAATCACGTCAATGACTCGCTCACTTAAAGTAGTATAAGCTGGATGGTCGGTATACGCGGTAAGACAGTCGTCGCAGTTAAAGCCCCATAGGACAGAGCCTTGTTTTTTGCTCACAGGACATTGAACTTAATCTTACTTTACCTAACATTGATATCGCAGTACTGTTCGAGATTGAAGTGATCAAAGCCACATACTTTGGTAAAAGTAGAAAACCCAATAAAAGTACTCAGCTGCTCAATTTCAGAGTGAGCTTCTATTTAATGCCACCGTCACGTGTTTAAAAGATCAAATGTAACTCGCATGCGGTACTCACTTTGCGGTAGCCGACACAGTAGTGGTTACGAGTATGGCCGACGATGTTAAAAGTGATTGTCCGGAGCATCGGATCTACCTTCTCGTCAGGGTAGTATAATGACGAACGTGGCAGGCAAAACTCCTTAGCCTAAAAAGTCATTGAACTTGTTATGTTTAGTTTAGTTTTTCGTATTAATTAACACCCGTTTCATTTACTCTCCAAGCTAGGTACTTACCCTATTGTGACGTCATTGCGACAAATATCCGGGGTCTAATTATGACAAGTAATAACACGTGTCAACCCACATAGATCTTAAATGGGGACTTACGCATTTATGCAAGTTATTTTTGCCGTTTTCCGATATTTAGAAGGTAATTCACATGTGACATAACTCAATTGTATAAAGAGGAGACGACAAGGTACAATATCGTATTCAAATATTAAACTGTCGAGTTTTTATGGGTTAACACGTTATTGCCTTATCAGCACCCAATTAAGGGGAACAAAATCTTACCGACCAATCACACCGACCCCAGCCGCTAACGAAAGCGAGATTACCCTCCTTTTTGTCTATTAGATCACTTAAATTCTCAAAGCAAATGGGAATTGTCTTCTGATTGACCCTGGGTATAATTCCAAAACATGAAACAAATATGTTGAATATGAAGAAACCTGCACTTCTCACCCTATGGTGGCTCTTAGATACAGGGTGGAAAATTGAGATGGGGCAGCAAGGGCAGCTACTATACCCCTTGTTGCTACGCGAAAATGCTCTTAGGAGACCTTTGCTAACTTTTTGAGTGATGACAATCGACATTCACAGATTTTTGATAAAATGTACAGTCAGCGAAAAAAATCGTCAGATTTGACTTTTTTTTTAAATGCCAATCGGTCCCATTTCTATCAAGGATTAAAACACTCTTTGAGACCAACTAAGGTTAGAGTACTAGAACACCCACAAATCAAAGAAAACTTTTCCATACAGTTGTAGGGTAATTTGCAAAGTGAAACTTTCGCATGTTGTTTTTTTACGAATATGAATCCTTTATGCTTAAAGAAAATTAAACAGTATGTAGACAACTAAAAACTGAACATTTTAACTAAGACCGAAAAAAAAGCCAGCTTTATCTGTGTAGCAAAATGTTCGTATTTAGAGTTCTCTTTCCGCACAGACTAATTGTTTTTTACAATGATACCGATTTTTTTTCATTTTTAATGTCCTAATTGTAGTTGTCTACAATTAAATGATCTTTAAGCTAAAGAAAATTTCACATTGTAATTAATCACCCTACGAACTGTATGAAAAAAGTTTTCTTTGATTTGTGGGTGTTCTAGTACTCTAACCTCAGTTGGACTCAAAGAGATCCTTGGATCCTTGGATCCTTGATAGAAATGGGACCGATTGCCATTAAAATAAAAAGTCAAATCTGTCGATTTTCTCGCTGACTGTACATTTTATCAAAAATCTGTGAATGTCGATTGTCATCACTCAAAAAGTTAGTAAAGGTCTCCTAAGAGCATTTTCGCGTAGCAGCAAGGGATCTAGTAGTTGCCCTTGCTGCCCCATCTCAACTTTCCACCCTGTATACTTAAGTATAAGCATGGAGATATCTTTCCAAATAAATATCATAATGACATGTCTATGCCCGCTAAAAACTTAGTTTGCTAACTGTGGACTTTCAATAGTACCTAGAGCGAAGTTGGTCGAGTTTGTGATAAACTACTAACTTCTCAAAGTTTCTAGGAACTGATTCCTAGAAACTGAATATCTGAATATCTAAACAGAAAAAACATTGAACGGTCGTCAAGACTCTTAACTGAACATTCGTGGCCTTTTTACAATAAATATAATTTATGTACTGTCGCGTGCTTTAATTTGGGACCAATTCCGAAAGTATATCTAATTCCTATACAATATGACAGGACTGTCACCCTTAAGTGGGTCACAAATTACCCTTAAGTGGGTCACAAATTAAAGCTCGTGACTGTACAAGGAGCACCAATGATCAATTGACAACCTTTCATTTTTTTAACACCTGAAAATTACTGCAGGAATCGAAAGAGTTTCGCCTCCTGAACACGGAAAAATATTTATTATAATTTATTTCTCCATATTTAAAAAAATACAACAAATTTCAAAACAGATATGTATTTACAATTACTTCCACAGAATAGATATGTTACCCTTTTCACTAGAAAAAAGAGCTGACATAATTTTAAATTTGGTAACAACCTTAGGCAGGGCCGCACTGGTAAGGCGACCGGCGACGCGACGCGACGGCGACTAAATCAAACGTAGTTGATTTAGTCGCCATCGCCGCTGCGCCCGCTTCGGCCGCTCACATTACTCGAACTATGTTTGATTTAGTCGCCGTCACGACGCGTCGCCGGTCGCCTTACCAGTGCGGCCCCGGCCTTAACGTCAAATTTACGTCATCACTTTTTTAATAGAGACTAGACAAAAGTTATGGATCTATCCTATCGTTACGCTCTTTTAGAATAAGCACATCTTTAATTAATAATCCTAGTGAAAATTTAAAACTGTCAGCGTCATTCTCTTTCCAAACAGAATACAGAGAACAAATCAAATTATAGTCTTAGAAATATGAAATGTTGTCAATTATCAAAATTTTGGTACTACCAGCGCAATCAAGAATGTTGGCGACGTGACTAAAAAAGTCGCGAGTTACCTAATGCTTTCTTTTTAAAATGGCATTTATACATATATTCAATTCCTCGGGACCCCATCTCCGTAACCATTCCTTTGCGGGATAGGGGTGCAGTAAAAGTGTCTTCGGGAATTTCCCGCGGGATAGAAACCGGGAGTTGGCCATAAATTATATCTGAAGGGTACACGGAAAGAACATACTTATTATGTCTAGTCACCTAAGCAACTCTTTGAGTTATGGCGGTTTGAAAATTAGTCATTTCATCACGAACAATTACTAGGTAGTTGCGTCGAGCAGCCGAGTATTAGCTCGAAACATGTCGACCTAAACTCGATCATAGACGTGAGTTATCCGTATTTTTTTCACTAACTACTAAGGTAAGATAAATTTATTGAAAAATTGATTTTTACAGAATAACTTAAATAGGTACAATGTTTCCTTATAAATCTGTTACTATGGTAACCATTTCTTTAAAAGTGAAAAAAAAACATTATTTTCAGATATCCATATTTAATCCAAAGGTACAGATCGATTCACAAGAGTTGGCATGAATGGATTGAACGATAACAATGTCACTTTGACATTTTTGTAGGAAAATGACTGATACATGACATTTTCATATTTGTGTGAAGTGTATTCAAATAGGTAACACATAGACACTTTCATTCACTCATTCGATCCATTCGTGCCAACTCTTGTGAATCGACCTGTAACTTAGTAGTACTACTAACTCGTTGCTAGCTCTACATTTTGAGATTACAATCTCCGTTTTTAAAAAAAGGTGACTAGATATTCTTTCCGTGTACCCTTCATCAGTGCGCGGACGAAGTCGCGGGCAAAAGCTAGTTCTACACATACTTCACAATCGTGTCTTCATACACCCTGATCATCGCCAGGTCAGCCACCAGGCTGTAGGGGTCGAACTTCTGGTGCAATATCACCAGCAGTACAGTCAACATCGCTCCGCCGCGGTCCGAGTAGTTCTCGCCAATCACCACGCCCAACTCATACGTTGGTACGCTACCGGAACGTTAAATCATGTTTACAATATTGTAAGAAAATCGCTCCAGGGTCCAAACATTGTTTTGTTTGAGTCTCTCATGTGGACATTGCTAAAGTTAGGGTCTAATAAAGCCAACATATTTTAACCCCCGATACAAAAAGAGGAGTGTTTTAAATTTGACCTTGACCGCTATGTGTGTGTGTATAATTATGTGTCTGTGGCACCATATCTCTAAAACGGGTGCACCGATTTTGATGCGGTTTTTTTTATTTAAAAGCAGGTTTCTTGGCGATGGTTCTCAGATATGTTTTATCAAAATTGGTGCAGGCTTTTTAAAGTTATCAGCTCTTTTGCTAGCTACGGAACGGATTTTAGACGCATAATGGGCATTTACATTATTTACAAACGTATGTGTGACTTATTGCGTTGAGAGTTTTTAAATTATTAATTTATAGTGTTATTAGTCTAGTTTACATCGTCGCGTGGGACGCTTGGCCAACTTTCGGGCCATTTAAATAAATCTTAAGTTTACTGACTCGGAGTCGCTAATTTTATGTCCACAGGAGAGACAACTTTTGTTTATTACGCTGTGTATGACCCTCCAGTAGCATGGCATTGCGGGGTTGCAATGCTAACGAGTTACGAGTATACGTAGGTGAAAAACTTAAGTAAATGACGGTCAATTACTTAACCTCCTGAGGCCCACGCAAATATTGTTTCAATGAACTTTAAACTTTATGTCACTTATGAGTGAGTTCGATGTCACATTAGAATTAGGTAGTCCTTTGTATAGGACTTACTTCTAATGTGATATTGAACTCACTCAAAAGTGACATAAAGTTTTGGGCCTCAGGAGGTTACGTTTTTCACCTATACATGAGTACGATTGAGCAACGCAATGTCATGCTTCTGGAATGATTTTACTCGAATTAATGTAAACCAACATTAATAATAATAGACCCGTGGCAGTCTAGATAGTGGTTTGACCTATGGCCTCTAAAGCAGAGGGTTGTAGGTTCGAGCCCGGCGATGCACCTCTGAGATATTCGGAATTTAAATGAATACCATGAGCTTTACAGTAGAAGAAAACATCGTGAGGACACCTGTACATACCTGCGGAGAAATTAAATGGTGTGTTGTGAGTGAAGTTCCCGATCCACACTAGGGCCCCCCCAGGAACTACGGTCCAAGCCCTTCCATTCAAAGGGGAGACCTGTGCCCTGTAAGTAGTTTGATTAAACATTCATGTAAAGATTTTTCGATCGGATTTTTTGATTCACGCCTTTGATGCCACGCATTTTAAACATCAACCATTGTATTAAAACATTTGCTAACCATAGTTCGAGAAATCCTGAAAATATTGACGGGAATGTTCAGTCAAACTTGCTCAATTTATCTGCTGAAATATTCAGAATTGATTTTATGCCAGTGTTAATTGCTTATTGGAAGCCTGTCAAAACACATATGTAGAGTTTAAAAATAATAATAAACGAATATATCATGGTTATTTCATCCCCGCCTATATACGTACAACTGCAGGGCACAGGCCTCTCAGAATGAGAGGGCTTGGATCGTAGTTCCCACGCGGACCCAGTGCGGATTGGGAACTTCACACACATCATTGAATTTCCTCACAGTTGTCTAGGTACAAGTTTCCTCACGATGTTTTCCTTCACCGTAAAGCTCATGGTAAATTCAAATGTAGTTTCGCATATCCGATTCGTGCACAAACCCAGGACCCTCTGGTTGGCAAGCCATAGTTTAAACGAATTATTCCACTTACGTCAGCTGCCACTTAGGTCAGAAATATTTTTGTTCCATTTAGGACATCTCTGACCTAATTGGATTCCAATATCAACAAAAAAAAACTGACCTACCTACCATTTACAAATACGGTTTCGATCATTCCGTCCACCGGAATCCCTTAGCCTGTTCCCCTAGCGGATCCTGGTAAACTCAAGAGTTCATCCGACACCCTGTATTACGCAGATTCCTGAAAACTATTGCAAACATCATGAAATTCATGTATCCTGTGCTCCGTGTACTTGTTGTGATTTTCAATGAGAATGCAACTTTACATACAATACAATACAATACAATGACTCTTTATTGTACACCACAAAAAATACAATACAGAAAAACAAGTACATGACAAAAAAGAAATAAGGTAAGCAATGGGCGGCCTTATCGCTTCGAAGCGATCTCTTCCAGGCAACCTTTAAAAAAAGAAAGAAAGAAAGCAAGGAATGCATTACAGCAGGTGGTGCAATATAAAATTTAATAAATAATAATAAAAAACAAACATTTTATTAAAACAACTGAAAACATCTAATAATACACATCATAAAACATACATAAATAAGTGATACACAATATACTTGTAAATAAATGGACACAATAATACAATTTTCAAGCACAGGATAAAAGATAGTGTTGCTTAAGCATAGATTTAAAAATGGGCAAAGATTTAGCACGCCGTAGGTCTATTGGTAGGGAGTTCCATAACCGAATAGCCTGGACAGTAAAAGAGTACACATAAAATTTAGAATTGGAAAGAGGGACAGTAAGAAGAAAGTTCTGAGAGCACCGAACAGAAGTAACATAGTTAAATCGCTCATTGAGGTAGCAGGGAGCTGCAGGATTAAAAAGAATGCCGTAGAGAAGGTGTAGAATGTGTGAATTACGGCGAAGGCGGATTGGGAGCCACTTGAGCTGTGATCGAAAATAATAAACATGATCGTACTTACGTAGACCAAATATAAACCGAAATATGAACCGAATGTGTGATTTTGAATTCGCTCAAGTTTATTAAGATGCTCTTCTAAAAGATCAGGATAACAAATGTCAGCATAATCGAAAATGGGATGCAGTAAAGCCTGAGCCAGCGCAACCTTGGTAGCAAATGGAAGGAAATTCTGAAGGCGTCTCAGGGATCCCATTGCAGCAAATACCCTCCTACTAATTTCGCACACGTGCGGAGACCATGACAGAGTCCGGTCCATAATAACACTTAGGTTCTTCACCTGATGCGCGTACGGTATCAGAACTCCATCAAAGAATACTGATGGCAAAGATGCAAAATCAACCCTTGGGATAAGCTTCAAGCTGCCTATAATAATAACTTGAGTCTTTGTCGGATTTACCTTCAGGCCAAAACGCTGGCTCCACTTTAGAATTTTCTTCAAATCCAGGTTAATAGTTTCAATAACCGACGGAAGATCGTCAAGCATGCCTTGTGAATATATTTGTAAGTCATCAGCATAAAGGTGATACGAAGAAAGAAGATTATGAGAAATAGAATTAATAAAAATAGAAAATAATAAGGGGGACAGTACACCACCCTGTGGTACACCAGCACAAGTGCTGCACCAAGAAGATCGAGAATCATCCACCTTTATCCTTTGCCGACGACCCACTAAGTAGCTATGAAACCATTCAATAACCGCAGGAGATATGTTAAGAGAGCGTAAAATACCAAGCATAATGTCAAAATCAACAGTGTTGAACGCATTGCTAAAATCTAATAGGGTTAGTACCGTAAGTTTCCTGTTATCCATGCCCAATCGGATATCATCAGTGACCTTCGCAAGTGCGGTAGCAGTGCTATGACCGGGACGGAAACCTGATTGGAAAGGATTTAGGAGGTCGTTTCTGGTTAGGTACGAGGTTAATTGTTGGTGCACGAGACGCTCCAAAACTTTGGACAGAAAAGGAAGAATCGAAATGGGTCTATAATCAGAAAAGGACGATGGACTGGATTTTTTAGGTAAAGGAATAATTTCAGCATCCTTCCATACTAAAGGAAAAACCTTCGATGAAATAGAGTTATTGAGTATGGAAGTGATGACAGGGACGAGTATGTCGAGAAGAGGGAGAATCATAGCACGACTCACAGTATCCACTCCAACCGCATTAGAAGCAATGGATAATATGCTCTTCTTAACATCACTGTCGGTAAATTGATTGAAATAAAAAGGAGAAGTATCAGGAGTTGACAATGTAGAAAGATAAATCAGTGTCGCGTCTTTAGCAGAACTATTAAAAATAGCTGAAGAAGAGAGATGCTGGTTGAGCTGATCCATATTGATATCGATCGGAAAAGATGTTTGCTGAGATTTACCAACTCCAAGTGATTTGAGGAATTTCCATACTTTGGCAGGATCTCCATTTTCCACTGCCTTATGTATATGGCGTCTTTGAGCGTCTCGACAAACGGTGCTACAGCGATTTCGTAAAGCACGATACCTATCCTTGTTCCTATGCGAAGGGTCAACTTTGTACCTAGATCTGGCTAAATTATATATACTTTTACATACTTTTATCTTAACGGGAATGACCTCTTTGTGTTCACCAGGATCCCCCGGGAGCATTAAAAAATTCTGTCCTAATTGAACCTGACCAAATTGGTACTAAAACATTCCACTTACGTCAGCCGTTTTTATTTTCTGACCTATACGGAATTTCATAAATTTTGATGTATGAAAAAAAATCTGACCTAAATGGCAGCTGATGTAAGTGGAATAATTCGGTTAAACCACTAAGCCACCACGGCTTTTTAACGGTTGTTTATTTTATTGGTTTTTGTTTTATTGGTTGGTAGGTGAAACGATTGACTAGAAGAACTTTTTTGATGACCTACGTAATCTGCAAATTGATTATGGTATTGTGTTTCTTGTCACCACCTTGTCTCAGAAATAACAATGATATTACGGAATAAATGTAGCTATTGATAAATATGGGTATATTTTTATCCTCAACTTTTTGTAGATTGTACCAAAAAATTTCTAAATTGTAAAGTACTTAATACAAGAAGAACGATCCATAACGCATTCGGTATCCTAATTGCTTTTTAAGGAGTTTCGTAAAATATTAACGTTTTTGTTTTGCAAGCGTTTTTATAGAGTAAATTTGAATAAACGAGCGGATGATTCTTGTTGTGTCAATGTAGTAGCGACTAACGTTTATCCCTTTTTACAAGCTATTATTTAACTTGCAATCTTGTTATTATATGAGTAAGTAAGTTGTCATTAAATCTTGCAAGAAGAATTTTATCTCCTTATGGCTTTGAATGCTTCTAGTGACTGGATTGACTTGAAATTTGGTAAGGATTCCTAAGTAAGTAGATAGAATGACAATGCCAATATAGCCAACAAAAAGTACATTCATCCAAATAAATAATACATATTTAAAAAAAAACTAAAAACACGCATTTTCATCGGTCCTTGATTAAGTACCTATGCCAAATTTCGAGTTAATCCGACGTTTTCAAGGGGGTCAAAATCATGTTCAAAGTTTCCGTTACATACTAACATACGTTTGAAGCTAATAAAAGCGTGTTAATGATTTTTTTAACATTATTTTTTCATCTTCGGCATCGACATGTCTTTTTTTTTTAAATCTACCGGCGCTTTCGGAAATACGTAAACTGGGGTTACTTTGAAATGCGTACTTTAGAAAACAGTTTTTTACGCCGTATCCTTACTTTTCTAGACCATCTGTGGCAGTGAAATAACTACCTTGATAAATCACCAAACTTTTTACGTCATTTGCTCAATCGAGCTCTGATTATTTGCGTTTTTATAACTTTTTTAAATCTACCAAAGTAGCCCCAAAATTTTCTAAAGTACCGTACAGTTTACCGGTACCATGATTGGCAAGAAGATGCGCCGCAAGAAACTTGGCACTAAGTCATTCTTCCTAAAACAGATTACAATTTCATCAATATACATTACAGAATACATTACACGCATTATACAAAGTGATAGTGAACGGCTACTCACTTGTATAAAGGGTGGGCCACTGTTACGACGGTGTTGTGGGTGACGAGCGCCCCGGTGAGATACTGTGCGTGGTTCCGTCGCACACTCACCATATACGGGTGCTCCATTATCGTCACCCGTGCTCCCCGGAAAATCTGATCCATTAATACACCATCAACAAATTTCTCTTTTATAAGGAAATTTTCAGTCACATCCTCGCAGCATAATATAGGAGTATTCCATATTCTACAAGATTAGTCGTAAAACTTCACTCATCTGATCGAGCCATCTTTTGTTACGTAGTTGCACTCGTGCCTGTAGAGTAAAGCCCAGTTTAGACTTGCAAGAAAAATCGTGCAAGTTGCATTACATTGCGGCGCCCAATTGACCACTTCAAACTTGTTAACTTTAAGGCCTCGCAATTAGCCTAGGATCCGCGTGTACAACGACCTTCACCGATCTGATTAATGGATGAAAATTATTTTATATTATATTATGTATGTATGTATGTATGTATGTAAAACTCTTTATTGTAAATAAAACATGAAAATTACCAGTTAACAAGAGAGACAGATGTATAAAGGCGAACTTAAGTATCCCTATATTAATTATGTTAATAATTATAGAAAGTGAGTTGCCAAAAAAAATTCAGTCCAGTATAATTTTTTTTTACAGTAAGTAGGTACATCGTTTCGGTTAATAGATAAATGCAATACCTACCAATGAAAATTATGAAGCCTATTTATAGAATATGCAAACGTTAGGTTGACTACTTTTTTCCGGTCATAACTTTTGACCGGAACGGAACGGAACTTTTGAACTTTAACAGGTAATTTCAAACTAAATACAAACTGAAATATAGATGCACAGAAAAAAAACCCCAGAAAAAAGACCAATGCTGGGAATCGAACCCAGGTCCTCAGCGTTCCGTGCTGCGTGCTTACCCCTACACCATCACTGGTCTAGAAGTTAGCGACGAATTTTTCCCCATACATCGTACACTTCAGTCTGTTAAAAAAATGAAGTTGAATGATATTATATGTGCATCTTTCAGTTTATATTTAGTTTGAAATATATGGTTTCACGGGATGACCGTAAAAGTAATAAAAAAATGAAGTTGAAAAAAAAAATAGAAAAAGATACTTCATACTTAACTTGTAAAAGATGGCTTAGTAGCGCCATCTCTTGGTCCAGGTGAGCGGTTAGCTCCGAAGGAGTGTTAAAGTCTCTCGGTAGAGGGCATAACATAGATGCGCGCTTATCACTGCATAATGTGATTATAACAGACTGAAGTGTACGATGTATGGGAAAAATTCGTCGCTAACTTCTAGACCAGTGATGGTGTAGGGGTAAGCACACAGCATGGAACGCTGAGGACCTGGGTTCGATTCCCAGCATTGGTCTTTTTTCTGGGTTTTTTTTTCTGTGCATCTATATTTCAGTTTGTATTTAGTTTGAAATATATGGTTTCACGGGATGACCGTAAAAGTAATAAAAAAATGAAGTTGAAAAAAAAAAAATAGAAAAAGATACTTCATACTTAACTTGTAAAAGTTGGCTTAGAAGCGCCATCTCGTGGTCCAGGTGAGCGGTTAGCTCCGAAGGAGTGTTAAAGTCTCTCGGTAGAGGGCATAACATAGATGCGCGCCTATCACTGCATAATGTGATTATAACAGACTGAAGTGTACGATGTATGGGAAAAATTCGTCGCTAACTTCTAGACCAGTGATGGTGTAGGGGTAAGCACGCAGCACGGAACGCTGAGGACCTGGGTTCGATTCCCAGCATTGGTCTTTTTTCTGGGGTTTTTTTTTCTGTGCATCTATATTTCAGTTTGTATTTAGTTTGAAATATATGGTTTCACGGGATGACCATAAAAGTAATAAAAAAATGAAGTTGAAAGAAAAAAAAAATATAGAAAAAGATACTTCATACTTAACTTGTTTAACAGGTAAACACAGGTAAATCGATATAAATGCACTGGCATGGTTAGTCAACCTAACGTTTGCATATTCTATAGGCTTTATACTTTTGATTAGTACGTCATTTGTGTATGAACCGAAACGGTACAATGTTTAAAAAAAAAAATTTAAAAAAATGAATCATATTCTGGAATGAAATTTTTTAGTCAACCCACTGCAAAATATTTGTTAACATATTTAATTTAATATAAAATACTTTTCATCCATTAACCAGATCGGTGTAGGTCGTTGTATTCGCGGATCCTAGGCTAATGTAATACAACTTGCATGATTTTTCTTGGAGGTCTAAACTCTGCTTTACACTGTGTATGGATGGATCAATCGTCTAAAGAAGCGACAACAGCGACACCTTATTATGTTGGTTTGGCTTTGAAAATTAAATCTGTACAAATTAAAACGTGTTAGCGTCTCATGCGGTTTTAGCGATACTTAGTTGGGTATGTGTGTCATAATAATAGGTATGTTTAATTGGGATGTCCCAATTTTTGACAACGTATAATACATCGAAAACCGTTTGGAGAAATAGGCTTTGTGAAGCGTTCTCAGAAATCAGATTCCAAAAATATGATAAAATGAATTAAATAAAGAAAATTTAAGTGATGACCTTCATTTGACCCCTGCAGTGAATCGTCACAAAGGAAGGTATAAAGCAGGTCTACACTCTAAACCAAATTGACAGTTTGAAATGTTGCTGTCCTGCTTATAACAGCAAAGAGTGACAAAGACAGAACTTTAATCACATGATGCGCACCTGGCTTTAAACAGTTGTCATTTATCGTAAAGTCCGAAATGTATACGAGTATTTCCAATGTATTTTTACAAATTTAATTATTAAATTACTACGTTATAAGTAAATATAAAAAAAATTAAATATCAGATTTTAATAAAAAATATCTATTTACTATCACATCATTTAACAAACAGGAATAATTGAAGCTAAAAGAAGAGAAATAAATAAAACTATATTTTGTCATGATTCATTTAGGACCCTAAGCCGTACTTTTACTTATTATTGACAGTGACAAGACAAATCAGAGGCCCTACCACGAAGTGCATAATTCGAACTTCGTTTTGTGCAGTCCCGCTCACGCTAATATGATTTGACACGAGAGTGAGATGGATAATACGATACGAACTTCGATTTTCGAATTTCGTAGTAGCGTCTCAGCAGTGCCACAGATTATGTTATGTACTACGACTTGAATTTTTCTAGGTAATGGAACGTGGCTCTCTCACTGTGACGTCATCAAACGTATTTCTTAAAAAAATAATAAAAAATTAAATACTCAACCAAATTCAAAATCGATGAAAATGGTATCTTAAAATATCCTATTCTTTCCAAATAAAATATAAAAACTATAGGTTATTTTTTTTGGTGCATCCCAATTATGAAGAAATGATAGGAGCTGCCTTCCACTGCACGTATGGCCATAGAGTGTCAAGGTAATTGGTTTTTAGTCTGACCTTGCGATTAAGTACAGGAATATCACCAGGCTTCGGATATCCCTTAAGGCTGAAGAGATCCCCCTCTCGGGCTCCCCCTTCGGTGCTCTCAGGCATCTGTGCGAGGCAAACCGCGGCGCAAACTACACAACATAAAGTCTTAGTTTAAAAAAATGGTATTTTCGGTAGATGTCATGGCAGAAATAAGGTTTAATTCATCTACACCACTACCATTCTCTCACTCAGAGGGTGGAAAGTACGTTCAAACGGACACCTATTTAACTTCAGCTTAAAATATTACAGCCTTTACCCATGGTTTCTCTCGCGTAAACCCTTAGGTCTGGAAGTTTTATTGAAATACCTACCGAGATTTTAATAAAGTAATTTAAATTAATAGGTACTTTGTGATCTCCATTTGCGTTACATGCAGAAAACTCACCCCAAAGAACGGTTAAGATTTTGGAATTTCACATCTGTGTAAAATCTTACGTTTGTTGCAATCTTCCGAATATTCATTCACTGAATAATATGAGCCCAAGTCGAGTGAATTTAAATTGAATTATGTCATATCATGTTCTTTCTTATATGTAAGTATGTATGTCAGGCGCTCCTCTCTTATGTCTGAATTTACAACTGTAATGCTTGCACTGCAGGCTCCTTAGCCAAGAAACAACAGCACACAACCGAAATTGTTAGACTACTAAGTAGACGGAAAATGTCTTAAAATTAGTTTGAAAAAAAGACCGAGCCTGTAAAATATTGTAAATATTACGAAGAGCAAATTAGCGGAGCCTGTAGCAGTGCATATCGGTAACACAGTGTTCTCATAGTATTAGACATTTTATAAGAAGGCGATGTATTGTTGATCTAAGGAAGGCGATTAAGACGATTCTTCATGATAAAAAAAAACATACACTAAAAGGCTCTGAAAAGTGTAAGGTGATTACGCTTCAAGACGCCTTATAAGAAAATATTGTATACTTACACAACAAATAAGCAATCAATTGCTTTTCGCTCACCATCTTTATACCGAGCCTGTCAAACTTTAAACGTTGATGGACGGTTAATCGAGATGGATTCGGTTAATCCGATTCACGTTACACAGTACAAAATTTTGTATTCAAAGCAGTTGTTCGAAGTATCGTCCTTGTTGTCTTACTTACTAAGAAATAAACAATATTAATTTCGTTTGCCTAAAACATAGTAAAGTTATTCCCTGAGGTTATTCTTTTGTTAGGTAGTAAAAGTTGCCTGAAATATCAGTAAGATTATTTATGAAATAACCTTTTAAAATAAGGGAACTAAAATCTTTCTACTAATGTTCTACTAAATGTATGGGAGTGTATAATGTAAAAAATTTGATATTTTTCGTTTTATTTTTAACTAGCGACACGCCTCGGCTTCGTAAGGATGTAATTTTTAAAATTAGGGGTGTGAAAAAAATTGTCTATAATTTAAGACTGCTATTTATTTCTACCTCTTTTCCCCCAAACTACACCCACACGAAGTCGGGGCGCGTCGCTAGATTTATCAATATAATTTCGACTCGTGGATTTAATTTAATAGTACATTACTGCAGAGGCCGGGACTTAAGGGGTTGCCGGCCGAGTATCTAAGTTGACACGTTAGCATGATATGAGGCCGGCAACCCCTGTTCCGGCCGAGGCTTGTATAGTGCTTTTCTCAAACATGCACCATCACCATCGTCATCATCATCATCATCATCATCATCATCATCGTCGTCGTCGTCATCATGATGGTGATGGCGATGATGATGACGATGATGATGATGATGATGGTGATGATGATGATGATGATGATGATGGTGATGATGATGATGATGATGGTGATGATGATTATGATGATGATGATAATGATGGTGATGATTATGATGATGATGATGATGATTATGATGATGGTGGTGGTGATGGTGATGATGATGATGATGGTGATGATGATGATGATGATGATGATGATGATGGTGATGGATGATGATGATGATGATGATGATGATGATGATGATGATGATGATGATGATGATGATGATGATGGTGATGATGATGGTGATAATGATGATGATGATTATGACGATAACAATGATGATGATGATGGTGATGATGGTGATGATGATGACGATGATGATGATGATGATGGTGATGATGGTGACGATGATGATGGTGATGATGATGTTGATGGTGAAATATTTCTCTAGGCAGATAACCATTACCATCAAATGTTTTGCTCTATTTGTCGATCCTTGTTTTTTGATTGCTCTTCTCTACCACTCAAAGGTTGACTGGCAGAGATCCCTTCAGGGATAAGTCCGCCTTTGTACTTATAATTTTTTTTTCTGTAACCTTTTTGTTTTCCTTTTGTACAATAAAGAGTATAAACAAACAAACAAACAAACCATCACCATCTTACCTTACCTTAAATAAGCGTAGTGGCAGAATGTCATAATGAACCAAAACGCAAATATTGCTTATAGTTTTTTTTTAAATGGCTAAATGCTATGATGCCAAACCTATAAACATCATGGTGCTGTGTGACATGAAACAATAGACGATCGCATTGCCGGCCTAGGCCTGCAACGGTGTATTTTGAAGCCTGTTTTAAGGAACACAACGTAAACATTACATAGCATGTTTGAGAAAATGATATTATATGTACGTACCTAGCCAGTGAACGAACCTTCTCCTGACTATAACGAACACAACAAAAAAGAATTAGCAAAATCGGTCTAGCCGTTTACGCGTGATGCTGTGACCAAGGGAAATAGGGATTCATTTTCCTTCCGTTCGCAGCTTCGCCCACGATAAATTAATTTTCCCGTAGGAAATAGTTATTTGTGCAACAAGAGAGCAAAGTTGTTTTTTACTGCGAGTGCTGATTTTGAATCACGAGTTAGCGAAGGATTCTATAATTGAATCACGAGCGTTTAGCGAGTGATTCTAAGTTAGAATCCTGAGTGCGCGAGTGATTCAAATACACGAGATGCAAAAAAACTCGTGTGACACATACAACTTTTCACCTCAGAAGCGAGAACATAATAAATTATTAAAGGTATATGAACGTCGTCTTTTTGTCTTTGTTGTGGTTTTCAACATTGAGTAAATACTTCATATTATATATATAACAATAGGTACAGTCTCCGAAAAAGTGTTTGCATTGTTTAAAAATATCATAAGCTTTTAAATATTTTTCGCGAGACTTTTCAAGTAAGAAACTTACTCTGCATTATGTATTACTCCATTAATTCGTCTGGTGTTCAATTGTTGACTTCGTCACTGGACTCACTCAATTCACTCATATCACATTCAAAAATGTATTAAATGAGTACTTATTACTATTCTAATAATTTCCAAATTGCCTCTGATCGTGTACCAAACTCATAGATATCGAGCTCTGTAGCTAGAGAAACAGAAGAAAAGAATTAAAATTTGAATCCCGCTATTTTTTTAAAGATGCGTTCCGATACTACACCCGCTGCGTTCCGATGCTGCATCCGCTGTATTTACCACGATGTTCAAGATTGTTAAAATTATTAATAATTATATAGATACATGTTTAAACTTTGTTTTCAACAACATTTTTACTATTAATTTGATTATATAAAAATATAATCCAATTATTAAAAAAGTACCTACAATAATTTAATTTAAAACCTTAACAGACGAATTACAATTTTAAGGTTAAGAACTTATTATGAGTATCCGAACGTTCAATCGTTCGTTTATTTTTAGGTCGACTAGGATAGAATTTGAAATCGAAATTCGAATCGATTTGATCTTATCTCTCGCTCTTTTCGTATCGAAATGAAAGTGACAGATCAAACTGAAGTTCAAATCTTTCGAATTCAGTAAGCAGACCCACCATTGTCTTTGACTTTTAAAAAAAATAATTAAAAAGCTACTTTGTCTCACGCAGTGAGCAAAATCGGATTTTGATCACTGTTTTTTAGTAGCAAAACCTGCCTGTTTGAGGTGCTGAGGTGAAAAGGTATTTTTCTCAAACATCCAAGGAAATGTGGTCCTTATAGTCGTGACAATAGAACACGAAGTATGTCATTGTATAACAGTTGAGGAAGATTCGTTCCAATTTCAAATTAGACGACAATAATGGAATTTCATACAAACATTGCTGGCCAAGGCCAGCAAAGAGATTGTCTTTTGTTTTAGTGGGTCGTATTTTCTTTTATTGACTATCAATGACATACTGCCAATTAAGAAAAATTTAGTTTGTGAATTTACTTTTTAATATCTTACTTGGCTAGATTTAATCAGGTATTCAATAAAATAAATAAGGATTGGCGTTTATTGTTAACAATTTATTATTAATAAGGTCGTAATTTTTGAATAAATATAAATCATCTCAAGATTTTGCGTCAAAAACATTAACTGGAACAGCTTACAAATAAATTGCTGGAAAATAAATATTTTGGCGGGAATAAAAAAAACAATTTGAATTAAATATGAATATATAAGTTGAACATTCGTATCATTTCCTTGCATTTATTTGAGAAAAGCACTATACAAGCCTTGGCCACGAACAGGGATTGCCGGCCTCGTATCTCTAGATGGCCTCGTTAACACTCGGCCATCTATTACTACTCGGCCGGCAATCCCCTGTTTCGCGGCCTCTGCAGTAATGTACTATTTCTCAAACATGCTATGTAATGTTTACGTTGTGTTCCAAATAATAGGCCGGGACGTATCACGTTGCGGGCGCGGTTAGACAACTGGTATGTAATGGATTTTCATACAAAATTGCAGGCCTTGGCCGGCAATGCGATCGTCTATTGTTTCATGTGATACAGCACCATGACGTTTGTAGGTCTATGGCATCATAGCAATTAGCCATTTAAAAAAAAACTATTAGCAATATTTGCGTTTTGGTTCATCATGATATTCTGCCACTACGCCTATTTAATAATAAGGTAATCGTGATCTGCCTAGAGAAATATTTCACCATCAACATCACCATCATCATCATCATCATCATCACCATCATCATCACCATCTCCATCGTCATCGTCATCATCACCACCATCATAATCATCATCACCATCACCACCATCATCATCATCATCACCACCATCATCATCACCACCATCATCATCATCACCATCATCATCACCATCATCACCATCATCATCATCATCACCATTATCATCATCATCGTCACCATCACCATCACCATCATCATCACCATCATCATCACCACCATCACCATCATCATCACCATCATCATCACCATTAGCATCATCATCGTCACCATCACCATCACCATCATCATCACCACCATCACCACCATCATCATCATCATCATAGTTATCATCATCGTCATCATCATCATCATCGTAATCATCATCACCATCACCATTATCATCATCATCGTCACCATCACCATCACCATCATCATCACCATCATCATCACCACCATCACCATCATCATCATCATCATAGTTATCATCATCGTCATCATCAACGTCATCATCATCATCACCATCATCATCATCACCACCATCACCATCATTATCATCATCATTATCATCACCATCATCATCATCATCATCATCATCATCATCATCATCATCATCATCATCTCATCATCATCATCATCATCATCATCATCATCATCATCATCATTATCATCATCATCATCATCATCATCATCATCATCATCATCATCATCATCATCATCATCATCATCATCATCATCATCATCATCATCATCATCATCATCATCATCATCATCATCATCATCATCATCATCATCGTTATCATCATCACCATCATCATGATGCCGACGATGATGATGATGATGATGATGATGATGATGATGATGATGATGATGATAATGATGGTGATGGTGATGGTGTATGTTTGAGAAAAGCACTATAGAAGCCTCGGCCGGAACAGGGGTTGCCGGCCTCGTATCATGCCAACGTGTCAACTTAGATACTCGGCCGGCAACCCCTTACGTCCCGGCCTCTGCAGTAATGTACTATTCCCGCAGTAAAAAGTAGCCTATGTCACTCAGTGATAATGTAGCTTTCTAACAGCAAAAGAATTTTTGCAGTCGGCCCAGTAGTTTTTATGTTTATTCATTACATACAAAAATACAAATCTTTCCTCTTTATAATATTAGTATATATATATATATAGTATATATAGAGATAGATTTGATATCTGTAATAATAATGGTGGTGGAATAATCACAAATGCGCACTTAACGTTTACACCCTGTATATAGGTAAGTATACTTTTAGCTTGAGAATCGGGAACATTCCTACTTTTGCTGCATGTAATGACCAAATCAACCAAGGTTTCTGGTTCATGCTTGTCACTCTTCGATCAACAATTACAACAATTACGTATTGTTGATCGAAGTTGTCACTGCATATTTCTATTTCCATTATATGCTCAGCGTCAAAAATATCGCCCCTCCTATTTGTGCACTTTTTTCCAAAACGCTCTGATTCACAAGCCACTATGTTTCGTTTAAATTAAACATTGTTAATTTAAAACACATTAAACGTGCTTTTAATTGATACTACATAATATTAATTAGGTTAGATAATTTCGCTAAGGTCTAGATTAGCTTGAATCTGATTTTCCGCGGAAGGGCGATATTTTTGACGCCGAGTATATTTTACCCTATTCGATACTTGCATGTCGAACTAACCAAGACTTACGGCCCGTTGTTTGATCAATAGTTAAACTAACTAATAGTCAAATTGCCTTTGAAATGCGTTAACTATTGTTATGTTTGCCATTATACAGGCTGTTAGGTAATGAGTGGATAATCCTTGAACTACGGATAGAGGGCACTTTGGACGTTATAATAAAGCTAATATAGGTTTAGCAAAAGTCGCACGGTTTTCGAGATATTTGGACTTTTAGGTTTTTTTCGAAAATTAACACCCTTGTTCTATGTTTTGATCATAGCACAATTTTAATCTATTTTTATTTATTTTTTATTTTTGCTCAATATTCTTGAGGACTTGTGTAATCAGATAGGCATCACCATTTTTGTGATACTTCACTAGATTTTTTAAAAAAAATCGCTGCCTTATTTATTGCTTTTTCAATCGTACATTGACCAAACTTTCAGCTCTCATGGTGAAAAAAAAATACACTACCGTCAAGTTGCCAATAGGCTAAAAAACATGCCAATTTATTGACAATTTAAAAATAGTAATTATCTTTTGAATTTAAAATCAAAATGCCAAAATAATAAAAAAAAGACACGCTCACCCACATTTTTCCCAACGTACTTTTTGTATCCCGGCCGTAGAATTCAAAACTTTTTGTTGCAAAAATAACATTACTGGCCACTAATTTAAATGCCTTTTATTCCAAATTTGAAAAAAATCATGCCGTCTGCTTTTTGTTTTTTTTTTTCGAATTCGATTTTGATTTTCGCCATTATTTCGTAATATTTATATTATATTTATATTTTATTTATTTGGGGCATCAACAGCAATACAATACATTATAATGAGACTTAAGTACTAGACAAAAAGCCAATAACAGATGTCCACAGGCATACAGTTAAGCGAAACATACTTATACTAACATAGATACAACAAGTTTACAAATAAAGCTATCAAGCAAAAACAAATAAAAGAATCCACATAAATGAGTTACTGTGTATGAGTATGGTATGGATATGTGTAAGGTAAGTGAATAATGAATGGTGAATGGTGAATTGAGTTTTACTGTTTAGATGTGTTTAGATTGTTGTGTTGAAATTTTTTTAGTTTAATAATGCTTCGAACACAATACACACCGCTAGAATATGCTCAAATGCATTACATTTATGGTGAGTGCAAGGCAACGCTAGAGCTGCTGCAAATTTTGTACGCAGAACGCTACCCAAACAGACGCCATCCCGATTACCGGATTTTTCCTCGAATCCATAACACGTCCAGTGCAGGCAGAGTTTATTGTGTTCGAAGAGAGGCGGTGTGTATTGTGTTCGAAGCATTATTAAACTAAAAAAATTCAACACAACAATCTAAACACATCTAAACACTCAATTCACCATTCATTACGAAATAATAGCGAAATTCAAAATCGAATTCGAAAAAAAAAACATAAAGCTGTCGGCATGATTTTCTTCAAATTTAAAACAAAAAAAAAAAATTGGAATAAATGGCATTGGAACAAAAAGTTTTGAATTCTACGGCCGGGATACAAGGAGTACATTGGGAAAAATGTGGGTGAGCCTGCCTTTTTTTATTATTTTGGCATTTTGATTTTAAATTCAAAAGGTAATTACTATTTTTAAATTGTCAATAAATTGGCATGTTTTTAAGTTTATTAGCAACTAGACGGTAGTGTATTTTTTTTTCACCATGAGAGCTGAAAGTTTGGTCAATGTACGATTGAAAACGCAAAAATTAAGTTTGCGATTTTTTTTTAATTTCATGAATTCTCACATAAATGGTCATGCCTATCTGATTACACAAGTCCTCAAGAATATTGAGCATAAATAAAAATAAAAAAAATAGTTTAAAATGGTGCTATGATCAAAACATTGAACAAGGGTGTTAATTTTCGAAAAAACCTAAAAGTCCAAATATCTCGAAAACCGTGCGACTTTTACTAAACCTATAGCTTTATTATAACGTCCTAAGTGCCCTCTATCCGTAGTTCAAGGATTGTCCACTCATTACCTAACACCCTGTATTTTAACTATTAGTTTGTTCAACTATTGATCAAAAAACGGGCTCTTAGGGTCTGTTGTTTGATCAATAGTTAAACTAACTAATAGTTAAAATGTATGGCAAAAATAACAATAGTCAACGCATTTCAAAGGAAATTTGACTATTAGTTAGTTTAACTATTGATCAAACAACGGGCCTTTAGTTAGAGGCGTTTCGATTCGACATTGCCGACGTGGAATTACGAGGCGTAACGAACATAATGCTGCTATTTTCGTCACATCTACGTCATCAAACGTAGAATCAATCAATATAAGTAATAGCTTTTAACTGAATATTAAGAAAGTAAATAGGTAGTAGTTCGTTTTCTGTTGAAAGGAAAAAACTAACACCAAAACGTAGAGGTGAACATGTTGGATATTCTTGTCGGAAGTTCGAGCTCTTAAGGGATGATTTCGGGGATAAAACTATTTTATACTCCTCTCACATCTCAAACTATCTCCATACTAAAGTTCATTTAAATCGGTACAGCGGTTATTGATTCCCCGTATAGACTTTCACCCCCCTTCTCAACCCCTTGAAAGATAATTTATGTATTCTGAAACTATTTGTATACCAAATTTCATCTAAATTGGTTCAGCGGTTGAAGCGTGAAGAGGTAACAGACAGACACACTTTCGCATTTAAAATATTGCTTAGTATGGATATGGAATATGGATATGGATTGAATTAACCAGTCCAGGTATATAAAATTTCCGTTTCCCACCCACGATTCAGTTGAAGTATTTATTTATGCAACACGTAAACACGTAAAATTCCATAAAAATAGATAAGTACTAGCTGTTGCCCGCGACTCCGTCTGCGCGGATTTAGTAATTTGGGCAGTTTATTTTTTTTATCCAATTTGCTTTTTCATCAATTATGGCTCTCCTTAGTTCCTCGATATAAAAAAATAACCCCCCCCCCGCAATCCCCCCCCCCCCACCCACCCACCCAACCCCCCGCACACCCGCGTTCACATTCACCACAAGTCAAGCGTGCCTACAGAAGTTTTACTTCAAAAACCCCCGATTTTGAAACATTCTTCCGCTCCTATTGGTGTTAGCGTGATGATTATATAGCCTATAGCCTTCCTCGATAAATGTGCTATCTAACACTGAAAGAATTTTTCTAATCGGAGCAGTAGTTCTTGAGATTAGCGCGTTCAAACAAAAAAACCTGTTCGATAAATTCTTAAAATAGACGCATCTTTCTTATTTGTGAACCGATTCAAATGAGACAAACACTAAATGTTAATTCAAGAAAATACCAACATATCAGTGAAAACCGCATCCTTCTAGGTTAAGCCGTTTCTGAGATTAGCGCGCACAAACGCACAGACAAACAGACAAACCGATAAACAAACAGACAATAATTCTAAAAATCATTGTTTTGGGTTCTTTTGCGCTAATAAATAGCCCTAGTGACAGTTTCTCTCAAATATCTTCAATGTACAGACACAGACTTGTTACAGATTTATTAATATGTATAGATGTAAAATAACAAAATTTACCTTCGAAAAATTTATGTCTATATTTTTGAATAAAAGTCACATGAAATTGGTAGTAACTTTTATTATTTTATTCAAAGCCTATAAACTAGGTACATATGTAGAGAGAATTTCTATGCTGAATGTCTAAATTAAATGTGTAAACTAGGTAAGGCTTATATGTATAAGTACTTACTAAGAAAAGTACATACATAAATTATTAATAAACAGTTAGGTACCTATACGAAAATTCGTCTTAAGTAACTAAACGACAATATTTATTTTTTACTAAATTCATGTATAACTACTACAAACTTTTATTAAATTAACAAGAAAGCTATTCGTGTACATTATTCGGATTATGACAGTGTTATGCTAAGTTTACAAAATGGACCTACCTTTGTAACTATAACTACAGCAAAAAACGTAGAAACTCGTATAAGTATTTTAGTGGAAACTATTACAAATGTTGAAACATAATAATTACCATGTTTAAGCATATTACTCCAACATGACACTTACCTAGAAAATGCCACTCTTCTTTGATTGCCAAACTTCTTTCTAAATTGATATTTTGGATACTAAAGCTAATACAAATCACTAACAGTTTCAACATGTGTAGTGACGTGATTAAGGTGCCTGAATGCCTGCAACACGCTAGACCGAACACCGGACGCCAAAGATACCTACCTAATATAATCACTACGTTTACCATGCGAATATGTACAGCGTCTGTACCTAATAAATAACCGAACCTAATCAACTCGGCATGCAGTGTTACGTTCAATCAAACGCTACAGTGCCGTAGCAAGGTTGGTCGGATCGTCTAATTCGGCGCCACAAAGCTTTGTACGAACAACAGACTTTAAGCTTACGTGCCCACGCAGTATTCGAGATCGATTGAATACCACAAATAACGAAAAAAATATACCTACCTAGATATTTATTGAATTAGGTACACGCATATTAAATAATACGATGTAAAGTTCCTCGGCGGTCATGCCGCTTTGACCTGCACTGCCTGTAAAACAAATGCAATGCCGCCAAGGCAATATTTAATGCGTCTGCATTATGCTGATTAAAGTACTTCATAGTGACTCAAACAAACAGTCAGCACAAACTTACAAGATAGTAGATAATATTAGTTAAAAAATTAAAAAGATTGAAAAGTAGCGCGCGTCGTTCAAATTGGTGGTACGCCGGAGCAGCTGTGTTGCGAGATGCGTGCGTTTTCCGAGGCTGCGCAGCCGCCGCGCCGTTATCGTCGTCCTTTTAGCTCTTCAGATTGATTCTAAGTAAATGTTGATTAATTATTGATTGATAGGTTGTAGCGCGCGTCAGTCAATTTAATGGTCACCAGCATGGGATCGTCATTGCTGATTGGTGAGGCGAGATGCGTGTGTAATTCTGAGGCCGTGGTGCCTGCGCCGATTTCATCTTTCCTTGAATTGTCAGACAAATTATAAGTTAATGTTTGTCAGTGTAGGTACCTACACCAGCGTGTCGCGCACGTCATGGGTGGTATCTAGGCATTGCCGCGACGATGCCGTCTGTCCTTTGGTTTGCCGGACCAAGTTAATGGTGGTTAATGATTGACGGATTTAGTGGTGCGCCAGCGTGGTGTCGCGCGCGTCACTGGTGCTGGGCGTGGCGAGGTGCACGCGCGTGCGCTCCGGCCAGCCGCGCGCGCGCTCCATGCGGCCCAGGCACGAGGCGGCGCTGCCGTCGCTCCCCGTCGCGGCGCTGTACGCGCGCGTGCTCTTCGTCGAGAGAGAATGCACCGATATCACCTGCCAGGAGCACAGGTGAAGGTTGTATTACAAACGCGCAATCGTAATACCTGGTTTACACTCGCGTACGAGTGGCGAGACGAACTGCGGGACGAGCCACGAGACGAGAGTGTGAACAGGCGCGCCTCGCGCCTCGTCTCGTGATTTGCCTTGATTTTGAGGCTCGCGTCCGGAGCGAGACGAAGAGGCGAGGCGCGAGGCAAGGTGACGAGGCGAGAGTGTAAATCAGGTATAAAATAAGTGAAAGGCGGAACGAAAAACAGGATAAATCCAGCATACTTGCATTTCTCAAAACTTTGTACCTACATTTAATTTTAGTCTCCGTCTTGCATAGAAATTTACAGGTAAATGGTAAATAGCGTGAATGCAACTGAGCCTAACTAACGCAACCTCCCAAAATGTCCTGATTCATTTGTTTTTGTTGTAAGTGTTTGTTTTTGTAGATGTGAAACAAAAACGGAAATTTCCATCCAAATACGAGTACTAAGTACCTACCTAACTCAAGATATTTTAGGAGTCTGTGTTAGGCTCAATTGCTTTCACGCTATTTACCTGTTAATTTTTATGCAAATACGGAGCCTAAAATCAAATGTAAGTAAGTAATTTTTTTTTTGAGAAATGCGTACCTACTGAACTGATATATTATCATCTTACTCGCAATATTTGGTGATATTACCTCTGTTTAGAGTCTTACTGTATACCCAGCAAGGTAACAAAAGTGTTTATATATGATAACTAGCTGCTGCCCGCGACTCCGTCTGCGAAGAATAGGGGTATGAAAAATAGATGTTGACCGATTCTCAGACTTACCCGATATGCACACAAAATGTCATGAGAATCGGTCGAGCCATTTCAGAGGAGTTTGGTAACAAACACCGCGACACGAGAATTTTATATATTAGATGAACTCTTTGAGTGAGCACTTAGTGAGTTTTAAGTATAATATTAAAGGTAGGCAAATATTAAAATAAATTAGATTAATTGGACTACGCACGCTTTTATAATAAACTTTTCATGATGATGAACAGTTATGTGTTCTGTAGGTACAAGAGTTTTCTATACATTTGAGACTGAAATAGGAACAATGGTAAAACAAAAATAAGCAAGCAATCTTCATGTTTGTCCGCCGTACCTATTGAATTTCCAATAAAATCGTAGCGTTGGCGCAGACTGTCGCAAACTAATATACACCGTGAAATTTTAGTGGTTGTTTTCCCGAAACGAGGTGATTTAGTTTCGATTGTACAATCGATTTATGATTACTATTTTGACTAGAGTCAAAAATCCAATTGTGAAAAACGAAAGTCGAAAATGACCGCAAACCAATAGTAACGCTTCGTTGGTACCTAACCTATCGTACGATCGTACGCTACTTGTACCAACGAAGCGTTACTATTGGTTTGCGGTCATTTTCGACTTTCGTTTGTCACAATTCGATTTTTGACCCTAGTCAAAATAGCAATTATAAATCGATTGTACAATCGATATTAAATCATCTCGTTTCGGGAAAACAACCACTAAAATTTCACGGTGTATATAACGTTAGGTATATTATAACCACACCATCATTCGAACATAACACATTTCAAAGCAATTTTACCAATAGAATATAGTTCCTCATATCTATTTTTCCCAGAACTATTTGCCTAGGTACTTACTTCACTTTTCATATTTAGGTTATGTTCATTGCTTCTCCGTCACTTACATCACATCATAAACGATAGATGTGTTACATTGCTTGCGCTTTTACAAATATTCCGACGAGAACGACGAAGTTACAAGGAAAGGTAACCATATTAATTGTTACGAACAAGATTCTGTCATACCAGCCTATACCTACAGTCCTACAGGGCGTCCCACGGCTATGCCACATGGAGGGGAAGTATACCATAAATATTGTAGATAGACAATTTTACTTAAAAGAGACTTCATTTTGATTTTAAAAACAATTTTAACTGCATTCAAAGATTTTTGAAAAAACGCCTGTCTGAACCGGGAATCGAACCCGTCAAACGGTAAAAATAAAACACCCGTAATTTTACGACACCGATCAAAAGGCTCAATCGAAAGGATTATTTTTTCCCAAGTAACATAGCGTCGTAAATAAAAAGACCATGCAATTTTACGTTTATTTTAAATAATTACATTTTGCTTACAATTAATTTAATTTAGCAAATGCTCAAAACGTGTCCTGTTCTGTATACGTAGTATACAAATTCTCACTCTTTTAACAATTTCACTTTCTAATTCTAATTGGCCCATAAGTACCGATCCAGGAAGGAAATTTTTCATCAAGATAGTCCCTTGTTCTATGACTGTTATGAGCCGGAGCCCCGTCTTGCTGTACAATGAGACTTCGTCTTACTTCATCTGGAAGATTATTAATCTCGCGTCTTAAAATGTCAAGTATCTCTAAATGTCCTGTCCGTGTTCAGATGTCCTTCATAAAAATGTATTAAGAGAACCCGGTTTTTTACAATCCCAAACCAACAGTTAAATCAAAAACGGGACACATTTTGAGCATTTGCTAAATGAAATTAATTGTAAGCAAAATGTAATTATTTTAAATAAACGTAAAATTGCATGGTAAAATTGTATGTTACTTGGAAAAAAAAATCCTTTCGATTCAGCCTTTTGATCGGTGTCGTAAAATCACGAGTGTTTTTTTTTACCATTTGACGGGTTCGATTCCCGGTTCAGACAGGCGTTTTTTCAAAAATCTTTGAATACAGTTAAAATTGTTTTTAAAATCAAAATGAAGTCTCTTTTCAGTAAAATTGTCTAAGTATATACAATATTTAAGGTCCTACTTCCCCTCCATGTGGCATAGCCGTGGGACGCCCAGGCCCTATACTACGAAGCGCGAAATTCGAACTTCATTTCATGCCGTTCCGCTCACACTAATGGTATTTATTAAGAGAGTGAGAGGGACCGCACGATCCGAACTTCGAACTTCGAATTTCGTAGTAACCCCCCTGTATACCGCACTTCTAGATCAAGAGTGCATCAACTCACAATACACCATTTTAATTTAGATTTAATGAAGTTTCTGGAAGGTCTAAATTAAAATGGCGTATTTTATGAGTTGACATTATGATATGACGTAGGAGTGCGGTGCGATACGTCCCACTGCAGAGCACAGACCCTCTCGGAGAGTTTCTATTTTCCTTTGCAGTAATATGATGACAGTGACTAATGAATTCACTCAGTTAGAATAAAGCGATATTTAAATCTCACAGAAACTTTTGTCAAAACTGGTAGACCACTTTCTTGGTCGACCGCACCTACTGACCGCACTTAAGGCTTTTTCGGACTAGGCTAGTATTTTAGTCCAGTAGCGAGTAATTTAGTAGCTAAACTATTCGCTACTGCCTAAAAATCGTTCGCATTACAGTCGAGAAAAGCGAAACGACATTTTCATGCCAACTAATGAACTCGACTAAATCGACAGTTTCGGACTTGTTTAGCCGGCGGCCGAGTAAGCACGTACGCGTGGTGGGGGATGCTACTCACTACTAAACTACTAAAAAATAGAATAAAATGAATTGACTCGACTAAATTACTCGCTACTAGACTAAAATACTAGCCTAGTCCGAACAAGCCTTTACTTAGCTGATTACACCAAATTTGTCTAATGGACAACCTAAGCATTTTTCTATGAAACAGTATTCATGAACATTTAAATAAAATAAATAAATAATCACGGGACATTTCACACCAATTGACTTAGTCCCAAAGTAAGCTAAGCAAAGCTTGTACTATTATGGGTACTAAGCAACGGATAAACATACTTATATAGATAGATACATACTTAAATACATATTAAACACCCAAGACCCGAGAACAAACATTCGCAACAAACATTTAACTTAGAAAACCGAGGACTGGCACAAAAAGTTGATTCACCCACGTGCAACACGAACCTTGGATTTGTGATGTAATAACGGGACGCTTTCCACCGAGGAATTGTCGCTCTCGATGCTGCGGGGCCGGTAGCCTTGAGCCATCTTGAGGAAGATCAGCATGGCCACTGTCAACACCGCAGCGTACACGAAGAACTCTGTGGCCTGACGAACAATTTAAACTAATAAGATTCATAAAAATCGGTCAAGCCGTTTCGGAGGAGTTAATTCGATAACAAACACCGTGACACGAGATTTTTATATATTAGATAAACTTCCCATCTTTTTATGGCCTGATTAGGTACAATCCCTCTCATAATCATTGGAGCTGTCTAGGTAGTCATAAATATTTGAAAACGACCATATTGCCGGTCGCGTAAGCACCGTTTCAGATATTATACCTAACCTACGTATTTTTGAGCACCAAGTCAGTTGTGATGTTTTTGATGGCAACTGTACGTTCTTACGTTGCTGGAATAATAACAAATCATAATCATTCATTAACTAAAAAATATGTAAATACCTACATACCCTGGATTCAAAAATCTTGGTTTGGGCGACGAGAATCACAATCAAATTGCCAAAGGCAACAGACACGTACCACGCGGCTATAGTTATGGTTTTCATGCTTTTCGGTGCCTGCATCAAAAAAAACAATAAGTATACCTAATTAATCAGTGTAGTAGAATTAATGCACCTAGAGTTAATTCACTCAGCCATAATTCAGTCCAGAAAATAGGTAGGTTAGGTTAGTTAGGTCGCTTCTCATGCCCGAAGAGCAAACCGCCTAGAAATAGGAGCCCCGCGAAGCGGGGCACCGTCGAATTTGTTGGGTTTCACTGCATTACAGATGAATAAATCCCGGGTGAATTAACTCTAGGTGCATTAAGTTTACTCCACGAATTAATCTGATCTACATAGTTAAGAAATTTTAATAGGTATGCAGAGAAAAAACTGACAGTAACATCATAACTGAGCAGAAAGCCGGGCCGAATAAATATCATAGTCAATGTAAAGATGTAGCGAATTCATGATCAAAACCTGGGCAAGAGAGAACTCTAATCCTCTTACAGCTAGGTTGACCTTTGGGACTGAGACGAGAACAATCACATTCTGTGTCAAGAACCCGCTAGGCGAGTTCTGTGTTCGTATGCAGTTTTCGCCACAAAGCTTAAAAACGCTGCTACTGGTTACGAGCGTAGCGATATACGGACGCGAATAATGGTTGGACCGTGTGTTGCGGCCGCGTCCAACCCACACTCACGCAGACACCGTTCCCGCGTGCCTGACAGTGCTTGTATAGGTACAGTTTATTATTACGGGTTAAACTGAGCCCTTACGAAGCCCGTTCCGCTTGCAACGGTGCCCGCTCTTTAGACGCTAACATAAGCATTGGCGGATTTAACGGGAGGCTGAGTAGGCTAGGGTGGCAAAATTTTAGAGGGGTGACTAATTTGGCTATTTTTTTTTGTCTTAGAAAAATCAAAAATAATATTATTATATAAACGAAGAAAAGAAGTCTCGAAAAATGAACTGAAACGTTTTGTGATCATATGACAAATTTAATATCCTCCAATAGCGTTTCAGTATTACAATTTAAATGTAGGGTATCGAACTTCTCAGCGTAGGAGGGGTGGCAAAAATTGAATAGCCTTCTGGCGGCAAATATGTAAATCCGCCACTGAATTGAAAAAATGTCATGTCATTATGATCACCTGTGTAAAAGAGAACTCGAGTCCAGAGACAGCGAACATGATCTCAGCGACCGAGACGAGGAGGTACTGCGGCACGATCCACGCGAGCTGGAGTTCGTTGGGCGGGTTGGGCGCGTGCAGCGCGGCCGCGTCCAGCCGGCCCAGGCGCTCGCGCAGGCACAGCACGTAGACGCCGCCCGCGCGCAGCGCCGCCGATCCAGCGCCGCTCAACTCCCCGTCTGCGCTCTCAGCGCGCCACTTGAAACTTCAAGCATTAGCTTTTTACACATACATACATACAATCACACAGAGGCTATTTGGGCGTAGTTTTGCAATAACGATCCAACATTCAACAAGTCGCTTTATGATTTCGGATCTATAGCTAAACCGTTTTTCAACGGTCTAGCTATAGTTTCAATACCTGCCAACATAACGCATGCTTAGTAATAAACGGGCTTAACTCAAAATCGTGAATTATGGTAAATTGAGTTTAAACTTTAAACTTTAAAATCGATTTACCATAATTCACGATTTTCGAGTTAAGCCCGTTTATTACTAAGCATGCGATAAGCGAAATTAAGGAAGAAAATGTCAGTGGTTTGGATCGTTTTTGCATAACTACGTCCTGCTACCACCTGCTACGATCCTGACATACTCGTACATCTTTCACTTCCATAACACTCATTAGTCTTTGCATAAGCACATGCCGGTGTTTCGGGTACTCTTGACCTGACCCTTCTTCAAGACATCCCCAATCTGATCATGGAAACTTGGATCTTCGAACATTTCCATCTACACTAGCCTTATATACTTTTTTACACATACTTCATTTATTTAATGCTACATTTGCACGCTTGCCGCGACTTGGCAACTCCAAGCCTATACAAAAGCTTGACTGACTGCCGTTTACAAGCGTGCAAGGGCGTTATTGTTCCGTTTATAGCTTCCTTTGATCTGCTTTCCTTGCTATAGATTAAGTGGAATCGTCAACTAGTTGTTATGCCATCAAGTCCACCAAATTCGATGACCGGATGGCCTAGTGCAGTGTTTTTCAAACTTTTTGGCGGCACGGCCCTTAATGACCATCAAAATTCCTTCGCGACCCCCCAAAATAAATACTATGTCTAAGATTGATTGCTGTTTTATTAAAACGTACATCCTTGAAAAAAAATCATTCCATCTAGTCACAAGACTTTCTCGGAGCTGAGCCTCGCGACCCCCCTGGATAGGTCTCGTGACCCCTCGGGGGGTCGCGACCCACACTTTGAAAAACACTGGCCTAGTGGATAGATAACCTGACTATAAAGCTCGAGGTCCCGGGTTCTATCGACCCTCGGTCGGGGCAAATATACGAAAAATACGATTTTTTGTATTAGAGTCTTGGGTGTTTCATTTGTACAGTCGAAGTAACTCAATCACGTACCAAGGTGAACCCTTTTCATTGCAAATGTCATGTTGACATTCCATACATCTGCCAAAGAAATCATCGTGAAATTGGTTGTGTGAAAACCTTAGTACGCGATTCAGTTTCCTTGACTGTACTTACATATTTAAGTACCTATATAATATTTATCTATTTATGTTTATCCGTTGCCTAAGTAGGTAGTGCGTATATAACACAAGCGTTGCTTCTTTTGGGATTAGGCCGATTGGTGTCAATTGCCCCGTGTAATATAAAAAATCCAAAACACGTATTTAATACTTTTCTGTTGATAAGTAAAAGCTTGAACACAATACAATGGCCTCTGTCTTAGAACATAAGGAACGGAAGTATTAGAGCAGTGTTGCCAGACTCCGTGGGGTTACCACATTCTCTAGCTAGCGCACGAACCAAAACCACATCTCTTCTAAAACTTAGTTAGAGTTATTACCACTGATACCCCTGTCTGTAGTGTACGATGTTCATACGAAACGAGAATAGTATAATAATTTATATCAAAGTACTAAACATTCCTTTTCTAAACTTGTGACTTTTTATTAAGGGTCTGTAATAGTACATTACTGCAGAGACCAGTAAGTAAGCCATCCTGGACCAGTAGAAGTTTGATGGCCGAACCGCTAGGTGAGGCCAGCAATGATACGAGGCCAAGATGTCGATTACTGGGCGAAGCTTGTATAGTGCTTTTCTCAAAAATGAAACAAGTTGATAAAAATAAAGTAAAAGTACACATTGAAAAATAAAGAAAATCTACGACCCGCCATTAGCTACTCACTCGCTAACCTATGTCTGTCTATGGTATGATTGTTTTTTTATAGGTACCTGGCGGCGATGTCTAGGATATCTTAGTGTTGCCGGATAATCGATTATCAATTAATCGATTATTTTCCCCCTAAATAATCTAGATATCGATTATCCAATCGATGTATCGAGTATATCGATATAATCGATACTAAGATTCATACAATTATATCGATTATAATCGGTCAAGTACACGACGTAATCGGTTAAATCGATTATATCTACATAATCGAATTAATCGATTAAATTGTAAAATATTAACATTAATCGATATAATTGTATGAATCTTAGTATCGATTATATCGATTTAATCGATACATCGATTGGATAATCGATATTTAGATTATTTGTGCGCCGCAATTATAATCGACGATTAATCGATTCACCAACAATTGTCCGGCAATCTGCCAACTTTAAATTACAAACGTCATAATTTTAATAAGAATTTTCTTAATTTTGAAACATTCGAAACTCGAAAATTGTAATTACAACAACATAAATTAGTGAAAAATGTTCCAGTTATTTAATCAGAGAACTCACATTTGCATACATCCTCTTAAGTGTGAACTTTTTTAATAGTTTAAGTTTTTCACAGACGTAGAGCACGGGCTCCAAATTTGAACACTTGATATGTAATGGAATTTCATACTTACTTCCTGGCAGCTCGAGATTACTTCCTGGTCGCTAGCAGCTAGTCTCCAGGATGCGTTACTTTCTACGACGTTTTTGATGATGTAATGGCAACATTTCATACCATTTTTGAGAAAAAATATTTTTCTCAAACATGCTATGAAATATTGACGTTATGTTCCTTAAAATACGCCACGAACTGTCACGTTGCAGGTGCGGCTAGACGAGAGGTCAATAATGGAATTTCATACAACATTGCTGGCCAAGGCCAGCAAAGTGATCGTCTATTGTTTTATGTGACACAGCACCATGACGTTTAATAGGTCGACGTGGTCGACGTGGATGGATGGATGGACGGACGGATGGACGGACGGACGAACGGACGGACGGAGGGATGGATGGATGTTGATGGATGGATGGATGGATGGATGTTGATGGATGTTGATGGATGTTGATGGATGTTGATGGATGTTGGTTGATGGATGTTGATGGATGTTGGTTGATGGATGTTGATGGATGTTAGTTGATGGATGTTGATGGATGTTGATGGATGTTGGTTAATGGATGTTGATGGATGTTGATGGATGTTGATGGATGTTGATGGATGTTGATGGATGTTAGTTTATGGTTGTTGATGGATGTTGATGGATGTTGATGGATGTTGGTTGATGGATGTTGATGTATATTGATGGATGTTGATGGATGTTGTTGGATGTTGATGGATGTTGATGGATGTTGATGGTTGTTGATGGATGTTGATGGATGGATGAATGGATGGATGTTGATGGATGTTCTTGTTCATGGATGTTGACGGATGTTGATGGATGTTGATGGATGTTGATGGATGTTGATGATGTTGTTGGTGATGGTGATGGTGATGGTGATGATGATGGCGGTGATGATGGTGGTGATGATGATGATGCATGTTTGAGAAAAACTCTATACAAGCCTTGGCCACGAACAGGGATTGCCGGCCTCGTATCTCTAGATGGCCTCGTTAACACTCGGCCATCTATAACTACTCGGCCGGCAATCCCCTATTTCGCGGCCGCTGCAGTAATGTTCTATTCCTACTCCTGTACTTTTATCTGGTTTTTACATGGTCGCGAACAAATATATAAGAACATAGATAATATGACTTCAGAAAGTCTATACTTAATCTATTCGCCATAACAGCACTTGTGTCGTAATGTCGTTATTACGATACACCTAGCTGCCACATAATATTAAATGTAGGGTACACTCAACACTAAATCCCAGTTTAGACCTGCTGAGTTGAATAGAGTAGGGCAGGGGTTCCCAATTTTTTTGTGTCAAGGAACCCTAATTGATTACATTTTTCCTAGCGGAACCCTTCTTTGATAACACCTTAAAATAGGTATAAATGAAAAACAATTAAACATGAAAATATTATAATAAATATTTTTTACGGAACCCTTATTGCCCTTCCACGGAACCCCAGGGTTCCGCGGACCACCTTTCGGGAACCGCTGGAGTAGGGTACAGTCGGGTACAGTAGGGTAAAATAGGGTACAGTAGGGTAAAATAGGGTACAGTCGGGTACTGTAGGGTAAAATAGGGTACAGTTGGGTAAAAAAGGGTACAGTCGGGTACAGTAGGGTAGAATAGGGTACAGTTGGGTACAGTAGGGTAAAATAGGGTACAGTCGGGTACAGTAGGGTTAAATAGGGTACAGTAGGGTACAGTCGGATACAGTAGGGTAAAATAGGGTACAGTAGAGTACAGTCAGGTACAGTAGGGTAAAGTAGGGTACAGAAGAGTACAGTCGGGTACAGCAGAGTACAGTCGGGTACAGTAGGGTAAAATTGGGTACAGTCGGGTACAGTAGGGTACAGTAGGGTACAGTCGGGTACAGTAGGGTAAAATGGGGTACAGTCGGGTACAGTAGGGTACAGTCGGGTGAAATAGGGTACAGTAGGGTACAGTCGGGTACAGTCGGGTACAGTCGGGTACAGTAGGGTACAGTCGGGTACAGTAGGATAAAATAGGGTACAGTAGAGTACAGTCGGGTACAATAGGGTACAGTAGGATACAGTCGGGTACAGTCGGGTACAGTAGGGTAAAATAGGGTACAGTAGGGTACAGTTGGGTACAGTAGGGTAAAATAGGGTACAGTCGGGTACAATAGGGTAAAATAGGGTACAGTAGAGTACAGTCGGGTACAGTAGGGTACAGTAGGGTAAAATAGGGTACAGTAGAGTACAGTCGGGTACAGTAAGGTAAAATAGGGCACAGTCGGGTACAGTAGGGTAAAATAGGGTACAATAGGGTACAGTCGGGTACAGTCGGGTACAATAGGGTAAAATAGGGCACAGTCGGGTACATTAGGGTAAAATAGGGTACAGTAGGGTACAGTCGGGTACAGTAGGGTACAGTCGGGTACAGTAGGGTAAAATAGAGTACAGTTGGGTACAGACGGGTACAGTAGGGTAAAATAGGGTACAGTCGGGTACAGTCGGGTACAGTAGGGTAAAATAGAGTACAGTCGGGTACAGTAGGGTAAAATAGGGTACAGTAGGGTACAGTCGGGTACATCGGGTACAGTCGGGTACAGTAGGGTAAAATAGGGTACAGTAGGGTACAGTCGGGTACAGTCGGGCACAGTCGGGTAGAGTAGGGTTAAATAGGGCACAGTCGGGTACAGTAGGGTAAAATAATGTACAGTTGGGTACATACGTGTACAGTAGGGTAAAATAGGGTGCAGTCGGGTACAGTAGGGTAAAATAGGGTTCAGTATGGTACAGTCGGGTACAGTAGGGTAAAATACCCTATTTTACCCTACTGTACCCAACTGTACCCTGCTGTACCCTATTTTACCCTACTGTACCCTACTGTACCCTATTTTACCCTACTGTACACGACTGTACCCTACTGTACCCTATTTTACCCTACTGTACACGACTGTACCCTACTGTACCCGACTGTACCCGACTGTACCCGACTGTACCCTACTGTACCCTATTTCACCCGACTGTACCCTACTGTACCCGACTGTACCCCATTTTACCCTACTGTACCCGACTGTACCCTACTGTACCCTATTTTACCCTACTGTTCCCGACTGTATCCCATTTTACCCTACTGTACCCGACTGTACCCTACAGTAGGGTACAGTACAGTACAGTAGAGTCGAGTCGTAGGAAAAATATTGTATGCAACGGTGTATAATTTGGTCTTAACGGCTCGTGCCGTCTTCCATTGCGATACTCGCATTCGCTCGTGTATCGCAACTCACGTCACTCGCCTTTTAAGACCTCACTTATACAACAGTTGCATAAAATACTATTTTAGTTTATGATGCTAACAAAATGGATAGTTTCCAATTTACTTACGCATACCTACCAACCAACCTAGGGCTCTTCAAGGCTAGAGTGAACAGGCTATTACTGAATCGGTGAGAAGACCTTTGACCTTATATGAACTTTCCATCAGGTGAGATAGTGGTCAATCACGGGTCAGTTTTATGTAAATAAATACGAGAATTCTATTTTATATACTTACTTGGTACTTACTTAAACTGTGATAACACTGATAACTTTGCAACAATTTGGTTTAAAAATGGATTTTACTTTAACAATGGCCCTTTGTGCTATTCTGTTAAACTCAAACTGTACTGTTTCGATGCAGATTGAATCCGGTAACTTTTACAATTTCTAAAGCAATGCGCCAAACGTATTTTCGAGTTTTAATGGGGTACTGCGTTTTTCGCGCTAATCGAATTTGGGTGGGCGATTTCGGGCGTGGGGCCGCTTGGGGGAGGCACGATGGCTCAAGATAGGTTGGTTGGACTGCGCGTGTTTTTGGGTATTTTCATCATATTACTAAAACAAGTACATATTTTAAAAATGTAGCCAGACTACGCCCTAGAAAACATCTTGTTTTATTAAAATTCAAAAAGTCATGACCTTCCGTGCAGTATTAATTTATATTTTAGAGACGACAACATGATTATCTTCAGCAACAGACGCGAATACACGGTTTCTAGTTCTGTTTATATTCTAAGAATAAACTGTATTTTGGCAGAGTTTAGAGGAGGAAGAGGTTCACTTTTTTAAGCAACGACTCTATCTATGTCTTATAGTTCTTATCATCATACATCATCATTTTCAGCCGAAAGACGTCCACTGCTGAACATAGGCCTCCCCAAGGCTCGCCAAACAGATCGGCCCTGCGCCATTCGCATCCAATGCGTTCCCGCCACCTTAAACAGGTGGTCGCTCTATCTTGTTGGAGGCCTACCTACACTGCGTCTTCCGGTCCGCGGACGCCACTCGAGAACCTTTCGGCCCCATCAGCCGAGCGAAGCGCTCTACCCACTGCCACTTAAGTCTAGCGATTCTTCGTGCTATGTCCGTGACTCTAGTTCTTGCGCGGATTTCATCATTTCTAATACTTAGATAATATGACGTACTTGCCAGGCTGCAAGCACATGTAAGCCGACTCGCCAATATGATCGACGGGTGCGTCTGACACATAATAAATGTCGCTCAGTCGCTTGTCCGTCTCTACAGTAATGGACACATTCTTGTTCGGGCCCGTGTCTCCCACATATACCACTCTGAAAAACATCATGTACAATAATGTACATATCAGGTTTTCCTTTCAAAATTGGTTCAATAAATATAAAAAAAGAACATGTGAAAGGCTAGTAAGTAGGAACAAAACAGAAAATAAACAAATCAAAGTAAACTGCGCAATAAGTGGTAGAAAATAATAAAATTGATTAAATAAGTAAGTACTGAATCTACTAAGAACTATAAAAATTTTCGAGTCGCTACAACTTTATTCAGATTAAAATCACGGAAACTTATGTATATACATACTCCCAAACATACATACAAAGGGCATTACAACCTAGAGCGCAGGTGGACAACCAGTGAATAATAAAGATATTATCAGGGCATTTTTGATAGAAAGTGTAAGTACCCTTTACTTTAATAAGGAAATTTTGGGGTATTTATTATTCAAAATCATGAGAATTATTCATTTTCATAAAGAAAAAAGTGTCCTAATTTTTCGAGTTAGATTTGTGATTTTTTCATACAGTTTACAAAGACACAAAAAAATATGAAAAATTAAGAACATTTTTTTAACCCTTAATAAGGCCCCATTTATTGGAGCAAAGTACAACAAAATCAAAAGCAGCTGTCGAATGCATACCTGATAAAGTATATTTTAAAGCTAGTCGTATTTTCAATAATTACAATGGGTATTGTGACGTATTATAAAAGCAATAAGGTTGAATTTCCAAAGCAATGCACGTGGTAAATCACCGCTACCTTTTTAAGGGTTAAATCGTCAAAATCAATAGCGCTCTTGATTCTGAGTAAGAAAACCTCAAAATTTCTTCATTTTTAAAACAGTAGGTACCTAGAACGTTCATAAAATTTATATTGTTGAAAAAGGCCATTAATATAAATGTACAGGATTTAAGATTATTTCCACACTGAAACTCGGCAATTCTCGACAAACATCGAGAGATTGGAAGTGAATTACTTAGGCTGGGGTTTTGTTATTATAATTACATAATGGGTTAGGATATTTCGACTACCGCAACATACAGTATTGAATCTGCAAAATTTGAATTTTGTAATTTCAATACTATACCGCGCAACGTACAGTGTCGAATCTAACAATTTTGTTTTTGTAGTTTTGATACTGTTCGTTATGTCAACATCGATTTTATGTGACTAAATTCTAGGATTGTATATAAGTACCTACTCTATGGGAAAACACGAACCTTTACAATTAAACTGAGACGTCCCGAGTGTCAAAGTGGAAATAATCTTACGGTACATGTTTCTACAGTAGAAAGGTAAAATCGCTAAAGCGCCATGCAGCACCGACGGTTTGTATTTACGTTATAATTTATAATACTCTTAAGTGCTTACTTGAGCTTCGGTTTTCCTGTTAGCGACTTTGAAAATGGATTTGGATCCATAAAATACAAGGATAATTGATCGTCCGAGTTTTGTCCAATGACGACTAGCATAAACTGTTCGAACAGATATTAAATTAAAATAAATTTCTGGGGCTCTAGTGAAAAAGGGGTTAATTCTGCAAAGGTTCAACAGCTGATTTCGACTTAACCCCCTTTACACACAAAATAGAAAAAAGCTGTTTAATTTTTGCAGACTTAACCCCTTTTTCACTAGAGCCCCAAATTTTGTGTCCGCGGCCTTTTTAAAGGTAGTTAAAAAACTAGTTATCAGCCCCGTTCAGGTCGCAATCACTAATCTTTCCTAATCGTGACTCTAAGTTTCAGAGCTAAATAGTACGATTGTGCTCTATGCGAATATGACAGATAAGAAAAGGAAACAAAGCATACTCTGGGCTGGCAGAGCATCTAGGTCTTTGGTCGCCGATCTACGGTCACCGGTGACCTCTTACAATATATGGTGATCTAAGTACTTTTATGAAAAAAAATCCAAGAGCAATTCCACACGCTAAGGTTTCAGAAGAATCTTTAAAACCAACAAATGTTACTTAGTACTTCAATTTTTTTTTCTATACCTACTTGTGTTGTGGACCTACTTTTTGATAAATTGTATAATTTTAAGACAGCGAAAAGTACCCTTTATGCTTTTCATTTCTTTGAATTTTGTAAGATAATTCACACATTTCCAAATGGTATCCTTGGTTATCTTTTGTTTCCGTGAACTAGGAAACTTATTTTTTCTACTCCTGTAGTATAATCTTTCAATTAAATGGTCAAAAACTATACAATAATAACTAACGTTATAAGTCTGTTCCAAGTTCTATGCTCTATGGTGCAAATTCAGTAACATAATAATAACCCTTATAATTTTCATTATGTTACGGGACTGAGTAATATAATAACATTCAAAGAAAGAATACTGAAATTGATTTTGATAACCGACTTTCTTTAAATATGAGTGTGCCACGTGATTGGTTGCTTAAAAATGAGTAAGAACAGGTAAGACCAATCACAATCAAGGTTTATTTTTTCAAGCGAAATTTCGTAATTGAGAACACGCTGATCAAGCTCTATGGTGCGAGTACGGTCGCAAATTAAGAAAAAATAAAGCGGGAAATTAATATAAAGTCATTATACGTTAATTAAAATATGTTTACATTAACAATTATTAAATAATGAATACTTAAATAACGGTCAATAAATGAATTTTAAAGACATTATTAAATATGAATATTTTAACATCATTAAATTTGGCTGCATGACCCCTAAAATTCCCGGGTCCATTCTAAGGTTGTGAATAGTGAAAAAAAAAGTTTCAAAATAGCGGGAATTTGTTTTGCTTTTGCACAGAGTTCTTTCAAGTTGAAAGAAATAAAAGAGTTAATCACTATTTAAATGACTTTTTATCTGTGAGAATTTGTAACTTTGGTGAATTAAGTGATGCAGAAATGTTGACGCCGCCAGAAATAAAACAGGCGGCAATGGAATGAGCAATCATTTGCTACTTTTAAAATCGAAAAATTCATTTATTGTCAGCTATGTAAGTATTAATTATTTAATAATTGTTTATTTTGAACTCGTAGAAAAAGTAATGTATGCAACTATTCATAATCTGCCATTAAGACAATCATGCGTATCTATTATGACATTCGGCTTCGCCTCATTTCATAAACTCGCATTCGTGTTTTAATGACCCTTATTATGATACAGTTGCATAAAATACTATTTTACTTTTGCAAGTGACCCTCTGTACTTTTACATTAATTTCATATTGATAACTCGACGCGTTCTCGAGAAAAAAAGTCATGAAACCACGAAGGTTAAGGGTACATGTTTCCTTAAAAATATTAATAAAAATAAATTTAAAACTCATTTACATATCCAGCAACAGTTTTGAGTTCCTCAGACACGGAGTGCCGCTTCATGGCGCGACCGGCGCAGTTCTCCGGGCAGGAGGCGTGCAGTCGCAGTGTGCGGTGCGGCAGCGGCGCCATCAGCGCTGTGCCATGCGCCTCCACCGGCGCCGTGCCCTCTCCCGCCACCGCCAGCTCCACAGCACAGCCCAGCGTGTTCAGAAACACCAGCCCCGTCTGGTGCCGCCCCGGCAACTGCAGCGTCGAACGCTACGCAACCAACAACGGACATTTTCAATAAAAGGTGTAAAGTCAACAACTGTAACTGTAGAGCAATTTGCCACTCTTCGTATTTTAGCCGTGTAATGCAAATCAGGATAAACGAGTATAAGCTGCTAAGCCCGATTTGCATTACTATACCTACGGTTAAAATATTAACAGTGGCAAGTTCCAATAAATTCCTTTTTCACACCACCTGCTCGACAATGCCTTATTATATATCATGCAAACCTCTCTCAAAGTAAATCATTATAGCCCTTGGCTTTCGCCGGGGCGTAATGTTGTACTGAATTTCATTATAACCCGCCGGGCAGTAATGTTGTACTGAATTTCATTATACCCGCCGGGCAGTAATGTGATTCTCACTTCTCGTAGTTCTTATTGGTATGCACTTAAAGTCTAATTTCAAAATCGCTCCGCGTGCAGGCCGCAGCAGGTCTAGCTCGCGCCTCATTTATTTGCAGTTCCGCGGCCGAACCAAAACAAAGTCAAATACTTAAACAAAAGCCGCGAGTGTTTCAATACGCTGCAATATTAAGTATCAAAACTGCAAAAGAAGATAAAACATTAAGAAAATATCGAGTAACGAAAGTGATTTGACTCGATTCCATTAATTAGACGCCTTAGGACCACTTGCACAGTTCAGGGTAAAAAAATTAAATCGGTAACCCTGGGTTAAGAATGACAGTTCCATACATTTTGACACTTGTTAACCCTGGGTTAGCAGTTAACTCGCTCGGAGTTAAGTAGCTAACCCAGGTTTGCGCAAGCCGGCCTTAGAAATTGTTAATAATGTACTCCCAGAGAAGTCGAAGGTAAAATGCTTAAAAGCTTACAAAGATTTCGACAAATGGAAAACTGCGAAAGGCGCAAAGTCAGTGTCAGAATCAGTGCTTCTAGGTCTATTTTGAGTATTTTTCTAGTAGCCTTGGTTTTTATTGTCTCGCAAAAGGTGAGAAAAGTAGAGTATACTCCTCGGGGATAAAACTGATTTTGCCTTGGGCGCGCTTAAATCCTTCACTGCTCTCAAGACTCCATCTTAATTCTAAACCCCCTCGCTACGCTCGGGAGTTAAATCTAGAGTCCCTCGATACGCTCAGGATTCAATATCGCGCCCGTGACATAATGCAGTGCTTTATCCCCTTGGTGTACAATCTACTATTATACATTCATTTCATTCATTCCTTTTCATACAGAAGAAAAGTGTCCTTTTATTTTATTTTGCGTCAGTTTTTTTTCTTACAGTTTACATGGGTCGTCACAGAACGGACGCAAAAATATGTATGAAAAATGAGGGATTTTTTTAAATCATCTTCATTAATAGCAATCTTGATCCTGAGTAAGAAAACCCATTAATTTCCAAATTTATAAAGAAATGCAGGGTACACTTTTTATTGAAAATGCCCTTACACAGGTCGACAAAAATTTTGACTTTGATAATAATAGAGTAACATTTCGATAAATCTATCGATAAGTTAGACAAAAAATATAGGTGTTTAATATTTTTTAAATACGATTGATAACTTAAGAAAAAGGATTTATTATCATAACATAACTACCACAAAAGCAAACTTTTTAAGGAATATGGGTAGGTTTTCGTTGTGAATAGAAAAATCACAAAATAAATTTTAGGACGAAGAAATTTTTTTTACCAATGTAGAGTTATTTGTGTTTTCCACATCATTCTCATTTCGTTCACAATAAAACAGTTCATTTCGAGTTGTTTACGTAACTTCAGTCGGAGTAAATTATATTATATATTTATACCTACTTGTTCTGTTCCCAAACAGTAGGTAAACGTAGCCGCACAGCGTGTTGATTTTGTTTTAATTACGTCTTGAATGTCAAAGTTACGGTTAAGTAAAGGTTCTAACGAATATAAGTACTTCTGTTCGTTGGAATTGGACAATAGCATAAAGGTATCGCATACCTGAAACCAACTGACATACTTACCTATTACGTGACGGAAATGTGATTTATGTTATGAGCTGTTAGATTATAATCGGATAAATTCATAACATAAAGCGCATAAAGCACAACAAAAACACACCCAATTGTTGAAACACACAATATCCACCTGTGCAGCAGAATATAGGCTTATTTTTAAGATTACGTATGCTTTTTGAAATGCTAAATGTTATTCAAGCCTTATGTGCGTATTTTAATGACAGGTAATATATATACTTAACTATACGATATACTTAAAATACACCCATGCTCAACAAAAGGTTCATATACAGTCCTATTCCAATGAATCGAAGTCTGAATACCTACTTATTTTACACACATATAGGTTAGGTAGGTACACAAATCTCAGCCTATATACATCCTACCGCAGGGCACAAGCCTCCTCTTAGAATGAGAAGGCACACGGCCCAGCGTGGAATGGGAACATCACACACACCATTGAATTTCTTCATAGGTTTAAGCGGGTTTCCTCACGATGTTTTTCTTCACCATAAATATCATGGTAAACTGAAAAATAGCGTGGCGGCGCCGCAACATTAGATATGCTGAGTGGGGCCCAATTTATACAACTTAAACGATGTACGAGTATTTTATTGTAGGTATGTATCTTTTCCTGCCAAATGTATCGAATTTGTGTATATAAATCTCTCTTTCTCTCCCTCTCTCTCTCTCTCAAATGTAATTTCGCACTTAAATTTCGCAAAACTCAGAGGTGCGGGCCCGGGCTTGAACCCACGACCATCTGCTTAAGAGGCTATAGATCAACCCACTAAGCCACCACGTACCGTAGGCTTAATACCTATTTCTCTTACCTCAATTCCAATCTGTAGTATCCCGGCAGAGACGAAGGCGAGGGCGGCGAGCATGCCTCCGACAAACATCTTCTGGAGCGGCGGTATATCGGGCAACAGTGGCCAAGCGCCGCCAGGGCACACTGGGATCATAAGCAGCACCATAGCTGGGTTCATGACTTGCAGCTGGTCCGGCATCAGGGCAAGTCCGAAAACTTCACTGCGAAGTCTCGAAGCTTGGAACGTCCAGCGGGAACCCTGTGTCCCGTTTGAAAAATCAGAAACAGTCTTAGTTTGTATTTTGCGGGTTCTCTCTATTTGGCGTAACATTTACTGTCCGAAACTGTTTTAGCATAACAGACTTGGCATAATCGGTTTTCGCCGAATGGTAATATGGCAGAAACTTTATTTGGCATAACTTGTAACATCCCGAAAATGAGTTAGTCCGAAATTATGTTCGCATACTGTTATTAAGAGCAATTATTTTACGCATAATTCTGTTTAGCGTAATTTTATTTGGCATATTGTCTAAAACTAACATACATAACGATAAGCAGTCAGCGAACAAGCGAAGCGAGCGAGCAAGACGTATCGGACCGGAAGCGACTCGGAATGATTATGTTCAAAGGCTAATGCGTTAGCTTTTGGTGTTAGTTATTTTTTTATGACCACCTGGAAAATCTAACTATGACAAAACCTCGACGTAACGGAAATCGCACACCCACGGATTTCTGTGTCAAGCCGTTATAAACCTTATACAGTCTTAAAGATAAAGTACGGTATTACCACTTATATAAGTTACATCGCATCGTTTGCGCAGAATAGTGCAACCGAACGTGTATACCAATGAAATTAACACATTATTTTACTAGGGGCGTTCAATAAAAAGTGAAAATGAGTATGTTATAAACAACTTTTACTAAATGTAATTTTATTTTTCGACAGTCACCTTTTAGCATAATACACTTATTAAATCTTTTTTCTAAACTTAAAAAGCCATTTTTAAAAAAGGTCTCATCTTGAGTACTTAAAAAATCTTGTACTGCAGCGACTACCGCGTCGTCGTCTTCAAATTTCTGGCCTCTCGGGTATTGTTTCAATCTCGGAAATAGGTAGAAATCACTGGGAGCGAGATCTGGTGAATACAGAGGATGCTTAAGGATATTGAACCCAGCATCACGAATTGCAGCCATTGCAACGATGGACTTGTGTGCCGGGGCATTGTCCTGGTGGAACAGCACAACTTTCGAGAGTTTACCTCGCCGTTTTTCGCGGATCTCATTGCGCAATGTTGCTATTTGTTTGGCGTATAAAGTGCCTGTAATAGTGGCTCCATGTTTGAAATACTCAATCATTAATACCCCTTTACCATCCCAAAAAACAGAACCCATGACCTTACCGGCAGATGGGCCCACCTTGAATTTCTTCGGAGTTGGAGATGATGGCCTTTTCCATGTCATAGACTGTAGTTTCGTTTCAGGGTCGTAATGATGGAGCCATGTTTTGTCCATAGTTATAAATCGCGCCAAAAAAAGTTCCCGATCTTGCTGTATCAGGTCCAAAGCTTCTTGACAAATCTCGACTCTAGTTTGTTTTTGCGTGTCAGTAAGCATTCTTGGTACCCAACGCGCAGATACCTTTTTCATACCCATGCGTTCATGTAAAATATTATGCACGCTCCCCGTTGAAATCTTTACATTTTCAGCAATAAAACGAACCGTGACACGACGATCCGCCAAAACTGAGTTTTCAACTTTTTTCACAATTTTTTTCAGTTATTGCTGTAGTACGGCGTCCGGAGCGGGGGTCGTCCATGGTCGATGTTCTTCCATGTCTAAATTCGGCGCACCAACGTGGGACTGTCGAATACGGAGGAGCATTAGACCCTAAAGTGTCCCGCAAATCTAAATTGATTTGGTCCGTAGAAAAATTTTTCAAACATAAGTATTTGATAACGGCACGCAGTTAAATTTTCTCCATTTTCGCTAACGTACTCAATAGCATTGCAAAGAAATTACCGTATTTTTTTTTAAACAATAGACAGTTCGTTTTTTTTTCATAGCAATCAGCTAGATAGATTAGCTTTACCGGCCAGTATTTAATTTCCTATTATTGAAAGAGTTTGCATCTCATTCTCACTTTATATTGAACGCCCCTCGTACCTTATGGCTTCAAATACAAGAACAACACGGACTCATGCTATCTCGCTCTTAATATAAGTACATGTGAGGTTTTTCTAACGTGAGGCATCGAATTTATTGTATAAAATAGCACAATAAAATATCAATGGAATCTTTACCGAATTTACTCAATCTTTGTTATGACAGCATAAACAAGCTTGGTTGCTAACCACTAGAAAACCATAGATGACAGGGCAGTACGAAACAACCAATAGTGGACGCATGACGTACGTACGCGTGGTGTGCTATGATTGGCCGAAAATTTTTCGCGCCACATCAAAATAAGTTTTCTGCGCAGGTACATCGGCGTAACTTATATAAGTGGTAATACTGTATAGGTGTGTATTTAAATTCATATGAAAGGTAATTTAATCTTCCATTTTAATAACAATGCAAAATCGGTAATAAGTCAATAAAAGTTACCTATAAAGATAAGAGTTATAGTCGCTTGAAAGCAAAATTGCGCAATTGGGAATGTCTAAAAAAATTACCAGTGGTTTTTATATTTTTTTTGTATAGAAAAGTCAATTATAAGAAACTAATTTCAATATTTTGTAATTTAGTTCTCTACTTTTTTCAAAATTAATTTTTTTTTTTTTTTTTTTTTAGTAGCCCGTAGGGATCCCACTGCTGGGCAAGGGCCTCTCCCAAACATTTGGGAGGAATTGCCATAATCGCCACGCTTGGCAGGCGGGTTGGCGATCGCAGTAAGATGTCAAACGGTTCAGAGACGCTGCTGCCCGTCTTCTGTATTCCTTTATAAAATTAATTATTGAAGCTATTTTAGTTGATGACGTCACATTATAATTGAGGGCTCCCACAATGCCAAATTTCTATTTCTATCTAAATGCATACGATAAGGCAACCCCTTTAATTATTTTTTGCGTAGTGGTACACTATACACTGTGTCACTACTGGCACTGTCAAAGTGCTAGATGTCAGACAGCGGGTTCAAATCAAACTCCGCAGTATAATCCACGCGTAAATTGTGAAGAATCTAACCACACACAATAAAGTACGACCGGTCACGCAAAATACACCAATGTCAAATGAAAGTCATTGCTTATTTCTTATTTAATTAATTCATTATGTTATATAAAAAAATAATAACTACAGAAAACGAGTTAGAAAGCATTTATCTCGAAATGGTTTTCGATTTACTATACATTGCAAAAAAAATAGACATCCCCAATTGTGTGCGATTTCCGTGACGCCGAGTGTAGGTATTTCTGCAAGGAAAGTTTTCAGCAAAACCATTTTATGCTTATTTAATTTATGCGTAGACATGATTCGGAGCATGAAAGATATGACCAAATAATATTAGGATCGGACTAACGAATTCTGCGTAATCAAACTATTCGAATTTAGATTTTGCGAAAACAGTTTATGCGAAAAGCCTATTATGGCTTATATATTATGCCAAAAAGAATTATTACTGACAAATTTATGCCAAAACAGGGTGAACCGTATTTTGCAATGTCCCTGTGCTGGGCAAATGCCTCGCCTACTTTCCGACCTCCGCCCAGTCATTGGTCATTAAAAGTTAACTATTCATCTCCCGAATCTTGGTCTGAGACCTGCGGTAATTTCACCCTTTTCCAGGATAAAAAGAATTGAATGGCAGTCTGGGATAGTGTTTATATTTGCGAAAGAAATTTTTAAATCTGTCCAGTAATTCCAGAGTTTATCCCTTTTACACTAATATAACAAAGAAGGACACTTTGGGTTTGGATGTCTATACAATACATATAGACAACCAAACCCAAAGTGTCCTTCTTTGTTATATTAGGGTACCTACAGTATTGATTGGCCTTCACTAGACCCCGTTATCTTGTCGCACTGAAATTGTTTTTCAGTAATTGTTTGCACCACGACGGTTCCCAAAAATGTTACTTCACTTTTTGCTGTACAAATTTATTATGCTATCAAGTTAAGTAGACACAACAATGTTAGGTGGGTAAAAAATATAGCCCATCTTCGGCTAAGTCATTAACTCAGGAAAAATCTCAACAGCGCGATGCAGGATGGGGACTGAGTTTGATAGTGACATCTATCGGAAAACATGAAAACTAAAAATTGTATGCAAAAATGAAACTAGTTTTAAATGTGCTGAATTGTGTGCACTAACGCCATCTGTTGAGAGATTTCATGTAACTTAAAATAAACAAGGCTATTGTGTAATGGAATTTAACTGCTACAATTTGGTTTCCTATGACGGTTGAACATCCCGCCCACCAAGGACAGGCTGCAAGAATTGTCCTTTAGTTGCAATATCAAGATTAAGGGATCGAACATAATTAGTTCCGCCCACCAAGAGGTACATAGAAACGGTAAATATAAGAGAACAACATAAAACAAAACTTCTTAACTGCTGCTTCATATACATAACACGCAACAATACAAAACAAATTAACAAAATTTAACTATGGACGTTAGTAAAGTTGAATAGCAGCATTAAGTAACCTTAAGTTGCACTTAACAAATTGTGCATATATTTTCAATTTCTATATAGTAACTACAATTAAATAACAACAATAATTATTTTTCAATAGGTAAAACACATAACTTTCCTATGGATCTTTTTATGGTACTGCCATTACATTTTAGACTAACGACACGCGTAATTCCGTCCAGTCCAGTATGTTTATCCGTAATGATGCCGTACAACCACTTAGCCGGAGGAAGGTTATCCTCTTTAACTAAAACTATATCGCCGACAGCGGGTTCGGGTGTGTGATGGGCCCACTTATACCGATGATAGAACTGAGTCAGGTACTCACGCGACCAGCGACGCCAGAAATCTTGGACCATTCTCTGAGTCAGTTGCCATCGTCTTAAGCCGTTGACGTTTTTAGTTTCATAGTTATAGTCTGGTGGTAGAACTAAAGGTTCCCCTACTAAGAAATGCCCTGGGGTTAGAGGCATTGGATCATTACCGTTGTCGTTTACACGTGATATCGGTCTGGAGTTAAGACACGCCTCGACTTGACTCAACACAGTTGCCATTTCTTCGTAAGTCAAGGTTGAGTTTCCCACGATCCTCTTAAGGTGGTATTTCGTTGATTTGATGCCGGCTTCCCACAGGCCTCCGAAGTTTGGTGAATGAGGCAGTATGAAACGCCAACTTGTTTCATTGGTAGCTAAGTTGTCCGCAATTTCAGAGAGTATGGTTGATTTTTCAGCGATAAATAAGTGCTTAAGTTCGCGAGCTGCGCCTACAAAATTTGTGCCATTGTCACTCCAAAGCTCTTTGCAATGACCACGACGAGCCTCAAATCTTTTAAAAGCGGCCAGAAATCCTTGGGAAGTCAAATCGCTTACTGATTCTAGGTGAACAGCTCGTGTAGTCATACATATAAAAAGACAGATATATCCTTTATATGCATGGTGGCCTCTGCCCTTTAAGGCTCTAATACTAATTGGCCCGGCATAATCCACACCGCTGTGTAAAAATGCTCGAGCAACAGATCCTCTTACTGATGGTAACTGTCCCATCAAAGGATGCTTGCTCGATGCAGCGTATCTAAAACAAGTTACGCATTTACGGACGAACAGATTAACAAGGGCCTTTGCACCCACAATCCAGTACTTTGATCTTAAGTAATTGAGCATCAGCTGTGGACCTCCATGTAAAGTTCTTTGATGCGCATCAGCCACAACCAAATCCGTAAAATGTGATTTATGTGGCAAGATAATCGGGTGCTTCATCTCCTCACTGATTTGAGCATTCTGCAGCCTTCCGCCTATCCGCATCACTCCTTCTTCATCGAGAAACGGATGTACTGAGGTAAGTTTGCTCTTCTTATTTATCTGTTCTTTTCTTTTCAGACTCTCTATTTCTTCCATAAATTGTTGTTGTTGCACTAACTTCACACATAGCATTAAACCCTTTTGCAGCTCTTGACTGGTCAACCATTCGCTACATCTTTCCTTTTTACATAGTTTGACCAATCTCAAACAGAACGCTATCACTCGTATTAATCTCCTGAGATTCGAGAATCTGGACAGGATTTTTATTCCAGGTGACTCGACATCTTCGACTGTTTCGCAGGTATTAACTAAACACAATTTATTGCTTTTCTCTTCCAATTTTGTTTCTTTTGCAATTTTTGATTTATAATCTATTGTTTTCTGTTTCAGCCAAGTAGGACCTTCCTTCCAGAGCGACTCATCTGTGGATTGGTAAGTACCCCTGGAAGCACAGTCAGCGGGATTTTCTTTAGAAGCGACGTGAGCCCATTGATGTGGTTCCATTGAGGTAATTATTTCAGAAACACGATTCGCCACAAACGTCTTCCATTTGTTTGGATGACTGTTTAACCAGGATAGAACAATTGATGAGTCTGTCCAGGCATGGATATTCATCTTATTGATACCCATTACTTCAGCGACTTCCAACAGTAATTTTGTCAACAAAACTGCTCCACATAGTTCAAGCCTGGGAATGGATACCTGCTTAATAGGTGCCACCTTGGTTTTCGCCGTTATCAAAGAAACATGAACGTTACCATCTTTATCTACAACACGGACATAAACTACTGCCGCATAAGCGACAGCCGAGGCATCGCAAAACCCCTGCAGTTCTGAGTGCTGATCGCTAGATCTGGAATGGACCCATCGAGGCAGTTTGAACGCGGTAATTTGACTTAAGTTTTCTCGATAAGTTAGCCACTCCTTCAGCAATGGCGCTGGAACTTCATCGTCCCATTCGATTCCAGATAGCCACAGTTTTTGGATAAATATCTTCGCAGATATAACTATAGGAGCTAGCCACCCTAGTGGGTCGAATAACCGTGCGATGTCCGAAATCACCTTACTTTTAGTTGTGGGTATGGTTACAGGCGGCAACTGCACCGTGTATTCGAACTCATCGCTATTTTGGTTCCACGTAAGTCCTAAAATCTTAGTTGAGGTGTCTATTTTAAGTGGTAAGTTTTCCTTAACGTTTCCTTTTTCATTATTTATTTCTTGCATTAATTCTTTGTGATTAGTTGTCCATTTTTGTAACTCAAATCCCCCTCTTCCTAATAAATTGTTTAATTCTTTATGTATTTTCTTTCCTTCATCCACAGATTCGCAGCCAGTCAGCAAATCATCCATATAAAAATGGTTTAACACTCTTCCTGCTGCCAAGGGGAACTCACCTCCTTCGTCATAAGCAACTTGCTGCAAGGCGCGCACCGCGAGATATGGAGCAGACGCCGTACCAAAAGTCACTCTCGTTGATCTAAAATGATCAATTTCATCCTCAGATCTTTCACGCCACACAATACGCTGAAAATCAGCATCAGCTTCGTCGACTTTTATTTGCCGATACATTTTAACAATATCTGCCACTAGGCAGATTGGATGTAGCCGCCACTTGAGAATAATGTGACGCAAATCAGGCTGTAGAGTTGGACCCACTAACAAATCTTGATTGAGAGACACCCCGTTACTACCAGGACACGATGCGTCGAAAACGACTCTTAACTTCGTTATTGTCTTATCCTCGCGTATCACTGCATGGTGAGGTAAGTAGACTGCATCAGGTTTCAGTTTGTCTTCTTCTGGTACCTTTTCCATGTGTCCGAGGTCTAGATATTCTTTGATGACATCGGAATAGCGAATCCTCAACTGAGGGTCTTTGGAAAATCGCTTTTCCAGCTGCAGAAGCCGTTTTGTGGCTATAAGCTTAGACTCACCATCGTTAAACTATTTCAGTTTCGAAGTACAAGAAAAATTGTCCAAAATTTTCTAAGTCCCAAATGCCGCGATTTTTCTAAGTGTTTTTATTTTGTTGACTGTAGAAAATCGGGCATAGGTTCCCCGTAGTTGCACTTTTAAGAGAATTATTCTAAGTCCTAGTTCTAGCCCAAAGTTTCTAATTTTTACAAGTCTATTTACACTATCTTCACTATATCTTCTATGTCCACAATCACAATTAATAATTAATGAGTACTTACAGTTGTCCTTGCACACTCACAAACACTAATGACTCCTCGATGCACTGATGACGTCACTCTTCCAAAATGACGTATGATTCGCCGCTCCAAACTCGCCACGAACCAGCCATCCGGTTCGAAGGACCAATGTTTGCACCACGACGGTTCTCAAAAATGTTACTTCACTTTTTGCTGTACAAATTTATTATGCTACCAAGCTAAGTAGACACAACAATGTTAGGTGGATAAAAAATATAGCCCATCTTCGGCTAAGTCATTAACTCAGGAAAAATCTCAACAGCGCGATGCAGGATGGGGACTGAGTTTGATAGTGACATCTATAGGAAAACATGAAAACTAAAAATTGTATGCAAAAATGAAACTAGTTTTAAATGTGCTGAATTGTGTGCACTAACGCCATCTGTTGAGAGATTTCATGTAACTTAAAATAAACAAGGCTATTGTGTAATGGAATTTAACTGCTACAATTTGGTTTCCTATGACGGTTGAACAGTAATAGAGCGTGAATATTTTTTTTATCGACCTTCTTGATATCGATGTTCATATAATGCAATTGAATTTTCGCCTTTTAAGTATATGCTCAATCTCAACGTCAAAAAAGAATTACAGTTTATAAAGGACAACATGTCAATTTTATCGCAAGCGATCGCAAAATTAGAGGAACAATTAATCGAGCTTTCAGAATCAATTGCCGTATGATGTTAAGAAGCAGCTGTCGAAGTTAGTTTTGCATGAAAAGGTACGTCATATTTATAAAAAGCTATCTTTAACATTAAAAAAAATTTTGGATATCACACATTGCAAAAAATTGATATGCTTAATCCAGGGGCTTAGAAATAGAAGTAATCGACGATCCATGCATACCCGACCTCCAATATTTCTCTTTATTTAAGTACTCTTCCGTTATATCTGTTACAGTGGAAAGAAGTTTTACATTTTTAAAATGGATCTTTTCAAATAGAATACGCAGAACACTTCAAAAAATTAGAGCAACTTTTATTTCTTCGTTTATCATTATATATTTTTATACAAAAGTAATAGTAACTAGTGACTCCTCTTTGAAATGTGACATACAGTATCGACATTTAGATAGTCGATAAAAAAAATATTCACGCTATACTGAAAAGTAATGACAGTGCGACAAGATAACGGGCTCTAGCCATCACTCTCAGCAAAAATACAAACCTGTTGATCAAATAATGACCAAAAGATGGGTACCGGCAGGTACAAGTACAGTATGGAGAAGACTGCCTTCATGTCAGCGACGAGCTTTTCACCATATTTATCTATGGAGTGGTCGAGCCAGTGCTCTAGTGGAGGACCGCTCGTCCTGGGATCGTGACGCAGGCGCTTACCGGCCGCATACTACAAAATATCAAAAACTTTAACATACTTAACAATAAAATTAGTGGCCAAGACGCTTTTTATCGTAAACTTGTTGATGTAGTAATACTAAGTTGTTCTTCACTATAGAATAGAATAGAATAGAATAATTTTATTTCAGACTGCATAGGCCCATATAAAAATACCTTAAAGACTAACCTACATATTTATATTACACTTAATTACTAGCACGTGAAGTCTGTGACGTGGGCACTTTTGCGGTGTCAGTTAACGGGCCACGAAACCGCGTAAGTGACACCTTTCGGCCAAAACTCTTCTCTTGTGAAGGTCGACAGTTGATCAGTCGGAACCCTCACCACAAATGAATTAAAATTCACGTCATGGCGGGACTCCAACCGCTCGACCCTCAGAGTGAGCTTGGTCTTCACACGCACATATTCCACGATGTCCGCGACCTTCGTGGAGTGATGCAGGCGGGACACGTACAGCTGCGTCGTCGGTGTCGCGGGACGCAGCAGATGGTTCGGTCCGGTCAGGGCGGTGCCGCACTGATTGCGACAGACGGGCTTCGTCTTCCTTTCCACCTTAACGAAGCCATCCTTGTGGCAACGGCGACTATAAGAGGTACTCACAAAAAAAATACTCGAACCCATTTGATGTTACCTAGGGCCAACTAACTATGGAAACCCGGCTAGAGCCTTTCTTTCATAAGTACCTTCTCCTAACAATAACAAACTAATCAAAATAAGAATTATAGCTATCCAGCCGTTGACGCGTGATACCGTGACCAAGGGAAATAGGCATTCATTTTTATATATCGACGCCGGAAAACAATAAGGGCGTAACCCTAAAAACCCAACTTTACACCAGAGCCAAAAAACCGAAAAAAAAAACGGAAAAAAAATCATAACTTTGTAACGGCTTGTCGTATGAACGTAATTTTTGGACCATAACTATAAAATATAAATCTGCATTATATTGTTTACAAACTGTTAACTTGGTATTGCTAGGAACACGAGAAATCGAGTTACGCCCTATGTCTACAGAAATTACAGACCTCAAAAATAGCGTAAGTTGACATGATGTTTGTACTGAATCAGAAAATGATAGCAAATTAGCTGACTACAAAAAGGTAGTAACTGCTTTTTGTTTTAATTTCGCGTAAGGAACGGGGGTGTAAGCACGTTCATAATGCATGACAATGGCTAGAAAAAATGTCGTAACTTGAACCTTTTCAAATTCAATGATATTAATGAAACGTCATAAGCTTTTGTTAACACAAATTTATTAAAATTTAAAAAAAAAAACTAGCAACAAAACTTATTTTAACTTAGTTAAATATGAATATGTTAACATTGAAACATTAAAAAATTGAGTTTTAAATGATCAATCATCGTAATAACAATTTTTAATTCGTGATTCAGGTTGTTCATTTTACATTTTTTTCGCTGCCATCTAAAAAAAAATATAAAATTAACAATTTATATCCCAACGTTAGGACTACTCTATCCTTATCGTATGCAAGCTTAAAACTTAACTGAGATACCTGTCCAACAGCGTAACTATTATTCTTTATTTAACATCATTATTTGACCACACCGCTAGATAGACTTTGATCAATTTACTATATCTATTACTTGGTGTAGTATTTGTTTGTTGGTGTTATACTTGTGTTATTAAAGTTTAAGCAATCAGCTAGATAAAACTTCTTTAGTACCTACTTAGGTCTAGTAAGGACTTTAGTAAGAGGTCCAGGATTTGATTACCGGCTTAAGCAATTTAAAAATAAATTTTCTAGTTCTTTTTGTAACATATTTTTTTTTATTTAATCTAAAAACATATTTATCATTATTTGTAAGAGTACTTATACAGAGTGAAAAAAAACGAACGAATGAAGGGCTACCTTTAATATTTAAAATAGTATAATCTATGTTAAGGACTCTTTCCGTTTAAAAAAAAAAATACTGCATTTATGCATTTTTAAAAATTCGCTTGTGTTTGTCGGGATTCGAACCGGTCAAATACGCCCGGTTAATAAAAATAACATAAACATAATAAATAACATGTATTGTTGCGTTGTTGTTTAATGATGTAGAGTTTTATCTATGATGATGATGATGATGATGTGTTCCTGTTACCCCTCATTAGGGACATAGGGCTAGTAGAAGAGTTTTCTATTTGGCTCGATCTTGCGCGGCTTCTTCCAGCTCTTCCCAGCCGAGACCAATTGAGCAGCCTCCTTCTCAACTGATCGCCTCCACGTGGTCCGAGGACGTCCTGGCCGTCTTGTGCCAGTAGATTGCCAGCGGAGACCCTGCTTGCCTGCTTGGAGTTTTATCTATACATATCATAAATCTGTAACAAGTCGGTGTCTGTACATTGAAGATATTTGAGAAAAACTGTCACTAGGGCTATTTATTAGCGCAATAGAACCCAAAACTATGATTTTTAGAATTATTGTCTGTTTGTCTGTGCGTTTGTGCGCGCTAATCTCAGAAACGGCTTAACCTAGAAGGATGCGGTTTTCACTGATATGTTGGTATTTTCTTGGATTAACATTTAGTGTTTGTTTCATTTGAATCGGTTCACAAATAAGAATGATACGTCTATTTTAAGAATTTATCAAACAGGTTTTTTTGTTTGAACACGCTAATCTCAGGAACTACTGCTCTGATCTGAAAAATTATTTCAGTGTTAGATAGCACATTTATCGAGGAAGGCTATAGGCTATATAATCATCACGCTAACACCAATAGCAGCGGAGCGGAGCGGAAGAATGTTTCAAAATCGGGGGTTTTTGAAGTAAAACTTCTATAGGCACGCTTGACTTGGGAGTACGGTGGTGAATTTGAACGCGGGTGTGCGGGGGGGTTTGGTGGGGGGTTGGGTTTGGAGGGGGGTGCGGGGGGGGTAATTTTTTTATGTCGAGGAACTAAGGAGAGCCGTAATTGATGAAAAAGCAAATTGGATAAAAAAATAAGCTGCCCAAATTACTAATTCTACGCGGACGGAGTCGCGGGCAAAAGCTAGTCTTTAAATAACATACACAATCAATATAACAGAAGGTCACGAATACCAACAATTGTAGCAATAAATGATCACTATGAATGACGCTTTCGATCGGTAATATAAAGTACGACTTTATGTTATGTCATTATTTAATTTTGACCTGTACGAGTTTCGGTAAAGGCAGACGATTTTTCAAAAATCCATAAAATCAGTATTTATTATTTTCAAAGATAAAAGTAAGTGTCCGACCCTTAGGTAAAAATTTGTTATTTCCAATATTTAAGATATTTTATGCAGCTGCGATCAATTTCTCGCGACGGGTGAAAACAAAACGAAACTTAATTGCTAGTTTACATGGCCTTCTAATTTATTGATCGTGTGTTATTTTAAGATAAATTAACCTTAATTAATTGACTAAACGCCGTGCTCACCAAGTACAACCGTCAAACTGACGTTTAAATGATCAGTCGTTAATGTACTTACATAATACCTCACTATTTTGAACGGTGGTTTAGGTACGTCAGTTTAACGGTAAATGACCTCAGCCCTTAAGTATCATGAAATTCACTAGTTGGTACGAGTAATCCAAGATTTATGTACATACATACCTTGATATAGATAATCCTTTATGATTTTGTCGATGAAAAACAAACACAACCTTTCAGTCGCGTCCGCGCAGGTACTACAGTAGCTTGTGCCTGTGGCGTAAGCCGGGAAAAACCGAAATGTTCCAAAATATTCATTCTGATAATATTGGTTTAACCACGCAATTGCAGTATCTTAGAGGTTATTCGTTGCCCGTAGAAAAAACGCGAACTGCAAGAATGTCGTAAGCAATGAAGTTTGAAAAATGTATCCCGCAAAAAGGTCGTAACTACTATCGTGCGTAGAAACTCGAACGGCTTAACTATTTTTTTATGAAAAACACAAACTTCTACACGTCGTATCTCTAAAAAGTTTAAATTCGTCATTTTAAGGGCAGTTACGACCAAAATAATTGCACACATTTTCCAAAATACTGCCCGATTTTGAAATTTTTTGTCGTCGTAGAGAAACGAGACCCGGACCATTCGACGTAGAAAAAAAAGCTGATTATAGCCATGTAATAATCAAGTTACGACCTTTTTATGGGATACGCCCTTATTGTATACGATCACATCTTAACTTTCCAGACAATTCTCGTTCAGAGAAAGGACGGTAATGAATGTTACGTAAGATAGTTTTACTCGAAAAACTTTGAGGAAAACTTTAGTACTAACTGTAGTAGTTTCTAAAGCAAAAGCAGCGGGTTGCATTCCACAACCAATTTAAAAATCCCGAACAACTACCAAGAAACGAAACTTTACAAGTACCTACCTAATTACTTTTCGTTATGGATGTTGAACATAAAATGTATTCCTGTCTACACGTAATAAATTTCAACGACCAAATGGCCTAGTGGTTAGAGAATCTGACTACGAAGCTTGAGGTCCCGTGTTCGATTCCCGCGTCTAGGCAGATACTTACTTATTTGGACGAAAAATACGAATGTTTGCTCTCGAGTCTTGGGTGCATAATATGTAAGTATTTACGTATGCATCTATCTATATACTTAAGTATGTTTATATTTAAGTTACTTAGTAGGTACCTATAACAAAGCTTTGCTTACTTTTTGGGACTACTTCAATTGGTGCGAATTGTCCCGTAATATTATTATTATGTTGGTACGGATTTCCGATCACGGGCCCATGGGGACCCGGTCATTTGAAAGGCATTCATGGGGCCAAAGCCAACATGAAGAGGCCTTTGGTACCATATAATATAAATGAGATGGGCGCAACTATGGAGGTCTATCCCCTAATACACCATGAGGATGTGCTAGCGGACAGTCCTCCACAGTTGCCAAAATATTGCCAGGTAGGAATCGACATGGAATTGGCTATGGGGTTGGGATGTTGTGGACAGGATTACCGGGCTATGGAGTGAGATAACGGACCCCTACCATTTCAATATCTCATAAACTAAACTTTTGGTAGGCGGTGACTCGCCATTCACTAAATGGGCCCCTCAAACTATTGCCCACTCGGGGCAACGAGGCGGCAACATTGGTGTGAACGGCTAAGGATGGAGAGGTGTTCCTGGACTTTAAACTTCAAAATGCCAACTCGCCACTTACGGAAACACATCCATCCTTCGAGCATTTAGCTCTTGCGCTCCACTCTAGGCGGCCAACATTATTATTATTATGTTGGTACGGATTTCCGATCACGGGCCCATGGGGACCCGGTCATTTGAAAGGCATTCATGGGGCCAAAGCCAACATGAAGAGGCCTTTGGTACCATATAATATAAATGAGATGGGCGCAACTATGGAGGTCTATCCCCTAATACACCATGAGGATGTGCTAGCGGACAGTCCTCCACAGTTGCCAATCTATTGCCAGGTAGGAATCGACATGGAATTGGCTATGGGGTTGGGATGTTGTGGACAGGATTACCGGGCTATGGAGTGAGATAACGGACACCTACCATTTCAATATCTCATAAACTGAACTTTTGGTAGGCGGTGACTCGCCATTCACTAAATGGGCCCCTCAAACTATTGCCCACTCGGGGCAACGAGGCGGCAACATTGGTGTGAACGGCTAAGGATGGAGAGGTGTTCCTGGACTTTAAACTTCAAAATGCCAACTCGCCACTTACGGAAACACATCCATCCTTCGAGCATTTAGCTCTTGCGCTCCACTCTAGGCGGCCAACAAAGGCAAACTAGAGGCGGGGTGGGTGTGTAACTGTGTGTGAGTGTGTGTATAAGCGCATGTGTGTATGTGTACCCCTGGAGGTCTCGGGTTCGTGGTGTCGCTACGCACCAACAGCTCGCCACAAGCCGCCCTGCGATGTTATTATTATTATTATGTTGGTACGGATTTCCGATCACGGGCCCATGGGGACCCGGTCATTTGAAAGGCATACATGGGGCCGAAGCCAACATGAAGAGGCCTTTGGTACCATATAATATAAATGAGATGGGCGCAACTATGGGGGTCTATCCCCTAATACACCATGAGGATGTGCTAGCGGACAGTCCCCCACAGTTGCCAAACTATTGCCAGGTAGGAAGCGACATGGAATTGGCTATGGGGTTGGGATGTTGTGGACAGGATTACCGGGCTATGGAGTGAGATAACGGACACCTACCATTTCAATATCTCATAAACTGAACTTTTGGTAGGCGGTGACTCGCCATTCACTAAATGGGCCCCTCAAACTATTGCCCACTCGGGGCAACGAGGCGGCAACATTGGTGTGAACGGCTAAGGATGGAGAGGTGTTCCTGGACTTTAAACTTCAGAATGCCAACTCGCCACTTACGGAAACACATCCATCCTTCGAGCATTAGCTCTTGCGCTCCACTCTAGGCGACCAACAAAGGCAAACTAGAGGCGGGGTGGGTGTGTAACTGTGTGTGAGTGACAAATGACCGGGTCCCCATGGGCCCGTGATCGGAAATCCGTACCAACATTATTATTATTATTATTATTATTATTATAATGAATTAGATGACTGGTGATTTAACACCTTATTAGGTCTAGCTAAAACAATAAATACAATACAACCTTTCTTGCATTGTAGTGGAACGTGCCCGTACTGACGTTCCAAATTATAAAAATGATATAGGTAAGTTCCATATCAGTTCTGTACCCTGTACACTAGGTACTAAATACATACGCGTACCTACAAGAGGAGACCTACAATGCTTGCTGGACTCATTTTGATTTCATAACAACCCTTCTAACAATATAATATAATTTGGGACTAATTCAAGGATAGTCTAAGAGAAGAAACAACCAAGTTTCTGTACGGCATAACGCAAACAACGCACTGGCGACCTTATTAGGCAATTCAGACTCACCCAAGCACACGACACGAATTTCAATGTAACGTTCTCACGTGGCTGTTTTATCCTGTACCAAGGCTTGCCCGCAGCGAAAATAACTGGAACAAAAACTTTATTGTGTATAAACAAAATACGGCACCTTGCCAATAATGTTGGGCGATCTCCCTGTTTTTGCTAGTATTGTCTAGCCTAGCCTGTTCTTTTTACACTAGCTTTCCAGGTATTCCAATTTTATAACTCGAAAAAAGCCAAAACACGAAGGGTGACGAGCCGAACGCATAAAAAAACGTAAAAAAAATACCTACTGTGTCGATTTTTGGATTACGCTCCTGAAAATGCCAATAGAAAAACGAAAAAAATGTGTTTCTTTTACGTACCTACTACGAAATCACCGCTAGAGTATATTTTCACGAGTCAGGAAAATAAAACAGAGCAGCCATTTTCCAATCCATACATGTTTCAAATATAGAAAAGATTTTCATCATTTTCGAGTAGGTAGATACCTACTACTTTAACGAAAATTATTTAAACATAGTGATGGGGTGTCGAATTAAATAACCTTGGTCGACAGAAAAAACAACACAGTGAAAGGTAAAATGGGAAAAATTATTTACGCAAAAAGCGAAACAAAATCGTTAATTACTGTTGACCGATTTTCCCAGTTTTAGTTAAGCAAGCTTTCCTCCTCCTTTCCTTCTATTAATTATATTCCTACGTAGCTTTCCGAATTCCAATTCAGCATAAGTATTCAACATCATAATTAAATTTATTACGTTTGATTGATTTCACTTGAATCAATAAAGTGTTTTGCGAACTTTTCCAGACGGTATGTACTGGATATTTACCAAGAACCAATATTTCCCATTTCTTGAATAATTCCAGAAAGACTCCAACAATATTATGAACCCTGACGCTTTGAGATTCAATTGACCCTTGTTTACATTCTCATTATTCTTGTTTAAAAATAAGTAAGTACCTATAGTAAGTGAGTTTCCTTGAATTTATTTTCAGACTGTAGTTGGGTAGGTACTTTGATACTGACATGGGAGCATGAGAAGCTACTTGTACCAAATTTCAAGCCTATCCGGACACTGGAAGAGAGTCGTAATTTCACTTTCAAGAGACTTGAAACAAACAAAAATTTCCGTAGCCTAGTGTTAGAGGTATACCTATATTACTGGCTATTGCGCACGATTCCGTCTTCGAAAAATTCGTTATCGCTATCCCGCGGGAACTATGCAATTTCCTTGGATAAAATCTATCCTATGTCCTTCCCAGGTTGTCAAACTATCTCCATATCAAATTTCATCTATATCAGTTCAGCGCTTGTTCAGCGGTTTAAGCGTGAAGAGGTAACCGACAGACAGTTACTTTCGCATTTATAATATTAAGTAGTAAAGATTGCACGTACACCTATATCAAACCACAGCTTCTAGTGCTTAAGAGCCGCGGCTAGCCATGCGGACAGGAAGGACGGCGGTCAAATAAACGCCCGGGCCTGACATTTTTAAAACGTACGAGTGTAGTTAACGTTATGTGAAATTTACTATGACGTGTTGTAAGAAACGATAGTTCGCTAATCTAACATACCTGTGATGTAACTATCAGATGAGATCATAATCTACGCTAAATATGTACAGGCACTAGACTAGATCGAGCCCAAGCCCTACCTAAGAGGTCTGCACGTAGCTGCCAATTCAGGTGTAAAATTAGAACAGCGAGTGAAGAACAGTGAAATTACTTTCGTGTAATTTATTTAAGTTACGATTTGAGTTATGTTTACCACTCGTTACAAGGCAATTAACATCAAAGACTTAATTTGATAAAAATTACGAAATTAATTTATTACCAACGTCTTTGGTGTTTATTCTAAATTACTCGCGCTTGTCTGCCCCTGCTAGGCCCCAATTAATATTTTGTTAGCCTACGGCTCCAATCAAAACTTGACAGAATCGGGCTTATTGTACCTTTATATTTATTCCACTAGGTACAGTCAGCAGTAGAAGTGGATGAATTGTGGTGCTCAAAATTATTTAAGCACCTACTGTCACTTTAAACATGAAACTACCGTGAGACTCACTCATAGTGAAAATAAACGGATCACTCACGTCTTAAAACGAGTTTAACTCGACATGTTTCGGATAATCCATAGCCCTTCCTCTCGGAGTCGCACGTCACGGCGGCTGCCAAACGTGCACTGCGTGCTACCGCCCTGGTCGCGCGGCTACTCAACGCAACTGACAGCGACACACAACTACCCCCGTTTTCATCATCACTTTTATTGTCATTGTCAAATGTAGGGTGCACAACACTAACAACATCACTTTGTAAAGGTTCGTCCACACTCACCGTTGACGCAGTACGAACATTCAACACTGTTACGGATAAAATCGGGCAATTGTTACGCCGAAGATATAGCATCAAGTCGATTTACCGTCCTCATATGCAGCTCAGGCAGTTGGTACGTTCACCGAAGGATAGGGAGCCCTTTAGTGGTCCCGGAGTATATAAAATTCCATGTTCCTGTGGCAATGATTATATCGGAGAGACTGGACGTAATGTTTCCACAAGGTTATCGGAGCACATACGCAGTATGAAAAAGCGAGACAGCAAGGTGTCAGCGGTGGCCGAACACTCAATGTACTCGGGCTCGACGCACTACATCCGGTTTGATAAGGCTTCCGTACTTGCGAGAGAAAAGTTTTTCATTCCGCGGAAGGTGCGTGAAGCTATCGAGATTGGTCGTCATCCAAATTTTAACCGGGATAGTGGTTGGTCAGTGCCCCCGAGTTGGAAAACAGTGTTGAATGTTCGTACTGCGTCAACGGTGAGTGTGGCCGAACCTTTACAAAGTAATGTTGTTAGTGTTGTGTGCTACCCTACATTTGAAAATGACAAAAAAAGTGATGTTGAAAACGGGGGTAGTTGTGTGTCGCTGACAGTTGCGTCGAGTAGCCGCGCGACCAGGGCGGTAACACGCAGTGCACGTTTGGCAGCCGCCGTGACGTGCGACTCCGAGAGGAAGGGCTACGGATTAGCCCGAAACATTTCGAGTTAAACTCGTTTTAAGGCGTGAGTGATCCGTTTACCTATTGTCACGGTAATAAGTGAGCGTAGATTATTTTGGACTTCTCAACGACTCATCCCATTTTGCTGCTGACTATACCTACAGTCGGACCAGTTCAATCGTGACCCATAGAGGAATCTATTCACAATTAATGTCATAATAATAGCGACATCTCGAATGCCTGACTGGGCAAACCATTACAAAGCTACAATGTAGTCGATTCGCCCATTACATTAGTCGTGGTTTATCGACATAGATAATACACAAGCAACCACACAAAAGTATACAGGGTGGAAAGTTGAGATGGTGCAGCAAGGGCAACCACTAGATCCCTTGCTGCTACGCGAAAATGCTCTTAGGAGACCTTTACTAACTTTTTGAGTGATGACAATCGACATTCACAGATTTTTGATAAAATGTACAGTCAGCGAGAAAATCGACAGATTTGACTTATTTTATTTTAATGCCAATCGGTCCCATTTCTATCAAGGATTAAAACACTCTTTGAGACCGACTGAGGTTAGAGTACTAGAACACCCACAAATTAAAGAAAACTTTTTCGATACAGTTTGTAGGGTAATTTGCAAAGTGAAACTTTCATATGTTGTTTTTTTACGAATATGAATCCTTTATGCTTAAAGAAAATTAAACAGTATGTAGACAATTAAAAACTGAACATTTTAACTACAGTTAGTGTCTTAACCCAGTATTCAATTTTAGGTGCAAGTCAGCCTAAAAGAATGAAGACTAGTTGTTTTTTTTTACAATGATACCGATTTTTCTCATTTCTAATATCTTAATTGTAGTTGTCTACAATTTAATGATCTGCAAGCTAAAGAAAATTTCACATTGTAATTAATTACCCTACGAACTGTATGGAAAAAGTTTTCTTTGATTTGTGGGTGTTCTAGTACTCTAACCTCAGTTGGTCTCAAAGAGTGTTTTAATCCTTGATAGAATTGGCATTAAAAAAAAATAAGTCAAATCTGGCGATTTTCTCGCTGACTGTACATTTTATCAAAAATCTGTGAATGTCGATTACCATCACTCAAAAAGTTAGTAAAGGTCTCCTAAGAGCATTTTCGCGTAGCAGCAAGGGATCTAGTAGCTGCCCTTGCTGCCCCATCTCAACTTTCCACCCTGTATTATTGCTTAAGCCTGGAAGTAAGAAATTCCTGGCTCAGTATTGGACATATAAAAACATTGTCGTATTAACTTTCTTTTATTTGCTGTATACAGGGTGTATACTGGGGTGCATCAAACGAAGACCAAAGGTAGGGGCCCTCAGGACCTACCGAATCGACCCCCATGTATGTTCAGCGATTTTCATTTGTTTCAGTACCTCTACCATGAGTTTACACTAGTTTACGTGACCGTACTCGCTAGCGACGGCGTAAATTATTTGTATGGAGAATTGTACAGCGCCTCTAGCGGTCACTTACGGAAGTACAATTCTCCATACAAATCATTTACGCCGTCGCTAGCGAGTATGGTCACTGTAAACTAGTGTAAGCTCATGAGTTTATGATGGTAGAGGTACTGAGTTATGAGCATTTTAGTGAAAATTTCTGAAATGTCGGATTTCAGGTATAATTTCTTAGTGGTAGCTGAACTATTCGACCTACAACCGTGAATTTTTTTTTGGAAGTAGTGAGATAGCGGGTCTAACCAATAACAATTCCATTTTAACTCGTGTCATCCTACATTTTACAACAAAAAATAAAACTCTCAATAATTGGATTTTATTAAAAATTTTCATAAATTTAAAAAAAAATTAAGTGAAAAAAATAAAAAAATGACCTTTGAAAATTTATGAAAAAGTTTAATGTACTCAAATTATTGAGTTTTATTTTTTGTCATAAAATGTATGATGACACGAGTTAAAATTTACCAACGACTTATTGAGTATCCTGGCAAAAGCTGGTCGAAACTAGTAGGTAAGTACCTAACATAAATGGTCAAGCAACGCAAGCCACCCAGAAGAGACGTGGGACGAGGCCGCGTCGCAGTCGCGGCGCCCCTTTAATTAGTTTTCATACTATGTATATAGAAGCGTAGCGATCCAAAGCAGACAGAAGAGACGGGGCGGAGAGCGGCCTGTGAACAAACGACGCGGACTGCGAAGCGCCCCCGTCCCACGTCTCTTGTGTGGCTTGCGCCTTACCGATGGACAGCAAGACCAGTACAGCCGGGAAGCCGAAGCCGAGCGCGTAGCAGGTATCGTCGCCGAAGCACATGACGCTGCGTCGCAGCACCGGCGTCACCACCATGCCCATGAACCCGCCCAGGTTCACGGTGCAGTAGAACGTGGAGAAGAACCGCTGCAGACGCTGGTTCTCATCCGGCAGACGGAACTGGGACGGCAGAGTTGCGTTAGCACGTGTTTACGGCAAATTGACCGGTCACGACTCATCAGACCGATATGTAAGTAGGATTGCATAAGTACATATATATCTCATATTAGCCACTCGGTTGCTTTTTTGCATTTAACAATTAACAAGCCCCTTACTGTCATTTATATAAGCCGTGGTGGCCTAGTGGTTTGACCTATAGCTCCTCTCAAGCAGTCTCTCTGAGTTTTTCGGAATTAATGTTCTGAGGTGAGGTCTGTGCTAGCAGAGGGAACGTAAATAACCTATAGGCTGGGATGATGATACGCGTTCTAGTCTACAAGGGCCCGTTTCCCGTACTGTAATATACCTATCTACAAATTTTGAAAAGAGTGCTTTGAATTGCAAAATTTGATTATTTTAAAAAACAATATATTTATTAAACCTGATCTCCACCAAAAGCAGCAACGCAGGGTTTTATACCACCGGTTCCAGTAGCGATCAGAGCCAATCCAATCATTGATGTCGTGCTAAAGTAAGAAAAACGTAATTAATGTACCTATGGATTTTAGCTAAGACCAGTCGAGGTTCAATACTTACGTTGGTGGTAGCATAAGTGACGGTATGGCAGAACAACAGGTCAGTACAGTACCGAAGAAATATATAATAGAGAAGTAAAGAATCACTCTGAAAAAACACAGGTAAAGGATATAATATAAGGTATGGTCAATACCTACCATACTATACTTTTTCGCTTTTACTTTACGCAAATTTAAAAAATAATGCACCTAAGTACCTGTCCATTCGGTACCTACTTACAAAAAAGTATTTGCTATCTAATGCCAAAAAGAGTAATGTCATTCATATGGTAAATTAACCACAGGTGTGGGAATCCGGCTTGGTATGGCCGGTTTTAATTGCTATAGGTACGATGAAGAATTGCTTAAGCAGGCAGGCAGTAGCAGGTGCCATTATACACCGTGAAATTTTAGTGGTTGTTTTCCCGAAACGAGGTGATTTAGTTTCGACTAGCTTTTGCCCGCGACTCCTCCGTCCGCGTAGAATTAGTAATTTGGACAGCTTATTTTTTTATCCAATTTGCTTTTTCATCAATTACGGCTCTCCTTAGTTCCCCGATATAAAAAAATTACCCCCCCCCGAACCCCCCCGCACACCCGCGTTCACATTCACACCGTACTCCCAAGTCAAGCGTGCCTATAGAAGTTTTACTTCAAAACCCCCGTTTTTGCCGTTTGCGTTTAAGCCGTTTCTGAGATTAGCGCGTACAAACGCACAGACAAACAGACAAACAGACAAACAGACAATAATTCTAAAAATCATTGTTTTGGGTTCTATTGTGCTAATAAATAGCCCTAGTGACAGTTTTTCTCAAATATCTTCAATGTACAGACACCGACTTGTTACAGATTTATTATATGTATAGATAGATTGTACAATCGATTTATAATTACTATTTTGACTAGAGTCAAAAATCCAATTGTGAAAAACGAAAGTCGAAAATGACCGCAAACCAATAGTAACGCTTCGTTGGTACCTAACCTATCGTACGATCGTACACTATTGTACCAACGAAGCGTTACTATTGGTTTGCGGTCATTTTCGACTTTCGTTTTTCACAATTGGAGTTTTGACTCTAGTCAAAATAGTAATTATAAATCGATTGTACAATCGATACTAAATCACCTCGTTTCGGGAAAACAACCACTAAAATTTCACGGTGTATACCTACTGACGAGCAAAAATAAAGGGTCGGTTACAAAAATGACGATAACTACAAAACCCGCTGTGATGGCTTCTTCGAGTAAAATGAGTTTAGTAAAGAGTTTTATTCTTAAGAAGAAAATGTTTAATTGAATTGAATTTACAGCGGGTTTTTTAGTTATCGTCATTTTTGTAACCGACCCTTTATTTTTGCTCGTCAGTGTATTTTAATTCATTCATACCAATGGTTTACGTACGTAGTTTTGAATAGACCTCTAGATATCATTTCAAAACTCTTTTTTTTCTGACTGACTGTTGCTGTTAGTCTCTGATGGCGGTTACTTCGTACCGGAGAGACAGAGCTGCCAGACGAGCCGCTCAGCAAGGGAAATCAAAACACATGTTAAAGGAATCATCGATCAGTTTCATTCTAAACAAATATAGGTACTTAGCATATCAAGTTATCTTCAATAGTCTTAAAATGTTTAACGGTACATATACTTAGACGTGCTAGTATTTCAAAATCATGTCATAATATCTTTAACTAAGTCTCACTAGTTTTCGTTAACCACAGTTTCATACTCAGTCAATGTTCATGGAATCACAGCCGCCCGTATCTCTAACGAGGATTGTGATTCGCAAACAAAACAAGATAAAATAAAAAATGAACTTGGCAATGGTTTTCTTTGCATGCTTTCAATTGTGAATAACGTACCTACGTATAACTTTCAAGATTGTTTGGATAAAGTTTAATTGTAATATCCTGGTGTTATCCCAAAGACATAGAAAAACACTGTCAGGTGGGCTCGGTTTCCGCTTTGTCGCGAGCAAAGTCATGCGAATAAGAAGGGCGTAACAGACTGAAACATGTTTTTTTCGGAACGTTTCGGCCCGGCTGCGACTATGTGCGACTGGCTGCTGCCAGGTAAGCACTGTGATGAACGTCTCGGCCGCACAATGAACACATTCGGGTCCACGTATCGCTACCCGCTACACTCGTGACCTGTAGCAACGTTTTTCCGCTTTAAAGTGACAACTGTCTACGAACACGGAACCCGCCTATCAGGCTCTTGGCACTGAATTTGTGGATATAGAAATAGCTTGCCGCACCGTCGATCGCACGTAGCGTAGTCGAAGTCGGGCAGTACGTCATTGCGCAAGCAAAGCGGAACACCACGCCACCACCTGAAACTTTACGTACTTGTATCTTCCTATAAAATTATCCGCCAGTATTGCTCCGATTAAAGGCATAGTGTAGCACATCATAATAAATATATGGTACACTACAGTTGCAGCATTCTCGTGGAGACATAGCACATTCCTCAAATATAGTGATAAAATAGCTATAACAAAATTTGGGTCATTATCGAATATGTCCTACGTAGAATCATAGCCGTATTCCAGAATCTAAAAATTGAGTAGGTAATTTGTATATCTCGATGTCAAATCTCTTACTCCGTAAGCCGCAAAATGAAAATCTTTCGCAAAACTCCGTAGCAATAATACAAAATATTGATGTTGGATGATCGAGAAACATTTTCAGTCACTTCGTAATAGGTAGGTACGTAGTATAAACAACGTGTGACAATCTTCTGACATTAATTTACTTCATTCATCTATCTGTCCATCTATCTACCTATGGGTGATTTATGGTACTCTAAAAACATAAAACATAGCATAGTCATACATAATCGACTTCGACACACACACACCCGAGGAAAATAGAATCATCATCATTTCAGCCGTAGGACGTCCACTGCTGGACATAGGCCTCCCTCATTGATGCCCAATTATTACGGTTGGAAGCGACTTGCATCCACCCTGAACCTGCGGCCTTCACCAAATCATCCGTCCATCTCATTACGTTCGTTCGTTTCGTTTTTGTCGTAATTCGTAATTTCATTAATTCAGTATCGCCAAAGGCACTCCACAATAAAACGACACAACCCCATCTAGGTAGTTTTGACTCATTTGATTCGTCTTGACGAGTACTTTGATCCCAGATGGTAACCAGGGTCTGATGATGGAGCTGGAAGATGGCTAAAGGCACTCAACAATAAAACAAAAAAAAATAGCTATGAACACTTTTCGATAGGCAAGTTATCATAGGCATATATTTGTTTATAAATTACTAGCCTTCCGTCCGCAGCTTCGCCCGCGATAATTAATTTTCCCGTAGGAAAAGGTATTTTCCCGCGGTAAAAAGTAGCCTATGTCACTCAGTGATAATGTAGCTTTCTAACGGCAAAAGAATTTTTGAAATCAGTCCAGTAGTTTCGGAGCCTATTCAATGCAATATCTTTCCTCTTTATAATATTAAGTATAGAAGTATAGATATTTGATAAAAAATATGTCTCATCGAGTTAACAGATCGGTGAAGGTCGATCTTCAACGGCTCTTAGACCACATAGCCAAACGGATTAGCTCGTTGAAATGACAATGGGCAGGCCATATAGCACGCAGAACAGATGGCCGTTGGGGGCCAAAAGTTCTGGAATGGAGACCACGGACTGGCAAGCGCAGCGTGGGACGTCCACCACCGAAAATAGAATGAGATTACATAATTATCCAGTTGAATACTCAAAGAATTATCTATATTAGTCGTTACGTTGGACGACAAAGTGACAAAATGCTACCGGTCGCCGATCACTAGGGGCACGTTCGTCTCCATTGTTGTCGCTTCGGACTAGTTTTTATTTTTAAATATGGCTCTATCAATCAGAGGATAATTTTGCCCGTGACTAGTGTATTTTGATGATATTCGGTTAAAAAAAATACAAAAAATGCAATAAGAGAAAAAGTACAGTCAAGGGCAAAAATATGTATACACTTTAGTACCTTGTCACTTTAACCACTGTCACAGAATAAGTAATAGTACTAACGTACAGAAGGATCACTCTCGAACAAAAGTCAACTTTAGGTATAAAAACTTGTCTATTCTTACTGCTTGCATGCGGAATTGAAACTTATCGTGTGATCCGAGCGTTCATATTCCGTTGGGCACCGCTGATCCGAAACCAAGGGCACAGGGTTCCGACTCGCCGATGTTTGGTAGGTATAAAAATCAAGAAAGATAACAGTGTATTAATTCAGTAAACCACCTTTAGTAAGTAAGTAAGTTATTTATAAGATCGTTTAGAAGTCATTGTTTGTTGCAAAAATCACAAAAAAAAAGATTCTTAATTACGCGCGACGCGGCTAGCGTGCGAACTGAAGGCCAATTGACAACCTACTGCCATACTCCGCCCGGGCGGAGCGCCGGCCGAACATACCTAAACTGCGGAGTGAACCCCCCCTGCCACTGCGACAGTTCATATATGGCAGTTCAAATATGACGAAAATAGACAAGGTACTAAAGAAAGTGTATACATATCTTTGCCCTTGACTGTACCATAATGGTCAGCCCTTTGAGGTCGGAACTTTGTGGCACTGTAGAAGATATTATCTTATCTTCAAGAAATGAAACAACCAGTGAAAGTGATCTTTTTGTATTATTGAAAACAAAAAACAAACCTGTTTGCGCAGAAACAGCACAGATAATATATATTAGAATAATAGCCTATCTACATTCCACTGTTGGGCACAGAATTCCACTCAGAATTAAAGGGCTCGGCCTGTAGTGTTCCGATTTTTGTAATCACAGCCGTGAAAATACCACTCGAGAGCGGTAAAAAATTGTGTAGAATTTGGAATATGAGTAGAGATAGACCTCGACAACTTTGATTAACTTTAGATACTGTCAACTAGTCAACATTATTCATTTTAAAATGTAGTTTTGTAACAATGCATGCATAATTTACTACTTTCGAATGGTATTTTCGAAGTACATATATTATGCAAATAAATGAATATGATTATGTGATGGTGAAATGTCGAAAATAAGTCCCCAGTGCGGATCAGGAACTGTACTCTCACTATTGAACCGATTCGCAGGTTTGTCTAGGTTTCCTCGCTATGTTTATTTTCATCGAAAAGCTTATGGTAAATTTCCGATACCAAATTATTTGATTTTACTTTAAAAACTAAATTGCAAATGTTAAATTACATTAAACAGGAACATGTAACATATACATCATATCATTATTTTCAAAATTAAATATGGGCAAATTGATCAACATATTATTACGAATATCGTACATAAGTAAATAACACACAGAAATAATTATATAGTTCAACCAGAGAAAACGTGACATTTTCTTTACTTGGCTGCCATCCTCAGAGAATTCAAATAACTGCGATGGATGTCAAGCTCTTACAGCTATCTATTTTTTTACAAGTAAGATCGTTGCAAAATATACAATTACCAGGCTACAATTAATCTGATCGCTTGACTATACAAATTAATATTACTAGACGTCTCCGAGTGCAGCGCAATAGTTACTACGCTAATCTCAGCGAATGCTTTTATTTAGTAACGATCTTAACACAATACCTTAAGGGAGCACAGACAATTGTGTTTTAGTAATATTATGTACTTTACATCGATAATCATTAACTTCTTGCCACCGTAAGGTCCTCTCTATGGTAAAATCTTACGATGTAATTAACTAAAATGCATTAGCCAAATCAACTAACCTAAACACAACAAGCCCCAAATCAAGAGTCACATTTAACTTGATTTTACAGCTGTCGATCGCAAAAGCATTCAAAACCCATCGAGATCTATCTCGAGCGCGAGATTCCAAAGGACTACGTTTGATTTTCCATCCAAACTCACAATAGAGATAGATCCAAATGACACGGACAACGAGCGCCGAAGGTCTGGCTATAAATTCTTATAAAAAATGGCAGGTTTGCTATTTTGCCACAATACTGCTCCCTTCTTATAGTGATCAAACAGCCTAAGTTGGTTACCTTTCCCTAGCAACTCTCAAAAAAATGCTAATTTCACTTTCGACTCCGATTTGCAAAAAAAAATATGATAGGTACTTTAAGATACTGTTACTTGTTACCATGTCAATTTTAATTTAATTTATGATACCATTGAATTACGGGAACAAAAAAGGAAGGTAAAACTAAATTAGAACATTTTGGGAGACTATGTTAATTAAGCTCAGTATCATTCAATCACCTGCCTTTATTTTTGCTAATCGAAGTAAAAAATTAAATGAGCATTTTTTTGAAATATGCTATTCCACTTTTGTTGCTGACTTTACCTAAGCAGACCAAAGTACGCTGAGAAAGTTTCCGTCTTTAAAAATGAGAAAATGGAGGCCGTACTTAAAGTAAGTATAACACCAATTCTGACAAATCATTTAATTGATCAATAAATACTAGATTCAGCATGGCCAAAAATAATAAAAACTTTTTAACAAAAAATTAAACCGCCGAAAAAACTGAAAAGCAAAAAATAATACCTTTTTTGTTTGACCTTAATCTAGGTACCAGTTTGAAGTCGGTGCCTCAGCACTTAGCCAGGAGGAGTGGACCTATAATCGTCTACCTGATTGGCTTCTATCACTCCTCCTGGCTCGTGCTGAGGCATCGACTTCAAACTGGTACCTAGATTAAGGTCAAACAAAAAAGGTATTATTTTTTGCTTTTCCGTTTTTACGGCGGTTTAATTTTTTGTTAAAAAGTTTTTATTTTGTACTTTTCCATACTTGGGGTAATTTTTTTTCCAAATTTATAATACCAACTTCAAGGTATACCCTATCTATCCAATAAAAAAGAATTATGAAAATCAGACTACTCTGTAAAAAGTTAGTCAATCATCCCCTGTTTTCCTACCCTTAGGGTACGAGTATTATTTCCAAATTTAAATGGGACCACCCTTGGGGTATACGCTTTCCAATAAAAAAAGAATCATCAAAATCCGACTACTCTGTAATAAGTTATGCGTGGTCATATAGTACAATCAGTAACTGAACAATCAATCATCCCCTGTTCTTCTACCCTTAAGGTAGGAATATTGTTTCCAAATTTAAATGGGACCACCCTCGGGGTATACGCTTTCCAATAAAAAAAAATCATCAAAATCGGACTACTCTGTAAAAAATTATGCGTGATCATACATAAAAAAAATATATATATATATATACACGTCGAATTGAGAACCTCCTCCTTTTGTTTTCGTCGGTTGAAAAGAGCAGAAATTTCCAAAAAATCAGAGTATTGTTGAGGCGCCTATAGTTTTCAGGTTTCCGTGCTTGGACAAAAAATAACAAAACAAATATAAGACTTCTTCAGACTTCAGACTATTTTCTCAAAATCAGTTAAAAGTATCAATTTGAAATTAATATCAAATATTTACGTCATGAGTTCACCCGATCAAAAGATACAAACTTTAGAAAATTTATTTTCCTACAAAAACTGCGGGTGCGGGGGGAAAAACCCTATCCCAAAAAGTTCGTACATGTCTATGAACTGAATCCTAGACTTTGTGTTCTGATGTACAAGTTACATGATATACACCTAATTTTTGTATATTCATACCAAATCAAAACTTGTCTGAAACGCTATACAAAATAAAACAAAGTATAATTAAATAATATCTGCAACTGCATTTCGTACCAGAGTGGAACCTTTTCACGGTAATTTCTTTGGCAGATGTATTATGGGATGTCAATATTACATTTACAGCATAAGTGTTGCCACTGTACAACTGCCCAGCTTAATGAGGGTTTTCTATGAGAGGCTATTTGGCGCTAGTATCGTCAGGTCCGTTTGACAACTTTAACATTTGTTGTATGGGTGTAACGTCAAATAGACCTTACGATACTAACGCCATCTAGCGATATTCCACCTATCAGAAAACCCTTATGGGCATACATGGAACCGAGCTATAATGAGATGATTGCTTGATGCTTGCAATTCTCACTGTTAATATGAAATCGTCCCATAGTGGTTCAGCAATTAGTCTACTGTATGTTCATGCCAAACAGAAACACGTCTACCTAAACTGAAAATGAAATAATATGTTAACGTAATTACAATCACCCATTTTAATAATATAGCTTAGTATAGCGAACGGTGCGATTGTGAGGTGTTCATTTTACCTTGCCATTGTTTCTACTATAAATTGCCATTGACTATACCTAATAAAGTGGGAATAACATTTGTTTGAAAAATATTACATTAAACCACTGCTGCACTTGCTGTGCTCTGATTGGCCAGCCCAAGATCAACCACGACACTGAAGTCGGGTAATCAGACATAAATAGAAGTTTAGTCGTTCTATGGCATAGAGAAACACTCAAATGTAGATATTGAAATGCAATTAATCATAACGCTGATAACCAAAATGGTTCTGTTCTATTACAGAAGAGAAAACCGGCCAAGAGTGTGCCGGACACGCCCAGGGTAGGGTTCCACAGCTTTTACGAAAAAACTATCTAAACTATCCATATTAAACACGTAATATTTTTCTTAGGATTTTCAATTTTGAACAAAATTTCCCACGTAGGTATATTTTATAGGTCAGGCTGCTATTTACTCTTAAACAACTAATAATTCTCAATCAATCTTAGCCGTAATAGTTTTCCAGAACATTTGATATATTTACTTCCATCGTGCATTTTTCTAACATTTTTTATTTTACCACTTTATCAGGGTAATTGCTTTATATACCTATATAAATCTCTATCCAAAATTACAGCTTTCTAGCACTAATAGTCTCCAAGCTAAGCCGCGGACGGACGGACGGACGGACGGATGGACAGACAGATGGAAGCACAACAGACATGGCGAAACTATAAGGGTTCTGTTTTTGCCATTTTGGCTCCGGAACCCTAAAAACCATCGCGAAAAGACAAGTATTAGTACGTTGCTCTATAGGCTCAACAATATGTAAATATATATATCGGCCGTATCCTGATCCATCCACTTAAATAAACAAAACTGTAACCGTAATTTCACTTTTTGCCACTGTCCCTCGCATCCGTATCTAAAATGAAACTAAGTGCAGTAGCAAATAGAGCTCATGATAATTGTCTAGTTTTACCGAAAAACCATGGGTGATATAAATGTTGAGATTTAGGTACAAACTTGTTTAAACTATAGTTAAACCGGCTTTCAATTCTAGCCCGCGTCGTCTGTGGTGTCACCTCGCGGCGCCGTTTCCTCCTGTTGCGTATTTTCAGTTTCGGTCTCGTTGTCTTCTGCCGGGTTAGTTTGCGCAGTCTGGTGCATATTCATCGCATTCCGCACCGTCCGCACCGTCCGCGCCAAAGCGCCTATCGATGCGATAAAATCGTTGGGTTCCTCTGTATCATCGCCATTGCCCGCGTTTACATCGAAATCACCAAGATCGTCCATATCGTGGTCCTGTTCTTGCTGGGCGTATGCTAGCGCCATTGCCAAACCTGGGATGTTTGCTTCGAGCTCCATAATATCAAATCTGGAAAATTTCAGTTGAAATAGTGAATCAATCAAATTATAGAGATGACTAAAATGTCTAAAGGTATCAGTCTGGGTGGCCTATTTGGGGGCCAACAATAAATCACGTCATTTTTTCTGGGGGGCTGCCGATGTGTTACACGAGAAAATTAGAGTAGTTTTCACAGTAATAAGTGTGACACAAGGGGGGGGGGGGCAAAATAATCAAAATTAGTGGATTATAGCAATTTATGGATGACCCCTTACGTGATTTCAGGATAAACTATATTTTACCGAAATCATATCGACAGCATACCGCCTAGTTAGGAAATCTGGGCGATATATACCACACCGCCAAGTGCGGAAGGGGCCTTAAAGATATATCCCTAGATTCAGAATCTATGTGCTAAACCAATAAGTACTTAACCTTTTCGACGCAAACGTCGCATAATCCGCACGGCAGGTTCAACGCCAATGACGGATATTGCTACATGATATCGAACGGTCACAGTGAGCAGAGTGATATCTACCTGCATGCATTTCTGTAGGGATCAACTTCGCGTTTGACATTCCGATGTCATGGCATATGAGTGAGAGCTGTTGTATTTGACAAAGCGTTGAAAAGGTTAAATGTAATAACAGTTTTCATCTTGTACCGGTTTCAGATCGAATGATCGCATTTACGAAATCACGCTAGGAAATCCTGCTCTTCCATACCTAGCACATACTGCATGCAAAGGATATTTTATATTAGTCTAAGATCTGTACTAGAGGCGAACATCAACCATCTGTTTAATGGATGAATAGTAGATCGTACAACAAGAGTATAAAACGAGCCATTTTACCCGAGAGGTACATATTATAGCCACCCGAGCCGGTACGGCGAGGGTGGATATACACGTCGAGGGCAAAGTGGGTTTAATGCTCGGTTTTACACTCTGCTTTTCACTTCGATTGCAAGGAAACAGCAACATTAGAAATAAATGATAATTTACAAACTTTTACTTTTCATGCATTGCAATTTTTGTAATATTGTAGGCACTAGATTTACCTGTTTTTATTCAATTTCGTAATATAAAACACCGGTTAGAAAAAAAAACAAGTAATTTTTATTTTATAAATTTCTATTGGTCGTGGCTTTTTGCGCCATAAGAATAAATAAGAACTGGGTAGAAGGGGAACTCCCGCTCCGGCCGGACTCAAAAGCCGGGGCAGCCGGCCGTGACACCCTGACTGAGTTCCCGCTTAGCCTTTACTCTAATATCGTAACTTTTGAGTCCGACCGGAGCGGGAGTTTCCCTTCTACCCAGTTCTTATTTATTCTTATGTTTGCGCCCGATTGCCTTGGTCTTAGACGAAGATTTTACTTGAAGCACTAGAGCATGAAAGTAATTTTACGCAGCTTACATCCAGCATAAATACGAACTTTACAAGCACAGATAAATAATTTTATGTCAAATTTAATACACTGCAAAACATGTCTCCAGTGGGTCGGCTAAAAAATTTAAAGACCAGTCGTTATGGAAATGCAAAACTCAAGTCCAGACACTGATGTCACATAAACAAGAACACTTCAACAACATGAGGTTGGCGCTGTAGCGACGGCGTGACTTGGAAACTTATGTAACGCGATGTATGATAGTGATGTATGAGTAGTGCTACTGTTTGCGCGGGGCAGGCAAGACACAGCTCATCACAATATAACATGTATCGAAGTAGCACAGTTCTTCATTACAAAGAAGATAATTACGTGACACAGTTTACCTCGAGATTTATGAGTGGAATGATAGTGTCGAAATAAATTGGGTAACGCAATTCATCGCTGTAGTGGATGATAAAACTAAATTATATTAGCTGACAGCGAATAACAGATCAGCTTAGGAAAGGTAAAAACATATTTATGATGACAATCTGTTATTAAAAAAAAACCCAAAACACCCTCAGAAATACTGCCGCGTAATACTGTGCGAGAGAACGCGGCCATGTTGGTGTATTAGAAGCTTTAATTCGTTTCATCTGCCCCAGTGACTGTGCTCTGTCTGTAATCAAATCCCGCAAGTCAAAATTTGACCAACCTTTAGTAAACGGGTTGACTTGAGTTGTACATACTAGGGGCGTTCAATAAAAAGTGAGAATGAGTATGTTATAAACAACTTTTACTTAATGTAATTTTATTTTTCGACATAGTCACCTTTTAGCATAATACACTTAGTATATCTTTTTTCTAAACTTAAAATTCCATTTTTAAAAAAGGTCTCATCTTGAGTACTTAAAAAATCTTGTACTGCAGCGACTACCACGTCGTCGTCTTCAAATTTCTGGCCTCTCAGGTATTGTTTCAATCTCGGAAATAGGTAGAAATCACTGGGAGCGAGATCTGGTGAAAACGGAGGATGCTTAAGGATATCGAACCCAGCATCACGAATTGCAGCCATTGCAACGGCGGACTTGTGTGCCGGGGCATTGTCCTGGTGGAACAGCACAACTTTCGAGAGTTTACCTCGCCGTTTTTCGCGGATATCATTGCGCAATGTTGCTATTTGTTTGGCGTATAAAGTGCCCGTAATAGTGGCTCCATGCTCGAGATACTCAATCATTAATACCCCTTTACCATCCCAAAAAACAGAGCCCATGACCTTACCGGCAGATGGGCTCACCTTGAATTTCTTCGGAGTTGGAGATGATGGCCTTTTCCATGTCATAGACTGCAGTTTCGTTTCAGGGTCGTAATGATGGAGCCATGTTTCGTCCATTGTTATAAATCGCGCCAAAAAAAGTTCCCGGTCTTGCTGCATCAGGTTCAAAGCTTCTTGACAATTCTCTAGTCTAGTTTGTTTTTGCGTGTCAGTAAGCATTCTTGGTACCCAACGCGCAGATACCTTTCTCATACCCAAGCGTTCATGTAAAATATTATGCACGCTCCCCGTTGAAATCTTTACATTTTCAGCAATAAAACGAACTGTGACACGACGATCCGCCAAAACTGAGTTTTCGATTTTTTTCACAATTTCTTCAGTTACTGCTGTAGTAGGGCGTTCGGAGCGGGGGTCGTCCATTGTCGATGTTCTTCCACGTCTAAATTCGGCGCACCAACGTGCGACTGTCGAATACGGAGGAGCATTAGACCCTAAAGTGTCCCGCACATCCAAATTGACTTGGTCCGTAGAAAAATTTTTCAAATACAAGTATGTGATAACGGCGCGCAGTTCAATTTTCTCCATTTTCGCTAACGTACTCAATAGCATTGCAAAGAAATTACCGTATATTTTTTAAACAAAAAACAGTTAGTTTTTTTTTTCATAACAATCAGCTAGATAGATTAGCTTTACCGGCCAGTATTTAATTTCGTAATATTAAAAGAGTTTGCATCTCATTCTCACTTTATATTGAACGCCCCTCGTACACATACACGATGATTTTAAATCGGTGATCAGCAACCAGTTTTTCTAGGTCAGTATTCGGTGGCGACCACGTTTAAGTGAAACAAAGCGTCTACTTTTTTAAATAATTATTTATAAATATTTTTTTGATTAAAATGATTGTCACCCGACGCATAGTTTAATCTATAAGCTTAAAACCTCTTTGACAAGTCAGTGGCTTAAACAAACTTTGACGTGAGGCCTGTCAAATTTCCCGCCAAAGCGATGACACTACTTGACGAAACTATTTAATTACAACACGTTGCTTATCTGAAACAACGGCCTAATCCAAAATACTACGGTGTGAACTTAATACTTTAACTATTGCAAATAAGGTGTATAATTACACAGCGTATCATTTTGAATTAGGCCGTTCTTTTAGATAAGCAGCGAACAGATGCAGGATGCCCATGAATTAGGTGGATGGAGGAAGTCTGAACAATAAAGTTTTTTTTTAATTATATGGACTGCTTGAGATCTCATGTATTAAATTTCTTTTCGGCTATTGATTAATATTTTTCAACTCCTGATCACCGTGTATATGCTGGATGACAATGTAAGCACAGTCAACTAAAACAACAGGCAGCAAAAAAAGCTTGTATTAATAAAAAAGGTTAGGTTACTTTTCATGAACTTAGACGCGCTCTCTCAGGTTGCATTTAGATTAAAAGAACATAAACATAGAGCCCGAGCAAACCAAAACGTATCTTTCAATATCAGCTATCGTCAGCTTTCTGTCTCATATATTGAAAAAATACGGGTGCATACAAGTTGCTCATAAACATGTCCCATAGCTCTTAATGTCGTCGAATTAAGGTATCGGTACAGTCGACATCATAAATAAGTGATCTGATCACTTTTGCACCTTTTCGCTTTCAGTTGTTAATAATTTCGTATGGCTTTTCGAACATGACGTTAAAGTGACAAGGTACAAAAGTGATCACTTATTTATGACGTTGACCCTACATGATGATGAGAGGATTAAATCAATACATATTTTTGCACTTGACCGTACCACACGCACAATGTATTATTTTATGGAAATCTTTCGCTCGGTGTAGCTTATTTTTTAATCATGCGACAAGATACAGATTATTTAAATTCTAGTAGAATACACCAAATAGTGTACTAAAAACAAGCTGCAAGAATGCCCTTAGAACGAGTCTTACCACAATTTTTACATCAAAATATCGTGATGATGATAGTTGCCACGGATAGACTTTGTGAAATACGTAAACAAACAGTCATATTGAAAACCATACATAAAAGTAGTTAAATGGGATTTAGAGAACGTTGAATAAAATAAGATATCCAGATTTATTGTTATTTATTTCGTATTGATCTGTAGTAGTAATTTTAAGCTGTTGGTCTTCCAAATAAAATAAAATAAATAAATAAAATTTTAGTCATACCTCACAATCACAATACATTATGTAATGTCAGTAATGTGGCTCAGGATAACAGTGAATCATAATTATTTCAAAGTTTTTGAAAAAAGATTTTACATATGAATACATTTTTACGAAGGTTTACACACAGACACAGTGATTATCGTAAAAATGACTCTACCGTAGTGTGAATAACTCAAGAAGAAAGAACGGCTTCCATTTGGAACAACTTGACCTGAGTCTTTATAAATTATGCTCGTACATTCGTTTGATCTAAACGCACCCGCAGTCGACAGCAGAAATACTACAATATGTTATAAAAAGTGCCCACCGCGAAACCAGTAGACTTCAAAAGTGCGTGCACTGTACAGCGCCAGACCGCGTATCTAACCTCGTGTTACATTGTGCCTGGCTTACTCCAGATCGGGAGGTGCGTAGACGGCATAGTTCGGCAGTAGCGAGGAGAAGAGTTCGCGTAGAGTAGACTGCGCGGCGGTGCGCGAGTCTCCTTGGGGCCCGAACGTGTAGCCGTAGCGGTTGACGCCTTGATTTGGCGGCGCGGGGTCTGATGCCAGGAGGTTGGTGACCTCTGGCACCGCCTGAAAATGCAACGGCAGTATGAAAACTATACTTCTTGACAATAAGATGTTCACAATAACAAACCAGAACATCTTCATTCTTAGTTTTAATATGGAAAAGTAAACGGTATGAGAGCAAACAAGAATTGACATACATATATAATGCTAGGATGTAGGCGACAATAAGGGAGAAGCACGAGCGGCATCTCGATGTAGGTGAAGGCTAAGGAGGTTAAGCGTAGTGATTAAATTAAAACCAATGTAGATTTGTTTACCCCGTCAACCAGTAGGCTGGACATCGGCTTGATGACGCAAAGATGGCGGATGATCTCGTCAGGCCAACTCCGGAACAGGTTCAGACCCTCATTTACGAGGACCTTAGCTCGCTCCTGTTAGGAAATAAAATTAATTCGTATAAAGTTGTTCCAACAAGAAAATGACACAGTGACATGGATTTATCTGAAAAAGAAAATCAGTATGATGACTATGAGATATTCTTAGATGGGTCAGGAATGAAATGGTTTGATAATATGTATAATTAAGGGCCTGACACACCTGGAGCGCAGGATCGGCGTCGTAGCGATCAGCTAGAGCCTCTGCGTTTCGCTTCAGCCACTCGAAGACGGCGGGCTCACGCCATTTGGACCACGTGAACTTGGCGTATAGAAATATCAGGTCATTCAGGTTGCGAGTCATCCTGTAGATACAAGTTATAGTTTCAAGTACAGTAATATATTGCTTGATTCTATCGTATAAACAAAGACGATTTTACGAGGATATTTCTGCGCGCAATTCCTTTATCGGTATTCTGCGGGAAATCTACCGTTTTTCCGGACAGAAAATGGCTTATTTAACGGTCGTATTGGAACGCATGCTCTACCTGCTATTTAAAAGTGTTAGTGGCCAGTACTCTTTTTATGTAAAATTAAAATCATTTGATTGGCAACCCCATCTAGACATAAAAGAAGATAACAGGGTAGTAATAAATAATAATAATAAATAATAAATAAATATTAGGGGGCAATCTTACACAAATCGACCTAGTCCCAAACTAAGCAAAGCTTGTACTATGGGTACTAGACGACGATAAACATACTTATATAGATAAATAAATACTTAAATACATAGAAAACATCCATAACTCAGGAACAAATATTCGTGCTCATCACACAAATAAATGCCCTTACCGGGATTTGAACACAGGACCTCTTGCTTCGTAGGCAGGGTCACTACCAACTAGGCTAAAGCGGTCGTTCAATAATAATAATGGATTTTTATTACGACCCCGATATCAGGCCAGTATCTGCCCAGATTTTCGAGAAGCTTTTATGAACGGCTTTCAAGCCTTTTATTAGGATAGTATGTGTAGGGTCAACAGCATAAATAAGGGGTAATTTCTGTACCTTGTCGTTTTCAATCGTTTGACAATTTTGTATGACATTTCAAACATGACGTTAAAGTGACAAGGTACATAAATGATCACTTATTTATGCTGTTGACTGTACACTTACTAAGCATGTGCAATATAAAACGAGGTAACTAACCTTTCAGTTGCTTTGTTAAACAAGGTGTGCGCCTGCAATTTAGCGCTAGGAGTCACGTTAGCGCATTCGTAGATCTTCATAATGATCATCGGGAAACGTAGCATTGCATTCTGCAGCAGATCGTCTGCCTTGCTCGTATCATCTAGAACACAAAGAAACAGCGTAGAGAATTGTGAAATAAAAGCGAAAACTAGCTTTTTCATAGAAACATGGACAATGGTTTCCACCCCATAACAAATTGTCAGGCAAAAAGATATGGACCACGTAATTTACACAAATATTGAACTTTTCTCTCTTCACTTTTCAAGTTCACTCTTCATTAGGGATACAATATAAAAATATGATTGATTTTCTAGTGGCGTGTCTAAATTTAAAAAGTGTTTCAACATCAACCAACTTTGACCAACCGTTGATATGTTCACAATCAAACCAAAATTAAAGTTGTATATTTCCTACATCAGAATAAAAACAATAAGACTGACTGTCACATTGACTTTATGTGAAAATGGTATTTCATATTTTCAATCGTACAAGCGATATTGACCTTTACCTATACGTCTTATCTTTTTCTCCAATTTTTGGAAAAAAATCGGCTTCCATCATCTGTTCATAATTTTAAAATCAACCTTCATTTTGCGCACTCTGTCGATTGCGGAATTTCATTAAAGTTATGTATGTACGTACGATATTCTAATCTCACCTTAGAGATTGATCTCGAATTACACAGGATATTGGTAACAGCTACAATATTACTCACCTCCGTTTTTGACAGCGATATGATATTGCGCCATGGCATACGAGAACTGTATATTGAAGAGGAAGCCAGCGTTTCTCTCTTTGGCCCAATGGTCGACAGCATCGATGAGCCACTGATGCTCCCGTGCGCGCAATGCCAGGGTGTCAATGATGAACAGGATCGCCAGAGGGTCTGTAGGGTCCAAGTTTAACAGCATTTTGGCCAGCTCTAAGGCAGTGCGATGGCAAGCCCGATTGGTCAGCAGATGCAAATACTTCAGGATAAGTATGTGAAACGTCCTGTTTTCCATATATGAATATTCCAATCGAGTTGAGGGCTAAAAAGAAAATATTTTTTAAGTATTTTGATAATAGTACCTGGACGACCAGGCTCTATTGAAATAAAACTAGAAATCACGCGTTTTCCCAAAGCTACGACTTAGCTAGGTCGATTGTTTGTCCCCAAAAACCCCCACTTACAGGTTGCAAACTTCATCGAAATCGTTGGAACCGTTTCCGAGATTTTCGTGATAAATATACAAAAAATGCTCATTTAAAGGTATTAGATAGATAGACTCTAAGGTGAATAATTAATGTATTTATCCATTACTTACGTCGGTTAGTTGGAAGGAAGGATGTGCCACAAACTGCATGTAAGCTATAGATTGCTCGATTAATGTATTGGCTATCGTATATTCTTCTATGCGGAACATCATGTCGGCACTCTGAAAAATAACTGCATGTTTAGTTTGCAACTAGCTTCGAATACTTTTTAATAAAGATAAATAACATACATTAAAGATGAATTTGCAAAATACCGAAATGCACAGTTGTTGTTTATAATATTTGGAGATTAGCTTCTGCTCGCGACATCACTACTCTATTTACGGGGAACTAGTCTATTTATACGTTGTAGAATAAAAAAATTACTAGTTCCCTGGAGAATTTTGAAAAATTCCTACTTTGTACAATCAGTAGCAGAAGTCGTTAAGCACTTGCGGAGCTCACAATGATCAACAGAACTTTACTGTCAAGGTGTGTGTAGGTAGATCATTTTGAGCATCACAATCGCTCATCCAATTCTGCTGCCGACTGTACGTACGTACACCTCTATGGACTTCAAGAAACATGTCTACCAAATTTCAAGTCAGAAAATTGCGATGTGGATTGTCAGTCTATCAGTCAGTCAATCACGTTACTCTTTTTACAAGCTTTTATTTAACTTGCCTTGTTTTGGCTTGGTTGGTTCTAGAGGTAACCAAGGTCTAATGATGGAGCTGGAAGAATGCCTCAGGATCTCCGTAATAAAACGACATAACCCTATCGAGTTTGATCTTGTTGGATCGTCTTGACGAATACCTTGGTCCTAGATGGTAACCAGGGGCAAAAAATCCATTCAGGATTAAAAGCTTTTTTTACTAGATTGTTTCAGTGCCCCATGGCTGGGTAGGGCAAAGGCCTCTTCCCTGGATTTCCAACTCGTCCTGTCCGCACGTATATCTGTCCAGTCGCTCGAGAACGTATGTAGGTCATCCCGCCATTTTCGCCTTGGCCTGCCACGGCGCCGTTAACCATCCTGGGGTATGCGGTAGACGTGGCCAGCCCAGTCCCATTTAAGCCTGGCGGTTGCTTTGCCTATATCTACGATGCAAGTTTTGGAGCGCAGTACAGTGTTCCGGACTCGATCGGTCCTTCTTACATCTAAAATGCTGCGCTCTTTAACTCTTTTGCAGACCTTCAATTTGGACTTCTGAATGTCAGTCAGGGACCATAGGTCAGGATGGGCATATACAGTGATTTTTAATCGGTGACCAGGAGTTGAAAAATATTAATCAAAATTTTAAACAAAAAAATATTTTCCAAATAATCATTATTCAAAATAATAAAGATTTTGTTTCACGTAACTGCGACTAAACCGTGATCGCCACCGAATACTGATCTAGAAAAACTGGTTCCAGAGCATCGATTAAAAATCGTCGTGTACATGTGTCGCCGAGTTTCCGCTTAGGTGACAACGATATTATTAGGTAAAAATAAACTTTTTCTCAAACATGCTATGAAATATTGACGTTATGTTCCTTATAGAGGTCCTGGGTTCAAATCCCGGTAAGGGCATTTATTTGTGTGATGAGCACGAATATTTGTTCCTGAGTTATGGATGTTTTCTATGTATTTAAGTATTTATTTATCTATATAAGTATGTTTATCGTCGTCTAGTACCCATAGTACAAGCTTTGCTTAGTTTGGGACTAGGTCGATTTGTGTAAGATTGCCCCCTAATATTTATTTATTTATTTTATTTATAATACGCCACGAAGTGTCACGTTGAAGGTGTGGCTAGACGAGAGGCCAATAATGGAATTTCATATAACATTGCTGGCCTTGGCCAGCAAAGTGATCGTCTATTGTTTCATGTGACTAGACATTCTGCCACTACGCTTATTTAAGGTAAGATGATGATGATGATGATGGTGATGGTGATGATGATGGTGGTGATGATGATGGTGATGGTGGGTGATGGTAATGATGATGGTGTTGATGATGATGATGGTGATGATGATGATGATGATGGTGATGATGATGATGATGGTGATGATGATGGTGGTGATGGTGGGTGATGGTGATGATAATGATGATGATGGTGATGATGATGATGACGATGATTTGATGATGATATGGTAATGATGTTGATGGTGATGGTGGGTGATGGTGATGATGATGATGATGATGATGATGATGATGATGATGATGATGATGGTGATGATGGTGATGATGGTGATGGTGGGTGATGGTGATGATGCTGATGATGGTGATGATGATGGTGATGGATGATGATGATGATGGTGATGATGATGATGATGGTGATGGTGATGGTGATGCTGGTGGTAGTGATGGTGGATGATGGTGATGGTGGGTGATGGTGATGATGATGGTGATGGTGATGATGATGGTGGTGGATGATGATGATGATGATGATGATGATGGTGATGATGATGATGATGGTGGTAGTGATGGTGGATGATGGTGATGATGGTGATGATGATGGTGGTGATGGTGATGATGACGACGATGACGACGATGACGACGATGACGACGATGACGACGATGACGACGATGATGATGATGATGATGGTGGTGATGATGATGATGATGATGATGATGATGATGATGGTGATGATGGTGATGATGGTGATGGTGGGTGATGGTGATGATAATGATAATGATGGTGATGATGATTATGACGATGATTTTATGATGATGATATGGTAATGATGTTGATGGTGATGGTGGGTGATGGTGATGATGATGATGATGATGCTGATGATGGTGGTGGTGATTATGGTGATGATGGTGATGGTGGGTGATGGTGATGATGATGGTGATGGATGATGATGATGATGGTGGTGGTGGTAGTGATGGTGGATGATGGTGATGGTGGGTGATGGTGATGATGATGGTGATGGTGATGATGATGGTGGTGGATGATGATGATGATGATGATGATGATGATGGTGAGGATGATGACGGTGGTAGTGATGGTGGATGATGGTGATGATGATGGTGGTGATGGTGATGATGACGACGATGACGACGATGATGATGATGGTGATGATGATGATGATGATGATGATGGTAATGATGGTGATGGTGGGTGATGGTGATGATGATGATGGTCATGGTGATAATGATGATGGTGGTGGTGATGATGATGGTGATGATGATGGTGATGGTGATGATGATGATGGTGATGATCATGATGATGGAGATGATGGTGATGATGATGGTGATGATGATGATGATGATGACGACGACGACGACGATGACGATGATGATGATGATGCATGTTTGAGAAAAACTCTATACAAGCCTTGGCCACGAATAGGGATTGCCGGCTAGCTACTCGGCCGGCAATGCCCTATTTCGCGGCCGCTGCAGTAATGTACTATTACAAGTAAGTTAAAATGACCTCCAGCATGCTCTCGATGTGCATATGCCTCTGCGCCACGTCGGGGGGGATGCGCGGCGCGCCGTTGCTCGCCGCGCTGAACAGCAGCCGCTGCTGCCGGAGCCGGTACTCCGCGTCATGGTCGAACGTGAAGTACACGCAGCCGCCCGCGCGTCGCGCCACCGACATCGACAGACCTTGGGACAGGGGGCTACTACGGAATACGTGTCGTGCTACCTTTCACACTTCTATTTAATGCTACGTTTACACGCTTGCCAAGCCCCGACAAAGCATCACAAATTAAAGCCTGCAATACATGTTGGCCGAGTGTCGCCGAGTGAACGCCAATACCAACATATAGGCAGTACATTTGCATTGTCTTGCCATCGCTCGGTGTCGCTCGCCTAGTTAGCCGAGTAAAGTCAAGCGCCAACGTGTATAGAACTCATTTGGCGTAGCTTGTCCGACCACTTGCCGCGCTTTGGAGCGCTGTCGGTTTTTTTGCACAAATCAAAGGCGCTCGCGCGCACTCGGCCAATAGTGTCCACATAAAAAAAAATCTGTTTATTGCAATTAATGTTACAAAAAAAATTTTTTCCTTATACTTAGTTACAATCTTTAAATATTTAAAATTATTATAACTAAGGAATAAAATAAAACTATTACTACCCCCGCACCCCGCCACCTTAATATCATGTTTAAATACCGCCATTACGCGGTTGGCCGAACGTGTAGGCAGTAGCACTTGCCTTGTATTAATTTGCCTACGCTCGCGTTGGCCTGAGCTCGGCCAAGATGTATTGCAGGCTTTTACACGCTTGCCAAGCCTCGACAAGCTTTCATAAGCGCCAACGTGTCATGCTCATGCCGGCTCCACACGCTTGCCAAACCTCGACAAAGCATCACAAATTAAAAGGTGTGGATAGACCGTTTGCCTTGGTTTGTGACTTGCAAGCGTTTGCGGTCCATCTACACGTTTATGCGTTGTTAACATCGCTTACACACTCGAGGCATACAGACGTGTTACGTACCATGATACTGAATGTCCTAAAAAAATATTTAGTTATAATATAGACGAAAAAACTTGACGTCCTTGACGTTTGGCTCTTCAAGTCACACTAACACATTGGCAAGCGTGTTTGTATTTTGCGGCAATGAGTTTGTAGTTTGCGGTAAATGGCAAGCGTGTGGAGTGGACTTAGCATTAACGGTGATGTTTGGCATGGCTTGCATGAGCTTGCCAGAGCTTGCCGCCGATCCGCGCCAGTGTCGGTTTTTGAACACATATCAAAGGAAGCTTGCGGCAAGCGCTTGCGACGTGTTTACACGTTGGCGCGTGTTTAGTGTTGGGTTCACGTCATTTAAATATAGTTTTCCCGCAACCAAATCAGCCAAAGTAGCAAAGAACTTCTCCTGATATCCTCCTGAGACCTGACGTTTTTTAACTGATGTAGTCCTTAAAACGTAGATGAGTCACGAGTTTTGTAACTATGAAATTTATTTAAGTTTATTTTAAAATCACTGAATAATTTTTACTTTATGTAGTACAGTCGAGCCAAATGAATCGTGACCCACGGTGGAACCGAACCTATTCACAGAAAATGTCACAGTGACATCGCATTGCTTGACAAGGAAAATCATTATGACGCTCACTGTGAAAACGTTTCACGATAGGTCAGAAATCAAATGGTTTGACTGTACATTCAGCAGTTATTTTTACAAAAGATTTGTTCTTTATAAAGTACGAGGATATAGGTAAACTTGACCTGTTCCCCCTGGTTTTATAACTTTTTTTTAGTTTTTAGTTAGTTTTGCGTTGAATAATGTCTAAAAGAAAAAAAAATCGTAATATTTTTCTTTAGGACTAGTTCAGACTAAAATTTAAGATTAATTGGATAGTAGGCTTACAGTGATAACTAAACAACAAAATTGTAAATTGTACTGAGATAAATATTGTTGTTAGATAAAGCTATAGTAATTAAAACACAAAGTATAACAAGACTTGAATTTCCGAAGTGTTATTGCGTACTTACCAACTTTCGGAAAGGCTGCTACATTTTCTATTTGCGGTACAATTAATGATTTCTTTTGAATTCGCAACTGAGCTTGCCGGTTGCCTCTGAAAAATAATTATAATTATACATACTATAGTAGTTCCAATCATTTATTTTCTCGATGACAGATCTAGTTTGAAAGTTATAGCGTTGTGACCAAATAAGTGATCAGTAGAAACAATATCAATCCAATTTTAAAATTAATAAATAAAAATTACCTGTTATTATAATTATTTCATTTCATTGTCGATTACCTATCTATACTTATATTACTTATATTACTTATATTATAAAGAGGAAAGATTTGTATGTTTGTAATGAATAAGCTTAGAACTACTGGACAAATAAAAATTATTTCACTTGAGTAACATAGGCTATTTTATATCCCGGGAATAAAATTACAACGCGTAGGGTCAACGTCATAAATAAGTGATCACTTTTGTACCTTGTCACTTTAACGTCATGTTTGAAAACCATACGAAATTACGTAACGACTGAAAGCGACAAGGTACAAAAGTGATCACTTATTTATGACGTTGACTGTACAAAGTCACGGGAACACATCTAGTTCAACATAAACAATAGCGATACAATATCGATATTTCAATCATAACATCACTATTTGTATTGCCATAGAATGTAACTTTATTAAAACGTTTTTTATTTATCGTACTTTAAAAAAAAAGAACTGCATATATGGACTCAATTCGTCTTAGATGAATATTATATGGGATCAAGGAACAAAATTAGGCAGTTGTCGTATTTTTTATACCTCGCATTTAAAAGTTATTTTTTGCGTAAAAAACGCAGTTACATTCTACGGGAGCTGTCATCGAGAAAATAAATGATTGGAAATACTATAGTAAATCTTACATTGAACCACATACTATGATTTATTGAATCAGGCGTTACTTTGCGGAGGTCCATATTAATGAACTAAAACAATTACTTTGCTCACCCGCGACCTTACAATAGTTACGTTTATGCAAGAAATGTGCGTTCATGCAGTTCCTCCACCTCCACACTGTACGAACACACACAAATCACACAAACCCAACCATCACCACCACCAAGCTACACTGATGCGTTTCGAACTCAACCAGAGCTCATCTTCAGAGTTACCACAACCGTATGCTATGCTACCAAATGTTAAACTAACAAACCAAAACAAATGTTTTAACTTGTCACTGTAACTTCTCAAGTACCCACTTTATTTTTCTTATTCTCAAACTACCCCACAAAAATTAACATTTATTGACATATTAAAAAACTACCTTGAATTTTTGTTTATTTATTTATAAGGCATATTTAATTAATACTAACTGTTCAAATTCGACCCAAGCCGCAGTAAAGGAGAAGATACTAAATTTACCTGTTCATTAATAATAGACTCCATAGTGTTGTACCTAATTATTTCCATGCATTCCAGAGCATCCAGACGCAACCCCTTGCCGCAATAATGTAACACTTCATAAGAATCTGAATCTAACAATGAATGATTTGATTCCAACAAATGTTTTGCAAAATTCGATCTATCTGGATGCTCATTCCTATATGCCGAAACATGCTCTTTAAATCTAGTATTAAAACTTCGGCCTGTCTGTCCTACGTATATCCCATTGTATTATTGCATTATTATCTTCTCCTTTACTGCGGCTTGGGTCGAATTTGAACAGTTAGTATTAATTAAATATGCCTTATAAATAAATAAACAAAAATTCAAGGTAGTTTTTTAATATGTCAATAAATGTTAATTTTTGTGGGGTAGTTTGAGAATAAGAAAAATAAAGTGGGTACTTGAGAAGTTACAGTGACAAGTTAAAACATTTGTTTTGGTTTGTTAGTTTAACATTTGGTAGCATAGCATACGGTTGTGGTAACTCTGAAGATGAGCTCTGGTTGAGTTCGAAACGCGTCAGTGTAGCTTGGTGGTGGTGATGGTTGGGTTTGTGTGATTTGTGTGTGTTCGTACAGTGTGGAGGTGGAGGAACTGCATGAACGCACATTTCTTGCATAAACGTAACTATTGTAAGGTCGCGGGTGAGCAAAGTAATTGTTTTAGTTCACATACTATGATCTAAAAGTTTAACACATGGAAAATCATAACTGGCACTGGGGCCATTGAATACCTTTTATTTCTTTCTTCGGCAGAATCCGTACCAAACTTCTTTTTGAGTTCATTAGATACATTCAAATGTTTTTGTTGCACAACGAGAATTTCAGGAATTAGCGTCTGTTTCTGATTTACGTCTGAAGTACTCGCTACTACCGGAGCTGGAGAACCCATTAGGGCATTAATTTCTTTTATAGACTTGTCTATTTCATCCTGTAAAATAAATGAGCAATGTTTCAGTATCAGTTCTGTTTCTATGCCCATTAGGTTTTATGATGACTAGTATATAAAGTGCTTTAAAATGAATCCAGAATAATTCAGCAAATTGTTGGGTTAGCTTGACTGAAGACCCACGTAAACTTTATAGGATTTCACAATGTCTCCACACATAGGTTAATGTTCAAATGTACAGTCAAGTGTAAAAATATGGGTGCATATAACTTGCTCATAATTATGTCCCATAGCTCTTATGTTGTTGAATTAAGATGTTGGTTCGTAATTATGAGAGGATTAAATCAATACATATTTTTGCACTTAACCATACCACGTCAAAGCAAAGGTGAAACTGCAGTTTGGATCCGTTTCATAACAAACTGTTACAGATGTGTTCAGTCACACTTGGCCAACCATTTGTTGAAATATTCCAGATTCATTTTGAAACACCTTGTACAGAGATATAGCAGTATAAAAATATTTCTACATAATTATTGTTTCTTGTTTATCCAATAGATTAAAGAATAGTTAATTTAAAATAGCACACACCTCTTCATCATCATTTGTAATTGCTTTGGCTTTCTTCTGTTTCTTCCTTTTCTTCTTATTTTTTTTCTTGGTTGTTTCTGGTTGTGGTTCCAGTTCTTCTTCCTCACCGGACTCTGCTTCAGGAGTATTGTGTTCATCGGAGTCTGAACTCAACTCAAGCTAACAGAAAACAATACTTATATCATTATAGGACGCAGTTACGCTGAAGTAAAACCAGTATGTATAGAGGAAAATTCGCTCAAGTTCATTTACACATATTTCGAACTCATAGTAACTAATAAACTAGTAATGGTAGGTGCAATCGCCATCAAGTAGGTTTTAAATGCGTTCAAACTTGCATAATATTAATGGCGGAGAGAAAACTCGCAAGGCACTTTAAGCTGCATTTTCTATTGCTGAAGCATGTAACATAAACAAAACTACAAACACACACATGTCTCGTCTAACCATAATATTTTGGACACTGAATCACCCCAATGACATCATGTTTACAAATCACCAAGTGAAACAAAAATGTTTATTACCATAACTGAATTTGTATTTACTTATACAGTACATAATCCAATGCTCAGTCCTAGCTAGAGCATCAAGAACTGGTTCTTTTTTGTATGGAGGGAAACCAAAGAAGCAGTTCTTCCCATACAGCTAGAACTGGTTCTCGATGCCCTACCCAGTCCTCTTCACAAGCATCATCAATTATTTTGTCCTTCAGCAGGGACATAAGGCCCAAAGCATACTTACATTTGTGGCATAGATTCGAGAACAAACTATAAGTAAAGTAACAACTCCATATTTGCAGAGCATTTTGTGTGCACAGCATTTATATTCCAAACAAAAGAAAAAGGATGTCCTCAGAAATAATTGGGCTAGCATAATTCGCATCAAAGTTCAAACCCTTGTCACTACACTATTATATGTAAAGTGAGATAATATTATGTCAAATTTTGACCAACAGGGCAGGTGGTCACTAAAAGCATGAAGCATGAAAATTGCTTGATACTGTTGGAGTGTATTGCCTCTGTCAAATGTTACTTCACTTGGCTCATTTTTAAACACAGCTCCCAATCAGCACTGAAATATTTTGCTTTTGTAGGCTAGAGGCAAGCTGGTAACATTCTCAATTACATATATAATGCTGTCATACTAACAATATTTTGTGTTTGACATCTTTTGCACCATACTGGAATTTAGGAGGCAAAATTTAAAGCAGCATAGTTTTCATGTATTTTTTGTATAATTTTATTGTTCTGGAGGTGATGATAAAGTTTACACAAAACTAAGTTGTGAGTACCATTTTACTATGAAATGCTTATAAAATTCTGTTTTACAAACAAAACTTTAGAGCAATCACTAGTACATATAAGCATTGATAATTGAGTTTATCAATATAGAAACATATCTGTCACTAAATTTTGCCCCTTAAATTCTGATGTCTGGTGATAATGATAAGGTTAACAAGTGAGTGTAGGTGATTGTACACCAATAACTGATGCTTATGACTTGACCCCATTCAGTAGCGTAGCGTAGGGGGGGCGATGGGGGCGACCCGCAACGGGCGGCACGTTTAGGGGGCAGCAAATATTTTGTAAATATTTGGACAATTCCATATTGTAGTTTTTTAAATTGGCTAAGCAAAATTTTTTGAAGTAGGCAGGTATACAAGAGGGCGGCAAAATTTTCTTCCGCCCCGGGTGGCTGACACCCACGCTACGCCACTGAACCCATTACTTCAGTTTAAATGTAGCTAGAACTTGCTTGCAACTTACCCCAGCATATGTGAATGCAGAAACTTTGGTTTTATTGAATGGTTCGTAATCATCATCAGAATCATCAGGTGCTGGAAGGATGTTAGTTCCTCCATATGCTTTGCGGAGATTGCGGGTGGACATATTTATTTCTTTTTCCTGTTAAGTATTTTCTGCAAGAACAAATAATTACATTAGGGTTTGAGTATAAAGTGTATAGACAAAGGAACACTAACCAGAATACCAGATGATTTTACTTGGCAGTCGCAGGTATTGTTACAGATAGGCAGGAAAAAAGTAACATTTGGATTTGGGCATAATCACTAAGGCCTGGAATTTTGCGTGCGGCTGATGACATATCGTAGGGAGAGGGCACCGCTTTTTATCGATGTTATCAACAAATCAACAGGTTTTTTTTTATTTATGTTTTTATTAAATAAAACCTTTTAATGTTCCGATGATAAGAACTTTTTTCAGCGGTCAATGTTGAAAAAAGTTTGAAATATCGGAAAGTTTAATCCGTTTAGATTGCTTTACTGAAATCACTATAATTACTACCTTTATATTTTATAACTTGAGAAAAGATCCCTCTGAGACCACTTAACGTTAGGTAGCTTGTTTGCCTCCCCTTTTATAAAATAAAAGAGAAAATATTATTTGGTATTCCTTCAGTTCTTACCATAGCCAATATAAATTATTTTGTAATAATATTCCAAGCAAAAATATATTTATAATTATAAGTATGTATTAAAGTTACAACATAATTAACAGTTTGTTGATTTGTCGATAACATTGATAAAAAGCGGTGCTCTCTTCCTATAATCTGTCATCAGCCGCACGCAAAATTCCGGGCCCTAATAATCACACAGGTGCCTTTGTACTTATTTTTATCCTTTTCCATGTTTTATAGTCCATAAATGCATCAGAAGTGATTATCAAGATGTTAAACTAATATATTGGAGTGTCTACGCATCAAATTTTTGATTACCATTAAAGGTGAACTACAGTAGATTTTTTTTTATTAAAATGTTCCTATAATGTCCAGAGGTCTTATTTATCTAACACACCTGAAATCACAATTGTTTTCACTATTTCTCTCTGTCACATGTATAAGGATAGCAATAGAAGGATAGAATGGTGAAGGCAACGGCAGGCACTTGTACACTAGACAATATGACCAAGGGTCGGAGAAACGCCCATCATTTTACTTTTGAGTGCATAAGGGCAACAATTTTGGACCCATTTATGAGCGGAAGAAATTTGTTCACATTCTACCCGTGTCATTGGAGCATATTGTAACATTGTAAGGAAGTCTTTATTACCATGATGATATTAATATTACCTCAGATCTTGTCAACCTGAAGAAAAGTCCTCCTGTTTTCAGTATTGCACCATACAAGTAATTTTTTCAGGTATTTTATTTCGGTTCATATTGTCAACCTCTTTGAACAACTTTAATATCAAATTCAATATAGGTACCTAATCTTGTCTATTCAAACCACTCTAAGTCAGTGTAAAAGTGTATAGTATAACATGGCTAACATGCATATTTGAAAGTGTTGAACATGTGCATATTTTTACACCCCTTTATCACAATTGTGTTGCAGAAGTAGCACCGCAATTGCCTGCTGCTTCTTAAAATCTTATTTTGGAGGCACACGCCAAACTAATACTTCACGATTAGTTTTGTATGAACCGTCTTTTTGTGCCTTTATACCAGGATAACCAACAAAGATAGTAATCAAAATTAATTGAGCGGGGTTTAGCGACAACTATTTACATTAACGAATACACTATATGTAAAAATTCTATAATAATTTGCTTGTGTGACAGCGCTGAGTACATCTACACCGCAATCTTATTTAGAACAAAGTACTTGCAGCAAATCTGAGTTATGAATATAATAATATAAGCCAAAGAGCAAATAGCGTTACCTATTTAAAATTCTCTCCCTTTTTCGGTGTATAGGATGGAAAAGATTACAAACACAAACACTTCACATTTCTACCTATCCTGTAGGTAGGTATTCACAATCACAACTTCTAACATGTGGTGTGGAATTGTGAAGTGAATTGAGTTGCCTTATAATATAATTAATTGCCGGCCGTCCGCGTCGTGCTCCGTACCGTTACCGTCGGTTTTGGTCGTCACGTCACGTCACTCGTCATTCATAGCAATGTTGCCAGCCGTAGCAAGTTTTTGATTGCAGTGACATTATTTCGTTACGGTGGCACTTCACTTGGCGTTGCGTGTTCGCGTATTTGCCGTTGCCGGAGGATTTATCTATAAAACAGTACCGCGACTGACTGACTGACTGACTGACTGACTGACTGACTGACTGACTGACTGACTGACTGACTGACTGACTGACTGACTGACTGACTGACTGACTGACTGACTGACTGACTGACTGACTGACTGACTGACTGACTGACTGACTGACTGACTGACTGACTGACTGACTGACTGACTGACTGACTGACTGACTGACTGACTGACTGACTGACTGACTGACTGACTGACTGACTGACTGACTGACTGACTGACTGACTGACTGACTGACTGACTGACTGACTGACTGACTGACTGACTGACTGACTGACTGACTGACTGACTGACTGACTGACTGACTGACTGACTGACTGACTGACTGACTGACTGACTGACTGACTGACTGACTGACTGACTGACTGACTGACTGACTGACTGACTGACTGACTGACTGACTGACTGACTGACTGACTGACTGACTGACTGACTGACTGACTGACTGACTGACTGACTGACTGACTGACTGACTGACTGACTGACTGACTGACTGACTGACTGACTGACTGACTGACTGACTGACTGACTGACTGACTGACTGACTGACTGACTGACTGACTGACTGACTGACTGACTGACTGACTGACTGACTGACTGACTGACTGACTGACTGACTGACTGACTGACTGACTGACTGACTGACTGACTGACTGACTGACTGACTGACTGACTGACTGACTGACTGACTGACTGACTGACTGACTGACTGACTGACTGACTGACTGACTGACTGACTGACTGACTGACTGACTGACTGACTGACTGACTGACTGACTGACTGACTGACTGACTGACTGACTGACTGACTGACTGACTGACTGACTGACTGACTGACTGACTGACTGACTGACTGACTGACTGACTGACTGACTGACTGACTGACTGACTGACTGACTGACTGACTGACTGACTGACTGACTGACTGACTGACTGACTGACTGACTGACTGACTGACTGACTGACTGACTGACTGACTGACTGACTGACTGACTGACTGACTGACTGACTGACTGACTGACTGACTGACTGACTGACTGACTGACTGACTGACTGACTGACTGACTGACTGACTGACTGACTGACTGACTGACTGACTGACTGACTGACTGACTGACTGACTGACTGACTGACTGACTGACTGACTGACTGACTGACTGACTGACTGACTGACTGACTGACTGACTGACTGACTGACTGACTGACTGACTGACTGACTGACTGACTGACTGACTGACTGACTGACTGACTGACTGACTGACTGACTGACTGACTGACTGACTGACTGACTGACTGACTGACTGACTGACTGACTGACTGACTGACTGACTGACTGACTGACTGATTGACTGACAGACAACGCACAGCCTAAACTACTCGGGCTAGAGACTTGAAATTTTGAAATTTGGCACACATGTACCTTGAGTATTGTAGAGGTGCACTAAGGAAGGATTTTTCAAAATTCCCGCGGGATAGGGAAATGTCTAAACTTTCTTTGTTTATTTGATTGTAGCGGAATCTCTGAAACTATTGGGCCGATTTAAAAAATTCTTTCAGAATTAGAAAGCTACACTATTCTTGATTGACATAGGTTACTTTTTATACGGGAAAATACAAAATTCCCACGGGATAGAAAAATTTGTATTCAACTTTGGGGCTGATTTTAAAAATTCTTTCACCAATTAGCCAATAGTACGCTACAGTATCCGTGATTGACATAGGGTACTTATTTCTGGGAAAATTCAAAATTCCCGCGGGATGGAAATAAGTAAATGCAACTTCGGCATTGAATTCAAAATATGATTTGTCTATCACCAATTGACACAGGCTATTCTTTCTTTGGATAAATGCACAATTCCCACGGGATAGAAAAAACTGAATTCAACTTCGAGGCTGATTTTGAAAATTCTTTCATCATTAGTAAGCTACAGTATCCCTGATTGAGATAGGGTACTTTTTTCCGGGAAAATGCAAAATTCCCGCGGGATAGAAATAAGTTAATTGAACGTGGGGGCTGATTTAAAAAAATATTTTACCACTTGAAAGCTACATTATACCTGATTGACATACTACTTTTTTTTCCAGAAAAATGCAAAATTCCCACGGGATAGAAATAAGTGAATTGAACGTGGGGGTGATTTTTAAAATTATTTCACTAATAAAATGTTACACAGTGTCTGATTTTCAAAATAGGTCGAAACAGTTATTTCTATCCCACAGTATGCTGTACTTTGCACTTTCCCGGGATATAATGTTGTTGTTTCAATCAGGCCTCCTCCCAGAACGAGAACACTTGGGCCGTAGTTCCCACTTGGGCCCAGTGCGATTTGTACAGTGCGGGTGTGTATCATTGAATTTCTTCTCAGGTGTGTACAGCTATTCACGCGATGTTTTCCTTCACTGTAAAGCTTAAGGTAAACTTCAAACGTAATTTAGCACACGAATTCGGAATAACTCAGAGGTCCAAGCCCGGGCTCAAACCCGTGACCCTCTGCTTAAGAGACCATAGGTCAAACCACTAGGCCACCACGGCTTACCGGCCTTAGAATTCACTTATTCAAATTCCGCGGGAACTTTTCATTTTCCTGGCATTATCCTACTCCACGTAATAAACTACCTGAATGCCAAATTTCATGCAAACAACTAACGTTATTGTCTTCGCGTACGAAGTCGCGGGCAAAAGCTAGTTTGTCTATATTTGCCATATTTTAACGAATAAGCCAAATACGCAAATAGGCAAACACGCGTATCCGTCCGCTTGTCGGTTTTTGGTAACACATCAAAGGACGCAAATATGGCAAATATTTGCGTTCACTGTCTACACATGGCTGGCTCGCTCGCGTCCATCGCTAGTAAATTCAATTGATTTTGAACTGCAAACATATTTGCGTATTTGATTGATATATTTTCTGTTGGCATCGAAAGTGTGGACGTCGTGTTTGTGATGTTTGGACTCCATACGAATATTTAGACAAACACGGCGAGACACAATGTCACGGAGCGATTAAAGCTAAAATTTAAAATTTTAATTAATTAAATTAAATTGCTAGACCCAAACGCACAGGAAGCGGAGGCGTCGCGGTGCGGTGCGGTGACGGTTGTAATATTCTAACTTGTATCAACGGTTGTGCAGTACCGAACGGCGAACTCGTTCATACAAGTTAGAATATTACAACCGTCACCCCACCGCACCGCTACGCCCCCGCTGTCTGTGCGTTTGGAGCTTTAAGGCCGACCGCGTGAAATTTCTAAAACAAATTTGTAATTCTCCCACGTGCCAGAATGCATTTATGTAAGTATATTATTTAAGTCCATTTTGTTCTATTAATTAATGCTATTCAATTATTTCATAATAAAAAAACAGCAAGCAAAGTAAACGAACACTAATCAGTCAGTCACTTTGACGTTAATTTGACATGACACTGACGTAACCGTACGATGATCCAGTTGATTGAGAAGGACGAATTGATCGTCTTGTCGGAAAACAGTGAACAATTTCTCCGAGCCGAGTCCGAGCACTCATACTCAACCAACTCAAACTATGACGTATTCGATTTGCACGCAACGGATGAAGTCTGCGAAATAGGACATTCTACTTATTTAAGTTTAGTTGGTCACTGTCTGTCGCGGCTGTGTTTAGTCTCTCGATTATGAGATAGTTTTAATATTGTTACATGCTGTGAAACTTTGGAAGTTGCAAAAATGAACAGCTGGCAATTTTTTGTCGTATGTTTTGCATTCATTGCGACTTTAGTGAGTGGTGCAGTTATAGCTGACGATGGCGATGTGGACGAGCAAGGACTGTATCGTAAGTCAGATCATGTTGTGATTTTAACTCAACGTAACTTCGAAAGAAAAGTTTACGGCCGACAACAAGCACTTGTGGTGCAGTTCTATAATAGCTACTGTGGCCATTGTAGAGCTTTTTCATCAAAGTATAAAAGCTTGGCTGCAGAATTACAGACTTGGCAAAATATTCTTCAACTAGCAGTTGTAGATTGTTCAGAAGAAGAAAACAATGAAATATGCAGGCAATTTGAGGTAATGGCATATCCATCTCTACGATATCTTCATGAAAACTATATTAAAGGAAATGCCAATGTTGGTGAACAGCTGAATGCTATAGAAACAAGTGAGAAATTAAAAACCCAACTAATACATAAAATGCAGAAGGAGCAGTCATTAGGGCGCTTGGCTTTAGCACCTCCTCTTAGCATTGCCTCTTATTCCAGTTTTGCAGCAGCTCTTACAGATATACCAAATTCAATTATGTACACTTTTCTAGTGTTTGAGTCAGAAAACAGTACCATTGGATCTGAGCTTGCTCTAGATGTGAATGATTACAATAATGTGAGAGTGAAGAGAGTGTATGAGACTAGTGAACTGGCTGGGCTGGCCGGTGTGACTCACTTCCCCGGCCTTGTTGCAGTGAAACCTAACTTAGACCACACTCCTCTCACACCTAAAAACCCAACAAAATCTAACTTACTCAAAGCAGTTAACACATTCCTAACTTCTAAAAACTATATGTTTCCAATTCGTAACATTTATGCCAATGAGAACAGGCCAGAGCACACAACTGGCAGACCAGCCTTTGACAATTCTGACACAGTTTACTACAGTGACTTGGAGAAAACTATAAAAACCTCTTTACACACTGAAGTGACCAGATACAAAGTATTAACAGGAGAACCTCTTCAAGCTCTACTTAATTACTTAGATGTTCTGCTGGCCTCCTTTCCATTCAGAGGTAATCTCCAGGAATATATTCAAGACTTGCGACACACTCTTGCAACTAGGTCAGAGTGGAATGGTGGAGATGTATTTGACTTGGTGAAAAGATTGGAGACAGTTCATGCTCCCGTGTACACCACTCATTTGGAGTACATTGGTTGCCAAGGAAGTGAACCCAAATACCGTGGTTACTCTTGTGGGCTATGGACTCTGTTTCATACTCTTACTGTGAATGCGGCTCTCAGACCTGGAAAAGAAGGCCCCAAAGTATTGCAAGCCCTCCATGGATATGTGAAGCATTTCTTTGGCTGCACAGAGTGCTCTCAGCATTTCCAAGCTATGGCTGCTAGAAACAAACTATTTGATGTGAAAGAAAATGACAAAGCTATCCTGTGGTTGTGGATTTCTCATAATGAGGTTAACTTAAGACTGGCTGGTGATATCACTGAGGATCCGGAGCATCCTAAAATGCAGTTTCCCAGTGTGGACAAGTGCCGCGAGTGCAGGCTCGCGCGCGGCGCCTGGAACCTCCCGGCCGTGTACCAGTACTTGCAGGCGGTGTATGGCTCCGCCAACATAAGGGATGCTGCGAGGAAGTCTGCTTTGGCGGCGCCGAGCCCCTTCTCCAATCTGGACATTGGAATGCTAAGCCTCCTGTACATATTATCTTTTATTCTTCTTATTTTAGTAGTAAAGTTTTTCCTCACAAAACATTTTTACAGAAAACGTGCTTATAGGCATGGAAGGGGTAAAGTTTATATTATAACACAATGACTATGCATTTTTTGGTAACATGTTTTTACATAAGAATTTTCTAGTAATTTAATCCGTAAACCGGTAATTATGCCTATTGTTTGGGACTGTCATCAGTATTCAATATTCACCTGTGCAGCATGTTACAAGACATCACATGCTTGACATGCAGTTGCTTATCATGTTATTAACGGCTGATTTTATATCTTATAATTCACATCATTCCATTACATTCTTAGTAGATAATTATTTATATTTAAATTATTATTTGATGAATTATGATCAAAAATTTCAATCATCTTTAAACTGTATTAGCAATACATTTTGCCTTGTCTGTAGGCAAAGGGTCAATTTCAGACTTTATATACCTATTTGGATCAAGTTCCTTTAATGTGTGGGTCACCTAGAAAATAGAGTAGATTATCTACAGGGAGGATTGTCACATGCCTATAATGATGTTTTTCAAAATTACCTAACATGCCAGTGATAACATCCCTTTTAGAATTCCATTAATTTATTGTCAATGCATATTTGTATATTTGTCCAGTGTTCCTAATATATTTCCATACACTTAGCTTTTACACCAATACTACCAAATCTAACAGGTGAAGCAAGTAAGTCAATGTTATTGCAGTTTCATTATGGAACTACAAACTCACTGTGATTAAAGTGTATCATATTAAAGTCTGAATAGTAGCTTCGATTAAGGTTTAGGTAAATATTATTGTTAATGTTTCAACAATATATACCTATAATATAAGTATATGTATATATCTCATAACCACATAACCATAACTCTATCCCCTTACAATAGAGTTGGGAAATGTATGAACTTCCCACCCAAGGAAATAATATATAAACAGAGATGATGACTGTGATGGCATGATGAAGCACCCAGTTATCTTTTTAATAGGCTTGATATCTATATTACAGATAATATAGATTAAATGTAAATGCTGCCAGTAATTAACTCTAATCTGACGCACTGACTCCAACTGACGCCCACCTATGCCATTTAAGCTAGAATCTCTGTTTGTACATAATTGAAGTGAGCCTTGCCAGTAACGAGTTATTATTGTTCAAAGCTTATTTTATGTTCATAATGCTAAGATAGATTTGTTACAAATTTAACTTTGTATTTACTAATATTTTGTATTTTTTCCATACTTCAAAATACAATCAACTACTCTTACTAAAAAGCATCCTATGTCCGTCTTAATGTCACAAACGAATGGGTGATAAAATAAATAAATGACGAGCGGATTAAACTGAGAACGGAATCGAAATTTTTATTAATATATGAGTCAGAAATCATAGGCGCGTGCTCTTAGCACTCCTAACTCTAGTTAACTTCGTCTTCCATGGCTAGTTTGCACGTAAATGTGATATACAGTCTATTGGTGATACTGCACCTTACCCACAGGTATCGGTCGACTACATAGACGTAAATAGAATATAATTATCATATAATGTAGTTTATGATAGTTTTATGCGAGGAACAGTTATAAAATGACTAGGTACTTACTAAACAACCTTTTTACAACACAGTCAATATGTTCGCTTCAACAAGTTGGAAACTTATCTATTTACGTCAGTATGTATACTTGTTTTCGTTTATCAAAGAGCTTAAGTCTAATGTTATCTAAACAATGGTAGCACTTAATCCACTTAAAAACTACTGCCTAAAATAAGAGAAACGAGCCAAGGAAAGCCTGAATTTATAAAAAATTATACTCTCTAAGTACGTATTTTATTTGGACTACCGGATTGCCCAGTGGTTAGAGAATCTAACTACAAAGCTTGAGGTTGGTTTACCCTTGAATCGTAGACACTCTTTTCATCGATTATTAGTTCACAGACAACGTTTCCCGTATTTTAATTTCATTGACTATTCATGTCATCGAACGGTTAAATCATGTTTATTAAATTGCCGATTATTAAATTGTAGAATAATTATTTCATAATTTGTTTATTCTGCAGAATTTTATATTGATATTTTTTATTTAATGTTTTATTCAAATCGTATTAATAATGTTTCATAGAAAATTATTCACATCTGTACAGTCGACTACAAAAAAATCGATACGGCCAAAGTTACAAAAATATGTATACACGACCTTAATGTTAAGTCAATAAAGGTGTGTATACATATCTTTGTAACTTTGGCGGTATCGATCTTTTTGTAGTCGACTGTACATGTACATACTTAACTAATTTGTTTAGTAATCAATGAAACACTAATAATTGCAGTTGCTCTTTATATAGCAAGATTTCCAGGGTGGTCATAAAAAAAATACCTAACACCAAAGGCTAATGCGGGAGCTTCGCTACGCTACGCTCCCGCATTAACCTTTGAACCTACCCTATCCGAGTCGCTTCCGATCCGACCCGTCTTGCTCGCTCGATTCGCTCGCTCGCTGTAATAAAACGAGATTTGTAATAAAACGTCGGTGAAATGAAATTCGATATTTAGATATTCTGTCTTTTGAATAGTTTAGGAAATGGATGTTCTAAAAAACTATAATCCTTGTACAGTTATTCTAGGAATTAAGAAAATTTGTAATGTATAATCGATGAAACCAGATTACTGCTAAAGATATTATAGGTACAGAATATTCTATACATCATTTTCGATAAAATGAAATTCGATGAAAAATTTGTCTACGATTCAAGGGGATACCCTTGAGGTTACAGCTTCGATTCCCTTTTCTTGGATTTTTAATAAGGCCGTGTTCAAACCAAACTGACTGTAAGCCGCCGAATGTGAGCAGGCTCACTATACCCCAGTGTAAACGTGAAAATAAACGGTATTTTATGTCAGCGTCTACGCATAGCGTAATAACGTATTGTCGGTTAGATGTGAACGAAAAAGTGAATATCATGTATGGATGGAAATACAACAAACTGCGTAACGTTCGCTCACTTTCGGCGGCTGACAGTCAGTTTGGTTTGAACACGGCCTAATATTTAATTATTTTTATCTTTGGAACTAGGTCTATTTGTGTAATTTATTTGACTTTAGGTACAAGGTACATATCAAAAAGTTAATTATCAATTCATTCTGAATTGGTAAATATGTAGGTAATAAAATAATACCTGAAGTACTTTTACTTTAAAGTAGAATGTTCAGCCTGCGTATCTATCGGATTTGTTTAATTTATTCATAAAACTTCGGTATTTTGTCCAAACGTACTAAGTCCCTTTTTTTAAAGTATCTAGGTATGTTGTGGTTCACAACTTGTGAATGTGAATATTAATAAGTACACAATGATTTTTAATCGGTGATCGGGAACCAATTTTTCTAGATCAGTATTCGAAGGCGGTCACGTTTACGTGGCAGTTACATTAAACAAAACGTCTATTTTTTTTTAATAATAATTATTTAGAAAGTCACTATTTAATTAAAAAAATTGTCACCCTACACATGATTTAGTCTACGAGCTTAAAACCTCTTTGAAAAGTCGGTTTCTTAAACAAAATTTGACGCGAGACCTGTCAAATTCCCCGCCAAAGCGGTGACACTTGACAAAACTATAACTTCAACAAATATATGATTTATTTATTTATTTATTTATTTATTGTAAAAAAGTTTACACGGCATTACAGTGAAACCAATACACCGAGAAACTTAAACTACTTAGATAATAACATTTATAATCTACAGACAAATACATTATTTATAAATATATCATCAATCCTTTCGCAAAATCTCAAGCATTCTGAACACACACCATACGATGACCATGCATTCGCTGGACGGAGGAAGTTTTAACAACAAAGTCTTTTTTAGGGTTCCGTAACTAAAGGGTAAAAACGGGATCCTTATTACTGAGGCTCCGCTGTCTGTCCGTCTGTCACCAGGCTCTATCTCATGAACCGTGATAGCTAGACAGTTGAAATTTTCACAGATGATGTATTTCGGTTGCCGTTATAACAACAAATACTAAAAACCAGAATAAAATAAATATAAGGGGGCTTCCATAAAACAAACGTGATTTTTTTGCTCGTTTTTGCTCTATATTGATAATGGCAACAGGTAGGTAGCCGCTTGGAATATTCACAGAATATTAGGTTAAATAAATAAATAAATAAATAAATAAATAAATATCACGGGACAATTGGGGATGTCTATTTTTTTGCAATGTATAGAAAATCGAAAACCATTTCGAGATAAATGCTTTTTAAATCGTTTTCTGCAGTTATTTAATTTTATTATTATGTAATGAATTTATTATATAACAAATAAGCAATGGCCTTCATTTGACATTGGTGTAATTTGCGTGACCCGACCGGTTAAAGTCGTACTTTATTCTGTGTGGTTAGAATTCTTCACAATTTACGCGTGGATTATACTACGGAGTTTGATTTGGGCCCGCTGTCTGACATCTAGCACTTTGTCAGTGCCAGTAAAGTGACACAGTGTATAGTGTACCACTACGCATAAAATAATTAAAGGGGTTGCCTTATCGTACGCATTTAGATAGACTTAGAAATTTGGCATTGTGGGAGCCCTCAATTATAATCTGACGTCATCAACTAAAATAGTTTCAATAATTAATTTTGAAAAAAGTAGAGAACTAAATGACAAAATATTGAAATTAGTTTCTTATAATTGACTTTTCTATACAAAAAAAAAAATAAAAACCACTGGTAATTTTTTTTAGACATTCCCAATTCACACCAATTGACCTAGTCCCAAAGTAAGCTAAGTAAAGCTTGTGTTATGGGTACTAGGCAACGGATAAACATACTTATATAGTTAGATACATACTTAAATACATATTAAACACCCAAGACCCGAGAACAAACATTCGTATTTTTCATACAAATATCTGCCCCGACATGGGAATCGGACCCGGGACGTCAAGCTTCGTAGTCAGGTTCTCTAACCACTAGGCCATCTGGTCGTCTAAAAATATGTAGTTATATATTCACTTTAAAAATAAATAATTAAATTAAAATAAAAGAAATATTTAAGGGGGCTCCCATACAAAAAACGTGTTTTTTTTTGCCGTTTTTATAGATAATGGTACGGAACCCTTCGTGCGCGAGTCCGACTCGCACTTGACCGGTTTTTTACATGAAACAGAGACTTCATTGCTTCCATTTTGGCTAGGGATCAATACTTTTCAACTCCTGATTACCAATTAAAAATCATCGTGTATATTATGGATGTATAAATAAATAGGTAACTAAGCGCAGTTACTATAATTTAATACTGACACTTTTGCTATTTTTAGGCAAACACTAAACCATTTTAGTAGATATATCGCGTTGCAAAATGTCGTAGACTGTGTCCACGTCTATGATTTGACTATACAATATAGTAAAAAATTAATTTAATTCAATTAATTTAGTAAAAAATTCAGAAATGATTATTTTTAAATATAGGTGAACTTTTTGTTTTATGACCGAATGGTCAAATTACCTTTTTTTTTCGGATGGACTGTTGCTGTTAGCCTCGACGGCTTTTACAGCTTACCGGAGAGAGGGCGAGCCGCCAGACAGGCAGCTCAGCAAGGGGAAAACTTTTTCTTAGCATGCCAAAGGGTGCTCCTATTGAGCAGGCCTCGGACTTTGGACGCTAAGTAAAGATTATGAAAGCAATCGGATTTTTCATGCTAAATTTACGTTAGTCCTGACTCAGTCGGGTTGTGGTCTGATTGGAGAAAACCTACCCGGTACATGGCGATATCGGTTAAAATAGTGGGGCCGCCCACGTGTTGTGTTGTGGGGGACGTCGTCATCGCCTCCTCCGCAGGGGGCGGTGCGGTGAGTTAAGAGAGCTAGTATTACTGGGCATTGACTACCGAATTCGACCGATTACCTACTTTTTTTTATACAATAGGCTTGCGTTTGGCCACATTCACGTCCAATAGAAAGCGAAGATGAGGCCTACAATGGAGCACGCTTGTAAAGGCTTGAAAAAATGCGTAACCAAACGGACTAATTTTAACTCCCTGTTAACAATTTCTTAATTTTGGGTACAACGATAAATAGAAATGCCCTGGAATACGACGAGAGTTGTTTGGCGGCCTGGCTCAACCTATAGGGTGGTGACCAGCCACGGCCGAAGCCTACCACCGGAGTTGTATCGCTCGATTAGCACCACCCATGGATCACGTGTAGGGTTTCGAGGGTAACCTACGGACAAGAGCGATTTCAACCCCCAAAATGACAAAACTTTATAACATACTATAGCAGATAAATAGGTAGGTAAGTAGGGATTTAACCTTTTAGGAATAATCCACCAACCTACTAAATAACAGGGTAACTACTTAGATGTTAGTTTAAATAATGTTTTATCCTCTATTATATAGGTAGTTACCACTTACTGACTGAACGTTATCACATGTGCGCGATAGCGGGAATTTTTCCGCAGCAACCATTTTCTTAATGATACCTTTTAAACTAGGTAGGCCCATATATCATTTTTATTGGTGACTGACTGACAGAAAATTACATACAATTGTTTTCAGCGCTTCAGTCATGTTAAATTTTCCCCGCAGGAATTAATAAACTGCTGTCTGATTTTCTAAACTCGTGTTGTTTGCGGAGGATATTTGTTTCTATGTATAGGTAGAATAAAACCCCTGAACCCGGATAGGTACAGTCGAGGAAACTGAATCGCGTACCAGGGAACCTCTTCACAGTCAATTTTCCGATGACTTCTTTGACATTGACAGGGTTCCATTCTGGTTCGCAAATTACGCAATTCAGTTTCGTCGACTGTACACCAATGTCCTAACATCACATTTATTACATCATATTATCTTACATAATAAATATGTATATAGGTACTAAACTATTATAAATGTGAAAGTTTGTAGATTAAGATGTTTGTTACTCAATCACGCAAAAACGGCTGCGTTCGGCCGTTTAACAAGTCAACTCCGGAATGTGCAATACTTTTTTGGAAAATAATGTAGGTCTGTCTGTATATTAAGCTACTGTGTAACCAAGCTAATAAGTAGGTACCGTTAAAGCCGTCGAATTAAGTTTTAATAGCCATTCCATTAATCGAAAACAGGAGTCTTCCTCCATGTACCTACCTACATCTATGACGTCTACGTACCGCAGGTGTTGAATATCAAATAAATTAATACACTATTGTTTAGCTACTCGCGCGCCGGTTATGAAGAGTCGATTTTGTTAAAACTAAGTTTAGTAAAATAACTTTTTTTAATACAAACTTTTTGCTAACTGTAATTATTGTTGACCAAATTTCAAGACTTCAATTACCTACTATAAGTAGGTAGAATTGGACTTGCATGACATTAACAAACAAACAGCTAATAAAATGATGTTTTTTTTTTCGATTTTCTTCTTGTGTGCAATTGAAATGCAAATTGTTGCGTCTAATTTTTCACGATCTTAAATAGACTTTTAAGGTCGCATAAATACTCAAATTGTCAGTTTCAAATTATGCAAGTATAGTTTGTCCCACCGTTGATTGACTTGTTCGGTAGGTACCTATAGACATTTAGCGATAGAGCTATGATTTTTGTTTTGGTTTCAAAGCCTGCCACTTTTATTAAGTATACCACTATAACACCGTATAACCATGCTAGTACAACGAAAAATGGAAAACCAAGTAATGATACTACTAACTAACGTATGAGCAATTTCTATATAGATATAGAAAAACCGGTCGTACATATTTATTTTTGGAAGAAGAACTTTCTTTATTCTACTTATATTATTAATTTTAGGAATGTCCCAAATAGGTCCTCTTGGCACATTATGGCGGTCACAGGTCAAATGTAAAACTAAAGGCCATTTATTTTGTTACCGTCAGCTATAATAGGCTTTGTCAAACTGCTGCGCGTGACGTGGCGTCCGCTTGACGTAACGTTACATGGTATTTTATACAAATAACGTCAAGTCACACGTCACACTGTCGTCACATGTACATAATAATATAAAACAAAATTATGTTTTGCGACATGTGATTTGGTGGAAATAATCGATAGGTACCGTTTTATTTTTAAAATAAATTTATATTCTCTAAACATTAAGTATTTTTATGATTAAGTATCAGCCACAATTTAAACAGCGAAAAATGTATATAAGTTTAAATACCTACTAAGAAAACCTTGCTTGTGCATGACGACATAAATCACCATGCCACCACACTTACATAATCAAATGTGCCGTGCAAAAATGACCAGAGAGAGACGTATCGGTATACTGAATTGGTTCTTATATTAAAAATTAAATAGAGATTATAATGGAAGGTGGTACTACCGACTACCTACCTACAGTATAGTCAGCGTCGAAGCTATTGTATACTTTTGTAATATGCATGATACATTCACCACCTTGTCTATCTTTTATGACATGACAAGTGATGATGCTGACTGTAACTAGGCCGTGCGCGTTTTTGTTCACCGTCTCTAAATAGGTAGGTAATATTCCATGATTCCCACTGAAATGTGAAATGCTCGCATTGCTATTAAAATGTAATTACAATTAGGTTACATTGTACTAGTATTATTAGTAAAAATCAAATAATAACTTAAACAGAACAGAACCAGTACAAAAATTTACACTATACCACCCTCAGATTATTTGCTAGCACTCGCTTCACTATTTAATTCGTCCTATTCAGTTTAGCCTTACGTCTCGTATTAAATATGTACTTAGTCTTTTCGTCTCAAGTGTTTTGACGGTGTAGTGGAGCTTTAGGTTCGACTTAAAAGTCCAAGTTTATAACAAATGTAAGTAGGTACGCCATATTTGGGAAGGCATTTACCTATACTTATTGTAAAAGAAGCGCTTAAGATGATGTGAAGTAAAAGCAAAAACTTAGCTTTTTCATACAAACAGTACTAATAGGTAAATTGTTTTTGATTTGTTGTCAGTGTAGGTAAAAGGTGTTACAGTCGAGACCAACTTTTTTTTTATATAACTCAATCGATAGGTACTTGTGTACTGGGCCATTCTACTTTTCGTTGACCAGTCATTTTTAGTAATGTGCTCTTCAAATATATTTTTTACAAAAACGGTAAAGTGCACGGTTTTATCATTAAAGATTTAAATAGGCACATAATTAAGCTTGTATTTAAAATTATCACTACGCATAAAAAGTAATCATTATTATCTATAAAGTAGGTAACGCAGTGGACATGCGTGTCCCCGCCATTTGTATGGAAATTGGTGTATTTTCCGCTGAGTTACCAATTTTTTCCACAATATTTCTTTGAATTTAAAGTTTTTTTGCTTTAAAATACTAAATTTAGTTATTTCAGTTTTCATATAAGTTATTTACACTTGAAAAAAATCACCAGGTATGCCTTATATTTCACGAAGGATTAATGGTTACTTAAAAGTAGAATGGCCCTACTATCGATGTTTCTGCCAATGTCGAGGTTGACAAGGACTATCGATTGGACAGTCGATGTCAAAGATTTTTACACTTTACTACCTTTTGCACTGTCACTTTATGGTTAAACTATTGTATAAATTGTCAGAAGGTTTACAGTGACAAGGTACTAAAGTGTAGAGATATCTTTGACCTAGAATGTATTTACTTCGAATGTATAAATTTTTAACCGATTAATTATAAACAGATAAGACCGAAATCAGTTTTTATATAAAAACACTAAAACAGGGTTTAAAATTAAATTTATCGATTTATTTCAAAAATAACTTATAAAGATAACTTCTTTGTTGTCAGTTGACAACATATGAAAAAAAGTCGAAATTAGCGTTTCGGGGATATAAATGGAACCTGTTAAAGCCATTTTATGAAAACCCACAATTCTCGTAAACACCTAACGGAAGTATTAAAACAATGCATTCATCATTAATGATTACTAATGAATGACATAATTAATTGTTACCTCGGACGTGCTAAGTGGCACTCCACCTCCACTGTGTTTGTAAAAACCCGCGTTCCAACTATTCAGGTTGGGAAAATCTGGTCAGTGTCCGTAGCGAGAAGCCTACAAGCGTTTCGCTTGCGTTGTCCACCGTTTACGCTTAAAGGCATCTCGTCTACGGGTGTGCTGGGGCTCGACTCTATTAGTAACCGTGTGTGAATCGACGTAGCAGCGGTTAGCGGTTTCTTAGAATGTCACAGCGCGTGGCTTGCACACCAATGCTACACTTATGCCTACCTCTTATTTGGTTAGTCTTGAATATGGACCCCTGTCTGTTTATTCCGAATCCTTGGCATATTTTCATCATCACGGATCTGTCCGTTTAGCTCACGTGCCGTTTACTCGCTTGTCGCTCAGTGCGTCCCTTTTCTTCTGTATGCTTAGTATATTAATAAGTTTTACTTCACCAAAATACTTCTCGATCGTGTTTACGTAAAAATTTCAATTCTATGGAAACATGGACGCGCGGCCGTGGAGGGGCTGTCCATGTTTCCCTAGTAATTGATTTTTTTACGTAAACGCGATCGAGAAGTATTTTGGTGAAGTGAAACTTATACTAAGCGTACAGGGCCAGGCGGACAAGGACCTATTGAGCGATGCAGTAGGGCGCGCTAGCAAGCACGTTGTTCAACGCTCAATTCTAACAACCATACGCAAGAATATTTCGTTTATTAGGGTTCCGTAGTCAACTAGGAACCCTTATAGTTTCGCCATGTCTGTCCGTCTGTCTGTCTGTATGTCCGTCCGCGGCTAAGCTCAGAGACTGTTAGTACTAGAAAGCTGTAATTTAGCATGAATATATATAACAGTCACGCCGACAAAGTGATTAAATAAAAAAAAAACTAAAAAAAATTTTTTTAGGGTACCTCCCATAGACGTAAAGTGAGGGTGATTTTTTTTTTCTCGACTAACCCTATAGTGTGGGGTATCGTTGGATAGGTCTTTTAAAACCATTGCGGGGTTGCTAACATGATTTTTCTATTCAGTGATATGTTTGCGAAAAATTCAACTTTAAAGTGAAAAAAATCATTAAATTCGACCGTCCCCCACCCTCTAAAATCTAAACTGTTGGGTGGAAAAATTTGAAAATATTCAGAATGGTAGTAAATATATCAAATTTACTAGGAAAAAATAGCGGCTAAGATTGCTTGGAAATTATTTGTAGTTTAAGAGTAAATAGTAGCCTAAGGTATAAAACATACCTAAACTTGGATGATTCCGTACACATACGAAATCCTTAAAAAAATATTACTTGATTTTTTCGTAATGGCTACGGAACCGTACCTTGGGCGTGTCCGACACGCTCTTGGCCGGTTTTTATTTGTATTCATTTAGTTTAGATTCATCTTTACTTACTCTTTATGCTAACTTGGTGCTAAAAGTAACACGGCCATTCGTGGTAGAGATATTTTTCCGTCTTAGCGTCTATGATTTATCTGATGCTGACTACCTCCTGTCCTGTCCGCTAGATATTAATTTATACAAACCTCTTTTTTTGAATTTAGTTAGTTATTATCTATTAAATTAACATATTGAAATGTCGTCCGATTTAAAAATCTTAAGTTATTAAAATGTGGCCGATTAACACGTTGTTTTAATTGTATTTGTAAATATTCCCTTGCACTTAATTACGTATATTTTTATATGCAGTACAATATTACACCGAGTGATCGTGGAAAACGTGCTGTTAAGCTAGGAACCGTCAAGGTCAGTCAAAAGAGTGTTTTTTTATAAAGTGGTGGTGGTATGTGGTGGTCAGTAACAAAACTTGCGCATTGGTTGTACAAAATGTAAAATTAATTAGGTCACGCTTTCATATTAAAGGATTCTTAACGTGCTTGGTACTGTACCTTACTAATCGCGATATACTTTAAACTTTATTTCGGAGTGAGGAGATTTTTTTATGATTAGGTAAGTATCTAAACTTGTCATGCGTCCAACTTTAATAAAACAACAAATACTTAGTAAGCATATTATTGTTGTTTTATCATATTGTTTTGTGGTGTCCAGGGGCCGATCCTGAGTTTGTGAGGCCCTGAGCTACAATACAACTTGGGGGAGCCTGGCCTGGACTGGGGACTGGAGCCCTAGAGTGCAGCCTAAAACACTCTATATACACTGACGAGCAAAAGTAAAGGGTCGGTTACAAAAATGACGATAACTACAAAACCCGCTGTGATAGCTTCTTCGAGTAAAATGAGTTTAGTAAAGAGTTTTATTCTTAACAAGAAAAAGTTTAATTGAGAATAAAACTCTTTACTATAGTAGATTGTTCAACAAGGGAGGAAAACCAATACCACACGAGGTTACTTGGCACCCGAGCACAGCGAGGGTGCCAATATTCCGAGGGTGATATTGGTGTTTTTCCCGAGTTAAACACTCTGCTTTTCATTTCGACTACAAGGAAAGTAAGAAAATATAAATATAAATAAATAAAAATGTCTAAACTGGTCAATATGATCGTTGTAAAATATTTCAATGGGGTTTATTGTTAAGGAATAATTAATTTAACAAAATTTAGAATGTTCATTATAGTAATCAATGAAAACAGTAGAAAAAGTAGGTATTTTAGTAAATTTATTAATAAAATATGTAAGTAATCAATTTGAACCAAGGAGTTAAGCTGTATAGAGATAGGCTGTGTGGACAATAACATTGTCGTTTACCGTGTTTTTTTCTTAACATTTACCAACTTTTCTGGTTTAAGTCACTAAATAAGAAACTAATGTAAATTAATAATTTAATTTAGTAATATTTCACCCTGTCATTGGCACAATCGTTTGTTCTATCCGAACTTGTACATTGCCGTTAAAAAAAAAAAATTCACCGGCATTATAAAATTTGTCATATGACTGATTAAGAAAAAAAAAACTCAATACTTAATTATTCCATGTATATGCCGTAATGCTTGGCTAAATGCGTATGTGTTACATTGACAGCCAATGCCTTTATTTTTTTAAATTCATTTCTACCCTTGGGAAGAAAGTAATAGTTATCCTCCCGTATGTCAGATATGATTTGCCTCACTTTCCGAGTATGAGAGATGAAAAACTCATTTTACTCGAAGAAGCTATCACAGCGGGTTTTGTAGTTATCGTCATTTTTGTAACCGACCCTTTATTTTTGCTCGTCAGTGTAGTAGAAGATCCTCCCGAACTAAACACGACCATCACCCATCTGTTTAAGGAATGAAAATAATGTTATATCAATATATTAAAAAATATATGTCGAGTGGGTTGGCAAAAAATTTCCTCGTCAGACTATGAAAAAGTAAAAAATATATATTTCATCTAAGTATACTTACTTATAATAAGTCTGTTACAAGTCGATGTCTCTAGGTACATACATCAAAAATATTTGAAGTTACCAAGGCTATTTATTTAGTAGCGCAATAGAACTCAAAACAGCGATGTTTAGAATTATCGTCTGTTTGTCTGTACGTATATTCGCGCTAATCTCACAAACAGCTTAACCTAAAAGGATGCGGTTTTCACTGATGTGTTGAACTCTTGATAAAAAAAGTCATTTTAACATTTTTAATTATTCTTTGCAAAATATATATATTCTAGGATTTTTTTTAGCCAATCCATCGAGATAGGTATTTCTGTTAAACAGATGGGTGAGATGGGTGATGGTCGTCTCTAGTTCGGATGTTAGACTAATAGATCCGTCCCTGTCTTTGCGGCGGCGCAGGTGTCCAGCCCAAAAGGAAGGTTCCTCCATACAATAATTTTCCGACCGATGACGTCGGTTACTACGTCGTGTGACGAGGCGAAAGGTTTTGCATTTACTAAAATACTGCGATAACATAGTTAATTAAGATTAACTCTTAGTTAACCATACGAAAGAGTAATAGTATTAGTCATGCAATAACGCATATCCAATAGCATTTCTTGGAACAGGGTCGCATGAAAGCCGTATCACCTTAACATCTTGGTTTGTCGACATTTTTATTGAATAGTAGGTAGGTAATTGTATTGCATTGTTTACTCTATTGGCTACGGGACTAGCCATGGCCGTTTTGACGTTAAGTATTTCCCGCTTTTCCATGGAATTCATACACCTGCACATTAAGTACCTATAGTTAAAGTGTTCTTCATTTTTGAACAAATTTATCCCATTAACGCAATACAAGCCATTTTATATATACAATTATGTACTATTATCCGCTTTTGTTCTGGCAATTGCAAAAAAATATTTGAACTATGTGTATTGAATTACCAACTCTATCGTGTCGAGCGATAGTGAAATTGATTTATTAATGTGTGCTTTGTATTTATGTATATTATTACATTAGTGCATTTTCAATCTACTTACTGTCCAGAAGTAGAGTCGATAATTCGATGTATATGTAGTTCTAACTTCTAGTTAACTTTTTTCTGCTATTAAGAAAAGAGCCGCAAATAACAGTAGGTATTGTTTCTATAACATGACTTTGCATTCCAATAAATTGGTTTAGTGGTTATGACTCAGTTAAAATAATCAAGACTTTATCTAATACCTACATAGTCGTATTAATTTAAATCACCGATTTCGTACTAAGTATTTACTTCTTATCTATCACATAATATCATATCACACAAATATTTTAAGCATTTTAATAAAGTAGCGACTGTTAACTGTATTTTTGATTTCCGTTAACTCGCGCAATAACGGCTGAACGGATTTGGATGAAACCTAGCGTACAAACAAGTAGTGGACAAATATCTGAAATGAGAGATCGTCGACGTAGGTTCAAGTGAGGTAACGAACAAAATGGGCAAAATGAGATGAGTAGCTACAGTTATGTTCAGAATATTCCACTCTTTCGAATATGCATATATGAAAAATTGTAGCTAAAAAAAAGAACTACCCTTACCCCATTTATTTTTTAGAGTTCAAAGTCGCATTAGCCCCAAAATAACAGTGTAGGTATCTGAAAAATAACAAAAAACAGCAACATAAATCGGCGTAATTACCACCGCAGACCTACTTTGTTTAAGGTGGGTCTACTACACGTTCAAAGAATTACCTTTACGTACGTGAGGTCAATTTAGGTACGTAAAGGTTGTAAGCACTTTATAGACAAGTCCTACACTAAATTGACCTCTACGTAGGTACGTAAAGAATTCTTTAAGCGTACCCTTGCCTTAATCAAAGTGGGTCTGCGGGTTGCTGTTTCTTGATATTTTTCAGACATTATGTACACTGTTATTTTGGCGCTAATACGACTTTGAACCCTAAAAAATAAATGGGGTAAGGGATATTTTTCAAGCTAGAATTTTTTCATAAATACCTACCATTCGAAAGAGCGGAAAATTCTGAATAAAACTGTATGCTCAATTCATTTTGCTCATTTTGTCCCTTATGTCCCTTATTGAACCTACGGTCGACGATATCCATGCAAAATTAGATTTGTAGCACTTTCAGTCTCTAAGCTAAGCCAAGGACGGACGGTCGACACGGTTGTACATGGCGAAACTATAAATCATCATCATTATCGGAACTAAATTCACTTTTGCGGAACCCTGAGTTCATTATCATTTTACTAATTATAAATTTTAGCTTGCTTTAATAACTGGTCCCGGTTTCTATCCATTATAATCTAGCGAATGCTATGCATAAACATTTCACAGACTTTATAATTATTGCATATTGCACAACAACACAAAATAACATTTTAGTTTAGAAATAGAGACAAGGTCAGCAAGTGCCTACTTAGGTACTGTGGTAGAATATTACGTATCTAGATCAAACAAAGGGACCTGATATAAACTCAAATCACTGGAGTTATTTAATTTGATCATGAAAGCACCATGGGGATACTTGCATAAATCTCCGAAACATAGTACCTAGTAGGTAGGTATGTATGAAGATCAAATATGCGTAGCAATTATAACCATTTAATTATTCTGAAAGGAACTGTAGTATGGACTTAAAAGGCGTCCCCCAGAGAACTCTGCTTTTGAGCCTATGCCATGTTAATCAGGGCTACGTAGCTTTCTATTAGAAAAAATTGTTTTGAATGGGTTCAGTAGTTAATAAATACACTTTAAATACCTATATACACAAACAAAGTTTAACTTTTTAAGCTATCTCTCAGAACATTTACATATAATATACAAATTTATATCTAAATGCGAAAGTGTGTCTGTCTTTGTCTGTTACCTCTTCACATAAATCCGCTGAACTTATTTAGTTAAATTGGGGTTAGAGATAGTTTGAGACCCTGGGAAGGACATAGGATAGTTTATATTCTGGTAAATGGCATAGTTCCCACGTGATAGCGATAGACGAATTCGGTTTCGGAACGTTCCATCCGTTTCCCAAAACACCCGTTCCCAAAACATCCGTTCTCGTCACCACCTTTTCCCAAATAATCCATTTCCCGATAGAAGCGTTTCCCAAAATGTGCTTCTCCTAAAACACACGTTTGGCCTGATATCCGTATCCCAAAAAGACCTAATCCCGAAATGACCGTTCCCGTCACTACCTTTTCCTAAATAATCCGTTTCCCAAATTGTGCTTCTCCCAAAAGATACGTTTGTCTTGATATCCATTTCCCAAAACATGTATACGTTCCCGTTACCACCTTTTTCTAAATAATCCGGTACTCGATAAATATTTTACCCAAAAGTCATGCTGATGCCGACTATATTGTTAAAATGAACTTGAATAAAATTCTAAGGTCGTAAGTCGTTAATTCGTAGGTATGTGTATTTGAGATATCTCTTTACAAGCGTGTTTTGACATGCTGATGTGATGGGAAACGGATCTTTTGGAAATACAGGTGCCATGTCATGAGAGACGGATCTTTTGGCAGACGGATGCTATGAGAACCGGGTGTTTTTGGGAACGGGTGTTTTGGGAAACCGGGTGGAACATTTCGAAACCACGAATTCTTTGCAGACAGAGTCGCGGGGAACAGCTAGTAATATAATATTCTGAAGTTATTGGTGGTGAATCTACATACGTACCTTCTAACCATGAATAGAAACCATATAGATATTATTTTTAAATTATCGCTAACTTTTTGTTTCACTTACAGGTACATGCCATAATAATTGAGATCTGGAAGATGACGTAGAACAAGAATTCGCGCAGTTTTCCCCATTAATATTAATTAATATCCATATTAAGAGAAAAAAGTGTAAACACTAATTAACACTTGCTTCATAAAAACACATGCCGAAATATTTAATGGAACATAGTAACGGACGAGGACTATTCAAAAGCCAACCACAAAACTACTAAATAAATGGATTTTTTGTTCCATTTCTTATGCCGGTGTGTATAGTTCCTATTTAATATGATTAATGACGCTATCTGTAGGTAGATATAAGAGCGAACGTAAATGTGGTCTGCATTTTTAATATGATTTTTATTTATCTCCCTTTTCATTGTAAGCGTTGTTTAGTAAGAAAGCTTAATAGATTGAATAATAAGATACTCGTTAAGTCTAGGCAAGTGTAGGTTGGTTGTGCGTGTATGCAGCCGATACCTTTATGTCACGAAAATAAATGTCGCTTACTGTATGTTTGCGCTGAGTCACTAAGTACCAATATATTGTTGATTAACTATTTTTCGTTTCATTTAGTCACCTGCAAACATCGAATACTTACCTACCAATTTTTTTGTGAAGCAGTATTGCCGGGTAAATGATTGAATTGACAACCTCTCAATAACTTCATAGGGGCCGTCCATAAATAAGTCACACATTTGAGGGGGGAGCAAGCGATCTGTGACACATTATCCTGCGGTTATTATTATTAATTCCCTTAATGGCGGCCTTAAGGCTTGGGCCAATGTCAGTTATCCTGCGGTTTATTATAACTTTATTTTAAACCACAGAGCTTTAACCTAGAGTTTTTTGTGGTGTTTTTGATCTAAAGTTTTTTTTTTGCAATAAATTGGTAAATAGCTTTTACTTTGTATTTACAGTTTTCCGAAACAACCCGTAACTAAAGACCAATGGAATGGACTAAATTTTGTCGCAGAACGGCTACTTGGGCTATCTGCTCACATAATTTTGAGTTACCATGTATCGAAGTGTTTACAAATGAAAAAAAGATTTTATCGTATTGTAAATTATAAAATAAACACGTTCATTAAAATTGTTTGTAATTATTTTTTAAGTACTTTCGTTTTAATATACAGGATGGTAGGTATACAATCGCCATCATAAACAATAGATCGGAGCAGTCTCATAGGGCCCGTACTTTTCATGCCGATGACATCAATTTCACGTCATGCTGCATATAAGTGAAGAGTCGTTTTCAAAAAGTTTGGACACAATTAAGGGATTAATTAAAAACAAAATTTAATTAATTATTTTTGTATAACGGAGTTACCCATATACTTTGTATGACTAACTTTCGTTACACAAAAATAGCGATCGTGATTTTTGTTTTGATTAAGCCGTTAACTATGTACAAATTTTTTGAAAACGACCCTGATCCCGAATAGTTTTATTGTCGGCTAGTTTTAGACGACCAGATGGCCTAGTGGTTACAGAACCTGACTATGAAGCTTGAGGTCCCGGGTTCGATTCCAGTGTCAGGGCAGATATTTGTATGAAAAATACGAATGTTTGTTCTCGGGCCTTGGGTGTTTAATATGTATTTAAGTATGTATCTATCTATATAAGTATGTTTATCCGTTGCCCAGTACCCATAACACAAGCTTTGCTTAGCTTACTTTGGGATTAGGTCAATTGGTGTGAATTGTCCCGTGATATTTATTATTTTATTTATTTATTTTATTGTAATTATTAACATTAGTCGTCAATCATTTAAATCGTGTACAAGACTTTAAAAGTAATCTACTTATTCACACGTGGAATAATAAATACATACTTGATACGTGAAACGTAAATGAAACTATTTGTTTTGTTTTTATACCTACATACATTTTATTAAATGGTATTGTTACCACATTTCAATAATTAGTTACTTAGAAAATAGAATTCCTCTCTAAATTGAAGTACATCCTTCTTATACATTAATAACTACGCAGAGAAAATCTAAGTCATCTTCGTGTGCATAAGTACGTAATGCAATATTTATTCACACAAATACTTTGGTCTGTAATCGTATTTTTGTTTGTTGTGTCGCACATTTGGTTAATTTTTAATGATTGATGATTAATGATTAATTATCTCAACTAGTACTCAAATTGCAATCATCCTGTAAGCGGCGTGACGACATCGGCATCAAATGTACGAGCCCTGCTTATAATCCTCATCTCGACTTATATACGTCCCACTGTAAGTGTAGAGCACAGGCCTCCTCTCAGAACGAGAGAGCAGCAGCGGAGCTTTGCAGCCTTAATCATCGATAGCTCAGTTAGTTAAGAGTTCGCCAAACTTTGAACTTTGAACTTTGGTACTGGTACCTACACTGCCACCATTACATTCAGCGATCTTCTTATTTAGCTTTATGTATTGATCTAATTAATCAGATTTCTACAATTTTCTGTCATTAAATTAAAAGTACCTAGGTGAATCCGCAGTGAAAACTAATAAAATCGTGAAAAATTTACTTAATGATGACCACTTTCATTCAAAATATATGACTTTAATTTCAGTCATTCATTCTTTCTTTGATGTCCATTCAATTGAATCGGTCTTTACACATGTCACATCACTATTTCGACAAAATCACAAAATCATGACGACATTTTCATTACGACAAAATATCTAGTTGTGTGCGTGTTTTACATTTGTGTGACGATTTTGTTTTGGTAGGCATCTGTAGGAACGCAAAAATTTTTGACATGAGTGTGCGGCAATGCGTAGATGTGCTGTACGTCGTACGGTCAAGGACATGAGCCACAATGGAACCATTTCACAGTAAACGTCATAGTGACATCGCATTAATTAACAATGAAAATCGTAATGACTTTTCCGCCCTTGAGTGTACCTCGCCCCCGGGCGAATTTGCAGAAAAAGTTGCAGGTAAAGGTACGTCAAAGGCTCATCCCGACTTAAATTATCTAAGGTGACACAAGAACAAAATAATTGCGATTTTCATAGTAATACGAGGGGCGTTCAATATAAAGTGAGAATGATATGCAAACTCTTTTAATATTACGAAATTAAATACTGGCCGGTAAAGCTAATCTATCTAGCTGATTGCTATGAAAAAAAAACTAACTGTCTTTTGTTTCAAAAAATATACGGTAATTTCTTTGCAATGCTATTGAGTACGTTAGCGAAAATGGAGAAAATTGAACTGCGCGCCGTTATCAAATACTTGTGTTTGAAAAAATTTTCTACGGACCAAGTCAATTTGGATTTGCGGGACACTTTAGGCTCTAATGCTCCTCCGTATTCGACAGTCGCACGTTGGTGAGCCGAATTTAGACGTGGAAGAACATCGACAATGGACGACCCCCGCTCCGGACGCCCTACTACAGCAGTAACTGAAGAAATTGTAAAAAAAAGTTGAAAACTCAGTTTTGGCGGATCGTCGTGTCACGGTTCGTTTTATTGCTGAAAATGTAAAGATTTCAACGGGGAGCGTGCATAATATTTTACATGAACGCTTGGGTATGAAAAAGGTTTCTGCGCGTTGGGTACCAAGAATGCTTACTGACACGCAAAAACAAACTAGACTAGAGATTTTTCAAGAAGCTTTGAACCTGATGCAGCAAGACCGGGAACTTTTTGTGGCGCGATTTATAACAATGGACGAAACATGGCTCCATCATTACGACTCTGAAACGAAACTGCAGTCTATGACATGGAAAAGGCCATCATCTCCAACTCCGAAGAAATTCAAGGTGAGCCCATCTGCCGGTAAGGTCATGGGCTCTGTTTTTTGGGATGGTAAAGGGGTATTAATGATTGAGTATCTCGAGCATGGAGCCACTATTACGGGCACTTTATACGCCAAACAAATAGCAACATTGCGCAATGAGATCCGCGAAAAACGGCGAGGTAAACTCTCGAAAGTTGTGCTGTTCCACCAGGACAATGCCCCGGCACACAAGTCCGCCGTTGCAATGGCTGCAATTCGTGATGTTGGGTTCGATATCCTTAAGCATCCTCCGTATTCACCAGATCTCGCTCCCAGTGATTTCTACCTATTTCCGAGATTGAAACAATACCTGAGAGGCCAGAAATTTGAAGACGACGACGCGGTAGTCGCTGCAGTACAAGATTTTTTAAGTACTCAAGATGAGACCTTTTTTAAAAATGGAATTTTAAGTTTAGAAAAAAGATATACTAAGTGTATTATGCTAAAAGGTGACTATGTCGAAAAATAAAATTACATTTAGTAAAAGTTGTTTATAACATACTCATTCTCACTTTTTATTGAACGCCCCTAGTAAGTGTGACGGGGGCGACCGCGGGGACGCCGGCGAGGACTTATTTAAACGGTTTAGCTATAGACTACAGAGTCATTTGATCTGGTAAGTATCGAATTAGAAGTAAAATAAAACGAATGCTTGATCTGCAATGTTTACTGAATATACACGAATAAAAACCACGTTACACATCGATCCACGCAGAACATAAAGCATTGCTTTCTTACTCCACTCGGTGCTTCAACTGATTACAAGAGATATTCTAAAATTATAGTATTTGCTAATAGTTAGGGAGGCGAGGTAGCTAAATGGCGTAATTCAACGGCGCCGTCGAGACCTATCAAAATCGAAAGATAAAATAATTTCGAAAAGAAAAGCTCGTATGGCAAAAACCATTTTAGCGGTCGGTTTGGCGTGTACGGTTTTTCAAAAATGTTAAAAAAAACAGTTACTTGGGCATTCTCGAGCGCGTCAGATATTCATACTACGTATGCCCGGAGTGCCTCTGATAACAACGGTATACTAATCTGCCGGTTTGCGTGGTGGGGGTAGGCATATAAAGTAGTCAAAAATGCAAAAAAAAAAATTTACTCGAGCGCGTCAGATTTTCGGAAGGGATGTTAAGTAGGCCCCAAGGAAGCTCCCTTTAAAAAACTGACGATTTCGGCGTGACGATAAGTTACGATGAACTTTTGAAAATGCAAAAAAAAAAGTTTTTTTGAAATACTCGAGCGCCTCAGATTTTCATAGGGGAGGTTTATCTCGGTATCCTGAAAGCATATTTTTTAATCTGACAAAAATGTTGGTGGGTTCTCTTAATCTGACCGAAAAAGGTTTTTTGGTTTCTTTTTTTTCCTTTCTTTCTACGTCCAAAAAACAATTTGAGGATCAACAGGCTATTGAATAATATAAATATATGAAACTGTACATGTTAATAATACTTTTGTATACAGATACGCGTAACTTTTTCCGAGTCCACGAAAATTGTCGAGAAGCTTTAGAAAAAAAAATTTTTTTTGAGATATAATAAAAGTCACATAATTTAATCATCGTTATTTCATATCAATTTTTTTTAACACCCTCAGTTTTCGAGATATACTCAAAAAACCGGGAGTTTGAGTTTTTATGATGCTTTAAGTCAAAAAGTTTTAACTTTGGACAAAAATGTAAAGAGACCTTTTTTGTGTAAAATAAAATTACCTTTTTTGTTTATTTAAACTTTTTTTTTGTAAAATGTATCGTTCGCGACTTATATGCCGTAACGCGTTCTTAGGAAGACGAAATGGCTCCTCCACACTTCCGGTCTTGCGGAAACCGGCAGATTTTGTATTTTTAGTAAGTTTTAGATTATATTCTTCAAAATAAAAAATAAAAAAATCGCGCTCGAGAATGCCGGATTACCGTTTTTTTTTACAAGTTCGCGACCCTATAACTCGGCGGCGTCAAGGACTTATCGTCAGATTAGTTAAATTTAGTCTTTAAACACTAAAATCAACCCCCAATATCTTAATCTGACGCGCTCGAGTATTTCAGACTATCCATTTTTTTTTACTAATCTGATCGTCTATCCTAGGCGCGCGTCACTACATATAGAGCTAAATACTTTACAAGGTTGTTCTATTAGGTCTAAGGTATCTCTCATATCTTAAACTGCCACGCTCGAGTATTGCCGAAAATTCCCCTATTCGCCTCCCTAACTATAATGCAAAGACTTTTAAAGCACACAGTATTTTGATTCTATCACACTGTTCGTAGTAGGTAAATATAACAAAATAGGTACGTATGAATGACTTGAAAAATAACTTGTGGCTTAGCAATTTAAGCTTAGTAACAACGAGTGGGTGGAAACAAGACTTCCTAAAAGTTGTCATGAATCAATGTTACAAATTTCTATTAACTTAAACTGGTAACGTGATGCCGCTTGTAGAATTGATCAAGATTTGGAGCTGAGCTTTTGGAAAATAAGTTATTTAATAGATTTACAAGTCTGCGGCAATTGAGCAGGAGAAGCCCTTGCTCTTGTGATGTCTTTTCCACCAACTCGTGATATACCTTCAAACTAACAATTATTGTAATATCAAAATATGACCACAATACACATAAAGCTCAATACAACATTCCAGTGTGAAGGCTGTTTCATCAAATTCAACCTTAAATGTAACCATTATTACTATCACACAATGGATTAATTAAAAAACAAAATCAATTCAATGTAACATTAATTTGTGCTGTACGAGAAGTCAGCGCATCGGTTAAATCGTATTCATTACCGTAATGGTTTCCAACAAACTATAACGCAACTTCAAGTACATCTCTCATTAAATTTAGAATTATGTTACGCCTTAATCTAAATAAGTCATTAAACTTTTTTTAAATAATAATAACAATCCAAAAAATATGGCACCAGGACTTACTTAAAAAAGTTTTAGAACTGGTTTCGAGGTAAATAAAAATGCTCTTGGTAAAAATAAGGTACAGCCTATGTTATGTATAAATACTAAAATTGTGCACTTTACATGGGACATCAGAGACCTAACCCCTTAGTTGATAATGTGCTAGTTTATTATTATTAGTTTAAGAGGTGTCGACCTTGTCACCCAAAAAATAGGGTCAGGCTATTATTGCTTCCCTGATGCCCACACATCGTTTACACAGCATTCATAAGATAAAATAAAGATCTTCGTCCGAGTAAAATTATAATATCTCAGATCTTTTTTCGATATAAAGTGCAAATAATAAAAAATAATTTAGATCAATAAAATAAAAACAAGTTCAATACTTAATTAGGTTGAAACCTTATTACAGCGCACCCGATATATGGTGACTGCGCGTGCAACTATTTTATTATCGCCGATCGGATATTCAAGTATAATCTGTGGGAGTAGGCAAACATTTAACATGTTAAATAATTGTATAATTATTAAATAAGTCCAATTTTCAAATACAAAGTATTACATACATAATTTTAACAATATACAAATAGGTGACTAGGTGAGGCCGAATCAGGTATTTTCGTACACGCAAAATAATAAAACACCACCTTGGGCAAAGTATTGTTGCCTTATTATATAGAATTAAGAAAAGTATAGAAAATATTGATATTAAAAAAGTACATCAATATCTACGAATGTACTAAATTACCACTAGGATTTCTAAACTCCACTTTATTGAACACCAAATATTCCAATTACCTTAACGACAGTTTAGCTAAATAAAAAAATATAGGTAGTTATTTTTTGTATAGGTAACAGTCATTATTTTGTAATCTTCTACTTTGGGAAAAATTTAGGCGATTGGTCAAAAATTTTATAGTTACGCTAGAGCAAAACAGCTTGTACATCTTTTTCTAGAACCAACCATGTTCATACCTTCCCTACACCTAGGGCGGCCGCTTCGCTGGGCGCGGCGCTCGGAGTTGCCAATCCTTCTCCGTCTCACTTACACGCCGCACGAGTATGAATTGAGTATTCGTCGTAGAGTTTAGATTGGCCAAATCTCCCATATTGATATTATAAAATTATTTTACATTAATTCTACGTTTCTCACTTGGGATCAAATCAATAGTTTACTGGAAATTTTCAATTATCATTGGTTTATATTACACATTTTCCTTAACACGACATGATAGTCATCCCTCTTGTTCTATTCAACCGCGATAACAAGTGAACTCTAGACACCAGATTAGAAGAATAGATACCTATTTATTTATGAGCACGTTACAACGTTACTTTATTACCCTTAGAGGTTCAGCGTCAAACGAATATAAATCCAGGAGTTGCTTTGAATATTCACATACAAGACAGTGGCACTTAGGTACAATAAATTCATTAATTTTTGAAGGTAATACATCTGAAATAAATAAAATATTGAATATTATGTTCGCCAAAATTATTTACGTCTGCATTTGCTGCGCGGCGACTCTTGCGCCTTTACATGGCGCGCACACCCTGCGAACAAACAATCGTTTATCAGGATCATAGGTCACACACAAATGTTATTTAAACTTGTGGAGCAACCCATGACCACAGGCCCCTATTTCACCAACGTGGCACCAGTCGTCAGTGACATATGTCGAGAGACTATTGTACCATAGCGGGTTCTTGGCGCTGGATGTGTTAATGCCAGTCATGTTATAAAACGAGAAATATTTTTTTCTAGTCGACATATTTTCAGATTTGTCAGTAAATCTCGACATGAGATGAAAGCTGTGTCAGTATTTCGTGGCTAACATACGCGAATGTCTTAATTGGGAATGCCTAAAAAAATACCAATGGTTTTTATATATTTTTTGTATAGAAAGGTCAATTATAAGAAACTAATTATAATATTTTTTCATTTAGTTCACTACTTTTTTCAAAATTATTTATTGAAACTATTTTGGTTGATGATGTCAGATTATAATACATTATACAAATTATTATAATAATTATTATAATTGAGGACTCCCAACTCCCAACACAACCAAATTTCTAAATTCTTACGATAAGGCAACCCCTTTAATTATTTTTTGTGTAGTGCTACATTGTAACTAGTGTCACTTTACTGGCGCTGTCAGAGTGCTAGATGCCAGGCAGCGTAAATTGTGAAGAATTCTAAATAATGCTATTCCACACCGATTAAAGTACAACTTGGACCGTTTACGAAATTTACTTCAATGTCAAATGAAGGTCATTGGCAGTCATTGCTTATTTGAAATGTAATAAATTCATTACATTACATTAAAATTAAATAACTACAGAAAACAATTTAAATAGCATTTATCTCGAAATGGTTTTCGATTTACTATACATTACAAAAAAATAGACATCCTCAATTATTTTCGCATGTAATAAAGTGTATTTAATGGTGCGACAATTGTCACGTTGGTGAACTAGGGGCCAGGTGTGTGATCATATTTTTTTCCAAAAAAGAATTAGACCACATCTGTGATAGCATTATAGGGCGCTATGAGCAAGTAAAATATATTATTATAACACCCGTTATCATGGGGTGTTATACAGGTCATGTCGTATGTTTTGTCAATATAACTCTTCAGGACCATTTTTTTTTTATAATAAACCTGGTATTTTGAGATATTTGAACATGTAACCACCATCACACTGAGTCGTGTCATGTAGATCCCATTTTATACAATTAAAAATATTAACACTGCCATGCCTCTATATATTTGAAATTGCCATGTACGCTAAAGATAATATGGCCCAATTTCTTACTTTTAAAAGCATTCGCCAACAAGATAAAATTAAAGCAGAGCACTTTAAAACAGCCTTACTTCGGAAAAGTGTTTATGGAATGATACCTAGAATGTACAATCATTTGCCTAAAATAATAAGACAGTCTGATCAACCTAAATTTAAAAAACTGTTATTTGATTTTTTATTTGAAAAGGCATTTTACTCAATTCAGGAATATTTAAATGAAAGGTGGTAATATTATGTTGTGTCTCATATTATGTATTACTATGTACTTATAGGACATTATAGGTTAACAACAAAACATTCATGCCTCACATTTCCTAAGTATTTGTATGCCTCATGGTGCAACATAGTGATACTAAATTATACAGTTAAGATCTTTGTACATGTATTTACCTGTGTTTTGCCAAATAAAATTATTGATTGATTGATTGAACAAATCAAACACTTTTTAGCTTCAAACCCAATAAACAGTTTAAACGATTCAAACTAAACACGCAATAAGATACGCCGCTGTAACGGAGTTGATAATCTCATTATGAGGCATTAATGAAGCAATGAAAACAGTTCACGCTAATTATCATAGGTGTTCGATAATTAATATTCAATGATTACAGTAGATGGAAAAGCTGTAAAAACTAAATCATGAATATTTAAGTTTACCAAATGAATTATTAAGATACATACAATTATATTTCAAATCATACTTATGAATTTGCTATCACTTAAGGTCGAGAGTGTATCAACAATAAACCTACAAGGATTGTTTAGCTCACCAACAAGAATAACTTTTTTATCAAACTTCAAAATTAACCTTTCCCGTAGGCATCAAAAACAAAACTTATCATACATTTTATTTTTCAAGTTTCCTGCTGATTAAAACTGAATTAATTTTATGTTTCACGCGAGCGTTGTTATCATGTTAAGTACCTACTTGTAAATACCTGCATGTCGCAACAAATACAGTCTTAAAGAAATGCAACCAGTATAGGTATCGCAAAAACCTTTATTTTGCAATAATAATCTTCTTTTATTTTAAAAGTACCGTCATTGTCTACGAGTGTGCACTAGATGATCGCTCGTTGCTTAGCTACCGCTAAAAAGTGACTAAAGTTACTAGTTCAGGGACTAAAGTTAAATTTCCCGCGCTAAGTGATGCATGTATAAAATTAACGTATTTACAAGGATTCATAAAATCGCAAAGGTTAAAGACTAGGTGTCGTAACTACTCAGAGACAAGTGTCGTCGTCAGTCGTCGAGCTCATTCCTGACGGTTTTTAAAAGGTAACTTAATATCAGTGATCGGTTATTTGGATTCTCCCTCGAGGGATATCAAGTAGAAAAGTTAATATAGATAGTTAAAATTCCTTAGAGATAATTTAAATTGTTTTATTTTTGTACGTTTTGTTCGCTATTCTATTCTTTTTACTTGACATCCCGCGAGGGAGAATCCAAATAACCGATCACTGCTTAATATACTTACAATTTGTAACAATAAATTTGCAATGATAATGATAATGAATGGTTAGTACACAAAAATAAGCGTGTCAGAATAGAAATGAAGTGGATGGTTAGGATGTTTAAGTTACAAAAAAATTTCGTAACGTGAGAATAAAAAGGTTATGAGCAACGTTTTCGGGCTTTTGTAATCGGAGTCCTAAGCTGTTTTTGCACCAGAAATGCTAAGCAGCGTAGCAACTGACGTGTATGTATCTACCAATCAGGAGCAATTGTTTTTATAAATTGGCTTACTAAGGGTGGAAACGTATAAATTAAGCTACTAAGAAAATAAACGTTCGTGATTGGTAGATTTCATGCACTTCCAAAGCTACGAGCACAATATGTCTCTGGTAGAAAAGCAGACTCAGTTATTAAATAAGCAGAATAAATTAAGCTCGACATTTCTGCTAGCTAGATCATCAACGCAGCTGGAATCTTTTTATTCTTAGGTCTTAGGCCTTACCTCGGTGGGCATACAACGGTTGAGACGAGACTGGTAGTTATCGCGCCTTCCGCCCAGCGTCGCCGCGTTGCGAAGGCGTCGGCGTCGGCAGAGTCGGCGGCTCCACCAAAGCCTACCGCCACCGCAAAGCCGTGTTAATCACAAAAGCGTCAGGAAAAGGTATGGACATGGACCAATCGACGTCACACGTAAAGCTTATTAACGGCTGTTAGGTACGCAACAAATCGAACATTAGCAAATAACATTATGCATACCACATGGAGAGCAAAATATTTAACATTTATGAATTGGTTTCAAAAAGTTGCGTTTTATATATTAGTTAAATAGTGTGACACATAATGTACAAAACTGCCTCTAAACTCACTTGATTGGATGCCACCTAACGTACAATATAAAAATGCATCATGGTTCTCACTGTATGTACGATAGGTCACTGCAATTATTATAATATTTGGACTTGACGACGTCGGTTGCCATACCTTTTACTGAAATGATAAACGACATGCAACATGGAAGGGAAGGTTATAATGAGTAGGAACAGTGGCGTAGCTACGGGGAGGGGGGGGGGGGGCGTGAAACATCAGTAGTGCCACCTAAACCTGTTGCAGAAATTATATTTTTTATTTATTTTAACAGTTTTGATTGAGTTTTGGGGTAACACCTACAATATCCGCCCCGGGTGCCACCCTTGCTAGCTACGCCACTTGAGGAGAAAATAGTGAATTAAAAAGTGGCCACGAGTTTGAAAGAGCAACATTTTCTTTTGTTTTACTTCTCACAACAAGTAAGAGTTGATTTTACACACTCGTTTTGAGGCTCTTTTATATTTTTCATCACACTTGCTCGTCAATGGTGATATTCCATGCCTGTATACTAAATGACAATGGTCTAAATTATTCGTAAGGGAGTTATTGATTTACGTACAGTTTTTCTTCCCAATGGAGTTCTAACTTTAGTTTTAAAATTTGCAAACAAGTTAGTTGGTATGTCACTTCAGACTAAGGAGATTTCAAGTCAGCCAACGTTTTATTTATATGTTTACTACACAAAACATATCTACGCTTTATAAAACTTCGTTATTTTTATATTTTAAATTTATATCAAATAGTTTTGCAATAATTTTAGTAAGTATTTTTTTAACATGTTCGCAGAATCTGGCCGTATGGCCATTCGAATTCTAAACATAGTTTACAATTATCTATGGTAGATGACTTGAAAAAAGTGACAATCTGTATTGGCGGGTGGCCATTTTTATTCAATTTAAGTGTTTAGAGACAAAATAATTTTATTTTTGGATTTATTTCCTCGCAGTGTGATGAAAATCATTGTGTGTATCACGGGCAGTAAGGGGATTACAAACTCGAGTCATTAAAAGCCCTCCGCCTTCGGCGTCGGGCTTCTAATACACTCTCGTTAGTAATCCCCTACTTACGGCCCTTGATGCACAATGTACTATTACGCGATTGGACAGGTAGTAGGTCGCCAAATAGTATGTTAAATGATGATTTGACATTCTTTAATGAAACAATAATGTAAAAGTTAAACTGTTTCGAACTCGACGCGTTATACATTTAATCGCAAAATATTGTTATGGAACGTTATTGGTGTTAAGCAAAAATCAGCACAGTTGATATTGTGTTATGTTATGGCAGACTTGGTGCGTGACACATCGTACGTGTAGCATCACATAGCTGGCCGCGGAAGTAACTATACTACGATTTTTAATTTCGTGGAATTCTGACATTTCTTAGTGTTATTAGGCAAAAAATATTTCCCGAAAATTTAAACGAGATAAAACCAAAACTAGGAAATACAGAGCACAAATTCCTTAGTATACACATTAAAATTGGACATAATGTAATAAACCATTAATTAATACGTAGTTAGAATATTTTTTGATCTAACTGTTCAGACGTAATACAATATTTAACCCTTTTATGTGTAAAAATAAATTGTCTCGGGTATCATTGCGATGATTGACATATATCGCAAACTTTCGGAGTTAAATTATAATTAATAGTTATGTATTAAGTTTCAATCGTCGTCTCAAGAGGTTTGTAATTTAAAATTTCATAGACAAGGTACATACTTAAATAATAAAAACCATCAAATATCATTCTTCTGTCAAAACAATATTAAAGTCATTCGGCTTCTGTCTTGAATGTTCGAATGTGCTCGCTCTCCTGTTTCCGTATTATTTTTGTCGTTTTCGTTGATTGATATTATTATTTCCTTGAAAAGTTTTTGTTTTTTGCTATGTGTTATGTTTTTTAAAGAGGACTAATATCATTATGCCTATTGCTAACCTTGTTACTTACTCTCTGTGTACCTGTTTTCTGTATTGCTTACTATTCCTGGTGTACAATAAAGAGTCATTGTATTGTATTGTATTGTATTATGAATTCACGAGAATCTCTTAAAAACCTATGAAATAATTAATAGACTAATAAATTAAAACTGATAACATCTTATAGTAAAAGCTCTCCTTCACTATATTTATAATTAGTAATGTGCCTATTTTATTATGTTTCTAAAATAATAAATAGATTTAAAATGAAAAAAGGTTTGTTGCCTCTGTAACGTCAAAATCTGGCATTTGTCAGAATTCCACGAAATTAGATGTAAGCACTTGAGCTGCACAATGTAATGCTTCTACGATTTCTCCCGCACCGTTTTGACTATACCTCAGTGCCAGAAATCCCTGAGCCACACGCATTGCGATTTATTGTGAGATTGAAACTTCGTCTACGGCTAATATGCGAAGCCACACCTCACGGCATCGCTGTAAAGTTCATCGTGACAACAAACGCCGTGGGCCTACTAAAAATTGGCCACGTAAGCGAAGTTGATCCCGATAAAATCATTCGATGTGCGAAAGTTTATAATAACTGCCACTTCACACGATGCGCCTATTGCGCGAAATATGGATACATACAGCGATACCGTGAATATTCACTTTATCATGATGTTTGTGGCCCCGGTGTAACAAGCACAGATAATTCGTGGGTGTTATGTGCCTACACAGAAACAACGTGTAATTTGCACCATTTTAAAGATTGCAGGACACAATCAGGGCCCAATTGCATAACAAAGTACAGTCAAGGGCAAAGATATGTATACACTTTAGTACCTTGTCTATTTTCGTCATATTTGAACTGCCATATATGAACAGTCACAGTGGTTAAAGTGACAAGGTACTAAAGTGTATACATATTTTTGCCCTTGACTGTACAACTTATATTACAAGCGGAACTCCCTTTCTACTTAATATAACTGAAGCGAGAATTCCGCTTGTAATATTAGTTGTACTTTGTTATGCAATTGGGCCCAGGACATATACAAAATGAAATAGCGATTTATTGTTATGTAACAAACCCATAACCCCTGTCTCTTAAAACGTACACTCGAAAGTCTAAAAACAGAACATCAGTTTCGAACAAAGCAAAATAAGACGAGATGGCTGAATTACATAAAGCAACTTGCGTAATGAATGTTAGGTCATGTCAAGAATTACGCGAGAAACGAACTGTACCTACTGGTTGTAATATTGTGGCGAACGTTGTTACCACAATGTGATAAGAAAATTTCACTTCAAGCTTCACACAAATTGATTTTCTCATTTAATCCAAGTGTACAAGCGAAGATAACGCATTTAACACAGACATTTAGAAACTGATTATAATGTTTTGACTTTCGAATTGATTGCTTGGACATTAAAAATTGACAACTAAAATTAAATGATAGCGAGCATGGAGCAAAAATGCACCATTACTTCTAAGGACGAAGTGTTATTATGAAAACTGTTTCCTCTATCTTAATTGCTGCTAATACTAACTAAGAGTAAGAACTAATAATGTAAAATATTTGGGTTATAAAAACTAAATCATTCACGTGTTATCTAGAGCTAATAAATAAGTCTACTTATATCGCGGCGTAGCGCGGGGGTGAAAAGTCGGTTTTGTTGAACAGAAATAAATAAAATCATATCTACGGTTCATTTACATTCGCACAACTTTAACACTTCTGTATAAAAAGCTTGCCGCATAGCATAATTAATAATCGATACCTATTTGTATCGGTCAGTTCGTATTATTCGGTATTCGACGTATTCTCGGCTCCTTTGATTCTAACCGGCCGATTACAGCATGCTACGTAAGACCTTTGTCAGTCAGGTTGTAGTCAGATAATTGGTACAATTAAAATAATAAATTTTACAAAAATCAATTTTTGTTGTAATTATACAAGTAGCCTGTTTATGACTGTTTCCTTCACAAACATTAGCTCTGAAAAAAATAGTACTTCCTGCCAGTGCCACCAAGTATCTGGTACTATGTATTTGCAAGTCTAGTGACACCTTATTTTCTATTGGCCGCTGCAAAGTTTGCCACCCGGGTCTATTATCCGACTAGCCAACCTGTACGTACGCTTGTCTAGCGCGCGGACGCTATTTCACTATTTCTTTCCATCAAACGGTACAAGATGGTGACAGAAAGAGTTGGTGAAACGAGCATCCGAGCGTTAAGCCAAGTTTAGATCTGCAAGAGAAATTGTGCAAGTTGCATTACATTGCGAGACTGTAAGGCGAACGAGTTTAAAGCGATCAGTGTAATCAACTTGCAAAATATTACTTGCATGTGTCTTGGGGTTTGGACAATACGGCTTCTGTTCCCATTCCCTCCATCCTTGGACTTACCTTGGTGACGTCGACGCCCGTGACAGACTTCACGAGTTCCGGTATGACTTGCACGATACTCAGCACTTCGCCGGTGAGCTTGGCCGCGCCCACTTCGCCGCCGCCGCAAGATACCATCGTCACCTTGCGCGCTTGCGACAGTGGCGCCGCCACCTCTGCCGCCACCTACGACACAGTTCTCAATTAAACGTCTTATTCATAAATAGACCCCGTTATCAAGCGGGCAGATTGGTGGGCATGTAATGTAGATCATGGGACCATGGGACGATTGACACCAATTAATCTAGTCCCAAACTAAGCAAAGCTTGTACTATGGGTACTAGACAACGGATAAACATACTTATATAGATAAATACATACTTAAATACATATTAAACATCCAAGACTCGAGCACAAACATTCGTACTGTAAGATTATTTCCACTTTGGCACTCGGCAATTCTCGACATAGATCGAGAGAGATCGGAAGTGCAATACTTAGGCTGAGTTTTTTTTATTCATTAAATAGGTTTGGATATTTTATGTGATTAAATTCTAGGATTTCATATAAGACTTTATGACGAAACACGAACCTTTACGGTTAAAACGTCGACGACGAGACGTCCCGAGTGTCAAAGTTTACATTAGCATTTGAACAAAAGGTAAATCCACCAGCAGTTCAATAAAAAGAAGCTAAGAAGATAACGGTAAGAAACACCATAAGGTATTTTTTTAAACAAGAGCTACATTATTACGAAAGTGCCTGTTTTGCACAGCAAGCATAATTTCGAAACATAAATATGTTTAGCATGACGTGAAATGATGATGATAAATGATCTGTTGAATTTAGAAATATGTAAAAAAAGTGTTCTACACTTTATGATGCTCCCACACTGGTGTTATAAACTGTTATATAACATTTTATCACAGATTGTAACAAAACTTATACATTATCATGTTATGCAACAATTTATAACTTCTATCGCAAATCATAACCTCTATTTTGTTACACGGTGTTATACTTTTTAACAGTGTGGGAAATTTGCCATGGCACGTACACGTGCTACATCTATCTCTGTCTTTAAATATGATAGCGCATTTGGGGACGCACTACTAAAATTAAAAGAAGAACAAACAAATAAACAAACACACTTTCACATTTATAATATTAGTATGGATATGCGTTGGGTTACCTTAGGTAGCGTCTCGAGCATCATGTCTACCATGGCGGCAGAGCCGTATTCTTTCCACGCTTCCGCCTTCTTCGCCATCTGCTCCGCGTCCGCTACAGCCTTAGCTTTAATGGCGAAAGCTTCCGCCTGTGCAGACAAAAACGTCAATCTACTACCAGAATAAATATACTCAGCGGCAAATCTAACCGCCCACTTTCTAAGGAAGGAGGGCGATTAGTTTTGCCGCTGAGTATGTACATATATTTAAAAAAAGTTCAGCGTTTACTAATGAAAGAACAATCTAACATAAATGAAGGCAGTTGATCCAGATCCGAGTAAAATCGTAACTGGAAAACAGAGGTTTCAAAAACAAGATTTTGCTATTTCAAACAGCTATATTATCCTTGTTAGTCCAAGTTTTCTTGTAAAATTATATAAGGTACCGTTTTTCTTAGAATCTGACGTTCTTTACAACTGTGTATTTTTTTCTGTGAGACCTATTGAAATTTTAGAATGAGTTACAAACGCTTATTTTGCACTATCGATTATTATCCATCAATTCTCAGACCAATAGCGAGTGATGTAATGTAACCACCATACTTGTGTTTGTTTATGTATTTTTTTTTTTTTTACATAAAACTGACCTGTGATTGACCACTATCTCACCTGATGAAAAGTGTAGATGAGGCCAAAGGTGTACCTCACTGGTTCAGTAACAGCCTATTCACTCTAGCCTTGAAGAGACCTAGGTTGTATTTATCAGGAAATACAGACGACGAGAGCGAATTCCATTCTTTAGCAGTTCGCATTAGGAAGGATGACGCGAAGCGCTTCGCGTATTATGTGTTTATTACTTGTTAAAACCGCGTTACAATGTTTTGGGCTTAAAACCACTCAATTTCATAATACCTTATTCACTAATACCCCTAATTTTCAAACTACCATGGGCTCATAATCATAATACCTAAATTTGTTTGTTATTGTACGATGTTTTAAATTTGTATATTTTTTCTAATTATCATTATTTAAAAAAAGTAAACGTACAACGTACGTCGGAATCAAGTGCGGGTAGTTCGAAAGACTCAAGCGGCTAAATGAACTTGACACCTTACATTTCAGTTAACTCGTGACCACGGCTGCTGCAATGTGATGTGGCCGAAACGTCGAGGTAAATATTATTTGCGTGATAAGTCCTGTTTAGTATAGTAATTATGAATTTCGTGGATCTTTTTCTAATTATTCTTTTTTCTGAGTAGAAAAGACAACAACATTTAAATTTAGTTACGATGTCACTCGAATAGACGGTCGAAATAATGATATACATTTAAAGTAGACAAAGATAATTTCATTGTATTGTACCGACCTCTCCCCGAACCTTAACGGCTTCCGCGGCCGCCTCAGCCTCGAGCACGGTCTTCAATTTGTGCGCTTCTGCTAATTTCTCCAGTTTGAACTTTTCCGCCTCAGCTGGTCTAAACGATACAAAATGATCACTATCAAAATCACATCACAGAAAAAGATGGATGGAGCATGCCCGTCAAAAATACGTTTATGTTTCCTACGAGGGCGACACTGAAAGTTTTTAGAACTGGCCACTTGTAAACAATATAATAAAAAAGTAAGTTTAAATTTTGGAAATGGAACTCTTTGCCAATATTATTGAGTATGTATTTTATTCATTTGTCATTTGTTTTACGATTTGGCGGCAAATTGAAAATTGTCTGTGTCACGTCAACATGAATTTAACGCGAGAAAATTATCGTGCAATGTTTTTTTTTGACTTTCGATGTCATTTAAGCCAGAAAGAAAGCTATGATAGACTTCGATTGGCCTTTCACGATGAAGCCCCATCTCGTGCGACTATTTACAACTGGTTTAATGAGTTTAAACATGGTCGCACTAATCTCACCGGTGATCTGCGTAAGGGACGGCCTTCTACGGCGACGACTGAAAATAACATCAGTTTTGTGCGGCGTATGATAGAGACTGACAAAAGAGAGACGTATCAGCAGATTCGGACAAGCTTAGGCATCGATATGAGTCAAGTGCATAAAATCCTCCATGAACATTTAGCGGTCAGGAAGCTTTGTGCCCGGTGGATACCTCATAATTTGACCGAGGCCCAAAAACTCTGTCGGGTTGATTGGTGCAGTGAAATAATTCAAAGATTTAACGGAGGTGACTCAAATGCTGTGATCGACATACTTATGGGTGACGAAAGCTGGGTTTACTGTTATGATCCAGAAACCAAGAGACAATCTGCTCAGTGGGTGTTTCCTTTCGAGGAGTTGCCAACTAAAGTGAAGAGAGGTAGAAGCGTGGGAAAAAAGATGGTGGCCTCGTTCTTCGGAAGGACAGGTCACTATGCGACAATTGGCTAAGTAAAGTCTTTGAAGAGGTGCTAATTATATTTTTTTCGACAGTCGGCGTTCTGGAGATCGAGAAACTGCAGCTGTTTTATTTTTATCTCCTATTGTTTAATGGAAATATTTTTTTGAGTGTTTGAGATGACATTTGTGAGATTTTATGGTTGACAAGCCGTTCGTGCTCAGAACTTAGTAGAAACAGAAAAAAAAACCGAAGTGAACTGTCACTACTGTCAATGTCAATTCGTTTGCGTTTCGTTTGCTTTGCGTTTTGGTGTGCTCAGTGTGATTTATTGACTATTTTTATCGACCTCCGCATAAAATCCGGACTTTCAATTTCACCGCATTTTTCCACGACCTATGCACAATAATTGGATCACGATTGAATACTTTCGATCACTATTTTGGAACTGCTTCTTGGACAACGCAAAGCAAACGAAACGCAAATGGTTAGATTTCATTTGACAGTGACAGAAGCGATAGTTGAATTCGTTTTTTTTTATTTCTTCTTAGTACTGAGCACGAACCGCTTGTCAGCCATAAAACCTCTCAAATGTCATCTCGAACACTTAAAAAATATTTCCAATAAATAAAAGGAGATCAAAATAAAACAGCTGCAGTTTCTTGGTGTTCAAGTCGACCACTGTCGAAAAAAAACGTAATTAGCATCTCTTCAAAAAACTTTACTTAGCCAATTGACAACCTTTCATTTTTTTTAACACCTGAAAATTACTACAGGAATCGAAAGAGTTTCGCCTCCTGAACACGGAAAAATATTTATTATAATTCATTTCTCCATATTTAAAAAAAAACAACAAATTTAAAAACATATATGTACTTACAAATACATCCACAGAATAGATATGTTTCCTTTACCCTTTTCACTAGAAAAAAGAGCTGTCATAATTTTAAATTTGATAACAACCTTAACGTCAAATTTACGTCATCACTTTTTTTTAAATAGAGACTACACAAAAGTAATTTACGTTACGCTCTTTTAGAATAAGCACATCTTTAAAAAATTGAAATAAATTAATTAATAATCCTAGTGAAAATTTCAAACTATCAGCGTCTTTCTCTTTCCAAACAGAATACAGAGAACAAATCAAATTATAGTCTTAGAAATATGAAATGTTGTCAATTGTTTTAGAGGATCAAAAAAACAGTTACTGCAGAGTGGTACAGTAACAATTGTTTACCACTTGAATTGGAAAAAGTTCGGGAGAAAGGACCTCGAAGTAGGATCCTTCTTCACCACGACTACGCCTCGTCGCACACCGTCAGGCGAACGATCGACTATTTAGTGACGTCAGACGTGGAATTACTGGGTCACCCGCCGTATAGCCCCGACCTCGCACCTTGCGATTTTTATTTATTCCCGAAAATAAAAGAAAAACTTCGAGGAAAACTTTTTATTAACACCGAGGAACCAGTCGGTGCTGTACAGAAACGGGCGAGGGTCGGTCAAGGAATAAACCAACGGGTAAAAACATAAAAGACCGACCTAAGCACCCTTCAGTGCCCAGCGGGAGAATGCATGCTCCTCTCCCGGCCTTCTAGCAAATGGCTGAGGCAGGACACTGTGGGTAGATTAAGTCCCCTCCCTACCCCTCCCCTCCTCAAAATATAAAGCACACGTTTTTTGTATTAATAATCAATACAGAAGGGGACTTGTGACCGGGTTTTTTAGTCCGTGCAAGTCGGACACTGTCTGGGCCCTCCATTCTCAGTTCGTCCGAAGGGATTTTTCCCGAGCACAAGTCACTCTTCCTACCCTAAAGTAAAAAATAGCAAAGACTTCGCGTCTTTGGCCCCTCTGGCGACTCCTTCAAAAAAAAAAAACCAGTTGGTGCGTTTCAAAAGGCCGTCGAAGAGACCCCTAAGGACGAGTGGGCTAAGTGCTTTTCTCAGTGGTTCCATCGGATGCAGCGGTGTATTGATGTGAATGGACACTATTTTGAAAAGTTATAATAAAACTAATAACTTGCTAGTTTGCTCAGTTTTTGATTTTCTAAGAACTTTCAGTTCGACCCTCGTACCATCTCGGTAAGCAATATTGAAATGAAATGAAATGAAATTTATTTATTCACAATGAACATATGGTTACATAAGGTCTTAAATTGTATACTATTGCTTCCCATGACATGTTCAGCCAAGTTAGGCATGTGAAAATTTGAGTTCAGTGAATCAATCACTCGGTCAATAATAATTAGTAATTTTAATTACAATGTCCCGACATAATTAATTGAGTAAAAGATTATTAGTAAAAAGATAAAAAATAAAAGATACTCAACCAATACATGTCAAAGAACTAAAATGAAAATTTAACCAAAATAATATTAATAATTACATGAAAAATTAAAAATAAAATAATGTCCGAGCTTGAATTATTAATTGTCAGATAAATTTCCCGATATGGATGCAAAAATAAATTAAACAGCATTATCTCGCGTCATGCATCTCTTCAAATTTGTAGTTTAAAAATTCATTGATACTGTAGAAACACTTTTCAGTCAACATTGTGCGCAACTTGGTTTTAAATTCCTGACAAGGTAATATTCTAAGGGCGCTTGGTAATTTATTAAAAATGTTTATACACATATTATGAGCACTTTTTCTTCTAAGTACAAGCTTGTTGCAAGTTGGTAGTGCTAATCTACATCGTCTGTGACTCCTTGTTGTTTTCTTATCTTCGACAAAGGCAAACAGGTCCGAATGGGTTTTTACAAACGTGGCTATTTCGTAGATGTAGACACAAGGTAAGGATAGCAATTTACGAGGGGCGTTCAATATAAAGTGAGAATGAGATGCAAACTCTTTCAATATTAGGAAATTAAATACTGGCAGGTAAAGCTAATCTAGCTGATTGCTATGAAAAAAAAAAACTAACTGTCTTTTGTTTAAAAAAAAATACGGTAATTTCTTTGCAATGCTATTAAGTATGTTAGCGAAAATGGAGAAAATTGAACTGCGCGCCGTTATCAAATACTTGTGTTTGAAAAATTTTTCTACGGACCAAGTCAATTTGGATTTGCGGGACACTTTAGGGTCTAATGCTCCTCCGTATTCGACAGTCGCACGTTGGTGCGCCGAATTTAGACGTGGAAGAACATCGACAATAGACGACCCCCGCTCCGGACGCCCTACTACAGCAGTAACTGAAGAAATTGTGAAAAAAGTCGAAAACTCAGTTTTGGCGGATCGTCGTGTCACGGTTCGTTTTATTGCTGAAAATGTAAAGATTTCAACGGGGAGCGTGCATAATATTTTACATGAACGCTTGGGCATGAAAAAGGTATCTGCGCGTTGGGTACCAAGAATGCTTACTGACACGCAAAAACAAACTAGACTAGAGATTTGTCAAGAAGCTTTGAACCTGATGCAACAAGACCGGGAACTTTTTTTGGCGCGATTTATAACAATGGACGAAACATGGCTCCATCATTACGACCCAGAAACGAAATTGCAGTCTATGACATGGAAAAGGCCATCATCTCCAACTCCGAAGAAATTCAAGGTGAGCCCATCTGCCGGTAAGGTCATGGGCTCTGTTTTTTGGGATGGTAAAGGGGTATTAATGATTGAGTATCTCGAGCATGGAGCCACTATTACGGGCACATTATACGCCAAACAAATAGCAACATTGCGCAATGAGATCCGCGAAAAACGGCGAGGTAAACTCTCGAAAGTTGTGCTGTTCCACCAGGACAATGCCCCGGCACACAAGTCCGCCGTTGCAATGGCTGCAATTCGTGATGCTGGGTTCGATATCCTTAAGCATCCTCCGTATTCACCAGATCTCGCTCCCAGTGATTTCTACCTATTTCCGAGATTGAAACAATACCTGAGAGGCCAGTAATTTGAAGACGATGACGCGGTAGTCGCTGCAGTACAAGATTTTTTAAGTACTCAAGATGAGACCTTTTTTTAAAAATGGAATTTTAAGTTTAGAAAAAAGATATACTAAGTGTATTATGCTAAAAGGTGACTATGTCGAAAAATAAAATGACATTTAGTAAAAGTTGTTTATAACATACTCATTCTCACTTTTTATTGAACGCCCCTAGTAAGTTTGATAAAAAAGGGTTTACAGGATTCTCTTGCGTCTACTCCACAAAGAGTTCTAATACACTTTTTTTGAACAATAAAGGCACGATCGGCGCTGACAGAGTTACCCCACAATATTATACCGTACTTTAGAATTGACATAATATAACCATGGTAAGCCAGTAGGGCACCTTTGAATGATATTGTTTGTTTAAGGCGCCAAAGTGCAAATAGGAATTTATTAAGTTTCTTGCAGATTGTATCTATATGTTCTTTCCAGTTGCAATAAGTATCCAACGTCAAACCAAGAAAGACAGTACTATTTACTTCTTCGATCTTTTTTGCATCATACATTACATTAACTTGGTGAATCCTAGATTTATATGATTTTTATTGTATTTTTTCCTATTGTTCTGTAGCATTCAAGTAATTATCATGTATTTTCTTGATATGATATTCTGACAAACCTGCGCACTGTAGAGTCGAGTTCCTTTTCGCGCCTCTGCACTTCCCACTTCTGGACAGCGATCTCCTGCGTGCGCTCGACGACGGCAATCTGCATTTGCTCTTCTTTGATACGCTGCTTTGTTTTAGCAGCTTGTAGTTCGTAAGCCATTTCTGCTTCAGCCTAAAAGAAAAATAAATGTATAATTCCAGCCAGGTCATAAAACAGCACCAGCAGTGCAACTACACAGTCAAGTCATTAGCTATATAACGAAAACGTCGAAGAAAGACGACAACGACGAATCGAAACGAAGAAAACCAATAAATAAAGGTATGTACAGGTATTTTCGGTACCGGTTCCAAGCGCTGCTCACGTATATTGTATTTAACCGACAGTTCAGTAAACTTGAGCGTGCGCATCCCTAAACAAACATACGAAAGTGATTTATGACACCGTCTGCCGCGAATCTTTGTGAATAGTACAGTAAGGGGCTGTTTCACCACTTTTCTTAAAGTTCGGATTAGCTTAATCATAACCTTATTTGACAGATGAACTTAAAATTTCTGTTTCACCAGTCTTGATTAGCGCTAAGTGACGGACAAAGTGTTATTTAATTTGACCATCAGATCAGGTGGCATTTAGCATTTTTATCCGTCACATAACTTTTTAATTAGTCAGGTAATTTTTTTGTGGTCATGGTTGGAGAGCCCTTCAGCCGGTTTCAGAAAAATAAATCAAAGTATTTTTTATTTTTTAAAGAAAGAGGTCATGCTAAATTGCAAACGAGGATTCAAATATCAAGATTTGAATAAAAAATATAGGTACGCTTTTAGTATGTAAAAATAAATCCAAAATTTTGTAATATTTTTTAATCACAGACTTTTTTTCAGTGGCACAATCGTTTGTTCTACGTGAACTTGTACATCGCCATTACAAAAAAAAGTTAATCTGTCAAATGGTTTGGCGCCACTTTTCGATTCGTTTTACGTGATTTTATTTTTCTTTGTTATTGTTAACAAAGTATCGTAAATAAATACCGTTTTTGGATTAATTACACATTTGTTTATGCAAAAAAATAGATGTATTTAAGAATTACATAGTTTACGATTTCTTTTGCTTTAACAATGAGCGACTCTTTGAACGAAAGTATGCGAACAGGAACGCGTGATCGTGAAATGTGACGTTGTCATACCCCTCTATGTTAAACTGACGATTAGTTAAGTGGTACTTAGTTTGCACAGGACCGGAGTGGTGAAACTGAAAAAAAACTAGCCGACAGATTTGTCCAGTACTTAGTTTATTCATTGGTTACGTGACCAGTAGTTTGACAGTAAGGTGGTGAAACACCCCCTAACTCTCACATACCTTCTTGGTTTGAACTTCCACGTCGTAGGCGGCTTTTTTGAGCTCGAAGTCGCGCTGCGCCTTGGCTATTTCAGTGTCGTTAAGGAACCGCGCAGCCATGCGCTGTTCTTCTGCCATCGCCTCCTTGATTTTCGCTTCGGCTTGCGCTTCGGCCTCGCCTATGCGAGCGTCGCGCTTCACCTCTGCAGTGCGGGCCATACCCAGCGCTTTAAGGTATCCCTAAAACAGAAAACAAAACATAGTGTGAAAGTGATTGTGAATTCGAAACCGCAATACGATGCACGATACCGATAGAGAAGCTAACTGAATAATGGACACAAAACTTCATCATTCGGCGAATATCGCCAAATTTTTAGCGGTTGGATTGTGATATGTGTTAATATAACTTTATGCATCCTCTCGTTATCGGCTTTGGCCACCCCATTTTCTCAATAATTGTGAATAGTTTTTTACGAGTGTATTGAATGCGGAATATGCCAAAAACACTTATGTTCTATGCACATGTAGTAGTGACAGCCCTGACCGACGACCGTAACCCAATTTCCCCTACATTAATAATACAAAACCTTGTTTAAATTCTGATAGTAGCACGGATCTTCATCGCATTACAACTAAAATTTAGATACCCGTTGAAAGTGTGTTATGCCATAAATTTTGCTAGTTTTTTTAGTAAGGTTGTAATTTTCACTGTAGAGGTAAAAATTAGAATACGGAGGAGAGCTCAAAGCTAATGAGAAGAGGAATAGAAATTTTAGGGGAAATGTAAATCGCATCTCCTACTAATTAATTTTGCACGTTTTTTTAGTGTTTTCTTAGATTTTGACAGTTTATACTGTACTGTACTCATCAGTGAATTGTAATAATTTTTGGAAAATAAACTTTTGACCAATTAATTCGAGCCACGTTTCGCTGCAGACCGAATTGAGAAAACCAATTCTTTTTGACATACCTACAATCGGTTCGTGACTTTACCTCGCTTATATTTCTATTCCTCTTTTATGTTAGTTCAAAGGTCGAGAACAAGAGCGCGGTGCTCTGATCGTGCGACACTATAAAATAAATAATTAGAATTAAATACACAAGTCACACCAAACTGCCCATAAGCAAGTCCTTTGTAGTTCTTGATACACTATATGTATAAAAAGACTTTCTCCCATATTCATAAACGATTGCTGTGTTTCTGTTAACATTATTTTATCTTTATCTGTCACATTTGCCTTTGCCAGACATTTCAGCATAACAGGAAACATATTTTTACAGGCATAAAAAGTAAGTAACTTTTTACGAATAAGGGAGGTTTTACTTTGACATTGTGTCCTAAACCGCGATTTTTAATTTCGTGGCATTCTGACAAGTGACAAATTTTGACTTTTCAGAGACAACAAACCTTTTTTATTATTGTCTATTTATTATTTCAGAAACAATAAATAGGTAGGTACATTACTAGTTATAAATATAGTGAAGGAGAGCTTCTACTATAAGAAGTTATCATTTTTCATTTATTAGTCTATATTTATTTCATAGGTTTTTACGAGATTCGTGTATTCATGGTTCGTGTGAGACAGTTCATAATGATATTAGTCCTCTTTAAAAACATAACACATAACAAAAAACAAATACTTTACAAGGAAATAATAATATCAATCAACGAAAACGACAAAAATAATATGGAAACAGGAGAGCGAGCACATTCGAACATTCAAGACAGAAGCCGAATGACTTTAATATTGTCTTGGCAGAAGAATGGCATTCATGATGATGTTTGATTTACAATTTCATAGACAAGGTACAGTCAACCAATTTGATTCCTAGGCCACTATAGAACCTTGTCGCATTAACTACTAGATAATTACAATCACCATCCGATCAACTCTCCGATCACAACATGCAATAAACGTAGAGTTTATAAACGTTTTCGCTCCATGACATGAGAAGAAAAAAAAAGTTTTGGCAGATGGACAGTTACAATTCAAGTTGTCAATACACAAGCAAACTCCTTTCCTATTCATTATCATTGACACATGTTCGTAAAGATCGAGATGTCATCATGACATCCATCACGCAATAATCACTGTCGTTGAAGATAAACAAATTGATTCATCATGACATGGTTCTATAGTGGCCTAGGAATCAAATTCGTTGACTGTACCTTGTCTATGAAATTGTAAATTATAAACCTATTGAGACGACGATTGAAACTTAATACCTACGTAACTATTAATTATAATTTAGTCCGAAAGTTTGCGATATATGTCAATCATCGAAATGATACCCGAGACAATTTATTTTTTACTCATAAAAGGGTTAAATAATTTATTAGGTCTGAACAGTTAGATCAAAAATTATTCTAACTACTTATCTAATACCTTTAAACGAGCAATTCTTGTATATATATATATATATATATATATATATATATATATATATATATATATATATATATATATGTATATGTATGTTATATATATATAACCAGGATCTCGGAAACGGCTCCAACGATTTCGATGAAATTTGGTATGTGGGGGTTTTCGGGGATGAAAAACTGATCTAGCTATGTTTCATTTTCAGAAAACCGCTTTTACTCGTGTTTTCCGGCTATTTTTGTTTGCATTAGAATACAAAGCTAAATTTCGCCGGCTTCGAGCAGATCATAATAGCACAGTAGAAATCGGGTGGTCGCGGATCCAGCCGACCTCGGTTCGATTCCACGTTTTTTTAAGGATTTTAGTTTTTTTTTTAAGTTTATTTTTCATGAGAAAACGAAGTTTCTTCTTTTGTGAGAAAAAGTTACTTTTTTGTGAGAAAAAGTATTATAGGGAACGTGCAGTAACTATAGGCGGCAGCACTAATGCGACAAAAGAGACACTATGCGGACAGTAAAACAAACTTATCAAGGTAAAGCATTCAAATTGATGGCACCCTTATGACACCAGTTGGCAGCACCGTCTATGTGCACGTTCCCTATTGGGAGCAAAGAACAAGAAAAACCGGTTGTCTGTAAAGTCGGTTTACGGACGATAGTTTAACGTGGCTCACCCCCCCACCCCCTCCGGTTTTTGTGTCAAATATCTTGAAAACGGTGCATCCTACGGCAAAATCAATGAAATTTCCATCCCCCCTTTGATACCCCCACGCTCCCTCCCACGCATCCCCCCCGCACCCCCTCCCCCCTCTCACCCCCCAACCCACAGAAATAATAATAAATTATTTCTGTGCCCCAACCCCTCCGGTGTTTTTGTCAAATATCTTGAAAACTGTGCATCCTACGGCAAAATCAATGAAATTTTCATCCCCCCTTGAAACCCCCGAACCCCCTCCCCCGCAAATATATAATCAGGATCTCGGAAACGGCTCCAACGATTTCGATGAAATTTGGTATGTGGGGGTTTTCGGGGATGAAAAATTGATCTAGCTTGGTCTTATCTCTGGGAAAACGCTTGGTACCGAGTTTCTGCCCGAGCAGAGCTCGGTCGCCCAGGTACTTAATTAATGATTTATTTCATTATTTCCAATTTTAATGTATATAGTACGGAATTTGTGCTCTGTATTTCCTAGTTTTTGTTTAATCCCGTTTAAATTTTCGGGAAATATTTTTTGCCTAGTAACACTAAGAAATGTCAGAATTCCACGAAATTAAAAATCGTAGTTTAATGTAGACATACATATTATTATTTAATGCAACGAATATTTATGATTATGAAATATGTAGGAACATTAATAAATAATAAGTAACCATTGGAAAAGATATATATTTTGTCACTAGACCGAATATAGATTAGAATCCAAATTCAGGGATGTTATGAAGCTCTGTAATTTTAACCGAAATTATCAGATATCCGAAATAAAAAAAACCTATGTTAAGACTGAAGTAAATCGCATAATTTCGGAAAGGGGCGAAGTCTACCTGTAAATGAAACGCGTTGTGACATTGTACGTTTTTCCTTTTACAATAAATAACTATTATACATATATCCGAAATAATTCTATATTCGTTATTGTATTTGAAAACGATATGATATTATTCATATATCTATACCCGACATTTAGAAAGTGTAACATCCCTGAAAAACGACCACAGTTAAAAAGTAAGACAAAACAAATCTTCATTACAAATAAGAACTCTTTACCGCGTCAGTAATAATCAATAATTAAATAAACGCTGCTTGCTCTAACACATAATATAATAGCCAACCATTTATTATTATAATGCAATATATATTATGTCTACGCGTAGTTGGTTTACATATGTATATATTAAAAACAACAATACATGTAAATCAAAACCAAAACGTCAATACCATTTGCGTTTACAAATTGACATACCTTGGCTTCCTTTAGACATGATGAAAGAAAAAATATGCTACTAAATTGTGTTCTAAATTGCTTTAGTAACATTAACTCATTTAGTTACATAGTCATCACAAGCAGGAATTAAATGAACTAGTACAGACATAACTATTAAAAGGAGCTCTGTTTTCTACAAAGACAAGTGAAAAGCAATAATTGCGTGTTAAACTATGTATGTAATAAATATAAACTACTTATTTCTAATTCACATCACACACACAGGTAATGCAGACTACAGAGCGTTTTAAATTCTAATCAATTAATGATGACTATGTTCTAATCTAGCTCTTATTTACTACGGGTGGAAGGAAACAAGGGACTTTCTCGAATACTCCATCATTGCTTTGTAAAAATCAGACCAATTAATAATAAAAAAAAAAAAATTTTTTTTGCTTTGCTGTGGTTGACCTTGTTACATGACATGAGGTCTTTATAGTCTACGCACTTGGAATCACAATCGTTTCCACCACTTTTCTCTATCATACGGTAAGGGATGAGGATAGAAAGAGATGGTGAATGCTATCGCAAGCGCCCGCGCGTTAGACAATACGGCCTCAGATCCGGAACAAACTCTGATAAGACCCTCAAGCAAAGTACGTCTCAGCATGTCTCAGTCTCTCTGACTTACTTAAATAGTATTTAAACCCTACAGAGCTTTTTATATTTTCTTGGCACATTGCAGCCTTATATTTCGTTATAAATTGTTTGAAATGAGATAAGGTGTAAATAGTCCTAACACAAACACAACATCTGAACTCTGACGTACACTGAGTAAAATATCACTTAATAAATAATATCGTTTTCACGACACTGTCGAAAATGTGGCCATAGATAACCTAAATCCAGTACTCAAAACTGCTTATATACAGGGTGTTTGGTAGCTAAGTGCAAAGCTTTAAGGGAGTGATAGCCGAGGTATTTTTGAACATTTTTAGCCATATATGTCTTAGCCGAAATTTGATAATTTTTTTTTAAATTGAAGACTTAGAAATTTTAGGAAAATACCCGGAATTTGATAGTCACGAGTCAATATTGCCCCAATGAGTGTTAATTTGGAAACCAAATCTTTTATTTTGGATAGTGTAATATCTTCATTAAAACATTGCTTAGAAGATCATGTATTTTATTAGAATGAATCACCAATGTCAAACGTCAGGCTCACTTGACAGTCAAACCAAAGAGATTATTATATATATAACAGGCCTCTGCCCTAAAATCCTGAAGACACCTGCTAATTCCCCACCCCTATTGATGTTTGCAACATCTGGTCGACGTGTCGCTTGCAGGTCTCGCCATCATCCGTTTGTACAAGGTAGTGAACCGGCCCCATGACTCGCAATACAGTTCCGAATTCCCATTTTCTATTTTTGTCTGCATAACTTCGGATCTGCACTCTTTGGCCCGCTAAGAAAGACCTCGTATGGGGGTGGTGAGAGACGGTCTGCGCGTAATGCGTTACCGCGCTTCTGAACTGAACTTGTAGCGAGGTCCTCACCTCCCTCCCAAACATAAGCTCATACGGGCTCTTACCAGTACTGGTGCTGGGTGTCCTTCTCAAGCGCTCCTTGATTCCCACCAGCTTGTCCTGTAGAGTGCCAGGGTCAGTGCTGACGGCCTGTAACGCTTTTTTGACAATTTGTACAGTCCTTTCCGCTTGCCCATTCGTAGCTGGATGGTAAGGAGCTGAAGTTTTGTGCACTATGCCGTTGTTTTTAAGAAACGCTTCGAACTCTGTTGATACAAACTGTCTCCCGTTATCTGAAACAATTATATCCGGGTATCCAAAGGTTACGAATAACTCTTTCAACTTCAAAATACACCACGAGCTCGTTGTTGTCTTAGTGGGAATGACCTCTATCCATTTTGAAAATGCGTCCACTATGATGAATAAGGAATAACCAAGTATGGGACCAGCGAAATCAATGTGAAGTCGCTGCCATGGAGCTACTGGTGTCTCCCAAGGATGGTGCGGTGCTCGTGCGGGCTGGTTTTGGCTCAGTCTACACTCTCGGCATGTTCTGACAAGATCCTCGATATCTTTGTCAATGTTTCTCCAGTACACAAATCCTCGTGCCAAAAGCTTCATTTTTACTACACCGAGATGTCCTGTATGAATGTCTTGGAGAACAGCCTGCCTTAAAGATGTTGGAATCATGATTCTAGTGCCTTTCAAAACGCATCCATCCTGCAGCGTTAGTTCGTTGTCATTGTACCCAAGTCGCGTAACACTTGTTCCTGACCGCAAAGCCCGTAGAATGTCTTCGTATTCCGTGTCTCTTTCAGTTTCTTCTGTCTGTCTATTGATATATTGTTAATTTGTTGAAGCTGAAACGCATAGTGAACATCAATAATATTTGTACCAATTTTGTCCACTGGAAATCTGGATAAGTAGTCAGCATTACTGTTTTCTGTAGATGTTCTGTATTCTATAGTGTAGTCAAAACCCGATAAGAAGTGTGCGTAGTGGAAAAGTCTCATCGTACTCATTGCCGGTAACGTTTTGTATGGATTGAATATTGTCGTTAAGGGTTTGTGGTCTGTGATTAAAATAAACTTTCTGCCGTAACAGTAATGGAAAAATTTTTTTAGTCCCCAAAAAATTGATGTTGCTTCCTTATCGATCTGACTGTATTTCTTTTCGCTGGCAGTCAGTGAGCGTGATGCGAATGCAATAGGCCTGTCCGAGCCGTCCGCCAATCTGTGGGAATTCAGGATTCAGGATTCATTCTTCAGGATTTTGCTAATTCTATTGCGGTTGCGGTACGAAAGAGGTCGCCAAAGTCAGTTACAGTTTGTTTCTCTAAAATTTTCGTTTTTATGTCACTGTCACGTAATCCTCGGATAAACTGTAATGTTAAAAAGTTGTTGCCGATAGATTTCTTGCAGTTGTCGCATGTAAATTCACAATCTTGCGCTAAACGCTTCAGTTCTGATGTGTATGTCATTATCGATTCATCAACTTCTTGCATTCGCGATATGAACTTATGCTGGCATGCCCAAATACTCGGTTTAGGGTCTAAATATTCCGTTAAAGTTTTGACAAGTATCTCATACTCTGGTTCCCGTGGGTCTGAAGGTGAATAAGTCTTCTGGTGTAGCTCAGGTGGTAAGGAGGATAATAGCATCAGAGTTTTTGTGCGTAGGTCGTTGTAGTTATGTAGTTGCAGGTACATTTCTAGTCGATTTATAAAATTTTTAAACGTTTCTTTTTCTTGGAAAGGTTGAAAGTTAATTCTGGGCGAGCTTGTTGTCGCGGGTGCCGCGTCGGGCGCGCCCTCGCAGCTGCGCGGCGTGATGAACATTGTGGACGGCGCGGCGGCGGCCGGCGCGGGGCGTAGTGTGTGTAGTTTCAATTTCAGTTGCAAAATTTGTTCTTGTGTACTGTACCTCTGTTCGATTTCGGCTTCGAATTCCGTTTCATTTTGACATTCGATGTCGGTCTGTACCTGATCGAATTTCTTTCATAATTTTCTAAGTTTGCGAGTCTGATGTTAGCTTCGTATTCGGTAAAATTTTCACTAATTTGCGTAAGTTGATTTTCCAGTTTCGTCAACTGGCCGCGTATCGATGCACGTGTCCTGTTTAATCGTGTAAGTTCGTCCATCGTCGCCAATTTGTAATATCTTCATTAAAACATTGCTTAGAAGATCATGTATTTTATTAGAATGAATCACCAATGTCAAACGTCAGGCTCACTTGACAGTCAAACCAAAGAGATTATATATATAACAGATAGTTTAATGTGTATTGGACCAAATGAAATAATTATTAAGTGTCTTTCTTGCCACAAAAACAAAACGGATGCATTCGAAATTACTAAAAATGTCATAGGTTGGAACAGAATCATTTTTCTGTGCCATAAAAAAAAATCCTTGAAATGTACAAACATTTTTAGAAACATGCCTGTTTATTGTTCTTTCTTTTAAGATATCACTCATTGACATTGCTTGCTAAATCTGAGATATAAAGCAAAAACCAAACTCAGGGAGCACTCGCTAAGAATGCACTAGTCTTGAATTTTTACTAGTAAATAACATGTGAAAAAGACAAGTCTACGTCATTTTTCTGTGCCATATTTAAAACTTACAAATTGACGCTCATTGGGGCAATATTGACTCGTGACTATCAAATTCTGGGTATTTTCCTAATATTTTTAAGTCTTCAATTTAAAAAAAAAAACAAATTTCGGCTAAGACATATATGGCTAAAAATGTTCAAAAATACCTCGGCTATCACCCCCTTAAAGCTTTGTACGTAGCTACCAAACACCCTGTATATGTACATTTAACAGCTGACTCATTTATGGCGCGCATAACACGACAACAATGTAACACATTACGAAAACAGGACGTATAGTATATGTATTTCATAATACGATACTACTTTTTGAAATCTAATTTCTGAATTTCATTCCCGGCGTGCTGAAACGACATTATTGGACCAATCAAAAGTAATCGTCTGCTGCATGTGATGAATGGATGGATGGATGGATGGATGGATGGACGGACGGACGGACTGGATGAGATGGACGGGATGGACGGATGGACGGACGGACGAACTGGACGGGATGGACGGATGGACGGGATGGACGGATGGATGGATGGACGGGATGGACGGGATGGATGGATGGATGGATGGATGGATGGATGATTATGATGATGATGATGATTTCCTCGCATTAGTCGTGAAAAGCACAATGTTTAGTCACGGCCAAAAGTACAATAGATGGACTCGTACTATTGAGGGCCTCCGCTACGCGTCGGCCCTCAAACTAACTCGTTCATCTATTGCTTGCTTACTTTCTAGCCTCTACAACAATCTACTATATCATACGAGGTTTTTTTTAATCAGTGTAACTACACTAAGTAACATATTTTTTTAGGACGTGCAGTTGCCTACATTGCCTTTATGGCCTGCTTGTGATTTACTACGATTGAAGGCCGCGAATATGCATTAAATAAATCATTACATATACAACAGGAAAAACATAATGTGACGATTACCAAATGCCGTTATATTAAAAAGGGCCAAGTTCAAGTCGGACTTGTTTCCTGTGTGAGGGCCCTCTGTAATATTTTAACTTAATTTTATTTTTTGCTTTTTTCACAAGCCACGCCATCACGAGCTTGCGTCACATCCAAATCGCATTTTTTTAATAGAAGCTTCATTTCGATCCATTATAACATCTCCTTTGAATAAATGACGCGTTCTAGTGCCTAACACATTTTTTTTAAACGCTTTCCGTACGGCTGCCCCCACCACGCAAATCGGCAAATTAAAATAATGTCCGTCATTAGCGATACGTGGGGCACATACACTATCAATGTCAGACGCGCTCGAGTAACTTCACGTAATTGTTTTTTTTTTAATTTTTGTGATCCTGTAGATGCCCCTCCCACCGGTAAACGGGTGTCACATAACCTTATTAGGTACTATATACCATCTAACCTTTGAAATCTAATAGGTCCCCACAACGCTCGATCCCCATTTAGCCTCTTGGATTCTCCTACCAGTACCTACTAAATTAAGTCAATTAGGTTTAGGTTTAAGATACAATGGCTAAAAAACGCTTTCATTTGTGAAATGGTCCCTCGTTATTCTTCACCTAGCAAATCAAATTATTATGTAAACATGAAGGTAAAACAAACCTCTTCGTCTCTGATGTCCTTAAGGGTGTATGAAACTACGGTTATACCCATGTTGATCAAGTCACTTGAAGCCACTTCAAACACCTGAAAAGTAAGTTTCATGAAATTAATTTAAAACATGTTGTTCGTAACTAAAATCAAGATAATAACATAAAAGTGTCTGTTTTAAAAGCATCAATGTGCAAAACGCTTTAATTGACTACAAAATAATTAGGCTCTCAATGATCATTTTATGGAGCTAATTGGACTTTGTGAAACTATTATGATAAACTAGCTGTTGCCCGAGACTCCGTCCGCGAAGAATAGGGGTATGTAAAATAGCCTAAGACCTATTCTCAGACCTAGCAAGTATAGAGAAAAAAAATCCTAAAAATCGGTCAAGCCGTTTCGGAGGAGTTCGATAATAAACACCGTCGTGACACGAGATTTTTATATATTAGATTTAATTTTAGCAACTCTATAGCAAGTCTACAGCCAACTAGGTGTTTCAAATACAAAAAAGGAGTAGTTACCTTTTTGGAGAACATCTTCCTGTCTTTGTAAATCTCTTCGACTGTCATAGACCCCATAATAGCACGCTGATGACCTTCGAGGGTCACTAGGGCTATATGCTGGATCTCTTGATCGGATTTGCCTAAGAACTGCTCGCATGCTGACAGCAGCATTTCGGCGTTCTGGCCTTGAATCTTCACCTTTAAATTGATTTATAAATTTAGTAATTATTAATATCAAATTTAATGAGCCGAACGCAATTCTACGAATCGTGTAAGTCGGTCAGCAGAAACGTTATCTTATCACAGCCACCAACAAAATTGCCCTCTCGCGGATCGTGAAGGCTCTTCCAGGAGCCGTGGCGTCTGGAGGCTGCACTCATCTACTCATCCAAACTCTCATTATATTCTGTGGTCCCTTCTGCTGGTTTCCTCGACTCGGCCCTTTGACTCAGGTCGAAAAATCGACGCTGAGCGAAGCGAGGCGAGGGAAGGCAGGAGGAGGCGGGGACGCCGTTCATGCTCTCGCGCTCGTCGCCTTGTTTTGCCTCTTGAAGTATGTGCAGGGGTCACAAGCAAGGCACGCGCGTAAGTGAAGAATTTGAAAAGCAGCGTGGGAATTTATGCTTAAAAGCGTCAGTTAACTATGGTTAATTCCTCTATGAACTCAGATGCGTCGAAAGTATAAAAAAACAAAGTGATATTTTGAACGAACCTGAGCAATCCCAGTAACAGATATCGGCACGCCTTGGCTGGTGTAGACGGTTGGGGATTCCACCTGAAGGGTCATCGTGTTGAGCGATATCCGCTGCACGCGCTGGATCGAGGGCCATACGAAGGCGCGCCCTCCTGGCACCAGGAGGGGCTTTGAGTAGCAGCATCCTGGACATTACCACGATATTAAGATGATTGAAAGCGAACATAACACCATTTACGTAATTACCTACACTTAACTTTATTAAAAGTTTGAATAGCAGTAAAATTTAAAGAAAATATAAGTAATTGGTCAACTGGTGGCCACAAAAAACTTATTTGTTACTGAAAAGGACGTCAACTAGCCGCACTCAGGGATCTGTAATGGAAAAAATTCCATCTGTTTTCAAATTGTAGTCGTTTTTCACAAAATAAACAAATGCAGGATTAAAATATTCTTTGAGGTACCTGAGTGCAGCAGAGAAAATTATTAATAAATAGCATCGATTTCCACAGATAGAACAAAGTCTAAAATAATTTTAGACTAAACACAAACATAAATAAACAAATGGAAACTGTTCGACAAGCACCTCACTGGCTATTTTGCATACATTTATTTAAAACAATGAGTACTTAATATTTTAAGACGTTACTACAATGTGACTGGTGCCGAAGCAAATCGCGGGACTCAATCAGCATCAAAAATTGCGTTATACGTAGCAATTCGCTTTGCAATTTGATAAAATATATTTTGGTAATTTTATCGTAGTGTTGGCACAAATAAAGTTTACTTCTTTATTATATTAGTACATATAGTTTACAAAGACAGTTATTTTAAAAAGTGTTGTCACACTAACTGAATTTATCAATGCCCAGCTGAATTCCCGGGGACTGGACGGCCAGCAGGCAGAGAAGCGACGAACGTGTTTTCTGTTAATTGCGGAACCGAGACGCTCGCCGCACAGTGCTTACCTGGCAGCACAAGCAATGAACAGCGAAAACAGAAAACACTCGCCGAGCTGCTGCCAGCTGACATCTAGTTTGCGGCCTAAGGGTAGCTTCCACGGTCTAGGGTTAAACAAAAACACCCTTAAACCGGGATAAGGGGTGACAATCCCATACATTTTAAGACTATTTAATCCTGAGTTAACTAGCTAACCCTGGTCCATGCAACCCCGTCTTACACGTAGAAAGCTAATATAACATAGAGTAAAACCAGGTTTTTTGAAACGACTTTGATCATTCCATGGGAGCAAAGCCGCAGGAAGAAACCAGCATTGTGGATAAAAATACTATGAACAAGGCTACACGCGTAGTAGTGTAGTCACCTAATTCTTTTAGATACACGAAATTGAACATGCAGCAATTAGGTCAATTACGTCAATTTAGCGCAGCCAGCACTGTAACAACCCGACTAAGCCATTACTGTATATTGAGTGGCTAACCTCGTACGTTAATGAATGACTAGGCACCAAGGTAAGGTACCTATATCACTTGGTAATAGAAACAAGCATTCACCATCCCGCTAAAACAGATCTATGGCAATAGATGAACGATATTAAGTAAAAAATAGATGTTACAATTCATCTTATTTTTACGCTCTCTTATTTATTCATTTAAGTTAGTAAAGCCAAATTCATGCCATTTCAATATCTCGTGTATTTTTAGCCAGCGGGTGTCAAATTTATTCACATCATGTAGCTAATTTACTGAGATAATACTTTATCTGTCTGTCACCTAATGTCCTGCAGGCGTTAAGAAGGTACGATGGCTGAGAGACTTTTGAGAAATAGGTATTTTAATGAAATGTCGCTGTCTCACCCGCACCCCTCCGTGTCAGTACAGCGAGAGCGGGACAACTGCAGCTCAGACCGTTATTAGGCGCGTAAAATTGATCAAAACAGCATTTCGTAATCCCCTGTTTTCTTCTCGAAAACTGGACCAACAAAATTATTTTTTTCAAAAATAATTAGAGGACAGATTTAGCTATGCCCCTATGTTTTCCTTTTTTTGTTTATATCAGGGATTCTTTTCTGATGAGTGTCTGAAAATGACGTTGAAATTGGGCAATTTTTTCAGTTTTTGAAAGCTCATATTTCTTGTGTTAATTGAAATATGGAAAAAAACGAAACATAGGGGCATAGGTGTGGTAGATACAGATTACACAGTAAAAAAAATTGGCTCTAAAGCCATTATCAAGGGAGGAAACAGGGGATTACGTTTGTATGGAGAAATGGTGCTCATTGTACCATCTTAACACTATCTATTATGTTTCCAAACCTGTGTTATTATCCCCAAAGACATAAAACTGAATTTTGACCACCGTAACAAACAAAATAATGTTGAGTAAGCCTCATCATTTCATTAACCGCCATAAAAATTTGGTGCCTGTAGCGGCCTCTCCATTTGCTCTACCCTAGTGCTGGCTCTTTATTATACGTATTATAAATAAATTTTATGCACATCCCAACGCCTCCCTAGGAAGCCATTATGAAATACTAGTGAGTCATGCTTTGAGTGATTCAAGTGTTCTAAACAGACACGCTACATTTGATTATTTATGTTAGGCTTTTAAAATCAACATAAATGATTTAGGTGTAGACAATCAATGCCAATCGCCACATAAAATTCAGACACCATCTTCTCAACCAAATTATTGCACTATCAAAGAAAACTAGTACCCAGCAAAAATTAAGCTATTTTTGAAGTGGAGTTTACACTATTTCAATGTTAAAGAAAAATGAATAATCATGCAGAGTTTAATTAAAAACATATCTATGGATCTACTACACATTCCTAATTCGATTTGATATCTGAATCTTATCTTAGTGATAAAACATACTAAGTGCCAAAACAAATATTTGCACCCACAATGACCAAGATAATGGATTAAATCACCTGTCTTACTACTAACATAGATAAATTAGAAATTACGGAAAGTGTGGAATTGCATATGTATTGGTATTGTGTATTTATAGGCAATGGAGAGAGAGATCTCTATATTGTTGTCTCTCTCTCACTAAAGTAGAATGCATATAAACACACAATACCACTACATATGCAATTCCACACTCGGTAATTTATCTATAGTTCAGTTTATTTTTCATTACGTTGCAAACACTGTTCTAATGTAACAAATTCATAATCAAACAATATTAGATCTAAATATAAAAGGGTACTCCTATCGCATTAATAAATGAGATACTTTGTGAAGACATTTGGGTGTTTGGATATTTTGATGTTTGTTAGATAATCAATCATGCAACAACAGCTGAATAGATTTGGATAAAATTTGGCATACATATAGACAAAAAATATCTGGATTGGAATAAAATAATCCAAATAATGCATTTATCGGTTAACCTCTCATATGCTTAAGACACAGATCCATGCCAAATTTAAGGCTAGATATAACAATTACTGTGATCTACTGATATTTATTAATATTATGATTTTATTGATTGTCTAGTCTAGTATATTAATGGATGACAATATTTATTATGGAAATCTAGATACTGGATTCCATAACGCCAGATTGTAATAAATATTGACATCCTTCAATAAACTAGACTACACATACAGTAAATACTGTGATATGTCACTACTATAATAGTCAGACAAGCTATTGTTTTTGCTTCAATCTGAACTCTACAAAATCCGTTACCGTACCTGACATGATAATTATTGAATGTGTCTAGTCCGACAAGCTCGTGCACGACCCTCCGCGGAACTCTGTCGCAGTCAGCGTTTGCCGCACTTATTAAAATTACTACTTATTATTAGCAGAGGCTCCCTGCGACAGGGTTCCGCCGAGCGCCGCGCACGAGCTTGTCGGACTATAGCCTTGCTGTTGTGTTGAATGAATAGAATAAGATCCATCAGTATTTACCTTATTGATGGACCAAAGTATGTATTGTATGTCTAGCCTTAGCCTAAGGCATTCTTTTTTAATTTTTATCTAATAAATAAAAATCTTGTTTCACAGTGTTTTTATCAAAGTCCTCCGAAATGGCTTGACTGATTTTTATCAAAATTTTTTCGCCTTACTCGGTAGGTCTGAGAATAGGTTGTCGGCTATTTTTCATACCCCTATTCTCCGCGGACGGAGTCGCGGACAACAGCTAGTATGTATCTAAAAAATTGGCTTTATATTAAACAGTTGAGACAAGACTGCAGGTTTTTTAAAAGCAGTAAAGTTTTTCTGTGGGATAATATTTTGCTGTCTAAGAATGTTGAGGTAGGCACCTCAGCTTTCAAGATGACACATTAATTATGTCTGCAATAAATAGATGGCATTGTCCAAGGAAATGTTGTGCTTCAAAATGTCACTGTAACATTTTTGAGGCTAAATTAGTAACCTAATCGTAAATGTTAAAAAAATAATTATTTTAATAATATTCTGTACACCCAAGGCATTTTTAATTAAGCTAGGAATATGAAATAAAATAGGTAAATATTAAGTTAAAAATCATCTTCCATTCTGGAAGTGTGGTCCTATTTTTTTTGTATAGCTTTAGTCTTTAATTTTTTATTATTACTAGCTGTTGCCCGCGACTCCGTCTGCGAAGAATAGGGGTATAAAAATAGCCTACAACCTACTCTCAGACTTACCGAATACAGCTAAAAAAGTTTCATAAGAATCGGTCAAGCCGTTTCGGAGGAGTTTGATAACAAACACCGTGACACAAGATTTTTATATATTAGATATTATCAGGCAGGCAGTTGAGAGCAACTGTTAGGTACCTACTTGTATCTAGCTGTTATGTAATTAAAATGAAACTTAATTGATTTCTAAGTCTCATTGGTCTAAAAAATTTATCTCAATGATTATATACACTGGACTGTACATGCTTTGTGTGACTTAGATAAAACTCTAAAAAATATGTATAAACAATATGATGAAGTGCTTTGGAATGCAACAAACTACTCTGAGCCTTTTTCCTCAAACTAAGGAGCTAGTTAATTGTGACATCTAGTTATATTCTTTAATATTTTTATTAGATTAGAAAGAAAAGGGTTCCAAGAGTGATTGGGGAAATGAGATAATATTATAATAACAGACTTGAAAAAGAGGGCTCTCTGTCTCACTCAATTATAAACAACAAAATAAGAGACATGATTCTTTCGCTGAGGTAGTACATAACTAGTATATTTAAGGGATGGAAAGGTTCAACACACCTGCATTTGAAATTGATTATGGTTACGTTACAAATTTATTCATAAACAATTCGCAGTGCAGCACTTGTTCTTATTTCGTAGGTATTATAGGAAAATCAAATTTCAATGATAAACTAATAAGTAGTGTTTGTCAAATCATGTCTCTAATTAGAACTGTCGCAAGAAAGACGCGAATACGGAATATTAACAATAAATAAAATGTAATTAACATTAATAGAAGAAAGTAAATAAAAAGAAAACTGTAGCGTGCGTAGATAAGTAGGTACTTACCAGACACCACAAGCGCTTCGTTAGGGCCGCAAGTAACGAAACCCCAGGTCATTTTTATGCACAATGAACACTAGATTGGAATTAAACAAAGCTTACAAACTGAACTTAACAACAAAAAACCAGATTTACTTCAAAATACAAATTGAGCTTCTGTAAGCGGCCGCGAACGAAACGAACGACATTTACGCTAGTGTTGATAGTGCAAATAAAATATACATGTTGTTAGGCATGGCTGGGTTGCATGCTGTAAAAAAATCATATGATATTTGTCCTAGCACGCCAACGTTCTTCGTACAGATATATAAATTCTAGCATGTTAACCCTACATCTCTTCTTCTGTGTAAACACTTCTTTCGTATTTTTTACAATTATTTGATTCTTTTTAGTCCCTACTGTCTCTTAGCGTAGTACCTTCATCATTCACGTCTAGCTATAGTCGGCGCCATAATTCGAGAGACAACTTTGACAATTCATAATGCTCAAATGTTGCCACATACAGAGTAGTGCTGTTCGTGTCGATAATAAAAAACACATTACGGCTTTGGATATCTGTGGTATTTATTCATTACTTACGGTGATATGATTAAATTAATGTAACACTTTATATTTCAATGCAAGATATCATTAAAGGAAGTATAAAAACCCGTATTATATCAAATCATATAGTCCAGTCAACACTGATTATCGATATCGGCCACATCACTATTTAATTTCGTCTAACCCTGGTAGCCCTTTAATTGTCAAGCTTTTCTCTCGAATTATGGCGCCGACTATAGCAGTGGCCACAGTTGCCATAATTCGAGAGACAAGTTTGACAATTAAAGGGTTACCATGGTTAGACGAAATTAAATAGCGATGTGGCCGATATCGATAATCAGTGTCGAATGGACTATATGATTTACTATAACACGGATTTTTTTACTTCCTTTAAAGATATCTTACATTGAAAAGTAAATTGTTAAATTAATTTAATCATATCACCGTAAGTAATGAATAAATAAATACCATAGGTAGCCAAAGCCGTAATGTTTTTTTAATATCGACACGAACAGCACATTTGAGCAAAATGAAAAAAGTGTCAAAGTTGTCTCTCGAATTATGGCCACTACTATATGCGGCAACATCGCATCATCATCTGTGCGGTATAAGTGCAGATACCAATAGGTTGCGCTAGTATTGCGGCTGCCGAAAAAAAAACTACTTGTCAACACAGAGGTCTAGATGGCAGTAGTAACGACGTTTCAACCAAAGAGTATTGTAATATTATATGAACAAGAGTGGCAACTCTATGGTCAAATATGCATGTATGGAAGGTGCTGCTGCCCTACGTCCTGGTGAAGAACTAATGTGACGTATCTATAGATGTATACCTATCTATATGTATATGTTGGTAGTGATGTACAGCTATAATTACGCGTAATTTTAATTGATAGGCTAATTGCCACTATTCGTATTTTAGCCGTCTAATTCAAATCAGCATATACGAAGTATAAGCGGCTAAACCCGATTTGCACTATACGGCTAAAATACGAACATTGGCAAGTGGCCTATCAATTAAAGTCCTTGACCGTACAATTTGGTACGCCATGGCCATGGCCGATGAATGACAACTGACAAGTTTGACAAGTCAACCAAGATGGCCGCTAATTTAGTTCTTTAACAAACAACCAGAGATCGCTGTAGTCGCATGAAAAGTGTGATATATGTAAGTGTGCCCCCCCTGGTTTCAACCACGTCTTGCAAGATAATTTGGAATCAGTTTCACACAGAGGGTGTTGGTTGAGCACAGAAATAAATAAAGCAAGATATTGTGTTTGTTATTATTACAATACAATGTATGTAACTTCCATGCACCTTTGTTTCCTTAACCGCATCAGTAGTTTTGTACTTTTGTCAATATACGCCGTAAACTGCCGTATCTATTCTCGCACACTCACACACATACACACACTCACACTCACACACACACACACACACACACACACACACACACACACACACACACACACACACACACACACACACACACACACACACACACACACACACACGCACGCGCACACACACACACACACACACACACACACACATTGTTTAAGTTAGTAATGTTTAAATATAGTCTTGATGATGATGTGAGGGGACGCCTTGCTGACTTGTTGAGTCAGGCGGGCTGTCGATCGTTTGCACAGTCATTCAGCCCAGTTCCCCGTGGTTGGAGCCGACAGGTTACTGTCCCAGCAGCGCTCCCACACAGCAATTCTCCTCGAATCTTCTCGTTCTCCTGCTGAACAAAAGGACATCTTTGAGACAGACATCCTTTAGCTCCTCCTCCCTCAGCTCGTCACTCCCGAATTCATCACGCCGCGCTGCCGCGTACATGACACACTCGGTTAGGATGTGCTCACTCGTTTCCTCCTTCCCACAATGTGGACAGGAGGGGTCACTTTTTATACCTATTACGCTTAAGTGCCTATTTAACAAGTTATGGCCAGTAATTATACCAGTTATAGTTCTTAAGCTACTCTTACCTAGATTTAGGAGATACCTAGTTCTTCTGTGGTTTATGCCATCCAGCATCATCTTCGATTGTCTGCACCCTACAGCCTGTCTCCACTCACTGTTTGCTTCCTGTTCCTTCATTCTATCTATAACCCCCTTGGTGACTTCTGCAGACATTGGAAGTACCGGTTCAGGACCTATGAATCCCGTATCCGCTCCCTCCCTTGCCAGCTCATCAGCCTTCTCATTACCTGTCACTGCCTGATGTCCTGGGACCCAGGCCACCGTAACCTTCGTACTCTCTCCTAGTTTATTAAGTGCATCTCTACACTCTCTTACCAAAGAGGAGTTAACTGTCGGCTTGTTTAATGCCTTTAGCGCTGCTTGACTATCAGAGTAAATCACCACTGTTCCTACACCTCGATAGTCACTCAGTTTTGCTTGTATAATCTGAGCGCACTTCAACACTGCGCACACTTCAGCCTGAAACACACTGGCATATCTGCCTAATGGTATAGCCTCTCGAACATTCATCTTGGGTATTATTATGCGTGCTCCCGCAAGTTGGGACGTTTTCTTCCTTGATCCATCCGTAAAACAAATTGTAGTCGGATACTCAAGGTCTATAAATATAGTCTTAGTAATACCTAATCTTTATTATAACTTACTTTCTTAATTATCTACCTACTCAAATGTTTAAGTTTTTGGAAGAGCGAGGCCTCATTTTTTTTACGTGGGGAAATCCTCATGGATACCCACCGTCCTCGGGGAGGACGATGGGTTATGTCAGAGTCCTACTGACTAAAACCCCACGGTATTCCCTCTCTCCGCTTAGGTAGGGGCTATGGGAACGGTTACGCCATCCGCGGCCCCCACCGGCGGTTGCCCTTGCGGGCCCACCTCTGTTTAAGTCGCTCCGGAAACACCTGGAGCACCTTAAAACCTCGGGACATCTTTGGCAGGTGACGGACCCCCCGATCCACCACCCGATGTCCATCTGATGGAAGCGGGGAAAGCTCGCCTCACTGGGGCCAGGAAAAGACCCAAGGAATCCTTGCCTCTTAGCTTCACCGTGGATGACTAATCCACGGTCACTAAGCCCCCCCGCCACGACAAGGCGGGCAACCCTCGGGGGGGAAGAGCGAGGCCTCCTAACACAAGTTCCGACTTAATGGGAGGTCTCAACCTTATATGTAAAAATTTAACCTGTGTTAAATGCAAATAAGGTTTTTTTTTTATTATGTTCAGTGTTAGCAGAGCCCTACTTTTAAGTAAAATGTACGCATCATCAAAATGTATAATTTCATTTTGGTAAGTCGTGGTCGGGACCCCCCAACAAAATTACAAATTTATAGTTTTCAGATTTTTCCCTATACACCGTGAAATTTTAGTGGTTGTTTTCCCGAAACGAGGTGATTTACTATCGATTGTACAATCGATTTATAATTACTATTTTGACTAGAGTCAAAAATCCAATTGTGAAAAACGAAAGTCGAAAATGACCGCAAACCAATAGTAACGCTTCGTTTGTACAAGTAGCGTACGATCGTACGATAGGTTAGGTACCAACGAAGCGTTACTATTGGTTTGCGGTCATTTTCGACTTTCGTTTTTCATAATTGGATTTTTGACTCTAGTCAAAATAGTAATTATAAATCGATTGTACAATCGAAACTAAATCACCTCGTTTCGGAAAAACAACCACTAAAATTTCACGGTGTACTTGTAATTTCATAGTTCTATGTCATTAGTTCCCAAACTTTTTTTTCTCATAGACCGCTTTCAAAATTTAGCTAGTTCCGGTGGACCCCTTGCAGCTACATTTGTACCATATTCCCAAAACTCGACAAAAATGTGAATATTGGATCTAAATCTAAATCCCGTCGAGTCTCCCGTGGACTCCCGTGGGGGTCTGGACCACTTTGGGAATCAATGTTCTATGTCAACGGAAAATCTAATCTTCTAATATATAAAAAAATCTCGTGTCACGGTGTTTGTTACCGAACTCCTCCGAAACGGCTCGGCCGATTTTCATGAAACTTTTTTCTCTACACTCGGTAGGTCTGAGAATAGGTCGTAGGCTATTTTTTATCCCTCCCCCCCATTCTTCGCGGACGGAGTTGCGGGCAACAGCTAGTAGGTATATAAAAATCTCGTGTCAATGTGTTTGCTATCGAACTCCGAAAAGACTGGACCGATTTTTGTGAATTTTTTTCTCCACATTCGGTACATCTGAGAATAGGTCGTAGGCTATTTTTATACCCCTATTCTTCGCAGACAGAGCCGCGGGGAACAGCTAGTACGCTATAAATTTTGATTCCCTTGAAAGTGTATTGAGTCTTGAGTGTGTATAAAAGGCCGTATTTTTTATGCTAATTTAGAAATTTGTTTTTTCACAACTTTAAAGGACTGTCCTGTAGACCTGAGTACCTATGTGGTTTTAATTTTATTTCAACTCGATCCCTCTACACGTTCTCGAGATAAAGGGTCTTGACAGACAGACGGACGAACAACAAAGTGATCCTATAAGGGTTCCGTTTTTTCTTTTTGAGGTACGGTACCCTAAAAATACCTTATACCTGCCTATTGGCTTTCAACTAGGTAAGGTACATCAGCAAAAATTAAAAACATATTATTGCAGTTTTGTCTTAGTAGGTACCTACGAGCAATTGGCTAAGTAAAGTTTTTTGAAGAGGTGCTAATTATATATTTTTTCGACAGTCGGCGTTCTGGAGATCGAGAAACTGCAGCTGTTTTATTTTTATCTCCTATTGTTTACTGGAAATATTTTTTTGAGTGTTTGATATGACATTTGTGATATTTTATGGTTGACAAGCCGTTCGTGCTCAGAACTTAGTAGAAACAGAAAAAAAAACCGAAGTGAACTGTCACTGCTGTCAATGTCAAATCGTTTGCGTTTCGTTTGCTTTGCGTTTTGGTGTACTCAGTGTATTTTTTGACTATTTTTATCAACCTCCGCATAAAATCCGGACTTTCAATTTTACCGCATTTCTCCACGACCTATGCATAATAATTGGATAACGATTGAATACTTTCGATCACTATTTTGGAACTGCTTCTTGGACAACGCAAAGCAAACGAAACGCAAACGGTTAGATTTCATTTGTCATTGACAGAAGCGACAGTTGAATTCGTTTCTTTTTTCTATTTCTTCTTAGTACTGAGCACGAACCGCTTGTCAGCCATAAAATCTCACAAATGTCATCTCGAACACTTAAAAAAATATTTCCCATAAATAAAAGGAGATAAAAATAAAACAGCTGCAGTTTCTTGGTGTTGAAGTCGGCCACTGTCGAAAAAAAATATAATTAGCATCTCTTCAAAAAACTTTACTTAGCCAATTTACCAGTGTAGTAGGTACTAATGAATAGGTTCTTGATGTTGACATATTGTCATACATAAGGAATAAATAACTTGTCAACCGTAGTTGACTTTTGTAGCATTCAAAGATTTTTGGGCTGTTCTATTTTAACCTAACCATTAATTAATAATTGTTACTAACACTCTATGGACCTGAAAGTTGTCTGAGAATAAAGTTTTTTTATAAGTATTTTATTTATTAATCTTGTGTAAAATAAAAGGCATACCTGGCGATTAAGAGTAAATTACTTTTCTAACAAAAAACTTTCAATTTATGTACGAGGGGCGTTCAATATAAAGTGAGAATGAGATGCAAACTCTTTTAATATTACGAAATTAAATACTGGCCGGTAAAGCTAATCTATCTAGCTGATTGCTATGAAAAAAAAAGTAGGTAACTGTCTTTTGTTTAAAAAAATATACGGTAATTTCTTTGCAATGCTATTGAGTACGTTAGCGAAAATGGAGAAAATTGAACTGCGCACCGTTATCAAATACTTGTATTTGAAAAATTTTTCTACGGACCAAGTCAATTTGGATTTGCGGGACACTTCAGGATCTAATGCTCCTCCGTATTCGACAGTCGCACGTTGGTGCGCCGAATTTAGACGTGGAAGAACATCGACAATGGACGACCCCCGCTCCGGACGCCCTACTACAGCAGTAACTGAAGAAATTGTGAAAAAAAGTCGAAAACTCAGTTTTGGCGGATCGTCGTGTCACAGTTCGTTTTATTGCTGAAAATGTAAAGATTTCAACGGGGAGCGTGCATAATATTTTACATGAACGCTTGGGTATGAAAAAGGTTTCTGCGCGTTGGGTACCAAGAATGCTTACTGACACGCAAAAACAAACTAGACTAGAGATTTGTCAAGAAGCTTTGAACCTGATGCAGCAAGACCGGGAACTTTTTTTGGCGCAATTTATAACAATGGACGAAACATGGCTCCATCATTACGTCCCTGAAACGAAACTGCAGTCTATGACATGGAAAAGGCCATCATCTCCAACTCCGAAGAAATTCAAGGTGAGCCCATCTGCCGGTAAGGTCATGGGCTCTGTTTTTTGGGATGGTAAAGGGGTATTAATGATTGAGTATCTCGAGCATGGAGCCACTATTACGGGCACTTTATACGCCACACAAATAGCAACATTGCGCAATGAGATCCGCGAAAAACGGCGAGGTAAACTCTCGAAAGTTGTGCTGTTCCACCAGGACAATGCCCCGGCACACAAGTCCGCCGTTGCAATGGCTGCAATTCGTGATGCTGGGTTCGATATCCTTAAGCATCCTCCGTATTCACCAGATCTCGCTCCCAGTGATTTCTACCTTTTTCCGAGATTGAAACAATACCTGAGAGGCCAGAAATTTGAAGACGACGACGCGGTAGTCGCTGCAGTACAAGATTTTTTAAGTACTCAAGATGAGACCTTTTTTAAAAATGGAATTTTAAGTTTAGAAAAATGATATACTAAGTGTATTATGCTAAAAGGTGACTATGTCGAAAAATAAAATGACATTTAGTAAAAGTTGTTTATAACATACTCATTCTCACTTTTTATTGAACGCCCCTAGTACTTGTATAAATTTTGTGAAAAAAATTGGTAACTCAGCGATAAACGCACCAATTTCCATACAGGCGGGGACATGCATGTCCACTGAGTTACCTACTTACTTTATAGTTTAATGATTACTTTTTATATGAAGTGATAATTTTAAATGTAAGCTTAATTACGCGTCTACCTATTCAAATTTGAAATTTCAAAATAGTGCTCTTTATCGTAATTGTAAAAAAAATACTTGAAGAGCACGTGACAAAAATTACTGGTCCTCGAAAAGTAGAACAAGCTATTTACCACTTTCGAATGATGATATTGCATTTTGAGTGATATGATTTCAAAAACTGGTCCCCACTTGGAAATTTTGATGCCTACGGAATAGACAAATGTACCTAAATAACGAACCTACACTGAACGCTAGCAACTATTCTAGGTAAATTGGCGTAATTGGGCACGTAAGTGGTAGTTTGTTCCTTTCCAGACAACCTGACGTTATGCTCTGTAGTTCCCATGTAGTTTAAATAAACGCTTGCTGATGGACATATTGTCACAGGAAGACATTTCAAATTAATGTAACGTATTAGTTCAGCCCGCCTTAATAAAATTATAATGATATAAGTACGTAAATACATGAACATGACGTTATGGTTGGTACACATTGCAGTTGTATTTAGGCGTAGAACAGGGCCCAATTGCATAACAAAGTACAACTAATATTACAAGCGGAACTCTCGCTTTATTTATATTAACTAGAAAGGGAGTTCCGCTTGTAATATAAGTTGTACTTTGTTATGCAATTGGGCCCTGGTTGCATAAAAGCTCAGCTTTTTAAAAATAAGTGTAATTTGTAAAGCTTTTTTAAAACGGAACAAGAGAAATGTGCGAGTTTCGTAAGATTGCTGGGTCGTGCCGCAGTGAAATTGTAAGTGATCGATCATCGGCGCCAATGTACCACAAATACCGCATTTCTCACGAATCTTCTCGCACTGTCTAAAGCAGTGTTTTTTAAACTGTGGGTCGCGACCCCTAGGGAGGTCGCAAAGCTTCCTTCAGGGGGTCCCGGGTAAAATTAAAAAAGCATGTGTAGGTATCCAGATCCTACACTATAATAGTAGGTACAATAATATTTTAATGCGACAAGAAGGTTCGTTTAGGGTGAGGCCACACGAGCGTAATTTTGTGAGCGGCAGAATTTCGGTTGCGCCACACATATATTGTATGGCCCTTATTTTTGAAAATGAGACGTCAAAGTAATTTTCAAGTTTTAATGTGGAGCATTGAAGAGAATGCCAGTTCATACAGGTAAGAAGTGCCGAATGGCTCTAATTAGGCTGCGTAACCACCGGAGCTGTGCGAGGATGCGTTGCGAGGGATGTATTTGTCACGTCTGTGTAAAAAAAAAGTTTCTATTGGTTCATGACAAACAACCCTCGCAACGCATCCTCGCACATCTCACGTGGAAACGCAGCCTTATACAAAAGTGTGGCTTACTACCTTACCTATAGCTCTGCATATTGGACGCTCTGGGTATTTTCAAATCACTAACCACTCAGATGCTCGCGTGAAAAAAAAACCGGCCATGAATTGCTCTCGCCTTGCGTTGCAAACAGCGACGCAGTGTCGAATTTATTTAATAATCGATTTTTTTAATATTTCTCAAATATGTGTTCCATAAATTATTACACAATAAAGCCAAAGAAACAAAGAATATGTTTCTAGTAGTAGTTTGGTGGGTTATTGTATTGAAATAATTATTAAAAAATGCACAAAAAGCAAAACAATGCTTACGTACCTACGAGCATATAACCCCTAGAGACGTAGTGAAAGGCGACACTAATCTGTCGACTAGTCAGTGATTTATCAATGATGTATTTCCCGACTCCTTGGTTTACCGTCAGTTTCAACCATAAAGTATGACCGATGAGACAGCTGACATTTACGACGTAAAACAGCTTCAATATACGGCATCATGTCTTGTTGTGCAGTTAAATGGTGCGGAAACAACAGTAAAAAATGTAATGAAACAAAAAACAATGTTACTTTTCATCGGCAAGTCCATTTGTTTATTTTATCAAAATATTTACGAAAATTTGATTAGTTGCAACGCGGGTCAAGTTGGATTGGACTGGTCCGTCCCCCATCTTTTTCTTTCTCACTGCAATCGTGTATATCTATCTCTTATTATCGTAATTAGTCTCGTGTCGCCAATGACTAGTGTGGTGCGATGCATTTATTTTGTATTGTCGATAATTATCCACTAAATGATTATTGTATCTATTGATATCGGATTTTTTTTCGTGGATGCTATTTATTACTATTAGACTTCGTGATATTAATTATAATTCTTATTTTCGTGCACGGTCGAACAAATTGAATCATGACACAGGATAGAACCTTTTAATAATCAATTTCACTATGATTTCCATGACAAAAGTATGAGATGTCAACATAACATTAGTAGCACAAAGGTCCACCCTGGGTCATGATTCAATTTGTTCGACTATACCTGTATTGGATAGGTATAACGTAATTTTATTTGAACTATACCTATTATGATAATATTTTAGTACTTACTTAAGTTCAATAAACCATTAAAAGTACTTTTCAACTTGTTTAGTTTAAGCTTAAAATAAATTCAAAGTTGGCATTTAAATTTTACCAGAGTGTACTGCTTGAAAATCCTTTTTGCACAACCTTTTATCGATATCGATAGAAAGCATAGTCATTACGATGCACGCCCTAGCGATCGGGTTCGGAATACTTCGGAACTAGTGTCCGACCGAAGTTTCGGTTTCGGTTTCGGTTTCGGCCAATTTCGGCCAAAAAAGTGATTTCGGCCGAGGTTTCGATTTCGGCCAGAATCCGGCCGAAACCTTCGGCCGGGCCGAAATTACTTCGCGGCCTCTCGCGGCTCTCGCATCGGGAGCGCTCGGCTTAATTCGGACACGCTCGGCCGGGTAGGTACAGGTAATGCATCGGCGGCCGGCCCAGTTGGGACCAGCTACAGTAGTATGTATGAGTGTTGTTTATTTATTAAATTATTATTTACTTTTTAGAATCTGTTTGGCGACCGTTTTAGCCTAGTTGGTAGTGGCCCTGCCTACGAAGCAAGAGGTCCAGGGTTCGAATCCCGGTAAGGGCATTTATTTGTGTGATGAGCACGAATATTTGTTCCTAAGTTATGGATGTTTTCTATGTATTTAAGTATTTATTTATCTATATAAGTATGTTTATCGTCGTCTAGTACCCATAGTACAAGCTTTGCTTAGTTTGGGACTAGGTCGATTTGTGTAAGATTGTCCCCTAATATTTATTTATTTTATTTATTTTATTTGTTACTGCATTTTATGCTGTGATTAATGAACAATACGTTTGATATTAGGATTGTGAATTTAGTTTAGACGTGATAAGAATAGGTTGTTTGTTTTGAATAATATAATACCTATGCCAAGACATTTTTCATTAAAAATAAACGTTTTTTATTTTGTTTAACAAAAAAAGTAACTGTTCTCATATAAGAAATCCTTGCAATAACCTTTTCCTTACGTTCTGTACAGTAATTTCGAATATTTTGTTTGATATGATACGTCTTCAAAAATTTCGGTTTCGGTTTCGGTTTCGGCCGAAATCAGAAAAAAACCGAATATTCGGTTTCGGTTTCGGTTTCGGCTAAAAATCGTGTTTCGGTCGGACACTATTCGGAACACTTCGAACCGATCGCAACTCCCCCGCACCTCAGCTAGTTGACAGAATCGTTTCCTTTTAAATTCGCAGGCATTACGTCTCCAGGGGTTATATGCTCGTAGTTACGTACCTACGAAAATTTGGGGCACTTTTTCCAGTCGATTTCAAACACTACAAACCACTTATAACACTTGAACTTATAAAAACAAACACTACAATCCTTGCAAATAACAACCGTATGCGTATCATTGTATTTAATAAACACGATATAATTTATTTCATCACAAATCTAAACAGCTAACTAATAATTACTATTTTTATTATTTTGTCTATTAATGTAATAAGTAGGCAATAATAATACATTATTAATTTCCAATTTCCGGCGTTATTTGAAAAGATAAGGACTATTTGAGTCGGTAGATAAAATACCTTCGAGTTTCTGCAACATATATAGCTTACAATTGTTGGCCCCCCCCGCTGGGATAAAATCTGCAGGCAATAGCTGCGGGGGTAACTAGTGAGGTTCATACAAATAATAAGTGTTGTGTTCATCATAAGCATAGATTACAGTAAAAATACAGGAAATCCCAAAGTAAAAAAATAAATTCTTAAACTTTTTCTAAAAAAATATTATAAAAAATCAGGCAAGTGTGTGTCGGACTCACGCACGAAGGGTTCCGTACCATTATCTATTAAAACGGCAAAAAAACACGTTTATTATATGGGAGCCCCCGTAAATATTTGTTTTATTTTAATTTAATTATTTATTTTTAAAGTGAATACATAGCTAAATATTCTGTGAATATTTCAAGCGTCTTCCTGTTGCTGTTATAAATATCGAGCAAAAACGAGCAAAAAAATCACGCTTGTTGTATGTGAGCCCCCTTAAATATTTATTTTATTCCGTTTTTTAGTATTTTTTGTTATAGCCGCAACCGAAATACCTCATGTGTGAAAATTTCAACTGTCTAGCTATCACGGTTCATGAGATACAGCCTGGTGACAGACGACAGACAGACAGACGGACGGATGGACAGGACAGTGAAGTCTCAGTAACAGGGTCCCGTTTTCATCGACTTGACTCGACTCGAACCAACTCGAACCGACTTGAATCGATTTCAATCGACTCGAACCAACTCGAATCGACTCGAACTGACTCGAATCGACTCGAACCGACTCGAACCGACTCGAAACGAGTTAAATCGACTCGAACCGACTCAATCCGACTCGAACCAACTCGAATCGACTCGAAGCCACTCGAACCGACTCGAAGCGACTGGAACCGACTCGAACCGACTTGAACTGACTCGAGCCGACTCGAATCGACTCGACTCAACTCAGCAGGTCTAAACTGGGGTTTAGTGTTGAGAGTGTAACCTGCACTTAATAATTTGTGGCAGCTAGGTGTATAGTAATAACGACATTACGACACAAGTGCTGTTATGGGGAATAGACTAAGTATAGACTGTCTGAAGTCATATTATATCGACGGTTAAAAGGCAAAACGCATGAAGCGACACTTTTTGTCAAAATGAGTTATATACATATTTGAAATCAGCGAATATTTCTCAGTCGTTTGAGCCGGGTTTCATGCAAAGTTCAAAAATTGTCGCTTGATGCGTTTTGCCTTTTAACCGTCGATATTATCCATGTTCTTATTTATCTGTTCGCGACCATGTAAAAAACAGATAAAAGTACAGGAGTAGGAAAAACATTTTTTACAAGCCTCTAATAGTGCTGTGGGAACAGCTGGGCAAAGGCCTCCCCTCGTCCTCCTGCTCTCATAGCGCCTGAGCTAAATCTGGCCAATCGTTTAATTCGGCGTCTAGGACGTCTTGCCATCTGCGCCCGGGCCTGCCTGGCCGTCATATTATAGTACATACTTACTAAATTTAAATTTACTCCAATCACTACAAATGGTTGGAATTCAAATAACCAGTAAAGCTGCGTACGGACTGCGCGCACTCAGGTACGCGTACCCGGGATTGCGCAGTCCGTACGCAGCTTATAGTCGACCAAAACTTAATAGTACAGTCAGCAAACACACGCACGCACGGCAAGTTTGTCACGTAGATATATATCAGTACTAGCTGTTGTAGTATTGATATATATCTACTAGTAATAGCTGTTGCTGTTGCCTGCGATTCCGTCTGCGACGAATTTGTTTATCCCTATCCCATGGGAACTACGCGATTTTCCGGGATAAAAAGTATTTTATATGTTAATCCAGGCTACAACCTATCTGTGTGGCAAATTTTATGAGAATCTTTCTAACCGTGTTAGTGTGAAAGAGTAAAAAACATTCATACATCAGTCCATATATACATCCATCCATGCAAACTTTCGTCTGTATACCTAATATTGGTAAGAGTAAGATTTTGGATGAACATTTTAGTAGTATATCAAAATTGCATATTTCTCATATGCCTTTGAACCCTGAATATTTTTGAGCAGAACAGTGTTTCTGATGGCGATCCCTGGCGCAGAATGGAGTAAATCAAAGTCACTTTTCAGCACCCAATAAATTTACTGATGAATCATATTGTGAATTGTTATGAGAGGTTCACGCTCCTTGCACCGCGTTCTTGATCCACTGAGCTATATATCGATCCGCCGACAGAACATGACAGAACCGTTTTGACAGTCTGCCCCACTGAGTTTACATCAATGGTCTGCCCACTCAAATTGGGAGATTACGATTAAAGCACACCTTGGCGTTAATGGACGTTTCAAATATTATGCGCGGGAATGTCATGATTATTTGTTTATTTTAAGTAGGTACCTACCTAATTACCATATATATGCAAGGACCCCAATTAAAGCGTTGCTTTGGCATAAGGAATAACTCGTTAGCGAGTACCCTTTGAACTTATATTTGGTCTACTTTTGCCTTTGAAATCGTTCATGTATGGCATTAGAAATAAATGTAACAAACCGGTAAAACGATAATCAGTGATATAGTGGTAATTAAACTACCAATTTCGCGTAAACGGTGCTGGAATGCTATTAGGTAATATGTTGGGAGTGCGAAATCTGTTAGTATGCAACGAAATTTGCAGCATATCCAGATGAAATTATTTTATGCGGATAATAAATTTTTTAATACATTTTTGCAATGCAACTAACGCTTAATAATCAAGAGCGCAAATCGATGTTAGTCACCGCGGAGAGGGGCTCCAAGACGTGCGGGGAGCGGGGAGGGGCCGCGGGGCGCCGCAAGCATCGCGCAAGTCGCCTCTCGTATCGACCGCCCCGGATGTGCATTGCAATGCCGAAGGAGAGATCAGGGTTCTCTATTCAGAAAACGTACAAGCGATATCGTATATGACAAGAAAGAGTTGCATCTCGTTCCTACACGTAAAGCTTAGATGTAAGGGTGAGATGCATTCGCGATGTTGCTTTACCCTTGCGACCGTTATACCTGTCTCGAATACAGGCGTTGGTATGATATATACCACCTATAGGTGCCGCTGCCAGCGCTGCTTGCGGCACACCGCACCAGATGAAGATCGACCGTTTTGATCGAATATGCACGCCGAAAGCAACTGTTGCAGTTCGTCGCGCTAACAATGCAACGCGATTATTCTGGATGCATTTCGTAAACTTCGAATAATGTTTGTACTTCCCGTTTTGTTGATTTATACATTATAGACGTACTTATATAATATACTAAAATATAATATAACATTTTATTCATCATAGAAACGTTAATAAAATACATTTATTCATAGAAGACAAATATTAAGAAACAATAACAATAATATATAATATACTTGGCTAAGTCATACCTATTTCAATTTTGATAGTAAGTAATGACATGTTCTTGTAACTACGACCAACAAAACTCACGGATACCTACTTATTTATTTAGATGATAATTCGCTACTTACCTTATCAAAATTAAATGACACATTTTTACACCACTGCCCCGGAAAGGACGCACCTATGTTGTTATAAGAATGGTATGTTAAAAGGTTTATTGAAAGATGTACGTACGCCAATCCAACTAAATCTGTAAGTTTTTAGAGACCGGAGGGACTTTGAGTATGGCAAAACGAAATTGATCGATTATTTCGAATCCATCTGGTCTTGTCGTAAAGTACCCTTAGCCATAAATAAAAAATTACAGCCGTTTTTAAAACGGCACAATTACATTGATTAGCACGTCTTATACGGCGACTGCATCGGCTCAAACAGACTCCGACCGACTAACCTCTCTTTACGCAGTTACTGCCGCTGTATGGTGGTGAAAACTGATAACGGATGTCCTACATATATATCGAATCTAATCTAAGTAAGTATACTCTGCTCAAAAACGTATAGGGATGGATCACGTACACCATCATAATCCTTACGTGGTTGATCCCTCGACACTTTAATTTTGATTGGTTTATTTTACGGGACGAGCGGCTCATTTGTTTTAAGGCTCTAGGACTTTTGCCTACTAATTGAGACAGGGTGTGAATAATTATGTGATGATGATGAAGTTATTTACGGCGCTCGATCGATTTCATATAACTTCGTCAGCCTGCCGGCAGAGCAATGTACATCTACTAGACTAACTTTTTTTTTCGCATCCCAATTTTTTACATATTTTATTGAGACTGTAGCTCCTAATTTTTTTTCTGTCTATATACCAATAAGTTAATTTAAATATCACCGTGCATATTTCGTACCACCACATAATAGAACTATGTATGTTGTCTTAGTTAGTAGCTATACCAAGGAGAACAAATTTATTTAATAGAATTTAAATTCAATATGTTAAAATTATTATGTAGGCCTATGACAATCAGGAATAGTGTAGAATATTGATGACGATGAGAGCTTTCTGCTAGGAAAACATTTTTTAGAATTCGCTCGGTAGTTCCGGAGACTACTCTCTAAATAGGTACAAACAGCAAAGTTGACCTTTTTCGAATAAGTAGAGTGTACATATTTATGAAGTACAGTCGACTACAAAAAGATCGATGCAGCCAAAGTTACAAAAATATGTATACACGACCTTAATGGTAAGTTAATAAAGTCGCGTATACATATTTTTGTAACTTTGGCTGCATCGATCTTTTTGTAGTCGACTGTACATCCCCAGCCCTCTCATTCTGAGAGGAGGCCTGTGCCCTGTATTGGGACGTATATAGGCTGGGATGAACAGAAATACATAGTTTCAATTTAAATTATATATATGTACAGTCGAGTTCACCAATATCTGTACAGTCAACCTTTCATAAATATCTATACATAGACCTTATTACGGTAACATAAGGTCTATGTATAGATATTTATGAAAGGTTGGCTGTATAGATATTGGTGAACTCGACTGTACATAGTAAAGTTATGGTTAGCGCTAAAAATCGCACTGCCATCAAATGTGGTGAATATCGTTTACAATAAAACCAAATAAAATCGGCGATTTTTTTTTTTTTAGGGTGCGCTTCCATTCAGGCGAAGCGAAGACGTGCAAAACCGAGCAATCACATTAGTTGACATCCATTTATAATATATTTTGCCACGATTTGACGATTTGTTCCGCTCTACTGCACAGCACAACCCTAATGGCAACGAAGATTGTTATACAAACGGACACACGGTCAGTAGAAGCTACTACTAAGAAACCGTGCCGAGCTCTAAAAAGAGCTCTGGCTGCAACTTTCCAACGTGTTTAACTAAATTTGTCTGGGGGCATAATTTGCTTACCTACCCTTTCCTGGCCTGAGCGAGTTTAATGCAATCATGGTGCAATATCAGGACTCCTATTCATGAGTGATAAAGCATTCTACGTTTTACGTTTAAGGATAGGGCATTTAATTTTCCTCTTTTACATCGCATATATTGTGCCAAATATCAACCTGAATAAAAACGTATAACGTAGGTCAGTTTTTCATTTTAATAGCGTGGTCCCTATTATATTAATTTGCGAATAGGCATCTGTGCACCTCCATTTCTTCTAATTTTTATTTTAGCATCTTTGTTTCCTTGTATCTCATAAATTCATTCATCCCAGCCTATATACGTCCCACTGTAGGGCACAGGACTCCTCTCAGAATGAGAGGGCTTGGGCCGTAGTTCCCACGCGGGCCTCATAAATTAACTTAACTAATAATATAGACAGACATGCTTGCAACTCGATCTTTATTTATTTTTCGTGCTTAATTAATAAAAAAATAGAAATGAAGAAAGAAAAGATATGTACTTACTTGCTTTTGCACTTGGAATTTTATAAAACGACCTAATACTTACCTACCAATTGCCAAGTCAATCCGAACACTTCCAAGTACGTCAAAATTCGATCCAGGATTTCAGGAATAAAAACTTAAATAAAATAAATCTCAAAAAGGTGACGTTTAATAAAACACGTATACTTACTGTTGCTTTGTTCTTCATACAAAAACAAATTAAAAAGACTCTGCGACAAACTGACACCAAAGTCGTGTTATGTTTTTATTTTTCTCGTCGAACCGTAAATACAGTCAACTACAATTCACTTAAAGGTGCGTCGACGAAGCTTGATTCCATTAGTCATATCATATGGGTCGTACTCGTATTAATACGTAAGGATCTAAAGAATTTATGCGCGGAGGAGTTCCGTCGGACGGGACTGCAGGAGGGAGTGTTTATTTCCGGCTATGTGCGGTCAATGACACCGGCCCGGAAGCATAGTTGAGCGATTAGGTGGGGTGAAGCGTTTAACAATTGGCACTTATCTCCCTCAGAGCTTATGAAATTCTGACAGAGCGAAACTCGCTCACATAAAACGATGAGAGTGCGGTACGATTCATGCTCATTCTACAATTTTATTTTAGCCACTTAAACTACTTACTTGAATTAGATCAATATATGGCTCGGTCGTTTTTAGGTCTACGTATATGAAAAAAATAAAAAAATAAAATAAAGTATATGCAATACATCATACACATACATCCCAGCCTACATAAATACGTGCCGCTGCAGAGCACAGACCGCCTCTCAGAATGAGAGGGCTTGGCCAGTAGTTCCCAGAGAGCGCAGTGCAGATTAGAAACTTAAAACACACCATTGAATTTCATCGCAAGTGTGCGAAGGTTTTCCCACGTTTTTTGCTTCACCGTAAAGCTCATGATAAATTTCAAATGTAATTTCGTACGCAAGTACCTACTTAAATTCCATAAAAATAAGCTCAAAATGAGTGTGTGTGTGACAATGAGCTCAAACCCACGACCCTCCGCTTGATAGGCCATGGGTTAAACCACTAGGCCACCACGGCTTTTGCGTACATAATTAGAATAAAATTTGTCTCTCAAGACACATTGTGGGTAGGCCTCCGACAAGATGGAGCGACGACCTGGTGGTGTTCGGCGAGCCTTGGGGTAGGCCTATGTTCAGCAGTGAACGCCTTTCGGCTCAAATAATGATGATGATGATAGCCTCTCAACATTATTTCCTTCTTCTGCCGTCAACCCAGGTCCGATTGACTTTGAATTGAATGTAATAGGTACAGTCGCCATCATTAAGTTGCAATTGTGAACAACGGAGCCGTCAAGGTGGACAAAAATACTTATCTGAGCACGCACGTCCCTCGATTGACAATACGGCCGTGTTCAAATATTTTTGACCACCATGAATGCTCCGAACTCCGATGTTTATGATGGTGACTGTACATACGTAGGGCACCGATTGGCAATGCTATTAAGTACCGCCAACAAAAAGGATGATTTTAGTTATTTTTTTCACAGAAACTTATTTATCTAACTGAATAACTTAGAAAATATAGAATAACGTTGCATTGCAATCTTGACTGAGTCGAGGAAACGTTTATTTGATGACATAAAAACAAAAGAGCTGTCAGCTCAGGCTCTATTCGTTGTGTTTGGAATTGGATCATCATCATAATGCCATTATTAAAATGCCTTTGCATTTTAAAATCCACAGGCATCTTAAAGTCCAGAAAGGCGTGGAGCTGGCATTGATTGATTCAAGACAGGTTTTAATAGTATTAGCCAACAATATTAATTGAGTGACTTCTGTCCGTGTTTTGCAATGGATGGTAGATTATTCTTTGAAAATCAAGCATTTAAAGCCATATTAGACATGCTTGCGTTGCGTGACTATTTTAGACTTCTATTTTATCAGAATGGTATTAGGTAGAGTTAGGGACAGATTGTGATTTTCCGGTATTAGGTAGGAATTTTAGAAAAAACCAGTGAGTTGATTATTCATTAGTTAACATGTACTAAAAAAAGACTTGCCAACTGACTCTGCAACTAGCTTAAAATACGAATGAGATTTTTTTTTTATTGAATTTACATAAGTACCTAATGATATTGACGCTTGGGGTGGCGCGGTTGCGCGGGTCGCTGAGGGTCTCGCCCAAGAATGCGCAGTGGCATCCGCATCTTATTGTAATAAGAATTTGGCGCGTAAAAAAAAGTTACCCACTCTTCCCAGAATATGGGCGGCAACACCATTTCTCAGAAAGGGCAAATGGGCGCCACGTATGCCTTTTTATTTCTTGTCACTTACTTAACGGCCGCTTCGAATTTTAATTTGGTAAGGGAATTAATGAATAGTTGATCACGCTCTTTTCTGCTGTTTATCGATAGGGACAACAGGGATAGCTTTGAAAATAAAGCTGCGTCTACTTAGTTACTGGAGAAGTAAAAGTTATGAAGATTTTGTTGACGCTCTTTACACTTCATCACTTTTTTCAACAAAGTGTAAGCATGTAACTGGGTAAGTAGCGAACTCATCGAAGAGCCTGGATGATAGGTAAGTACTGTCGAGTATCTATTCATTGATATGCGGCCACGCGTCCGGACGCGGATGCGGCGCGACAGTTTCACTAGAGATTTAATCGCACCGGAGCAGAGATGTGAAGAGGACGCACAGTGTGGACACTGCGAGTTATTGATGCGGCGGCTCGCTGCGTCGTTTCGTCGGCCGTATCGTGTTAGTAGTCGAGAAGCGCGCGCGACGGCGCGCCCGTTTCTTTTTTGTCCCCCGCGGATTCCATTGCCCCATGTCCAACCTGTAAGTCCGGCAGTTTGCCGAGCGTTGACCGCGCTTTGCCGCGAAGCGCAAAGCCGTTGGACGACTATGCTGCGACCCTTTCGATTACTTTAGAATATTTTTTTCAGATTCTCTCGTTTTCATAAATCTTATCTTCTGAGCATCTACTTGGGCTTCTGCATTTACCAAAGTAAGTACAATTGGAAGTAAACTCTGGAAAGTATTTATGCTGGCATAAAAAAGGTAAAGTTATTTTTGTTTTTGCTCACTCCGCTTTTCAACAGGTGATTAGCAGTATGTTTCATCTAACTTTCGATCAATCCAAGCATCTAACAACGTACCTAAGCCGTTTTATTTTGAATTGAATTGACCAGGCATGTCATGTTACTGTTGGTTGGTAGATACATTGATAGTACAAGAGCCCAAAATAAATAGGGTTTGCCAAGTCACTTTAGAGAGAGAGAGAGAGAGAGAGAGGAGAGCCAACGGATTAAATATTCACAATATTTCCGTAGTTCATAACGATTTATGATAGAAAAGCTGAACTCTACGGTATTAGTCCTATTCTGTTCCTTTTACCAGCGGAGTCATCTCATGCTGCATATGCAGCCTTTGCCGAAAATACGGGCCAAGTGAGATTTACAACTCCGACTTTACGAATTTTACTCGTGGCAAATAATAGTAGCAGGAAAAAACTTTTTACTACATCAAACATCACCGTTGAGTTGAGCCTCTGACTCCTATCCTAGTGTAAGTTTGTAAAATATATATATATATTTTATGCAAGTTACAATATAAAAACAGTTTTCGGATTTATTCTTTTACTTGTGTTGGAAGATATCATGCCTGATGTGCTGAAGCAGGAAGGTAGAGCGTATTAAGCGTATTAAGCGTCGAAGCTCAAACGAGATAGATAGAGATAGAGCCAATGAACGCGGCAGTTGAGTTGCTCGCGCGCAGTTCATTGATGCGCAGTGCGGTCGCGGGACGGGGGGAGGGGGCGCGGAATGCGGCCGATGCGAGCAATGACCGCGCCAGGGTCGCTTCCTTTACGAGAAGCACGGCCGTCGTACTACAGCCAATATCCCCTCTCCCCGCTCGACCTTACTACATGGCCAACATGCTCTCTCGAGTTGGGCGCGCTTTTCGACCCGCAGTCCGTTACGAAAATGAAGTGCGCCACATTCCGCGACCGATTCATTGTCCCACTCGCTCCTAAGCGGCATTCTATGCCCCGCTTGCTCCCGTCCCTGTCACACGTTGGCGCGTACTTAATATGTCGCTTAGGATGCAGGCGCAAAACATATGCCTACACTGCGCCTGAGCAACCGTTTTCTGCGTCGTTTGTTGCGGCGCCAACGACTTGCTTGTTCCCTTTTGTCCACTTGCCAACCACAATTCTTACATAATTAATAAAGTAAACGGGACATATCACGCAATAAATATTTATTTATTTACTTCGACGTTTCGGCCACATTGCAGCAACCGTGGTCACGAGTTAACTGAACGTCGAGGTAAATAAATAAATATTTATTGCGTAATAAGTTCCATTTAGTTTAGTAATTATGAGTGAAAAACACGAAAGTTTAAAACACAATTCTTACAGTTGTGGTAGGATGAATTTAAAATTAATGTAACATCAGCATCCCAGTTTAACTGAAAATTAAAGAATATATATATCTATATACGAGTATTACACGCGGGTAGTAAATCTCGAAGGATATTAAGAAAAATAGTATGCTTACCCTTGAACCTTTCAATATTTCTGATTTTTGGGTATCTTGTCTGTTATTGATGACGTTATCCTGTCCCCTAGCGTCAATTATGCAGTCGGTTGCATCGGATGCGATCGGACTTGCATTGCGAGACAGTCAAGGCTGACGTCAAGCATAAATATAACCATTATCGGAAATTTTACTTTGTGATATTCATTTTTTTGCATTTTTAGGGTTCCGTACCTCAAAAGGAAAAAACGGAACCCTTATAGGATCACTTTGTTGTCCGTCCGTCCGTCCGTCCGTCCGTCTGTCAAGACCCTTTTTCTCAGGAACTCGTGGAGGTATCAAGCTGAAATTTATATCAAATACTCAAGTCTACTGTCCCTTGGAGCTGTGAAAAAATCAAACTTCTAAGCCAACGCAATCAAAAGATACAGCCGTTTATGCCGCCAATTTCTGCAAATTTTCGAAACTCGCAAGTGAATCAAAACCTACAGGGTACTTCCCGTGAACTCAGAATCTTGAAATTTGGTACGAAGCAACGTATTATAGCACAGATACAGGAAAAATTGCGAAAAGCATAAATTTTTAACGCAATCAAAAGATAAAGCCTTTTATGTCTCAAATTTCCGCAAATTCTCGACATGCGCAAGGGAATCAAAACCTACAGGATACTTCCCGTGAACTCAGAATCTTGAAATTTGGTACGAAGCAACGTCTTATAGCACAGATAAAGGCAAAATTGCGAAAAGCATAAATTTTTTTGTTTGTCTGTCTATATCGGTAACCTATCTACAAAGATCCCACACTGCGCACATTTTGCTTAGGAGCAGGGGTCTGCTAAGACTGGATGATCACAGATACATATAAATTTGTACGGAACCCTCGGTGCTCGAGTCCGACTCGCGCTTGGCCGGTTTTTTTTCATTAGAATAGCATAGCAGGTAAACAGAAAAGTAAAGCTGGGGCTGGGAGTCGACCCCACTCTAGTCTAGTGATACCCGAGAGATTTGCGTAGGTACACAGGAAATTCTTCACTGTTCGGTTGAAAGAAGAGTTATTTCAAAATTTATAGCTTAGTGATTTTTTCCCTGGTACCATCTATGCTTAAAAAAATTCATCATCATCATTATCAGCCTATGTTCGTCCACTGCTGGACATAGGCCTCTCCCATGGCACGCCACTGAGCACGATCCTCGGCCACTCTCATCCAGCTCTTGCCAGCCGCTCTGCGAAGATCATCGCTCCACCGAGTCTGAGGACGTCCCACGCTACGTTTGCCGATCCGTGGTCTCCACTCAAGAACTCGTCTACCCCAACGGTTATCGGTTCTTCGGGTTATATGGCCTGCCCATTGCCACTTCAGCGTGCTAATGCGGTGGGCTATGTCGATAACTTTGGTTCTCTGTCGGATCACTTCGTTACGAATTCGATATTTTAGAGAAACTCCGAGCATAGCCCTTTCCATAGCACGTTGAGCTACTTTAAATTTGTGGTCCAGCCCTACAGTGAGTGTCCATGTTTCGGCACCGTATGTCATGACGGGTAGGACGCACTGATTGAAGACTTTCGTCTTTAGACTCTGTGGAATTGGCGACGTGAAGACTTGACGCAGTTTCCCATACGCTGCCCATCCCAGCTGTATTCTTCTGTTGGCTTCTTTCTCGAAGTTGTTTTTACCTAATTGCATAGTTTGCTCGCGGTAAACATACTCCTTAACAACCTCGAGAATATTGCCTTGAACTGCAATTGGTTCCGGACTTACATGTTCATTGAACATAACCTTGGTTTTATCCAGGTTCATCCGAAGACCAACGCGATGAGAAGAATCAGCTAGGCCATTCAACATATGTTGCAAATATTGCAGCGTTTCCGCCACGATGACGATATCATCTGCTAATCGCAAGTGTGAGAGGTACTCGCCATTTATGTTAATGCCGCGCCCCTTCCAGTCCAGCGTCTTGTATAACGTCCCCTTGTCTCACACCACGATGCAAGGGGATAGGTTCAGACTGCCGATTCTGGACTTGGACGGCCATAGTAGCGGCGTTGTACAGACCTCTCAACACTTGTATGTATCACCAATCGACTTGGCATCGCTGCAAAGATTCCAGAACAGACCAGATCTCGATCGAGTCAAAGGCCTTTTCATAGTCCACAAACGCTAAGCACAGGGGCCGATTATACTCTTCGGTCTTCTGTATAATCTGCCGCACTGTATGGATGTGGTCTATGGTGCCGTATCCCGATCGAAACCCGGCCTGTTCGGGGGGTTGGAACTCGTCGAGCCTTCGCGCAAGACGGTTTGTGATGGCTCTCGAAAACAGCTTATAGACGTGACTTAAGAGTGATATGGGTCGGTGGTTCTTCAAAAGAGTTTTATCACCCTTTTTGAAAAACAACACGACAACACCACGCCTCTGGAGTTCTCCCATCAAAAAGAACAGTATTGAAAATGTTCTGGAGCTCCTTCATTATAGTTTTAGCACCAGATTTCAGGAGCTCAGTCGTAATACCGTCTTCTCCAGGGGCTTTTCCATTTTTAAGCTGTCTGAGAGCCATCGCGATTTCGTCCACGCTGATTTCTGACAAGTCTTCCGTAAAGTGGCGTGTTAATGCAGCTCTGGAATCCTCATTTTCGGGACCAGGTTGAGATGCATGCGTAGCGTATAACTGGCTGTAGAAGTTTTCAATTTCCGAAAGAATCCCAGACCTGGAAGAAACAACTACTCCATCCGTAGTGGTCAGCTTCGTCAGATGACTCCTTCCAAGAGACTTGACAAAAACCTTTGATCCCCGATTTTGCTCGATCGCTCGTTCTATTGAACGGGTGTTGGAGCATCGGAGATCGTATCGTACAAGTTTGCCAATTCTCTTGTTTTTTGCCAATTCTCTTGTTTAAAAAAATTAAATAAATGGAAAATATCTATCTTCTATTTATCTATCTATACTATAATAAAACAGTAAAAGTAGAGCTGTGTCTGTCTGTATGTAATCGCTAATCTCCGAAACTACTGAACGGATTTTCTTGCGGTTTTCGCAGATAGATGAAGCTTAAATTGGAGCAACATATAGGCTTTGATTTATTAAAATGGGGTCACAATTAATAAAGTTATCGTCGTTAATCTATACTGTTCGGGCATTGTAATAATAATCTTTTAATATGAGGGTAAGTCATACAATAATACGGTCGGTTGGCGGCATCCTCCCTCTCATACATATAACCAATTATGAGTAGGTAGATATTTGCAAGTGTCACACGCAGGGGATATCGTAAAATAATATTACCATATCACAAACAGATTTTATGCAAAGATTTATTTTATATTATTATATTATTTTATATAACATAACATAACATAAACATAAAGATCCTGTGGACTACGTAATACAGAAAATACAGATATACACATCTCTAAAATAAGTAATTAATTACTCTTGATATGCTATTATCATTTTGGCGGAACGTTATCTTATCAAAATATAAACGTTGGGTTGTTTTGGTAAGTCAAACATGACCTCTTTAGGGTACCGTAGTCAAAATGCAACCGAAGGAAAAATATTTTTAGAAAAAAAAACCGCCTTTTTATAGCGCTTAACTTAGGACGGACAGTCAGCGTACTTTTGGCCTTAATGGCTGTCTTTTGAGGACAGAACCCTTAAAAATAACGAGTACTTACGCATATCGGCTATAACTATTTACTACGTAGCTCAGGTTTGACTTGAATTACTGTAAAGATATACTTACGATATACCTAACGTTTGAACTATTTAACGACCGCTTTAGCCTAGTTGGTAGTGACCCTGCCTACGAAGCAAGAGGTTCTGGGTTCAAATCCCGGTAAGGGCATTTATTTGTGTGATGAGCACGAATATTTGTTCCTGAGTTATGGATGTTTTCTATGTATTTAAGTATTTATTATCTATATAAGTATGTTTATCGTCGTCTAGTACCCATAGTACAAGCTTTGCTTAGTTTGGGACTAGGTCGATTTGTGTAAGATTGTTCCCTAATATTTTTTATTTTTTTATTTATTTTACGAGTCAACTTAGTTTTAAATGAAGGTGGAGGACTATACATTATTTTTAACTTTTTGATGGTGGAAGCATTCTACACTTCCATTATATTCTAATCTATATGTTTTTTGTTCGTAATTTTAATTTTGTTTTGAATAAATGGATTTCTGCCTAGTTTTTTTGGGCGCATTCTTCTTGGCAATGATGGTCTTTCCGAAAGAGCTGGTAGTTTAAAAAAAAGTGACATATAAATATGTAAAAAAAGCCCTTTGCGGCCTACTTACAGAATAAACGTTTAGATATTGATTTTTTTATCCTTTCACTGTGGATAGTTACAAACTACGTTCTTTGGCGATATCACTATCACTACATAGTATAAAACAAAGTCGCTTCCCGCAGTCTGTCTGTCCCTATGCATGCTTAGATCTTTAAAACTACGCAACGGATTTTGATGCGGTTTTTTAATAGATAGAGTGATTCAAGAGAAAGGTTTATAATTTGTATAATACATGCATAATTGCACGCGTGCGAAGCCGGGGCGGGTCGCTAGTTCCTAATAAAATAATCAACAGTTCTGTTGAAAGTTAGGCTCGTTATGCTAATTTTGAGATCTTCGTTTCGTTTCTAAATTAAGAACATAATAAACCTATAATTATTTTTTTCAGAAATCTATCGTGTTGTTTGTAGTTGAAAAGAAGTTTTACATACAATAAAGATATTTTGCATACAGGTTCTAATACGTTTGTCCCACGAATGTCAAGACAGAGATAGGTATCATAAATTGGTAGGTGTAGTGCCTTCCAAACTTGATTTTTAAGTTCAATTCAAAACTTTGATGGTCATTTTAAATTCTGTTTACATTATTATTATTACGCAAGTACGTACATATTGTTCTAATCAGGGTACTGAAAACGTTGTAAAATTAAAAATGATTGGAATTTTATAGCAGGTAGGTACGTAAACTGGGGTTACTTTGAAATGCGGGGCTATTTTCAACCGACGAAAACAAAAGGAGGAGGTTCTCAATTCGACGTGTATATATATTTTTTTTTTTATGTATGATCACGCATAACTTTTTACAGAGTAGTCCGATTTTGATGATTCTTTTTTTATTGGAAAGCGTATACCCCGAGGGTGGTCCCATTTCAATCTGGAAATAATATTCCTACCCTAAGGGTAGGAAAACAGGAGATGATTGATTGTTCAGTTACCGATTGTACTATATGACCACGCATAACTTATTACAGAGTAGTCGGATTTTGATGATTCTTTTTTTATTGGAAAGCGTATACCTCAAGGGTAGTCCCATGTAAATTTGGAAATAGTATTCTTACCCTAAGGGTAGGAAAACAGGGGATGATTGACTAACTTTTTACAGAGTAGTCTGATTTTCATAATTCTTTTTTATTGGATAGGGTATACCTTGAAGTTGTTATTATATAAATTTGGAAAAAAAAATTACCCCAAGGATGGGAAAAAGTATAAAATAAAAACTTTTTAACAAAAAATTAAACCGCCGAAAAAACTGAAAATCAAAAAATAATACCTTTTTTGTTTGACCTGAATCTAGGTACCAGTTTGAAGTCGGTGCCTCAGCACGAGCCAGGAGGAGTGATAGAAGCCAGTCAGGTAGAAGATTATAGGTCCACTCCTCCTGGCTAGTGCTGAGGCACCGACTTCAAACTGGTACCTAGAACTAAAACAATTACTTAGCTCACCCGCGACCTTACAATAGTTACGTTTATGCAAGAAATGTGCGTTCATGCAGTTCCTCCACCTCCACACTGTACGAACACACACAAATCACATAAACCCAACCATCACCACCACCAAGCTACACTGACGCGTTTCGAACTCAACCAGAGCTCATCTTCAGGTCAAACAAAAAAGGTATTATTTTTTGCTTTTCAGTTTTTTCGGCGGTTTAATTTTTTGTCAAAAAGTTTTTTAGAAAACAGTTTTATACGCCGTGTCTTATTTTTTTAGACCATCTGTGGCAGTGAAATGACTACCTTGATAAATCACCTAACTTTTTACGTCATTTGCTCAATCAAGCTATCAATATTTGCGTTTTTATAACCATTTTAAATCTATCAAAGTAGCCCTAAAATTTCCTAACGTAACCCCAGTTTACCGGTACTTAAAAAACTTTACCCACCTACTAAGTATTACTGTCACATGAATCTTAGTGGTACCTTATTTGACTGAAACTAAAACACCAAGGTTCAAGACTAACGGTTCGAACCTGAAGGTTAGTTTTTAATGCGACAAGTAAATCGTCGATGTCTCACAATGGTGATAGAGGCTTGCAGTTCATTGGCATCCATGTCGGTTGTTCGGATCGCGACGCGCCTTAACCGGACACGGCTGGGCCGGAGCGGGCGTCCTGCATACTCGAGCCGTCCCAGTCCCAGTAAGTATAGGTCTATAGGTACATTGCATTCGTACGTATGGGTATGTAGGTTGTTTGTGTCCCGGCGCGTCCGCGGTGCAACGCGCGGCCGTGACGCGCCCGCGACCGATGCGCCGACGTAAACACCTAGCAAGGTCAACCGCCTCGCTATCATGCTATCCTAGTACATCGTTGCATTTTATGTGACACTGTAAGCTCTGCATGCTTTTCTTATATATACTTAACTGTTAAAATATGTATAATTGTAGTCTTAAAAGCTCAGTGGCATGGAGTCACTTCGGTAGGTACAGCAAAACCAAGATTGTTTCAGTCAACATAATATTGATAATTATTATGATTATTCTTTTTCGCATTGATTAACCGGACTAACTGCATTATCATTGGAGAAGATGAGGCTTATATAGGATAGGTACTTAAGGCACTGGTCCCACCGCCGGCGAGTAAGCGATGCTATCGGCGATTTTCTCGCCCGAGAAACGAACAAAAGATAATCGCTCTTATCGCTCCCGTGTAAATAAAAGAGAGAGATATATATTTATTTATAGTTAATCGCTGGCGTTTGACACTGAAGGTGAAGACTCTCTCTTCACTAGTTGATGGCAGAGATAAAAGCTATCAACGATAAAACTCGCTCAGCGGTACTCGGCGATGAACGCTTGGCGAGCGATCATTCTACCGTACAATCGCCCGTCGCACTCGAACACTCCCTTATAGCAGAGCGACAAAACTACCGAAACACACTCGCTTCTCGCCGCTCACCCACTCGTTTCTAGTTGTACTCGTTTATCGCTTGTCGCCGGCGGTGGGACCAGTGCCTAACTGAAATTTGAACTGGAAACTAAGGCACCTGGTCCCACCGCTGGCGAACGCCGAACGCCAGACTATAAATATATATCTCTCTCTTTTATTTACACGGGAGCGATTATCTTTTCTTCGTAGTAGAATCGAAAAAGCTCGTGATTCTGAGCAGATAGCACATAAAATTATCCGAATTAAAAAAAGACAAAGGATACAACTAAACAAAACAAAATAAAACTGACGCGTTTTGAACTCAACCAGAGCTCAGAGTAGTTTCGCGGTGGCGATAGTTGGGTTTGTGTGATTTGTGTGTGTTCGTACCTGCAGTGCAGAGGTGGAGGAACAGCATTAACACGCATTTCTTGCATAAACATAAACGTAACTATCATAAGGTCGCGGGTGAGCAAAGTAATTGTTTCAGTTCATTGATGTGTTCATTGGTCTGCACAGTAACGCCTGATTCAATAAATTGATGTTTCAAATTTGAAAAATGACTTACTTATAAGTTCCTTAGCAATTCTGTGCATTACTACATACAACAGGGGCTACATTCAGTAACGGCCGAACACGGTTTGCGAGCGGTAATTTAATCGTTTGGGAGAGGATAGGAATGGGCTGAGCTTGGGATGAGCTTTATTTTCCTGCTTTGTAAATAAATGCATATAATACGACTTCCCAAGACAGACGTACGGACGGACAACATAGTGATCCTCTAAGGGTTTCGTTTCATTTCTAAAGTTTAGAGGTTCGGAACCCTACAAAAACATACAGTCAAATTGAGAACCTCCTCCTTTTTAGGGTTCCGTAGTCAACTAGGAACCCTTATAGTTTCACCATGTCTGACTGTCTGTCTGTCTGTCTGTCCGTCCGCGGCTAAGCTCAGAGACTGTTAGTACTAAAAAGCTGTAATTTGGCATATCAATTACGCCGACAAAGTGGTTAAATAAAAAATAAAAAATAATTTTTTTTAGGGTATCTCCCATAGACGTAAAGTAGAGGTGATTTTTTTTTCTCGACTAACCCTAGTGTGGGGTATCGTTGGATAGGTATTTTACAACCATTGGGGGTTGCTAACTAACATGATTTTTCTATTCAGTGATCTGTTTGCGAAATATTCAACTTTAAAGTGAAAATTTTCATTAAAATCGACCGCCCCCCCCGCCCTCTCAAATCTAAACTTTTGGGTGGAAAAATTTGAAAAAATTCAGAATGGTAGTAAATATATTATATTTACAAGGAAAATTATAGCGGCTAAAATTGCTTGGGAATTATTTGTAAATAGTAGCCTAAGGTATAAAATATACCTAAACTTGGAAGATTCCGTACACATACGAAAATACGAAATCCTTTGAAAAATATTACTTGATTTTTTCGTAATGGCTACGGAATCCTATCTTGGGCGTGTCCGACACGCTCTTGGCCGGTTTTTTTTAAAGTAGGTTGAAAATAATGTATTTTTAGTGAATGAGAAAATGGAAGTTAACAATTAATTTTCAATATTTAGTGCACTGTCCATAATTTGATGGCTCTTATTTTGTTCTCTCAGACCAAAAAAAAACAATAGGCTGTTGATTCAACTTTGATCACCATCCAGACGAAAGTTTTGTCAGTGTTTACTTAACTCTTCATTTCTTTTGTTATACTATACACTTTTATGCTAACGCTAACCCTAGCTGTACCTAAGCAGCTTTTACCGCCCACTGCCGGAGAAGTTTCCATTTCCTGAATAGCAAAGGCGTATAACAAACATTGTATGTACCTAAGTACACATTTTTTCACATTGCTCGAAATACTAAATTTTACTGAAGCAAAATTAATTTTGAAAATTTATTCACGCAAGGAGGAGCGGGGCGGTTAGGACATCTCGACGTGGGCGCTGGGCCTTCAAGAATTTTAGAATAGTTTGATAGCCCGTATACTTAATTCAACAAATAGGTTGGCAAAAAAATTGTATTCATAAATTTACTAATTTCCAATAAAAATAATTACTATCTGACAGAACATTGCGCAGAATGGATCATATCAGAAACGTTCGAATACAGTTTTTCAATCCTCAAGGTAAGAAAAAAAATATCGCCATTATAGGCAGCTAAAGTTCGATGCCTTGCATATAGGGTTGGCCTTCACGTGCATTTGCACTCAAGACAAAGAAGATCTCAAGCCTTTGTATGTTAAATTCTGTGTAATATTTGTGACGCGAGAGAAAAAAAACTCAAGTTTCATCAATCATCAATCTTTTATGTAACGATTAATTTAGGATTAAATAAGGGTTCCTAGTTGACTACGGAACCCTAAAAATGTTAAGGCTTTTAGGGATCGTGATGAAAAAGGGTCCTCTGAAGCTCTTTCCGTTCAGAAAAAATAATACGAAATCTCACAAAAGGGGACTGTGGAGAGACATCATGTCACGTGTATTTTCTTCGTTGAACGCGCGATCCGAGAACCGAGTATCTCTCCAGTCTCCATTGCCAGGCAACGGTTTCTTCGCCCGCTACTGTCGCCCGGTTCGTGTTACCAGTCGCCATTACACTTACTTACTTAGTACTGATTAAAAATACAAGTTGTTTATGGACGATGCGAAGGGGTAGTCTAAAACTTCACCACTTTATGACTAGGGGGGAGGAGGATTATTTAAGTATTATATATATAAAAAAAAAACATCACTTGGAAAAGTTATTGGGTTTCACAAAACATTCCGATTTCTATTTTCTTAGTTTTTTACTGTATGTAATAATGATATTAGCATTGTTCTTAATTTACGCACATGCACTTTTCGATAAAACACTGGCAAAATATGAGAAACTAGAGTCATGAGTCTAGGAGTCACGTCTGTGTCATGATCGTGTCGTTCATCAGTAAAAGTGATACATTTTCACATTACGCATATTTTAGGTCACAGTTAACATGGAAAAGTCAGGAGTTTCACATTTAGATTTCTATTCCCTTACTTCTGTACTATATAATACTTAATGATATTAAGTATTAACAATTGTGCTTGCTTTGCTTCGTTCGCGTTAACCAATAGATTTAGATCTGGCATTTGAATTGAAAAATAATTTTATGATGGTCTTCATTAAATGCCAAATTTTATGTCTCTTATTTTAGCTGTTGAGATTTAGTCATTTTATCCTTATCCCGCGAAAATACCTACCTACCTGGATTTAAAGTTGCATATGTTATTATCCCCGATATCCAGTTATCTACATACACGGAAGTCATCCAAATGCCTTAATTAATCGTGAAAGAGTAACAAACACTTGCAACGTTTCATCACCATCATCTCAGTCTACTCTATATACATCCCATTGCAGGGCACAGGCCTCCTCTCCTAACGAGAGGACTTGGGCCGTAGTTCGATGCGGGCCCAGTGAGGATTGGGAACTAAACACACTATTGAATTGATTCGCAGGTGTGTACAAGTTTCCTTACGATGTATTTCTTCACCGTAAAGCTCATGGTAAATTTCAAATGTAATTTCGCAAGTTAATACCGACAAAGTCAGAGATCAAATCACCAGGCTACCACGGCTTTTCACTTCACTTGCAACGTTTGCATTTATAATATACTAGCGACCCGCCCCGGCTTCGCACGGGTGCAATTATGCATGTATTATACATATAAACCTTCCTCTTGAATCACTCTATCTATTAAAAAAACCACATCAAAATCCGTTGCGTAGTTTTAAAGATCTAAGCGTACATAGGGACAGACAGCGGGAAGCGCCTTTGTTTTATACTATGTAGTGAAGTAGGATAACAAAACCAAAACCAAATTGTGTTTGTTTGGTTCCAAACTGCAACTGCGTGAATTCTGTTACCAACTTTAGTTCCTAGGTCCTCTGCGGTCATTCCGACTCAGACGTGACAAAGCGAATAATTTTAAAGTCCAATCATGTGTTAAAATATAATTACCGTGCTATTATAATAGGGGTAATGATCCGCGTTGGGGCCAGCTAATTGATTCATGGCGCGCCGGTTAACGGTGTCTTTGACGTGGTTACACTGCAGCCAATACAGACCTACTTCCGACCGAGCTATCCTTTTTCCATATTAATTAAACAGTTGAAATAAATAATTGAGATGCACGGGGAGTAGTAAAAGAAAAATCCAAAACACAACTGATTTTCATTTGTAAAGAAAACCGAGTGTGTTGTTCATACATAATGCGGGCTGCGTTCAATTTGACCTGACCGCGACCGCAGAACGCATCCAGTGTAGCAAATCCTTATTAATCAATATTGAAAACTTCACCTCTAGCAATGACAAAACAGTAATCATATTGTAAAATCTGAAAACGATCCCCAAATGAGCTGCGCCTGACTCGATTAGTGGGAGGCGGAGACGTTAGAAAACACACCAGCATCGTAGAGCGGCATGCACCGCGTCGTAGCACAACGCGCCTATCGCAACATTCGTAGAGCCTAATTTAAGCACAACTCTTTAAAGAGACGTTTGTTTTTGCATCGTAATAATTTCCACCTGACTTTTTATCACCAGACGTTAAATACGTAGAGTCCTCGTTTCTAGATTTTTGTTACTTACTTAAGTTGCTGAAACACAGACAAAAGTCACATATCAACATAGTATTTATAAACAGATCAATATGCCTAGTACCTGTTTTCTTAATTTTGAGAAATAAACGATCCATATTACCGTTGAAGGTAGGTGGTGGGTCATTAAGAATTCAGTGCCGGCATCGAACGCCGCATACATAAACGATTGCCATGTTTGAATTACAGACGGGTCTCACCGTTATTTTATGCTGAAATGATGCATCTACAGATTCTGCAGCCTCCAAAGCAACGGCCGCGTGTTGTTTTCAACCTCGGCACTTTTTAATAAAACATTTTACATCCTGTTTTGCCAAACTACCAGGTCGTCACTGTCGCCTTGGAGGTACGCGAGGTCAATGAAAAATGGGCCAAGTGCGTGTCGGACCACTTTTTGGTTCAACTTTAACAATATGGATACACACAAGTCGTCTACTTTAACACGCGCTTTTATATTAGCTTCACTTGTAACTATGTATCTATTTACTCGTAGGTATGTAACGGAATCTTTGAACTTGATTTTCACGCATTTCTTATTGTGGTATATGTAAGTAGGTTCGATGTGGTATGTCGGGCTACGAAACTTGGCAATTATGCGTCTAGTCCTGATGACAATAAACAATATGGTATCATCAAGCTGATCTGATGATAAAGCCGGAAGCTAAATAAGCACTGATATTCCAAGACAGACCGACATATTATAATCAGCCATGTTGCATTTGTTAGGATAGAATTAGAGTGTATTTTGACCAAGAATAGTATCCATGGTTTGATCGTAACATAGCCGTTTTAGGGCTTATTAGAATAGTCTTAGGGTGTACTTTGAACAAGAATGGTTGGAAAGGCAAGTTTATCATTCGCTATATCATTAAAGCGTGTTTTTTTGTTATTTAAATTATGGATATCGATTAGGTAAAGTAAAATCTTGGAGTTTAACAAGCGTTCTTAAATTTATTGAACCTACAAGGCTGTGATAGTTATACTTTCGTTAAATATATTGCTGATGCCGTGAATTTTATAAAGTATCTAAGAAGAACCATTTAGTACGGAGAGGGATACATGTCACTATGAAATTTAGCACTTTAAGTATAAAGCTTGATAAATAATTTTCACTTACCCTTGGTTATAATAAATAGATAGGTACATAGCAAGAGTCGTTTTCATTTGAATGCGAGTCACAAAATATGTTTTAGTTATTACTAGCTTTGCCCGCGACTCCATCTGCGAAGAATTCGTTTATCGCTATCCCGCGGGAACTGTACAATTTTCCGGGATAAAACTATCCTATGTCCTTTCCCGGGTCTCAAACTATCTCTATACCAAATTTCACCTTAATCAGTTCAGCGGTTTAAGCGTGAAGAGGTAACAGACAGACAGATCGACAGACACACTTTCACATTTATAATATTAGTATGGATTTTGAAAATAAATATTTGTTTTGAATTTTTTTCAATTTACCCACATTATTTCTGACCAACTATCTAATGACACCTTACTTAAACCACGGGATAGACGACAAAAAATAATAGTTTAAAAAAACTAAAAAACACGCTTTAAAAAATAAAAAATAAATTTTAATAAATTTCAATTCACTATTCTTATAGTGCAGTAAAAAATCTTAATAAGCAATTATTATATTGTTATATCCAGATCAAAATTTGTAAACAATTCTAAATATTGATAAAATAAATAATAATAGTTTAAAATATTTTATTGTAAAAAAAGCGTGGGGTGCATGGTGTCAATTGTCAAGGATTATCATTTTGATAACATCTTAAAAAGCACCCCACGCTTTTTTTACAATAAAATATTTTAAACTATTATTATTTATTTTATCAATATTTAGAATTGTTTACAAATTTTGATCTGGATATAACAATATAATAATTGCTTATTAAGATTTTTTACTGCACTATAAGAATAGTGAATTGAAATTTATTAAAATTTATTTTTTATTTTATAAAGCGTGTTTTTTAGTTTTTTTAAACTATTATTTATTTTCTATTTTTTATTTGCATTTTTTTTCTTTCTAACTTTACCCCCCTCACCTACAACCCCAAACCCCCTAAACCCAACCCCCAAACATCCCCCACCCCATTTCCCCAAACCCCCCTTACCCCCTCCTCATTTTACAAACCCCCGAACCACCTAAACCCAACCCCCCTAATACCGAACCCCCCAAACACCCGGAAACCCCCCCCTCCCCCCTCCCCCCTCCCCCTCCCCCTCACCCTGGTTACCATATGGGATCAAAGTGCTCGTCAAGACGAATCAAACGAGCCCAAACTCGATGGGGTTGTGTCGTTTTATTGTGGAGTGCCTTTGGCCATCTTCCAGCTCCATCATCAGACCCTGGTTACCATCTGGGATCAAAGTGCTCGTCATGACGAATCAAACGAGCCCAAACTCGACGGGATTGTGTTGTTTTATTACATAGTTCCTACGGCCACCATCCAGCTCCATCATCAGATCAGCTCCATGTTACAATAATATTGCATTGTCATCCAATTTACACATATGTGCAAAATTTCAGCTCAATCGGAAACCGGGAAGTGGGTCAAAATCGCGCCCTAAGGAGTCGGTTACAAACAAACATACAAACATACAAACATACATACAAACATACAGGTGAAGCTAATATAAAGCGTGTAAAAAAAAACATCCTCACCTGGTGTGTAGGGGAAAACCTCAAAAAAAATGAGATTTTATTTAGATCAGTCGGCGTGATTATTACCTCTATGTATGTATGCCCATATCATAATTAACGTTTTCAAGATCTAAGCCGTATGGAGTGACCTAGCAAAATTTCAAGGGTTCAGTTTAGCCATTTCAGCCACAGAACCCCACGAATAATTCGTATTTGCAACCATAAATCTTCATGTTTATTCGATCAATGTTAATGTTGGTCTCACTTTTTTAGGGTTCCATCGTCAAAATGACAAAAAAGGAACCCTTATACAATGCACTTTCGCCATGCTCGTCTGTGTGTACGCGGCTGTACGCGGCTATCTCAGAATTTTTTTTTGTTTTTAAAGATTGCCGGTAAGTATAACAAAATTAGACGTACTTATTTGTAACAGCATGTAGACAGTGGGGGGGATCTTAATGTTAAGGTGGCGAATGACGTGAGCATTTGCTCGACGTGAGCGGGTTACAAGTCGAATATTCGGCACAGCGAGCGGACCAGCTGCTCCAGAAAAAATGTAGAAGAACAAATGCTCGATGCGAATATTCACATCGAGGAACTGCTCACGTCAGTCGCCACTTTTAGCGTAGACCTGGGTATACCCTCATTCTTGCGCGTCAGCTGCATGTACTCTCACTACCATTGAGGTGTACTCACATCACATAAATTGTTAATAAAACTGTAAAATTAAAATAAAATATTTTTTTGTACAGGAATTCGTGTGCGAAATATTAAGATAAAGTACGATTCTTGTTTGTGTCATGTGTCCCAGCTAATCGTCCTCTTCCCTTCTAACTGTCGTTAGTAATAAGGAATCACATGTTAGTTACGACAGTTAGCTGGGAAGAGGACATATGGTTATTTATATGGATAGGTGAATATTTACGCTAGTAGGATAAAAAATGTATTTAAAAAAAAGCGGTCACAGCTAAGTAAGCTTTACAAGATAACGAGTAATGTCCATTAAAACTTAATTCGTACTAAAAAGGTACCTATTTGCAGCAAATTAAATAGTACAGAACCCTATATTGAATGTCGCCCGGCATGCACTTGGCCGGTTTTTTATTATAAAATAACATTTCATAAATTATCTAAGTTGTATGTTAAAGTTATATATTTCACGGCTATCTCTTATTGATGCTGTAGCATGCATTCTGTATAAGTACAACGTAACGTATGTGTTAAAACGTATGTTTCAACGGTCATGCCGACCTGCGGGATTCTTGGAAACAAACAGTATAGATACACTTACTGTATTTTATCATTTATCTTTAGTATCTATTTTAAGTAGGTGTATAACCGAGGCGTGGGGTGAAACATTTTCGTTAGGCACGGGAGAGAGAGAGAAGCATGAGAAAAATTTAGGCCACCAAATTTTGTGGGTATTTAGTTTTTACAGCGCAACGCCACTGTTGCATATTTTTAGGGTTCCGTAGCCTAATGGCAAAAAACGGAGCCTTTATGCATACGTCATGTCTGTCTGTCTGTCTGTCCGTCCGTTTGTCACAGCCACTTTTTCCGAAACTATAAGAACTATGCTGTTGAAACTTGGTAAGTAATGTATTCTGTGAACCGCATTAAGATTTTAACATAAAAATAGAAAAAAATTCAATAAATTTTGGGGTTCCCCATACTGAAACTCAAAAAATTTTTTTCATCAAACCCATACGTGTGAGGTATCTATGGATAGGTCTTCAAAAATGATTATTATTGAGGATTCTAATATTATTTTTTTCTAAACTGAATAGTATGCGCGAGAGACACTTCCAAAGTGGTAAAATGTGTGTCCCCCCTCTGTAACTTCTAAAATAAGAGACTGATAAAACTAAAAAAAAATATATGATGTACATTACCATGTAAAGTTCCACCGAAAATTGGTTTGAACGAGATCTAATAAGTAGTTTTTCTTTTAATAAGTACGTTATAAGTCGTAAACCACAATTTTTTATAGATACGGTCGGTACGGAACCCTTCGTGCGCGAGTTCGACTCGCACTTGGCCGGTTTTTTAACCGACTTCAAAAAAAGGAGGAGGTTCTCAATTCGGTTGTATGTTCTTTTTTTTTTTTTAACGTGTGTTACCTCAGAACTCCGTCATTTATGAACCGATTTGGAAAATTCTTTCGTTGTTTGAAAGCATATGCTTCACGGTTGGTCCCGTTGTTACCAGAATCCAGTTCTGATGATGGGATCCATGAGGAATTGAAGGAACTCTTCAAAAACTCAAAGGAAATGTAAAGCGATTTTAGTATTTTCAGTGACATATCAAGCATTTGCATTCAGAAAGTGTCAATTGGTAAACTAGATCTGATGAAGAAGACCGCAGATGGCCAACGGAACTCCTCAACGGGTCAAATCTTGCAAGTTGAATTTGACTCACTTCCCGGTTTCTGATTGAGTTCATATTTTACATGCATGTGTAAATCAGGTGACAATGCAATATTATTGTGACATGGAGCTGATCTGATGATGGAGTTGGAAGGTGGCCATAGGCACTTTGTAATAAAACAACACAACCCCGTCGAGTTTGGGTTCATTTGAAACGTCTTGACGAGTACTTTGATTCCAGATGATAAACAGGGTCTGATGATGGAGCTGGAAGGTGGCCAAAGTTACTCCATAAAGTAACGGCACTTACCCCATCGAGTACGGACTCATTTGACTCGTCTCAACGAGTACTTTGGTCCTAGATGGTAACCAGGGTCTGACAATGAAGTTGGATGGTGACCATAAGAACTCCGTAGTAAAACGACATAACCCCATCAAGTTTGGTCTCGTTTGATTCGTCTTGATGAGTACTTTGGTAACCAGAGGCAAAAAGTACAGTCAGTAAAGAGTGCCAGTCCAGGCCATTAGAAATAACTAAAAAGAAAAAAATAAAAATTTTTAAATAAAAAATAAAACCGCCTTCAAAAAACACCCAAAAAAAACTTGGAAATAAAAAAATTTTAAATAATAAATAAAACCTCCTTCAAAAACCCCCAAAAAAACATAAAATAATAATTGATTGAACCGACCACAATAAGCATGAAAATATCTTTCTACTAATCTGTTTGAAGTTGGTGCCTCAGCACGAGCCAGCAGGAGTGGACCAGTAATCTAACTTACCTACATACCTATTATAGGGCTTCTACACTCCTGCTGGCTCGTGCTGAGGCACCAAGTTCAAACAGATTAATAGAAAGATATTTTCATGCTTATTGTGGTCGGTTTTTATTTTTATTTTATTATTTTATGTTTTTTTGGGGGTTTTTTGAAGGAGGCTTTATCATTTTTTTTTTTTTATTATTCTTCAAGCAAACAAATTTCACATACAATACCCAAACTATAACCACTTTGGTAATCTGATAGTGATATAAAAAGTGATAGAAAAGCAGTAGTAAAACGGGCTAAAATGGAAAAGACATTACTAGTTGTGAAAAAGAAAAAGATAGCGATAATTATTGAAAGACAACACATTTGATAATCTTTACTAATATTATAAATGAAAAAGTAACTCTGCCTGTCTGTTACATCAACACGCGGTGAACCGATTTAGATGAAATTTGAGAAAGTTCGAGGCCCGGTCATAGGATAGTTTATAGCCAGAAAAAATATAAATTCCTGCGGGATGGCGACTAATTAGTATCTAATATTTTTACCAAAAGGATTTGTTCCAAGTTCTAAGCAATGTGAAATTATTAAATAACTGAGTACAGCGCGAAAACGCAGCGATTGCCTTCACCGCCAGCGGAACCCCAGCCGCGGAACCCATAAGACAAGGAACGATAATTATTTTCGCGAGCCTTTATAAGACTCATGAGAGGGTAACTGAACGAGCAGCTTTTTACACGCAACCCGTCTGAATCGCCGCGGGCCGAGCCCGAGCGGCCGCCCGTCGCCTGCGCAGTGCGCGTTCCCACGCTTGGTGCGCGCGCGCATATCTGCAACTAAACATTCGCAACATTGTAGCTATATGGGCTATCTGTCTTGTCCTCAATGGGTTCAATCTGTATTTGTCCCAATGTCTGTGGTAATGAAGAGATCAAGAAGCAAGCGTTTTTTATGGACAAATGTTAATGACTAAAACTTTACATTTTGTCTAAATCAGCTGAATTGAGCTTGGCCGAGTGCTGTATGGCTGATCGGATCATTATGCATTTGTTTGTTTGCGTCTTTCCTGTAGACATGGCGAAAGTTAAGGGTCTATACATCTATAGCCAATATTCTTTAGTCAAGTCTACATCGGCGTGTGGATTACCTGGCCAACTTTCAGCCCATTCAAATAAATCTTAAGTTTGCTAACTCGGCCGGTCACTAATTTTATGTTCAAGAGACAATTTTTGCTTCTGACGGTGTGTAGGTATAAACCTGACATAGATTAAATAAAAGTAGGTATTGGTTGGATACACTTAGGCTGCGAGGAAAAAAATCCAAAAATAAAATTATTTTGTCTCTAAACACTTAAATTTAATAAATAATGGCTATGACAATACAGATTGTCACTTTTTTCAAGCCATTTACCATAGATAATGTAAACTATGTTTAGAATTCGAAAGGCCATACGGCCAGATTCTGCCAACATGTTAAAATAATTACTTACTAAAATCATTGCAAAACTATTTGATATAAATTTATAATATAAAAATAACGAAGTTTTAAGTATAAAGCGTAGATAAGTTTTGTGTAGTAAAATTGTGTTATAGCTAAGTTTTAAACATATAAATAAAACGTTGGCTGACTTGAAACCTCCTTAGTCTGAAATGACATACCAAAACAACTGACTTGTTTGCAAATTTTAAAACTAAAGTTAGTACTCCCCTGTATCTCTACCATGAGTTTACACTAGTTTACACTAGTTTACAGTGACCGTACTCGCTAGCGACGGCGTAAATGATTTGTATGGAGAATTGTACTTCCGTAAGTGACCGCTAGAGGCACTGTACAATTCTCCATACAAATAATTTACGCCATCGCTAGCGAGTACGGTCACTTAAACTAGTGTAAACTCATGGTAGAGGTACAGGGAAGAAAAACTGTGCGTAAATCCATAACTCCCTTAAGAACAATTTAGGCCATTGTTTGTTAGTATACAGGCATGGAATAACACCATTGACGAGCAAGTGTGATGAAAAAGTACTTGTGTTGCAGTTCTAAGCATGAAATATCGGTTTAGGGTACTATTAGATCTTATTTCGCTGCCTCTAGCTCTAGCTTCAGGATAGTATTACTATACTCACAATGTTTGATTTAGTTACGTTTGATTTCTTAGACATTTTAATGCTGTTATTTACTCTTATCTACAACATATCTGACGATAGTCTGGCAAATACTTTATTTTAATAAATAAAACTCAATTCCAGAGTTTGACAAAAAGTTCTCAACGCAATACTGACGATTCCACGCTGTAATTAATAAATAAATAAAATAAATAAATAAATATCACGGGACAATTCACACCAATTGACCTAGTCCCAAACTAAGCAAAGCTTGTACTATGGGTACTAGACAACGGATAAACATACTTATATAGATAAATACATACTTAAAACATATTAAACATCCAAGACTAGAGCACAAATATTCGTAATTTTCATACAAATATCTGCCCCGACCGGGAATCGAACCCGATACCTCAAGCTTCGTAGTCAGGTTCTCTAACAACTAGGCTATCCGGCCGTCTAATAATTTACATTTGCGTATTTTTGTGTCATCATCATCATCATCATCCCAGCCTATATACGTCGCACTGCAGGGCACAGGCTTCCCCTCAGAATGAGAGGGCTTGGACCGTAGTTCCCACGTGGGCCCAGAGCGGATTGGGAACGTAGTTTTGTGTAATAAGAATTTTTCGAAATTTGCGTATTAGGTACCTACATTTAGGGGGTGTTTCACCACCTTATTGTCAAACTGCTGGTTACGTAACCAATGAATAAACTAAGTACTGGACAAATCTGTCAGCTAGTGTTTTTTCAGTTTCACCACTCCGGTCCTGTGCAAACTAAGTACCACTTAACTAATCGTGGGTATAACAAAAATTCGGAATGGCAACGTCGCATTTCCCGACCACGCGTTCCTGTTCGCACACTTTCGTTCAAAGAGTCACTCATTATTAAAGCAAAAGAAATGGTTAACTATATAATTTTTGAATACATCTATTTTTTTTGCATAAACTAATATGTAACATTATAATTGATCCAAAAACGGTATTTATTTACGATACTTTGTTAACAATAACGAAGAAAAATAAAATCACGTAAAACGAATCGAAAAGTGGCGCCAAACCATTTGACAGATAAACTTTTTTTTAATGGCGACATACAAGTTCAGGTAGAACAAACGATTGAGCCACTGAAAAAAAGTTTGTTATTAAAAAATATTACGAAATTTTGGATTTATTTTTACATACTAAAAGTGTACCTACATTTTTTTATTCCATTTTTTTTTCTAAATTATTTTATGCAATTTAGCATGACCTCTTTCTTTAAAAAATAAAAAAATACTTTGATTTATTTTCCTGAAACCGGCTGAATGGCTCTCCAACCATGGCCACAAAAAAATAAACTAACTTTATGTGTGACGGATAAAAATGCTAAATGCCTCCTGATCTGATGGTCAAATTAAGAAACAGTTTGTCCGTCACTTAGCGCTAATCGAGACTGGTGAAACAGAAATTTTAATTCCATCTGTCAAATAAGGTTATGATTAAGCTAATCCGAACTTTAAGAAAAGTGGTGAAACAGCCCCTTAGAGAGATACTAATTTTATTGCGTGTAAATGTTTAACAACATGTACGGTCAAGGACTTTCATTCGTGAGCCACTATGGAACCATTGCCCAGTAAACGTCATAGTGACATCGCATTAATTAACAAGGAGAATCGTAATGAAATGACTTTTCCTTTGAAAAGGTTCCATGGTGGGTCATGAATTAAAGTCCTTGACCGTACATGTAGGTACGAACTTACAGTCGAGGTCAAAGATATCTTTACACTTACTAGGGGCGTTCAATAAAAAGTGAGAATGAGTATGTTATAAACAACTTTTACTAAATGTCATTTTATTTTTCGACATAGTCACCTTTTAGCATAATACACTTATTATATCTTTTTTATAAACTTAAAATTTCATTTTTAAAAAAGGTCTCATCTTGAGTACTTAAAAAATCTTGTACTGCAGCGACTACCGCGTCGTCGTCTTCAAATTTCTGGCCTCTCGGGTATTGTTTCAATCTCGGAAATAGGTAGAAATCACTGGGAGCGAGATCTGGTGAATACAGAGGATGCTTAAGGATATTGAACCCAGCATCACGAATTGCAGCCATTGCAACGATGGACTTGTGTGCCGGGGCATTGTCCTGGTGGAACAGCACAACTTTCGAGAGTTTACCTCGCCGTTTTCGCGGATCTCATTGCGCAATGTTGCTATTTGTTTGGCGTATAAAGAGCCCGTAATAGTGGCTCCATGCTCGAGATACTCAATCATTAATACCCCTTTACCATCCCAAAAAACAGAGCCCATGACCTTACCGGCAGATGGGCTCACCTTGCATTTCTTCGGAGTTGGAGATGATGGCCTTTTCCATGTCATAGACTGCAGTTTCGTTTCTGGGTCGTAATGATGGAGCCATGTTTCGTCCATTATTATAAATCGCGCCAAAAAAAGTTCCCGGTCTTGCTGCATCAGGTTCAAAGCTTCTTGAAAAATCTCTAGTCTAGTTTGTTTTTGCGTGTCAGTAAGCATTCTTGGTACCCAACGCGCAGATACCTTTTTCATACCCAAGCGTTCATGTAAAATATTATGCAAGCTCCCCGTTGAAATCTTTACATTTTCAGCAATAAAACGAACCGTGACACGACGATCCGCCAAAACTGAGTTTTCGACTTTTTTCACAATTTCTTCAGTTACTGCTGTAGTAGGGCGTCCGGAGCGGGGGTCGTCCATTGTCGATGTTCTTCCACGTCTAAATTCGGCGCACCAACGTGCGACTGTCGAATACGGAGGAGCATTAGACCCTAAAGTGTCCCGCAAATCTAAATTGACTTGGTCCGTAGAAAAATTTTTCAAACACAAGTATTTGATAACGGCGCGCTGTTAAATTTTCTCCATTTTCGCTAACGTACTCAATAGCATTGCAAAGAAATTACCGTATTTTTTTTTAAACAAAAGACAGTTAGTTTTTTTTTTCATAGCAATCAGCTAGATAGATTAGCTTTACCGGCCAGTATTTAATTTCCTAATACTTTATATTGAACGCCCCTCGTACCTTACCTGGTTATAGCGACTTCTTATTTGAACTTTTTTGTATAATTGTCAGAAGGCGTACAGTGACAAGGTCCTAAAGTGTAAACATATCTTTGACGTCGACTGTACTAGGGTTTACGGTTTAGGGTTTTTATTGTATTTGATTGAATGCAGTGATGATTATGAATTTTGATTATTAATGATACAAAACGTGTTAAGCGTACCTTACGAAGATTACAATGTTAGGTGAAAACAGATAAGTTACTTGGATGCTTATAAAGTGTACAAACTGTTTAGTTCGGCCGGGTCGGCGAGAGTCACCGGTTGGTAATGGTACGTGTCGGTCGTCGGTGGGCTGCCGGGAATGTCGTAAGACCAGTCAAGCCGAGTACGCCGCTCCGTGCAAATATCCACAGGCTGGTCCCTTAACGCTAGCTCACTGCTCACATTCGTATACCACCACCACATCCCTGCGATCCTGGTACTTGTTGGGCATTTTCAATAAAAGGGGTAAAGTTTTTCAAAAAAACTCTTTACTTTTAAAATGAGGAAAATTTCGGAGTTCTCTAACTCAAAATCACGCATTTTCATAGATAAAAACCGGCCAAGTGCGAGTCGGACTCGCGCACGAAGGGTTCCGTACAATTATGTATAAAAAAAACCGGCCAAGAGCGTGTCGGACACGCCCAAGGTAGGGTTCCGTAGCCATTACGAAAAAATCAAGTAATATTTTTCTAAGGATTTCGTATGTGTACGGAATCATCCAAGTTTAGGTATGTTTTATACCTTAGGCTACTATTTACTCTTAAACTACAAATAATTTCCAAGCAATCTTAGCCGCTATAATTTTCCTAGTAAATTTGATATATATACTACCCTTCTGAATTTTTTCAAATTTTTCCTCCCAACAGTTAGATTTTAGAGGGGGGGGGGGCGGCAGATTTTAATGAAAATTTTCACTTTAAAGTTGAATATTTCGCAAACAAATCACTGAATAGAAAAATCATGTTAGCAACCCCGCAATGATTTTAACGATACCCCACACTATAGGGTTAGCCGAGAAAAAAAAAATCACCCCCACTTTACGTCTATAGATGGGAGGTACCATAAAAATTTTTTTTTTACTGTTTTTTATTCAATCACTTTGTCGGCGTGACTAATATATATATTGATGCCAAATTACAGCTTTCTAGTACTAACAGTCTCTGAGCTTAGCCGCGGACAGACAGACAGACAGACAGACAGACAGACGGACAGACATGGCGAAACTATAAGGGTTCCTAGTTGACTACGGAACCCTAAAAACGGCATTAAAAAACACGTTTGTTGTCTATACAACAATATAGACACCTCCTATGAGCCCACCTTAATTTTTTGTTTTATTTTAATTTAATTATTTATTTTTAAACGGAATATATACTTAACTTAATATTCTGTGAATATTTCAAGCGTCTACCTATTGCCGTTATCAATATCGAGCAAAAAATCACGTTTGTTGTATGGGAGCCCCCTCAAATATTTATTATATCCTGTTTTTTAATATTTGTTGTTATAGCGGCAACCGAAATACATCATTTGTGAAAATTTCAACTGTCTAGCTATCACGGTTCATGAGATACAGCCTATTGACAGACGGACGGACAGCGAAGTCTCAGTAATAGGGTGCCGTTTTTACCCTTTGGCGTCCTAATTTTTTGAAGCAGTTTAGTGACTTTTTTTATACAGATTAGCTCGTCACAAAACTGACACAAAAAATTGTATGGAAAATTAGGCACATTTTCTAATCATCAAAATCAATAGGGCTCTTGATTCTGAGCAAGAAAACCCAAAATTTCTCCATAAAAAAAAGTAAGGGCGACACTTTTTATTGAAAAAGCTCTGATATAAGTTTTCGTTAAAATAGTAGATTGTTCAACAAGGGACTAAAACAAGTCAAAATGACACAAGATATTTAGCCACCCGAGCACAGCGAGGGTGGCTATAATTCGCGTGTCATTATGATTGTTTAGTCTCGCGTTAAACACTCTACTTTTCACATTGAATGCGAGGAAAAAAAACGACCGCTTTTCATACAAAATTACAATAATACTTTTTTACAACGAACGCTCAATACGAATAATGGACATCTGTTCTAAATTCAAATACTATATGTACTATGCTTAGCAAAAAAACTTTATCCCGCGGTTTTTTATTTTCTTTTATATAATTTTTTTGTAAAGAGACTAGTAACGCTTTAAATGCTTGCATATTCAGCCAACAGATTCAAACTAGAAAACTATTTTAAAAGTAATTGGACTAGGTCTGCATAATAAAATTAATTCATCCTTAATATAATTAAATAGATTAATATTCATAATCACTCATTTATCATGTTTCACGAAATTAAATCTTTTTATTTTAAATATTATTGCACACTTGTCATTTTGAGGTTATTTCCACGCCCTTAAAGGCTTCCACAGACCGAAGCGCGAGGCATGCGCGCGATGTCACGGTGCGTCCGCAGCGCGCTTCGGTCTGTGGAAGGCTTTGCAATAGTCTATGCCCAGTCACTGAAAATTGGCAATAATCCTCCATTCACAAACACCGTGTTTGGCAGTCTGAACAGTTTCCAAAGTAAATTAAAAAAAAATTACTTTAATCCCTAGAGATCAAAAAAGAGCTTTAGTCCCGATATGCGGAGACTAAAGTAACATTTTAAGAGCATGAGAAGTGAAATAGTAGATTGTTCAAGGAGGGACTAAAACAAGCCTTAATGACACGAGATATTTAGCCACCCGAGCGAGAGCGAGGGTGGCTATAATTCGAGTTGTCATTATGGTAGTTTAGTCTCGCGTTAAACACTCTACTTTTCACTTTGAATGCGAGGAAAAAAATGACGTACAAAATTACTTTTTTACAACGTATGCTCAATACGGGCAATGGACATCTGTTCAAAATTCAAATAGCAAAAAAAAATTCCGTGGTCTTTTCTTTTCTTTTATATTTTTTTGTAAAGTGCCGCTTTAAATGCTTGCATAATTAACCAACAGATACAAACTTAAAAAATATGTTAAAACTAATTGGACTATGCGACTATGCATATAAGAATGATAATTGTTCATTCATTAGAATCGGCAAATAAATTAAACTAATTGAACTAACTAAGTTCACACACAAAATATATTGTTAACTGAAACACTTACCTGTGAATAAAGAAACGAAATTTTAAGTTTATTTTCTATATGCCAATTCTTTGTTAAATTATATCTAATTAACTATACTTTCTATTTACTATTAAAAGGAACAACTGACATCGCATCATTTTGAAGTCATGCCATATTAATTTTCAAACGTAACTGCTCTATCCACCGTACACTCCAGGCCTTATTACTACGAAGTGCAAAATTCGAACTTCGTATCGCGCCATTCCTCTCACATTAGTATTTAATACAAGAGCGAGCAAGACGATGCGATACGGATTGCTATTTTATCGACAGAGCAGGGAACTGCTTTACCGACAGCGCTTTTAAAAAAAAAACAAATTAAAAAACACCTAAGCTAAAGGAAATCTTTCTTTACATGCAGAATAAAATAAATTCATGTTTAATATAATGAAATAGATTAATATTCGTAATTTAATTATTCATCGTGTTTCACGAAATTATTATTTTTTAAATATTTTTTATACAGTTGTCATTTTGAGGTTATTTCCACGCCCTAAAGGCTTCCACAGACCGAAGCGCAGGGCGCTACGGAGCGCTATGGAGTCACTGAAACTGGCGATAATCCTCCTTTCACAAACACCGTGATTGGCAGTTTAGGGGTTTCCAAAGTAAATTAAAAAAAAATACTTTAATCCCTAGAGATCAAAAAAGAGCTTTAGTCCCGATATGCAGAAACTAAAGTAACATTTTAAGAGCATGAGAAGTGAAAAATATATTGTTATTATACATATATTTTTGCTGTTGATGTTTGTTAATTGTATTGCGACAGGAACCACATATATGAAATTCTTTGACTCCCTTAGCGCTAGCTCAGAGGCCAGTGCTCACATTCGTATACCACCACCACACACCTGCGATTGTATTACTTGAAGTAAGTAAGCTTTTGTAAAAAAAAATATAAAGAGTTTATCTGTTGATGGTTCTTATTAAATTGCCACAGGAGCCACATACATGAAATTCATGATTGAAAGTGATTATTTATACGAAATAGGGAGGGCAACGAGCAGGTGGGTCGCCTGATAGTAAGTGAGTTCACCATTGCACTCATCAGTATCGTGGAGTGATTATTTTTCACGCCTAAACACACCAGCGCAAGCACTGATGCTTAGCGGTAGGTTTAGTAAGCAAGATGGTGATAGCAATTGGTCTCAACTCTTAAATAATGTAACTAGCACGTGAATTTTAATTTAAAAATTAACGACTTATCTCACGATTTTAAATCGGGCACAGTCTAACTGATTTCATCTGTCCGTTAATATTTTTTTTAATTTTTGTCTTATTATTTATACTAATGAGACTTGAAAGGTAAATAAATAAATAAAAAAATAAAAATAATAAAATAAAATACAGTAGATAGTTGCTTACATAGTTAAACGATATGCAGGCTTTGTTCAGACGAAAAATCTTCACACCTTAAGTAACAGAACGACAGAGTTGAGTTTCACTAAAAATGCAGAAGTTAGCTAGGGGACATGCACACCATGGACAGGCTTGCTGTCTTACAAGACCTAGACCGTTACAAGCTACCAACGAACGCACTTTGTCTACAGATCGCCTTGCCAAAGTGCCGTGCTTAAAATTAATGTGTCCGGCGTTGTGATTAGCATAACATTAGTATGTACCACCGGGTATGTTTGCCAAGCACTCGCCTCAAGAAATATTTGAGTAACGGAACTGCGGCTAGCTGGAGGCGGCTGGGCACGTCGCTTCGAAACATACCGAACTTATCAATTGTGCTACTTAGGACAAACAAATAAGTCCATTTTACAAGCTGTAATTTAATTCCTCTTGTTCGTGACACTAGAATGTCGAGTGTCGCCTTCTTTCAGTGCTCGTGTAGGTATACTAAGCAACTTTATTTGTATTAAATCTAGAGCAGGTAAGTTACCTACTTATTTTTCTTTTACAAATCTTTCTTATAAGTAAATGCAAGTAAAAAAACTTTGGAACTGAACGTTTTAAATGACTAAATCCCTAGTTTAAAAACTGCTCATTTACACAAGGTTGCCAAAGGTATAGTAATTGACACTTTGCTCAACCAACAGTGACCATCAAGCAGTAAGCAGGCAAAAATGAACAAAACGTTATATCTGTCAAAAATAACCGACCAGAAGAACAAAATAATAATTAATATCGTGATCGCGCAAAATTGAGTTTATTGAACTCCAAGAATTCAATGATTCCGTGGCATCTATAATCTCACCAGTTGGCCTTGTAGAGAAGGCTCGGCACCAGATCGGTAAAACATAAGTTAGGGTTCCATTAAAATGAAAATAATGTTCCAGCAGTAGCCAGAAATACAATCAAATGCATCATTTGTTTTTAAAAGTGACATCACTCAATCAGAGTTTGTTTCACAATAAAAACATTGGAAATACTTCTTAAACTAAAGGGTACGGAACCCACAGGCGTCACACCGCGTATTTTTTTTAATCTCGGGGGATTCTAAAATGCTGTTTTATGGAATGGATGTTCGAACTGGTTTATACACAAATCTAGCCGAGCTAACAAACTTTGAGTCAGGTTGTCTTAAGATTTCCATATAAATGTGTTGTGTGAGAAGAGTGAGACCGGTCTTTGTTTATTGAATTTTTATACAAAACGACACAGAGCCGAGGACTGTCGAGAACACGTTCCGGAGCCTCTTGCTTCAAATAATAGCTAGCCCGTTTATTTCATTTAATTATTTATAGTACATTGTTGTAGAGGCTGGAAAGTAAGCAATAGATGGACGAGTTTGTTTGAGGGCCGACGCGTAGCGGAGGCCCTCGAAAGTACGAGTCCATCTATTGCACTTTTGGCCGAGACTAAACATTGTGCTTTTCACGACTAATGCGAGGAAATCATTATCATCATCATCATCATAATCATCCATCCATCCATCCCGTCCATCCCGTCCATCCTGTCCATCCCGTCCATCCCGTCCATCCGACCATCCGTCCATCCGTCCATCTATCCCGTCTATCCCGTCCATCCATCCATCCCGTCCATCCCGTCCATCCCGTCCATCCGTCCATCCGTCCCGTCCATCCCGTCCATCCTTCCATCCTGTCCATCCCGTCCATCTGCCCATCCGTCCATTCTGTCCATCCCGTCCATCCCGTCCATCCCGTCCATCCCGTCCATTCCGTCCATCCATCCCGTCCATCCGTCCATTCCGTCCATCCCGTCTATCCCGTCCATCCGTCCATCCGTCCATCCTGTCCATCCCGTCCATCTGCCCATCCGTCCATTCTGTCCATCCCGTCCAACCCGTCCATCCCGTTCATCCCGTCCATTCCGGCCATCCCGTCCATTCCGTCCATCCCGTCCATCCGTCCCGTCCATCCCGTCCATCCTGTCCATCCCGTCCAACCCGTCCATCCCGTCCATCCCGTCCATCCCGTCCATCCCGTCCATCCCGTCCAACCCGTCTATCCCGTCCAACCCGTCCATCCCGTCCATTCCGTCCATCCGTCCATCCGTCCAACCATCCCGTCCATCCGTCCATTCCGTCCATCCCGTCCATCCCGTCCATCCGTCCATCCGTCCATCCTGACCATCCCGTCCATCTGTCCATCCGTCCATTCTGTCCATCCCGTCCATCCCGTCCATCCCGACCATCCCGTCCATCTGTCCATCCGTCCATTCTGTCCATCCCGTCCATCCCGTCCATCCCGTCCATCCCGTCCATCCCGTCCATCCCGTCCATCCGTCCATCCAGTCCGTCTGTCCGTCCGTCCGTCCGTCCGTCCGTCCGTCCGTCCGTCCGTCCGTCCGTCCGTCCGTCCGTCCGTCCGTCCATTCATCCATCCATCCATCGCATGCAGCAGACGATTACTGTTGATTGGTCCAATAATGTCGTTTCAGCACGCCAGGAATGAAATTCAGAAATTATCTTTCAAAAAGTCGTATCTTATAATGAAATACATATACTGATACGTCCTGTTTTCGATTAGTGTAACTTTGTTGTCGTGTTTGTGCGCCATAAATGAGTCAGCTGTGAAATGTACATATATAGGCAGTTTTGAGTACTGGATTTAGGTTATCTATGGCCACATTTTCGAGCAGTGTCGTGAAAAAATAGTTTCAGTAAGTATTGTTCTTTGACAGTCATGTCCAGTATCAGTACCGGAGTGATAACTATATAACGTCACAACCGCATGTCCTTGTCAATCCTAAGAAATTACAAAAAAAGTTGGCCCTTACTTTTAAACTAAAGGCTGCTAAGATACGCAATTAGTTTAAAAAGTTGAATCACGTTAACCATAAAACGCCTGACTTGAAAAAGTTTCGTTGTGTCACAGAATCAGTAATCTTAGAACACGATAAAACCTTGTCATCATGACATTTAACTAACTCTACCGACAAATTTAAATTATTTATTATGATAAGGTTCCATGGTGGCACAGATATCAAATTGGTTGACCCTGTGGCGTATCTTGCCCTAGACGGCTCTATATCAAAATTTGTCTTGAGGCCTTCGACCTAACTGCGGCGAATTGCTAACAGTTCGGGGTCCCTGCAGCTGAGCAGGCTTATATTATATTTATAGCGGCAGCTACGCCTTTGTTTGACTGTACCTACTTTTAAATGTTAATCGCAGAACGAAAAGTTTCGAATTATTTTTACGATCGGTGTTAATTGTCTTACTTTTAAACTCCACCCACACATAAGACGCATCTGGATGATGCGACTTTTAGACGAAGCTAACTTAGGTACACTCCTACACCAAGAATCGTTATTGTATTCGGTTTCGCAAACTGGGGCAGATTTTTTTAAATTACATGTAAACATATACTTACCACTAGCTTTTGCCCGCGACTCCGTCCGCGTGGAATTAGTAATTTGGGCAGCTTATTTTTTTTATCCAATTTGCTTTTTCTGCAATTATGGCTCTCCTTAGTTCCTCGATAATAAAAAAAATTACCCCCCCCCCGCAACCCCCCGCACCCTCCAACCCGCTCCCTCCCGCGCTGCCCCCACACAGCAACCCCGAACCCCCCCGCACCCCTCCGCACCCCCTGCACGCCCAACCACACAGCACCCCCGTACACCCGCGTTCGTCCCATCCCAAGTCAAGCGTGCCCTATAGAAGTTTTACTTCAACATTAAACATTAAACATCAAGTTCTTTTTTGTCAAATATCTTGAAAACGGTGCATCCTACGGCAAAATCAATGAAATTTTCATCCCCCTTTAACGCCCCCACACCCTCTCCACCGCACCCTCCCCCGGTGTTTTTGTCAAATATCTCGAAAACGGTGCATCCTACGGAAAAATCAATGAAATTTTAATCCCCCTCCAAAGCCCCCCCTCTCCCGCACCCCCCCCCCTCAGCCCCCACACCCTTGGTGTTTTGACAAATATCTTGAAAACGGTGCAAATCAATGAAATTTTAATCCCCCCTCCGAAGACCCCGCACCCCCTCCCCCGCACCCTCACCTCCCCCCCTCAACCCCCCCTTGGTGTTTTTGTCAAATATCTTGAAAACGGTGCATCCTACGGCAAAATCAATGAAATGTTCATCCCCCCCTTAAAACTCCCGCACCCTCACTCCCTCCCCCCCCCCCTCCAACCCCCCTGGTGTTAACACTGAAAGAATTTTTCAAATCAGAGCAGCAGTTCCTGAGATTAGCGCCTATAGAAGTTTTACTTGAAAAACCCCCGATTTTGAAACATTCTTCGGCTCCGCTCCGCTCCTATTGGAGTTAGTGTGATGATATATAGCCTATAGCCTTCCTCGATAAATGGACTATCTAACACTGAAAGAATTTTTCAAATCGGAGCAGTAGTTCCTGAGATTAGCGCGTTCAAACAAACAAACAAACAAACAAACAAACAAACAAACAAACAAACTCTTCAGCTTTATATATTAAATAATATAGATTCCATAAATGGTCAAAAATTACAAATTGCAATTAGGTACTAAATAACTCTGCAACAAAATTCTCGTCACAAAAATTTCGAATAGTATTTTTACAAGTAACTACCTATGATTTTGAAAATCGGTCTTCTGTACATTTGAATTTTAAATACAACGTGAATTGACTACATTTCATTTTCAAAATGTATATACGATTCGAAAGCATTTTGCTTCCTGAACACTACCTATACACTATATTTATAAAAAAACCGGCCAAGTACGAGTCGGACTCGCGCACAGAGGGTTCTGTACAAATTTATATGTATCTATGAACATCCAGTCTTAGCAGACCCCTGCTCCTGAGCAAAATGTGCGCAGTGTGGGATCATTGTCGATTGGTTACTTATATAGACAGAAATACAAAAAAAATATGCTTTTCGAAATTTTGCCTTTATCTGTGCTATAAGACCTTGCATCGTACCAAATTTCAAGATTCTGGGATCACCGGAAGTATCCTGTAGGTTTTGATTCCCTTGCGAGTGTCGAAAATTTGCGGCATAAATAGACTGGTTACTGATATAGTGATATAGACAGACAGACATAAAAATTTATGCTTTTCGCAATTTTTCCTTTATCTGTGCTAAAGACCTTGCTTCGTACCAAATTTCAAGATTCTGAGTTCACGGGAAGTACCCTGTAGGTTTTGATTCCCTTGCGAGTGTCGAAAATTTGCGGCATAAATAGATTGGTTACTGATATAGACAGACAGACAAAAAAAAATATGCTTTTCGCAATTTTTCCTTTATCTGTGCTATATTGCTTCGTACCAAATTTCAAGATTCTGAGTTCACGGGAAGTAAACTGTAGGTTTTGATTCCCTTGCGAGTTTCGAAAATATGCGGAAACTTGCGGCATAAACGGCTGTAGGTATCTTTTGATTGCGTAGGCATAAAAGTTTGATTCTTTTCACAGCTCCAAGGGACAGTAGACCTGAGTATTAGATATAAATTTCAGTTCGATACCTCCACGTGTTCCTGGGAAAAAGGGTCTTGACAGACAGACGGACGGACGGACGGACAACAAAGTGATCCTATAGGGGTTCCGTTTTTTCCTTTTGAGGTACGGAACCCTAAAAATTATATAGCTTAACATAAAAAAAAATACAAAATAATAAAAAATATGTTTACTAGGTCTATGATACAATACTTAGATGAAATGCCCTTGCCTTTTGCCAAAGAAAAAATAAGCTGTTCAATAATTTATTGAAATTGTTAATTTTATTAAGTACATAACCTGGGGGGCTACTAGGGAATTAGATTATTGAACTTCGTATCATGCCATTCTTTTCACTCTTAGCGTGAACGGAACGGCAAAACGAGAAGTTCGAAAATCGAATTTCGTGGTATAAAAACGGGGGGAGCTACTACGAAAGTTTTACTTTCGAACTTCGTATAGTGCCATCCCTTTCACTGTTCTGTTTAAAACTATTAGCGTGAATTGAACGGCACGATGCGAAGTTCGAAAATAGAATTTCGATGTAGGCATAAGGCCGGATTACTTAAAACTTTTTCACGACACTGCTCGAAAATGTGGCCATAGATAACCTAAATCCAGTACTCAAAACTGCCTATATATGTACATTTAACAGCTGACTCATTTATGGCGCACAAACACGACAACAAAGTTACACTAATCGAAAACAGGACGTATCAGTATATGTATTTCATTATAAGATACGACTTTTTGAAAGATAATTTCTGAATTTCATTCCTGGCGTGCTGAAACGACATTATTGGACCAATCAACAGTAATCGTCTGCTGCATGCGATGGATGGATGGATGAATGGATGGACGGACGGACGGACGGACGGACGGACGGACGGACGGACGGACAGATGGACTGGATGGACGGATGGACGGGATGGACGGGATGGACGGGATGGACAGAATGGACGGATGGACAGATGGACAGATGGACGGGATGGTTAGGATGGACGGATGGACGGATGGACGGATGGACGGATGGACGGGATGGACGGAATGGACGGATGGACGGGATGGATGGACGGATGGACGGATGGACGGATGGACGGAATTGACGGGATGGACGGGTTGGACGGGATAGACGGGTTGGACGGGATGGACGGGATGGACGGGATGGACGGGATGGACGGGTTGGACGGGATGGACAGGATGGACGGGATGGACGGGACGGATGGACGGGATGGACGGAATGGACGGGATGGCCGGAATGGACGGGATGGACGGGATGGACGGGTTGGACGGGATGGACAGAATGGACGGATGGGCAGATGGACGGGATGGACGGATGGACGGGATGGACGGGATGGACGGAATGGACGGATGGACGGGATGGATGGACGGAATGGACGGGATGGACGGGATGGACGGGATGGACAGAATGGACGGATGGACAGATGGACGGGATGGTTAGGATGGACGGATGGACGGATGGACGGATGGACGGATGGACGGATGGACGGATGGACGGGATGGACGGAATGGACGGAGGGACGGGATGGACGGGTTGGACGGGATAGACGGGTTGGACGGGATGGACGGGATGGACGGGATGGACGGGATGGACGGGATGGACAGGATGGACGGGATGGACGGGACGGATGGACGGGATGGACGGAATGGACGGGATGGACGGGATGGACGGGTTGGACGGGATGGACAGAATGGACGGATGGGCAGATGGACGGGATGGACGGATGGACGGGATGGACGGGATGGACGGGATGGACGGGATGGACGGAATGGACGGATAGACGGAATGGACGGATGGACGGGATGGATGGACGGATGGACGGATGGACGGGATGGACGGGATGGATGGATGGACGGGATAGACGGGATAGATGGACGGATGGACGGATGGTCGGATGGACGGGATGGACGGGATGGACAGGATGGACGGGATGGACGGGATGGATGGATGTATGATTATGATGATGATGATGATAATGATTTCCTCGCATTAGTCGTGAAAAGCACAATGTTTGGTCTCGGCCAAAAGTGCAATAGATGGACTCGTACTTTCGAGGGCCTCCGCTACGCGTCGGCCCTCAAACAAACTCGTCCATCTATTGCTTACTTTCCAGCCTCTACAACAATGTACTATTTTTTGACCGAGAAAGTAAAGGGTCTATTCTACAGTAGAACTGGAGTTACGCCATTTTAGAATAAGTTAATAATAATAAATTAAATTCAAACCCTGGTGAAAAAAATAAACTATCAGCGTATTAGTCTTTCCAAACCAAGTACCAGAACCAATAAAAGGAGAGGCTCAAAAAAATTAAAGGCTGTCAATTGAACAGTAGGTAGGTACGCCTACACTCCAAAACAATTATCTACACTCCACTGGATTTAATCGATAATGTTTACGTAAAACATGTTAATGTCATGCTTCAATTACACTCCATTCTATATAAGCTTAGTACTAATATAACGCAACGTTTATAATTACGTGTGAGATATAAAACTCGATATTTTTGTAAGAGAATCTACATTCTCAGCGCAGTCAACCTCGTTTTGTGGCAAGTAATTTGTCCAACGACTTTGGCCCAGTCTATGCCAATAATTCACACAAGTTTTACGAGTGCGCCTCGCAACATCATATTCGTGATCATTTGATATTCGCGAAAGCTGTCGCAGGCGGGGATGCCAGCTCCATTGTCTGGGCTGAGCTGAGTCAGAGGACAGGCGGGCGCAGCTATTTCTGTTTGTCATGCGTAGGCGGCGCATGCCGTCCCTATCTCTTGTCTCTTGACCTGCTCAGGAACACTAGGAAATGCTTAGCTGTCTGCGCAAACGTCGCGCCGCATATCCAGCCAGCCTCCACGAAATAGGTATCTTGGACACATTTAGATTTGACCGTCGTCGAAGTCTTCTTAACTAAAGTGAAAAGAAACTCTATGTACTTTGAGTCCGTACTTAACCAATAGTTTATTCAATTTTCTTGGGAACAGTAATTATCACATTAGTTCTTATAATATTCTTTTAACATTAAAATTGTAATTGTTCATAGACAGGGAATTGTAGAACAACTTGCTTATACTATTGTACTTGCTTATACTAAATGGGTCTGTAGGTATGCGTTGTAAAGCCTACTCAACTGATCACATTTGTACTATCAAGTGATAGCAGTCCATTTAGTATATACCATTGTCGTGTATGTTTAATGTATTCAAAAATTATCACTAAGCTGTGAGAGGGGACTTAACACTAAAAGCAATATGTACTTATGTTTCGCAAATGAATCCATGAAGCGTTTTTTTTCTCTAAAAACTTGCAATGTTTTTAAAATATCTACACCGTGAAATTTTAGTGGTTGTTTTCGCGAAACGAGGTGATTTAGTTTCGATTGTACAATCGATTTATAATTACTATTTTGACTAGAATCAAAAATCCAATTGTGAAAAACGAAAGTCGAAAATGACCGCAAACCAATAGTAACGCTTCGTTGGTACAAGTAGCGTACGATCGTACAATAGGTTAGGTACCAACGAAGCGTTACTATTGGTTTGCGGTCATTTTCGACTTTCGTTTTTCACAATTGGATTTTTGACTCTAGTCAAAATAGTAATTATAAATCGATTGTACAATCGATACTAGATCACCTCGTTTCGGGAAAACAACCACTAAAATTTCACGGTGTATAAGGACATCGTCACACCACAGGGCAGACGAGAGCAAAATTCATCTCCACTTTTATTTACTTGGAGTATACCTCGGTTTGATTGGCATTAAATTACAACTTTCTAGTAAGTACCTACAAAAGAGTCTCTGAGCAAAGCCACGACAAAAAAATAGATGGAAGAAGCAAAACTATAATGGTTCCGTTTTTGCTAATTCTAATCTAAGAATTTTTTCCCCGATCGAGTCTGTTCGCTACATTATCCTCCGTCAAACATTCGTTTGTTTCCTGCGTTTGCCTGACTCATTCATTACAGATGAAAATTTGTTCAAAAGTTCGTAGGTGTATCATACCGTCTCCCTATCATTTGCCTGTTAAATACTATTAGCCTGTGCGGGATGACACGACACGATAAAATATAAGTCCTATTTTGTAGGTGCTTTCCTCAGTTTACAGAACAAAACTGTAATCTGAGGTTCTATCATTGTTTGATGATACTGTTAAGGATTGGAATTCGCTCCCGTCGTCTGTATTTCTAAATAAATACAACCTAGGGCTAGAGCTAAGGCTAGAGTGAATAGGCTATTACTGAACCAGTGAGATACACCTTTGGCCTCATCAGCACTTTTCATCAGGTGAGATAGTGGTCAATCACGGGTCAGTTTTAAGTAAAAAAAACCGGACAAGTGCGAGTCGGACTCGCGCACGAAGGGTTCCGTACCATTATCTACAAAAACGGCAAAGAAATCACGTTTGCTGTATGGGAGCCCCCAGAATATTTTATTATTTTAATTTAATTATTTATTTTTAAAGTGAATATAAAAATAAATATTCTGTGAATAAGTCTACCTGTTGCCGTTATCAATATCAAGCAAAAACGAGCAAAAAAATCACGTTTGTCGTATGGGAGCCCCCATAAATATTTATTTAATTTTATTTTTTAGTATTTGTTGTTATAGCGGCAACCAAAATACATCATCTTTGGAAATTTCAACGGAGCAATCGCGATTCATGAGATACAGCCTGGTGACGGACGGACGGATGGACAGCGAAGTCTCAGTAAGGGACCCATTTTTACCCTTTGGGTACGGAACCCTAAAAAAGACGCATTGTAGAGCACTTTTTAAGCAAAAATAGAACTAAAACGAAAAATAAAAATACCCACTCTAATTTTATTGGTAAAATGAAAATAAATAATATTTTTTCTAACATTAATTGTCTAAAATAGGGTTTTATTAATGTAATACAATACAAGTACCTACTTTTTGCTGCGTGAAACTCAAGTGGCCTTGTGTTCTTTTGAGTAGTATATTTTATTTTCTAATATCTTGCAAAACAATTGCTTTTATATAAAGCTCTGTTAGATTTCATTTGAATTTTAGTGAAGTAGATTGTACTTTTTTTTCGGACGGACTGTTGCTGTTAGCCTCGACGGCTTTTACATCTTACCAGAGAGAGGGCGAGCCGCCAGACGGGCAGCTCAGCAAAGGGTGGTTTTCTTAGCATGCCAAAGGGTGCTCCTATTGAGCCGACCTCGGGCTTTGGACGCTAAGTAGATTTATGCAAGCAATCGGATTTTAAGATTGTACTTAACTAAGATCACGATTTCGTAAGAGGGTGATATTGAGTAGTTCAATTTATTAAAGTGAGGCAAATTAAGGACTCACAAGAAAAAGTAAACTTGAAGCCATACATTTTAGCCTTATATTTTTTTGCCATACATTTATAAGAGAATCGTATTTTGACAGCTCATAAAAAGTAGGTAGGTTGGTGGTGTCATCATCCCTATTGAGAATTGCTATAACTTCTTTATTTAAATAAAATTCTCAATTCAAATAAGACCTCGATTCTAAACCAGCCAGTGTAACAGTTACGCAGTTGGAGGAATAAAGTGCACTGCGCAAAACCGTTATTACCTACGTCTTCCACCGAACCTTGGGATATGTTTGTAACTATTTACTTCTATCTATTATTAGAATTAAATGAATCGGGTTCCATGTAAACATGACTTCTGGATAATTAGCCATTTGTTTTAGTTATAAGTAGTCCAGAAATAGAAAAGATTCGATTATTTAAACAAAAAGATAAGGAAAGAGTGTAGGTGTATCCTTGTGATATCGAGTGTTAATAATAACTTTAGAAAACAGAAGTCGCTGTTTTGTCTGCTTTGTTTTTTTACATGACTGTTTAATTAAAAATAGCTTATTGTTTCCAGTGTAAGTGTAATTGATTATTCCAGGTCTTAAGTAGGTAGTTCGTCTGTGTAGAGTTTAGTTTTAGTACTATAGGTTTAAACTGCTTTACATTAGCATTTCTTGGATAAAAAGTATCTTATGTCTAACTCCAATGTCTTTCTTAGCAAAATTGAACCAGGTACAAAGAAACAATCCACAGCATTTATGTACTTACAAATTTGCCCATTTAAAATATTTGTATGATTAGTAGGATACACACAGTCAGAATTTCATAAATCAAATCAAATCATTTATTGTCATAGTGAATTTAACGATAGGTAATATTTTTATTTCTTCCTTGACAATAGTTGCACATTAATTTGACGTGTTTACCGCAGTTAATCACGAAATGGCCCGGGAATATTGCCGAAAAGTTTTTAATCATCTCTAATGTTGCCAGCAATTTTGGACATATACCCTAATCAATCCCTGTGGCAACACTGACTTCAACCAATGACAGGAGTAGGCAACGTTTTCCCTCTTTGCGTTTCCCACTCTACCATCGTAACTACCTACTTTGCTGACAATAAAAGCCTTGGTCATTTGAGATGTCACATGTCGCTTTTGTATAACCAAGAATTCCTACAAACATATACAAAAACAAAAGTTACTGTAAGTTTAGTTTAGTGTTGAAAAAAGGTGAACAATATTAACCCGTCTTTTTATTGAAAAACAATTTTAAGGATAATTAACAATTGAAGGGCATACGGAAAGAACATGTCTAAGTAGCCACCTAAGCAAGTTTTTGAGTTAAATAACGTTTGAAAGTACCTACCATGGTACCTAGGTACCTACCATGGTAACCATTTCTTTAAAAGTGAAAAAAAAAACAGATATTCATTATTCAATCCAATGGCAAGTTATAGTACTTTTCGAGCTCTACAATTTGAGCTTAAAATCACATTTTTCAAAAAAGATGACTAGACATATTATTTCCGTGTACCCCTCTATTATAAACTTAAAAATATTGCCGTCGTTAGGTATATTGTTACGGTTTCATCATACGAATTATTTATTATTATTACTAGCCTATTCTGTCCCACTGCTGAGCAAAGGCCTCCCCCCAACATTTCCACTGCTCTCTGTCCGCTGCATACGAGGACCAATCCTCCGTGAAGAAGTCCAGTTCATCTCGCCATCGCCGTCTGGGTCTGCCAGGTCGCCTTTTCGCGTTTTTGGGTTTCCACTCGGTGGTTATCTTGGCCCACAACTCGTCTGGCATGCGGTAGACATGGCCAGCCCAGTCCCACTTCAGCTTAGACGCCGTTCGACCTGCATCAGTGATCTGAGTCATGGAGCGCATACGAATACGAATCATTATTAAAAAGCGTTTCCAATAAAAAGTTTAGATTAAGACCGAGCAGAGCGTAATATTTACAATCGAACCAACTAAATCGCAACCCACTGTGGAAGCTTTTCACCACATGAATAAATACGGAGCAGAATAAAAAGTTCAAACAACGTCGCGCACGCATTACACTACTACACGCACAACATATGTGTGCGTGACCTGTCACAGACAAGACGGGGGGGGGGGGCGTGCACCGGCGCCCACTCGGAGACAAACCGGTTTGAACTAGCTCCGTGAGTAGACAAAGTTCAGGTGTGTCGCCAGCGACGACGCGACCGTTTAGCGTTTAGCTACATAGTTCGGGTGTTCGGTTGTTTTTAAAGATGCCTACCTGTTGTAGTGTTTGTAGATATACAGATATTAGATACTTAGGTACTTGTTTGAATAAAATAATTTGTTTTTTATTTTTTTTTTACCGAGCGACAACCCTATGATAATAGGTAAGAATTTCGAGCTCTGTTCGAAAGCTTTTATTCTGCTCCGTATTTATTCATGAGCTTTTCACTGAAAATTTCACAGTGATATTGCGTTGCTTGACAAAGAAAATCATGACGCTTACTGCGATAACGATAGGTCAGAAATCAAATGGTTCAACTGTACACGTATACCTACGTGTACTACGTCATCACATCATCGTTTTACACGAGAACAATTCCTGTCATAGTTCTTCACCAGTAACAAAACAACAGGGTCTAGTTACAATCCGATTTTGGGAATAAAGCAGCAAATATAAGGTGTTTGCTTTTGGCTGTACTGTATGAGTCGGGTTACTATAAGACACGTGCTCCAATTAGCTTTTCCAGGGAAAGGCGGAAGTTTCCTCGTTCCGTCAAAGATGAAACAAGGCGCGAAATAGGTCTGATTAGTGGTGGGTGGAAAGCCAACGGAGTAGGTAGTTATTTTCTGACTTTAACAGCTTTTATCTTTAGATTATATTGCAAGTTAAAAGGCTTTGCGAAACTATTGTACTTAAATTATGAAAGATTATTTTTAGTTACCTTAACAAAAATGTATATCTTTTAGAGTTGGAAAACTAGGTTTTGTATCTGGGCATTTTCAGTAAAAAGTATACCTACCATTTATTTTTTTCTAAATGAGGAAATTTTGATGTTTCGTTACTCAGAGACAAGAAAGAAAGAAACATTTTAATTGTGACAAAATGGTTAACATAGATAACATATTAAAAAAAAAACAAATGTAAAAATAAAACAATGATAAAATAACATGCGTGAGTCACAAAATGGTCACATATCCGCAAAAGATCGCCAGTCTTGCGAACGGCGCTGATCTTCCTTTGCGGCCAAGAGTGCTATTGATTTCGATGGTTAAAAAATGTCCCTAATTTTCCATATATTTTTTTCTTTTTCAAAACAGTAGGTATACGTGATTTTCAAGAAGAAAATCCTTATATTTCCGCATTGTACACTTTTTATTGAAAATGCTCATCTCTTCGCTAAACATGCACTGGCGAGAAAGACTAACGCATCACGTTCCGGACAAAATTGTACGAAAGGCGACCCGTTATTTTTGCTCGTGAGTGCAATGGGTTGGTGGTATATGAGGTACAGTACCTACTTAATTAGAATTCAGATGATGGCGTTATTGCTACGGGCATTTATCCTAGCGCTATTGTCTCCGAAATCGTAACTTTTTAGGGTTCCGTACTCAAAGGGTAAAAACGGGACCCTATTACTGAGACTTCGCTGTCCGTTCGTCCGTCCGTCTGTCCGTATGTCCGTCTGTCACCAGGCTGTATCTCAGGAACCGTTGACACAATTGAAATTTTCACAGATGAGGTATTTCGGTTGCCGCTATAACAACAAATACTAAAAAAACAAAATAAAATAAATATTTGGGCTCCCATACAAAAAACGTGACTTTTTTGCTCGTTTTTGCTCGATATTGGTAACGGCAATAGGTAGACGCTTGAAATATTAACAGGATATCTACTTATATCATCATCCCAGCCTGTATAAGTACGTCCCACTGCAGGGCACAGACCTCCTCTCAGAGTGAGAGGGCTTGGGCCGTAGTTCCCACGCAGGCCCAATGCAGATTGGGAACTTATTGGGAATTTAGTTACATATTCACTTTAAAAATATAAAATAAAATTAAAATAAAACAAACATTTAAGGGGGGCTCCCGTAGAAAAAACGTGATTTTTTTGCCGTTTTTATAGATAATGGCACGGAACCCTTCGTCGCGAGTCCAGTCGCACCGCACTCTCGTGTGTTATATTTAAAATCGTCTTTAAAATGGTTTGATTGATTCCAATGTAATTTGGCGTACAGATACTCAGTTTACAACCTAGATTCACGTAAGTACAAGATACTTTATCACGGAAATTTGTATAGTAAACGAATTCTTTGCAGACGGACTCGGCGGGAACAGCTAGTAACAATCATCATTTCAGCCGAAAGACGTCCACTTGCTGAACATAGGCCTCCCCCAAGGCTCGCCAAACAGATCGGTCCCGTGCCATCCGCATCCAACAGCAACAGCATCAGCTAGTAATTTATAATTTGAAAGACAATGCAAGTAAATTCAACAGCAAGTACAGTCAGCTAAAAAAGTTTGAATTAAAAATATTCTTTTCAGACAAAGCTACTTTTAATTAGAATCGATAACTTTAAACTATTTCCTCGATGCACAAAAGCTCGACTGTGCGAGTTGGACACGTTGAAGTTTAATCTGTACCTCTACCATGAGTTTACACTAGTTTACAGTGACCATACTCGCTAGCGACGGCGTAAATGATTTGTATGGAGAATTGTACTTCCGTAAGTGACAGCTAGAGGCGATGTACAATTCTCCATACAAATAATTTACGCCGTCGCTAGCGAGTACGGTCTACGGCTAACCTAACCTAACCTAGTGTAAACTCATGGTAGAGGTACTGAGCTCTTTTAATTAACTAGGCAAGGTACTCAGGAATTTACTTCTTTGTGCTAAAATTCATTAAACTTAGTGTTCGTAAAGGCTCCTTCACACTATCCGGCGGCCTTCGGCGTGTTTTTGTTACTCGGTTATGCTGCCGGCATTATCAGCCTGTTGACATTTGCCGCACAAAGCCGCAGAGCTTCAGCTGTCGCATATCCCGGCAGCCGCGTCGGCGGCTCGTCTATGTAGCAAGGCCGGGCGGTATCTTACACCATTGCAGTTCATAAATTTAATCTACATTATATGACCTTTAGAGACTATAACATAATATATATAACTAGCTTTTGCCCGCGACTTCGTCCGCGTAGAATTCCAATTTGTGGTAAAGGTTCTTCATCTCTTTCATTGTATAAAACAAAAAACCGGCAACGGCAACATCCATCATTATTATCAATTCATCATTTCATCATCATCACATCAGTATCAGTTAGGGAATGTAATAAATCCCGTTGATTCTCTATCCCGTGGGAATTTCAACAAATTTGTCCTTATTCTATGCAAATTTTCGCTTATTTTTATCTCGCGAGAATTTTGCATTTTCCCCGAGAAAAAGTAGCCTATGTCCTTAAAGGAGTAGCTTTCTACCGGTAAAAAAGTTTTAAAATCAGCCCCGTAGTTGAATTCAATTATTTTTTTCCCGTGGGAATTTTGCTTTTTCACGGAGAAAAGTAGTCTATGTAAATAATGGTTGGTGTAGCTTCCTATTGGTGAAAGAAATTTTCAAATCAGCCCTCAAGTGATATTCACTTCTTTCTATCCGACGGGAATTTTGCATTTTACCGAATAAATAGTAGGTAGCCTAGCCTATACCAATAAAGGATAGTGTAACTTTCTATTGGTCATTTTTTTTTAAACTCAGCCCCGAAGTTAAATTTACTATTTTCCATACCGCGGGAATTTTGCATTTATCCGGAAAATAGCATCCTATGTTAATCAAGGACAGTGTATCTTTTCTATTGGTGAAAGACATTTTAAAATGAGCTAAGAAGTTGAATTTTTTTTTCTATCCCTTGGGAATTTTGCATTTTCCCGGAAAAAGTAGCCTATGTCAATAAAAGATAGTGTAACTTTTTAGTGGTAAAAGATTTTTTTTTTAATCGGCTCGGAAGATTCAGATATTATCTATCCCACAGGAATTTCCAAAAATCCTGCAATAAGTTTTTTTGCTGTTATGTATGACCATTTACGTTTATACTCAATTTGAAAAGTTTAGTAATTCTATTTACGGAGATAGGATCCAGTTGATTTGAGTATATAAATCCTGATTTATCCTTATCCCGTGGGAATTTTGAAAATTATTGAAATTAGCTTTATACCTATTCTAATAGTCTACTTGCATGCCCAATTTGAACAGTTTATCTTCGTTATGGGGATAGATAGGGTCACTCTTGATTGATGAAATATATACATCCCGTATATTCCTTATCCCGTGGGAATTCCGGAAACTTCTTTCTTATCGGATGCCTACGTCATACAAAGAACACATCCTCCAAGTTTCAGGTCCCTACATACAGCGGTTTAGGCTGTGCGTTAATCCGCCAGTCAGCCATTTAGGACTTCAGGACAAAGCATTTTATATGTATTTGCATTGCACCAAGCTTTTAACAATGATGTTTGAATACTCAATAAATGTTTGTTCAGAACACTAAGTGAAAACGCGGCTTAACCGAGATGTCTAGTCCTTACCATTTCAAATTTCGAACTCTACGTTCCTATGAAGCCGTGTCTTCGGATCCAGTATTCAAACATGTGTCAAAATAAAATGTAATTTAAATCAAAAGCACTAAGGAGTATTGATATCATCTTCGAAGCAAATCACCCCCAAAATAACTTTCTACTCCTTTTTAACCCCGTCAAGGGATGAATTTCAATAAAATACGAAACAGGTCTTCCATCAATTCTGTTAAAGAATGTTTATGCAAAATTTGAAGTAGATTGGACCAAGGAATCACGTTGTCCCATACAAACTTTGCCCCCCTTTTTTACCCCCTTAGGAGTAGAACTACGAAAAATCCTTTCTTATCGGATGCCTACGTCATACAAAGAACACACCCTCCAAGTTTCAGTTCTCTACGATCAGCGGTTTAGGCTGTGCGTTGATCCGTCAGTCAGGACAAAGGATTTTATATGTATAGATTATATTGAGCCTTAGGACTACATCTGTAAGCCATTTCAGTTTAAGTCATCATCATTATTTCAGCCGAAAGACGTCCAATGCTGCATATAGGCCTCCCCCAAGGTTCGCCAAACAGATCGGTCCTGCGCCATCCGCATCCAACGCGTTCCCGCAACCATCATGTTGGAGGCCTACCTACACTGCGTCTTCCGATCCGTGGACGCCATTCGAGAACCTTTTGGCCCCATCGGCCATCAGTTCTACGAGAAATGTGCCCTGCCCAATGCCACTTGAGTCTGGCAATTCTTAGAGCTATAACTTAAGTTAAGTATTAAACTATACATAATATGTAATTAATAATGTACATCCCTTTCAGATTTCACATAGTTATTTGACCTAGAGACCCTTCACATCTCTCGGTCAATGAAATCGTGCCAGTGGAGTAGTGTTCTGGTTTTGCTGGTGTACTCGTATTTACACTTGTTCGTAAAATTCTGTCTTGTCAACTATATTTAGTGAGTTGTGTATTGTAAATAAGAGAAATTGTTATCTGTATCGTATTGTATCTGTATTTAGAAAAAAATACTTTTCGCCAAGTTTCTTGCGGCGCATTATTCTTGGCAGGGGTATGTATTACAATACCGAAGTACGAAAGACCAATGTATTAAAACATCGAATGGGTCAAAAGACCAACACGATTTTTTTCTGAAACCGTAAACTTTTCAGAATTTATTAAAACGGCATCATACAGAACCCATTAGGTTAGGTTAGGTTTGTTTTATAACAATCTTAAAAAGTTAACGGTTTCAGAAAATAATCGTGTCGGTCTTTTGACCCATTCGATTTTTAATACATTCGGTCTTTCGTACTTCGGTATTGTAATACATACCCCTTGGCAATCATGATCTTTCCGGTCAACTCGAAAAAAGACATGTGAAAGATCCATTAAACCGCCTACTTACAAAAATATTTTTTTGATTTTAATTCTGGTAGATAGAAATACCCGCCGGGTTGGTATACTGTCGAGCTTATTGGCGGAATGGCCGCCGGCAGTGTGTAGATGTCTTTAGGTTATTAACGGAACATACTAACTTCATTAACTTGCTTCAGTATATTATGTCTAGCCTGACTATCAGTTGGCTGTAGGTATGTAAAAGCTTGTAAGATTCTATTGACATTAACTTTACCAACAGGCTGAGTAGGCTGAAGCCTAGAGCGCCAAATTTTAAGGGGGCGGCAAATTTGGATCTAAAATTCTTGTCTTTCAAATATCAAAAAATACGTTATTAAGTAAAGTAGGTATACAAGGCACATGGAAAAAGAAGTCTCGAAAATTTGCCAAAAATTACAATATTTAGTTCAAACAGAACGAGCAGAAACTATAGGCGGCAGCACTAATGCGACAGATGAGACACTATGCGGACAGTAAAAGAAACTTATCAGGGTAAAAAAGTCAAATTGATGGCACCAGTTGGCAGCACCGTCTATGTGCACGTTCCCTATACCGAATATAAAGTCTGTATATGAAAAAATATTAAGCGCTTTGTAAAGTATGCTTTGTGAACATGGTTTTTAATATAAATATGTATTCCAATAACATTTCGATATTTTTATTTTAGTAACGTTGACACATTTTTTTAGTAATTATTATTATGTTTTTAGCCTAACCTAACTGTTATTAGCTTACTACTACCTAGTTCAACTCACACAATGCAATCAACGTGTATTATGTTCCACCATTTGATTGAATAATATTACAAGGGTATTGAATTGCAATGGTCAGTAGAGGTGACAAAAATTTTAATAGCCTACTGGCGGCAAATGTATAAATCCGCCACTATGTATAGTCTGCATCAAAAGTAAGTAATCACTTTTGTGGCTTATTGCATTCGCCAACTTGTCTATCCTTTATGACTTTACGTATGTGGTTGTAAAGTGACAAGCTGCAAAAGTAACCAGCTGCTTTTGGTGCTGTCTTTACTTACTATGTGCCTACTTAACAGCAGGGCTGCCCCCTGTGGTTAGGAATGTGAACAACAGAACTAATAAATAAAAGAAAAATATATTCATTTACAATTTAATTAATATTGCCGTCTCGGTGTTTATCAGGTTCGAATCCTCCTTACCATGTTCGATGTCGGCTATAGGTATCGACAGCCTCAGCTTTTTATTTCTATTCTATATTTTTATATATATATATATATATATATATATATATTTATTATATATATTTATATTTATTATTTTATATATATTTTTATATCTATTTAAAAAAAAAAAACCGACCGGCAAAATAAACCGACGTGTTCCTAAAATGTATATTTACACAGTTTCAGACTTCTCCTTATTTGCCCTATAACTTTGTATTTACACGTAGTAGTAAACATTCTGTATTGTTAGAGTTCCTGAATCAAAATGGTAAAAATAGGATCTTTAATATATGCGTCCCACAGCAGGGCAAAGGCTCTCTCAGATGAGAGGGCTTGAGCCGAGGTTCCCACAAGGGCTCAGTGTGGATATTTTCGCAAGTGTGTACAGGTTTCCTCACTACGCTTTACTTCACCGTATAACTCGTGGTAAATTTCAAATGTAATTTCGCACATGAATCTCGAAAAACTCCGAGGGGCGAGCCGGGGCCAGGGCTAAGAGGCCATAGGTCAGACCACTAGGCCACCACGATTTCCATTGTTATTCCAAAGAAGTAGAGCTGCTGAGCCCTAAAGCACAAGGACCCATTGGCTATTAAGGCACTCATTAGCACTAATTGATATTGCTAAGAGTTCGTCTCTGTCTACAATCCAACAGGTACGTAGGTATAATAGTAATTCTAATGAGTCGCGAAATGCACATGACCCGCAGGTAACGGTGGCTAGTGTTCTCCCATTTAGGGGAGACCGAGCTTTTAGCGCTAATCGATTTAAAGTATTCTATGCAATAGCGCAACGAACTAATACATACAATACAGGGGAGAAGCGCGGCGGCTCAAGATAGGTTGGTCAGGCAGGAAGCGTGCATATTTAGGTATTTTCTTCGTATTACTAAATTAAAAACATATTTTAAAAATATAACATGTATACGCTGTGGAAAACATCTAATTTTATTATCATTCAAAAACTCATGAGCTGCCGTTGCCGTGCTACATACAATATTTACGCCGTACTACGAGTTTAAATATTTTGTTTCTAAGAGACGATTTTGGATTTTTTTTTAGTCGAACGAACTACTAGTCGTCGTGTTTCTAAAGTGACTGATTTATAGAGGGTATCCTCAAATATCTTACACATGAATTTCAAAACAAAAGCTTTATTAGTAATGATACAGCAATGGATTAGATGAATGCAATAAATGCACCAGTAACGCGGCGCGTTCTGGAAATAATCGAATCTATCAATTATCTGAACTGATTGGTTTATAAATGAATGAGTTTTGTATTTAAAATGAGATTAGTTTAGGTAGTCCTTCCTATTTTTAGAGTTTTGATTAGCCGTGTTCAATGATTTAAAGAAGGTTTATTTTTTATATAAAAATCATGGCATTAATTAAACTTATGTTTTTTTTATAAATGTAAAAGTTTTAGAAGTCAGAACCTTAATAATCAAAACTTAAAACTAAGAACATAAAGAAAAAATACTTATTAAACTGAAGTTTATTTTATGTATATGTATGACAATAAATGTGGTACATAACTAAAGTAGAATAATACGAAATAGAGTTAACTCTCGATTGGCGCCATCAATAATTCCATAATTCAATGACAAAAATAAATAAGGAGAAGGAAATGAATACGTACGTAATTGATTCAAGTATATTTATAGTCATCCGAGTCGACTTATATAAGGGACAAATTACTAAATAACTTTGTTATTCCAATCTGTTTTGACGACGCTTAAAAGCGAGTTGTCAGTTTATAAATATCCACTTTTAGGTAGGTACTATGAGAAGAGAATAAACATAAATTCAATAATAATAATAATAAGAATATTTATTAAGAAAGTACAAGCTTCAACATAAACATTGCAATTAGGTAAAAGCGCAGAATACAATTAATCGTAAGCATACAGCAGGTTAGAGATGTACTTGGCAGCGAAATTCAGGATGTATTACAATGGCTCCTACACTAGGCGTAGCCTGTCTTGTAGGCAACCAAACAAATTATGTGTTGCCAAAATGTAAGACGCGAAAAATCAATAACTCACATAAAACTATTTAACGTTTAAGACTAATTATTAATGTGACATGTTTACTTATACTACAGATTATTTTAATAGATTATTAAAGATACAATTCAGTTACTACTTACAGTTAACTTGTGTGTTGGAAGCATGCGCGAGTATGTGTGTGTGTGTGTGTGTGTGTGTGTGTGTGTGTGTGTGTGTGTGTGTGTGTGTGTGTGTGTGTGTGTGTGTGTGTGTGTGTGTGTATGTATGTGTGTGTCCATGCGATTACCAAGTCTACCATTCATTATCTGTTTATTTTATTATTTTTAGAATATCCTCTATGTCGTCATAGCTCAGTGCAGTTAGCCACTTTTTTTTTCAGTTCTTTGACCGAGCATTCTTTTAAAGCTAATTTAGAGTTGACCCTATTATAAACAGAGGGGTGAAGAGACGAAATGAAACTTTTAGCAAAAGCAGTTCTAGTAGTGGGCACCGGAATGCTAAAAATGCGCTTTTTTAACATATTTGTGTAGTCAGGGCACTTCAAGACCTGTTCGTGTTCTCTCTGCATTACACGGAAAATGAAAATGCCTCGAACGCTGAGGACGTCCATGCTACTGTATACGAGTATTGTTGGGAACCATCTCGGCTTTCTAAGAATAACTTTTAACACAGCTCTTTGGGCTCTTTCCACTAACAGCATGATTGTTTTCGAAGCTCCACCCCAGGCTGTTATGCAATACGATAACACAGATTGACAGATACTGATGTAAACTGTTTCCAAGAGCTTCATATCTGCTGAATTGCATAGGTTTTTAAATATGTATATAAGTTTGCGTATGCGGTTGGCAGTGGCTACTATGTGCTGCTGAAAATTCATATTTTCATCAAAAAGAACGCCAAGATATTTTACCACAGCAGCTCTGCTGATATGCTCACAGGTACAAGGAGACGATGACAAACCACCCGGACGACATGTATGAATCGCAATATTAGGAATACAAGATGGTGCGGAGGCCTTTGATTTGTGAAAACATACAAATTTTGTTTTATCAACGTTTAAGGTCAACAGATTACACTGGAGCCATTTAGCAACTTCATTCATGCCACGTTCTGCTTCCTCAGCCACGCCGCTCCATGAGATCAAAAATCAAGTAGGTAAATAATGTTTTATAAACTAAACGTCACGTCAGAAACAATAAAATAAGTACCTTAGAGATTAGTTAGAGGTGAAATTCCTTAATGCGGCCGCGCCTCACAAAGTAATGGTCAAGCTTTACATCCTATGAACGATACGTCATTTCATTATGAACGCGAAGTGATTCCACCGGCTGGCCGGCGTCAAAAACGTAACGCAATAAATGCGTTAACTGCGTTTTAGTATTTGTATTTGAAGTAAAACAAATACTTCTCGATCGTGTTTCCGTTAAAATTTCCATAGTAATTGAAATTTTAACGTTAACGCGATCGAGAAGTATTTGGTGAAGTAAAACTTATACTAAGATATATTTTACGCTAAAATGCGGTCTAAAATGTGGTCTAAGATGGAGCTTCCCCCATTTTTAGTTACTATTGGAAAAAATAATTAAAACGAAGAATTAAAAGTGCACGCATTTTTATGGCCTTCTAACTATTTATATTTATATGAAATTGGCATTTAATTCGTAAATTAAATATACTTCATCATTATACCAAAACAATATTTTTCAATAATAGAAATCATAGAGCTTACTTTACCTTTTTTGTAAGACAAGGGAAAGACGAGTAAGTCACCTGATGTTTTCAATAGTACACTCACAACACCATATAAGTAGAATTACGTGTCGTGTGCGTTGCAATTTGAGAAAAAATAGACTAAGCTCGTTTTAGAATTAAGTACTTGGGCGACCGAGCTCCGCTCGGGCTGAAACTCGGTACCAAGCGTTTTCCCAGAGATAAGACCAAGCTAGATCAATTTTTCATCCCCGAAAACCCCCACATACCAAATTTCATTGAAATCGTTGGAGCCGCTTCCGAGATCCTGATTATATGTATAAGTATACATATATCCCACAAAAACATTTCATGTTAAATGTTACCAAGACCAGACCATGTAGCTCGCACTGTCAAAAAGTAACCAGATCTCGAGTAGAGCCAAGTTTCTAATCCTACGTGCCCAGCTCTAAATCTATAAGCCCTAATTTTACACTAATTAATCTCGTAGGCTTGCAAACCGTGGACTAAACTGACGAGTCGGCCGCACGTACCTTTTGCAATTCGGCATATGGGCTTGAACTTAAAAATCTATTCAATCTTTTAAACTCTTTCCGTGCGGCCGACTCGCCAGTTTAGTCCACGGTTTGCACGCCTACGAGATTAATTAGGTTTGGTCTCGTCTTGGCAACATTTAACATGAAATGTTTTTATGGGATTTCATTTCTTTTTGGTAGGGGATGATTTACTAAAAATCCTGAAATACGTATCCTATTATTTATAACAAGGATAAAAAGGATATATCAATTTTCAGACCTCTAGCATCAAAATTTGCGGAAGTCTCATACAAACTTCACCCCCTAGTTTAAGGGGTTGGGGGGTAAAAGTTTCAAGTTTTAAGATTTTTTCGTTGTTTGTATACTATTACTAGCTTACATACCAAATTTCAGTTTTCTAGGACTTCAGGAAGTACCTTAAGAATTTTGATGATCAGTGATCAGTGACGAAATCGGAGGTTTTTAGACATTGATAAAATCTAAAGTATAATAGCTACGACATTCAAACTTTGTATGTTTCATGTTTGTACTAGTGTCATTATATCTTGAAATTTTCAACTATTTAACATCATCCAAAGCAAAGTTATAAGAGTTCAAAAAAACGACGAAACGTTTCGAGAAAAGGTAGGTAGTGCCCTTGCGCTCCGTTTGGCTCGTCTTGGCGTCTTGGCGTCTTGGCTTGTGTCCCCAGATACAAGAATTGCTCGTTTAAAGGTATTAAATAGATAGATAGATTAGATTAGATAGATTTATTAATGCTTGTTTTACTTACACATTACTCCAACCAAACGAATAGGTTAGTTAGATGTTTAAAAGAAGTAATAGAAGTAATCTATCTATCTATCTAATACGTACCTTTAAACGAGCAATTCTTGTATATATTATATTTATTTATATATCTAATACCTATAATATGTACTTATATATATAATCAGAATTCCGGAAACGGCTCCAACGATTTCGATGAAATTTGATATGTGGGGGTTTTCGGGGATGAAAAATTGATTTAGCTTGGACTTATCTCTGGGAAAACGCTTGGTACCGAGTTTTAGCCCGAGCGGAGCTCGGTCACCCGGGTACTAAACATAATGACAATGTATCGTTCGTTATTCTCTCTCTAGCTCTCTTCTATACTCCTTAAAGTCGCAGGCCCAGCGCAGACTCTGACAATGGGGTGGTTTGGAAGAATTTGTGGAGTATCTAGTTAGTTGATGTTAGTTTTGTGACACTTCAAAGATCAAAAATAATCATTAAAAATGTATTTTATAAGTGCCTTACACAAAAGTATTGTGATCGGATCGAGTTTATTTATCATTTTGTACTATATAGTTAATCTATGTAAAAATAAGGAGTAGCAGGAGCAAGTATGAGGCGCGGGGGACAGCAAGTAAATACTGTAGAGTGGAATTCGATTGTGTAGAGTCACGAATAGGAAGAAACGATAGCGTCATAAAGGTCGAATAATCCGCTCCCTTCGCTTAACTCAGCTCTCAATTAAGTCAAATGCCTAGAGATGACACGTCACATTGCGTCTCAGTCAAGCTACCGCTGTGCATCTTCTTTGTTTCAAACCATGAAACAATCAGCTGATGCTAAATAGTCATCCGTGCACTTTTGATTTCGTACGGCACTTTGATCCAGTGCACCGGCGATGCTCCAAATGCCTGTTAGATGGATCGCACGTTTCGGCTTAATAGTGGGCGTACCTACTTACTCGAGCGTCGACGAGTGAAAAAACGAGTTCATTGAATGATGTACAAAAAGCGGCAATGCTTCGGCTTTGGTGGATGTGGTATATTTGTATGGGGTAATGGAAGCTTATTGTCAAATGATGATAGTTTGTGGGTAAGGTAACATCTTAATGAAGTCTCTTCTCTTTAACCGGCTTGTACACACCATGCATCGAAGTATAGGTAGGTACTTAACTTACACGTGTACACTTACACGCTTAGATTTTAATAAATGACCGTTACATTAAATACCTACTCATAGGTGATTGAACTATTTGCGTGTGACAAACTAATGCAATTGAGTCTTATTTATATTCTTATGTATTCATTCTGTGACTTTTATCTCTTAGGGTAGTTGCGTAGGTACCTACCTTTCATCCCCAAACGATTTGTATTTAGTAAGATAATGAAAACGATAGGAACGTCTATGTAGTAGAGAAAAATAAAATGTTTTTCGAGAAATTGATGTTTTTCTCTCGACTCTACTGTAGTGCAGCATGATACTTAGACTTGGAGTGCTGGGAGCAGGGCACCCAGGCGCAGGGCCCGCCCCGAGCTGGCGGTGCGTGGCTCGCGGCACGTCGTCGGCCCGCGACTCCCGCTAGCGACCCGCCGCTCTACTACTTCTTACTCATCAGTTTTTTCGACTCTCTCATGAATCATAGGTGTATACTATTTACAGTTCTAATGCCAACAAACATCTGTCTGACATTGCTTTACTATCAGTAATTATCTTTCAGCAAATCTGCAATCGCTGTGTAGTACGAATTGTCTTATCAGTTAATGTATCTATATGCTTCTGTTTTGGCCGTTATTGATTTTTATCGCGAGTCCTAATTTTTATGACTCGTCGGGTGATATGGTACGTATAAAACATGGTAACGTCCGCTAATGTGGAGTCACCTGTCTGTGCTAGCGTTGCGCATCGCGATTGTGATTGGGCAAATGGGAGATGTACGATGCGGGCGCGGAAACGGGTGGCGGCGCGGCCCAGTGGGCGCGGGCGGCCGGCACGGCAGGAACGCGTCGTTTTGCGGTACAGTGAGAGTGGTATGGAAGCAGCATAGTGGTGCGGCGAGGGCGAGTGCGGTCGATGAGCCCGACGCAGAGGGCAGCACGGAGCCGCCGCCGCGCGCCGCGGGGGGCGCTGGCCCCGCGCCGCGCCCGCCCCGGCTGCCTGCGCACTCCGCGCGGCCGCGCCGCGCGCTCACTAATGCGTCATACCGCCATCGAGACTGACGCGGCCACACCGCTGCCTGTACGCGACACTTCGCGCCATGTGAACTTCAGTGTTTACTTATATGTAGATACAAGAGACTCGCTGCCTCAATTGAGTACTCTCATTAGGCTTGCCCTTTAACTATATCATTAACGGACAGTGACTTTGGTGCCTGTGAGCAGACATAGAGTGATGCATCTTAGCGGCACACGTGCTCAGGACTCGTCGCCATATCTGAGTAAGTAGGGAGTTTATTTTAAAGTGTGACTACATATTGCCGTTAATAAGGCAAACCGCTCAGCGGCGAACAGGCAGTGCGCGTTATTTTGGCAGCATGCGGCGGCGCCGGCCGCCGGCCGCCCGGAATGCGGCCTCCGCCCCGCCGCGCGAGCGTTGCCGGCGCCGCGCTTGCCGGCGCCGAGCGCGCCGCGCGTAGCGTACTAAATAAAGGCGGGGCGCGGCTGCGTGCGCGCGCACCCTCCCGCGCCCTCCTCGTCCTCGGGTCATTGACTCCGCTCCGGCCGCCCGCCACCACTGCCGAGTGCCGACGCTGCCGAAGACAACAATATTCTCAGAAACGGCACCGCGCTCTTGGCCTCCGAGCGTTAAGTTAAAGGCGGCCTGCGCGCCTCTTCAATGTCAATGCCGATGGCAGGCGGAAGCCTGTAAAGCGTGCGTGTCACATCGAAACGCTGCCTTCTTATTTGCTTTGCTGCTGCGGCTAATGACCCCTGTCCTGCACCTGGCCTCGTGTTCGACAGCTTCGCAACCCCTCACTAATTTGATACAAAGCAAAGTGAGCACAGAAGACCCGTTCTTTTATAAACTCGAAACACGTTTTATAAATAGCTGTCTAAACGTTTTATTTCCTGTCAATGTGCCAGTCATTTTGCTCGCATCGCATGGGTGTTTGTGGCTCACCTGATAGGTATACTTTATATCAAATTCTTTACAAAAAAAATATCCCAAGCTGTTTTTCGATTATCGTTAGTAGGTAAAGCTACGAGTATATCTATGTTTATTTTATCTTATCGCAGAACCCACAATTCACATAACACGCGTGGAGAGTAGGTAGTTCACTAAATTGTTTTGTTGGATGTCGCAGTGAAGATAGACCAACATTTTTAGTTTTAGCTCCCAAAAATTGCTGGTTGGTTGTTTCTACGTCTACTTCGATCAACAATACAATACAATAGTTGTATTGTTGATCGATGTACGTATAAGATAAACGTACTAATGCTCGACACCTCAACCTCTCTTACTATGATATATGATTAAAGGTGCCATATTTTTGAGTCAGTGTCGAGCACAGGGACATTTATTTACCTTATCGTGAGACATGGCAACTAGGGCTTCCAATATTAGACCATTTTAATTATTCGAATATTCGATTCGTAAATTCGGAAGAATTTAAATTATTCAAATAATATTCGAATATTTTAAAAAGGTTTAATGTTTAAACACAGAAAACTACAGAATCAGCTGTACATTACGTAATCAGTCTCAAAAATCACATAGCAATAAAAAACAAAACAGTTATTATAATTTTCATAAAAAAAAACAACAAATATATCAACGCAAACATAGAAAACATGTATTAGTTTAATATGAATAACAAACTATGAATTATCATTATCACACACATCTAAACAATCGGTTTTAATTTAAGTTTTTAACGTATGCGTGGTTTTAAGTATGAAATTATTGTTTAATTCACAGTGGACTGTACTGTACGTCCTTAAACGCCAACTTTACACTTTAAGACCACCTACCTAATTCACAATCATCTAAATATTATCATCATCACATTTACAGACTTCAAAAATCACCAACGCCATGTCATGTAGGTACCTTACTCTTTCTACTAGCTTACTTTACAGCATAATTTTCACAACATTAGTTTGGAAGGAGTGAATTGATAAATTTAGGTATATATTACCATTATATTTTGATTGCATGTAATATTTATTTATTTTATTTAAATATCTTAATTTTTAGGCGTTGGCGTCATGTCTCGTCTTTTGTTTAATCTTCGCACTATTAATTAGTACTAAATATAAATATGTATAAAAACATTTTACTAACATAAAATCGAATATCGAATATTCGAATACCGTGCCCCCAAACATTCGAATATGAAAATTCGCCGAATATTCGAATTGGAAGCCCTAATGGCAACCCTGCCTTCCTAGGTCCAATTCTACCTAGAGTAGTTGTTACGATGAATATCGTGCTAGATATTTGAGTCAAGGCAGACCTATGCAAAGGTGACCTGGGCAGGCAGGTAGAGTTGACAGTTAACGAAGCGAACCTACCTTCTTACATGTAGCGTCAATAACGGTGGTCGTCAACAAGACTTAATTTGCAAAAAGCTCTGGGTAGGTATATGCACTATTTACTTACGACATAGGTATAACTTGACCTGATCATACCTAATTGGATATTTAATTTTTTCATAAAATTAGTATTTACTTATTAAAATCTTGGTATGGAAATGCTGGTTATCAAACTTTCCCTTCCATTAACTTTCATTTTACGTTACTAAACTCATATAGGTACTTACATTAAATTGTTTTTACGAACAGGCACCTAGACTTTGCAATACGAGTCGCAAGTGGCTTTAGCGATGTCACTGAAATATGAAGACACGGAAGTAGGTAAATAACGTACATCAGTAGTGTTTGTAGGGAACCATATATTTTGAATTAAAACGAACGGCAAGTACTAAGTAAGACATCCTGCAGCTTTGTGGGGATGAATAATAATAAAATTGAACGGATAGCTACTGGAGCAATCTTTGCGTTTATCAATCAGGGATTGATATTATGCTTTGTATAATATATCAAGCTATTTGTTTAAGAATAACGCTTTGCATGATTCGTGGAAAGCTAAAAATAAATGGTGAACTTCCCGGTTGAATGGCGTCGCTCGCAGCGGCGAGCGCGGGGAGTGGCAGGCAGCCATTGCCCTCGCCCGGTTTGTTTACAAGTCGGGTCCGCGGCGCGGCCAGCGGGATGTGCGCCCTATGCGCAGCCCGGAGGGCGCACAGTCGCACCCTCGCGGCGCGCGCGACCCCTGCGCTCGCGCCATCTGCGCGCGCACGATAAAAATAAACTGCCGCCGACATATACTGCCTACCTAGCCGATATAAAAACTAGCGTCGGTCGGATCCGCCTGTCGCCAGGTGCAATGCGACCCTTGCTCTGCCGAAGAAGTGACTAGTGCTAGGTCAGTTATTGTCGTGAGATGACGCGGGCGAAGACCCCGCGGCCCCGTGCCAATGACCAGGCCGCCTCGCCGGGCCTCTCGGCCACTCGACTCGCGGCTACAACTGGGCCACGTGCTTCCTTTGACTCTCCTCATTAAATGAATATACACACCCGTTCAACTTACTTCTTAATTAACGTGGCTTCATTTCAAAAATTATAATCTGATTATTTAACATTATAATATTTATAATGAATTCTGGGTAGAGTCATAAAATATTAACAGATCAGCTCTGTTTAAAGTTAACGATCAACCTCGCACAAGCGATGAAGCGACTCTGAAGTAGTAAGGCGAGAATGGCTTAATAAGGCTGTAAAATTGTATGATAATGATAAACTAAAATAGAGACATTTAAAAGATTCCAATTATATCTTACTCCAAATTTCCCGACACCCACGACGTGTAAAAGCAGAGCTTATTGATTCGAGCTTCCTTATGAGTGGTTCCCACTACTGTAACCTATCACAGAATTTATTAGTACTTGTAAGCTTTATGATAGTACATCGTAATTATCTTATGTATGTGATGCCTAATGTAACTTTAAGGCGATTCTAGTTTAGCAAAGTGCATTTTGCATTACCATGTACATACATTGTATGTACTCGTACATACATAATTAATTAATCAGCTAAGAAGTATCGAAGAACATCATTCGTTTCATTCAGTTCTGTACAGGTTTTTGCAATTTACCGTATCATGATATTTTACTACTTGTATTATTATTATACTAAATTAATCCAACTATTCATGAAAAAGTAAAGTTGTAAAAATATGAGCTCTAGTACAATGTGCTTTACGTTATTTATTATTAAATTTTAACTTTTTGACAGATATCTCAACCTGAGCCTCAATCGTACGTATGACACCTCTTTAAAATATTTGTCATCTTCTAAAATTAATGTTAATTAGCGCCAAATTTTAACACGCCTAGTGTAATTGACAACACTTATAGCCGTTCTATGCTATAGTTAATAACTTTTCACCAAGTTGAACCAAAAACGACCAACATAAAATATAACATTAGACTAAAATGAAAATATGATACCTATAGTTCCCACTTTAACGTTCGTAACCGCTATCCCCAGTTGGCAAAGATAGTAAATAAAAATTATTATTTAAAAAAATCTCTGTTTCACCATAAAATAGATAGAAATAACACAAATATAGAAAAGAACACACAAACATAGGTCGCAGAAGGTACTTTTTGATCATCCCTTATTCTACATATGATTGCTCTATGTACAAGTACACAATATGTATGTAATTTGTGAAATAACGACTACACGCAAATTACTAGAAACAATGTTTTTTTTTCTGTCTTTAACAAATGATGTCGATCGCGTGTACATTGTAAGAGCACTTAATGCAAAAAATTAATAACGGGAACATAAATCGTGCTCACCGTACAGGTTTTAATTTCTTCGCATTAATGATAAACACAAGAAGAGCCTGTGAGAGGGCATCTTATCCAAAGATTAGCAAAATTAAAGTCATTATTTCTTGGAAAGCAGATTGATTATATAAAATGCCTTGTTTGATAATTTACTACAATTTTGTGTTCGTTCAAAGTGATTTTTGTCTCCTCGTGGTTACCTTACGTAACGACAGTGGATATGTTGTGCACGGCCTCAGAACGTAGAGATGATAATTCGGTCTTCAAACAAGAAGTCATTGTAATGAGATACTTGATATAAGCCATCCAATATAGAGCTGAAAGCTACTCTGAGCAAGCAAGACGACCGGTGCTACACATAATTCGGCGTCAACAAGTGCCGATACCGGGAGACGGGGAGAGTGCGCGCGCACGGTTCGCCCTAGATAGGTATTCGCCTCTTAAGTTCGGTACGGAGCACACCCTTCCAACGAAGCTGCGTTGTCTCGTCGGCTTCTCGGAACCGTAGCATAGTTTAGTCACGTGGCTCTCGGATCGGGCTGCAGCCGCGAGCTACTTACGCACCTGATGTTTGATCAATAATCGTGGCGCACGCTAGCTTCACTCTAAAATATTCAAGTAAGATCTTTCTACAAACTAGCATGTTACGCGTACATCTGGTCCTAATCAATAATCGTTCTTTTTGCGGTGAATTTGTATGGTCTCATTAGGTGTGCGATCGCAGGCCTTGCGGGAAGTGGAGTGTAACGGAGCTATCGCAGCGGCGGCCCACACGCGAGGCGCGGTATGCGAAGAAAGCCAGCCTCCGCACCGCGTGACGTGTCGCATCCGGATACGATACAATCCCGCACCCAAAATGCACGGTCCTGTCATTCCTTTTTTTATTTAGGAATAATATTGCAGTAACGAACGTCTTTTTATCGAACTATTACAGTACAGTATGCCTAGTATAAGTTTTCCTTCACTTCAATACTTCTCGATCGCGTTTACGTAAAAATTTCAATTCTATGGAAACATGGAAGCGCGCGCGCGAAGATGCTGTCCATGTTTCCCTAGTAATTGATTTTTTTACGTAAACGCGATCGAGAAGTATTTCGTGAAGTAAAAACTTATACTAAGCATACAGTACCACTACCATCAGTTTACAGTGACGGTACTCTATAGAGACTGCGTAAATGATTTGTATGGAGTCTCCATACAAATCATTTACGCAGTCGCTATCGAGTACGGTCATTGTAAACTCATGGTAGTGGTACATGTTATCAACGGAAATTATAGTAACAGTAACGATAACTTTCTTTCGCCTGCAAAGAAGCTTATTGGGTAGGTACGTGTTTAATATTAGGTAATAGGCACTAATGGCTAACGAAAATGTTTGTAAACAAAAAAATGTATTCTTAACGTAAAACAAAAGCGTAACAGATTAGCTTTAAATATAATGATGCGAAAGCAATCCCAAGTAGCACAGTTAGCATTATAAGAAATCACTTTGGGTATAACTCGGAACTTCATGACTTAATAAACAGTTAATATGGTTCAACTGAGAACTTAGAGCTGCGTATTACGCTTTAGTCTGTATAACAGCATCATAAAAGTAGAAACGGATACTATTGTTACGGGATCAGAGTTAGTGCAGATGTCAAAAATGCCTTCTTACAGTCTCTTTTGCATTGGTTGCTTAAGAGCATTATAGTGGTAGTAAAATATGCTATTGCTGTTTAAAGGCGTAGAATTATACCACTGAAATGCTAGCGTCTTAAAAGTGTCACTGTGAACTACCGTACAGCCAACAGTTTTAGAGTAGTGTACACTTAGAGTAATTTAACACAAAAAGTTCCACATCGGTTCGCCTCGGCTCTGTTATAAGCCTATTTTTCAAAGCAGTTAAAAGGTGTTTTATTAATACACGTGAACACCGAAGGTATTTCAAGATCCTTGTTTAACTCAGAAATGCAGCATTTGGCTGTGAAATATACCAATATATTGTTTTAGTCTGCATAAAAGAACACTTTACATATATTATAACGCACGAAGCTGCAATCAGGTTCACGTTAGTCAATCATTAAATTCTTAAGCGGTCATTTTAACAGTTGGCGTGGATCGTGTATTAAATTATACAAAATGCTAAAAAAATTGAAAAATTAAATAACTTTTAAAAGGTAATGCGTTTAAGTAGTTCAAATGAATGGTTTTAGCGTTTATGTGAACCATAATAAAACTAATAACAGCTGACAGGCTGAATATTGGTTCACTTGAACTCTTATTTACTGCAATAAGGAATAATAAAGGAACTGGGGTGTACTCTTGTACAGCCATGGTAATTAATTCAGGATAAAAAGAGTTCACAAAAGTTTCTTAAGAATGCGCCATTTTATTATAACCTAAATCGTATATATTGATAATTATTCTGTTGTTATTTATATTTTACTGCCCTAAATTACACGTTATTCATATACACTTATTATAGTATAATATAAAACTTCGTATAATTTTATGTAAATCGCTCAAAAATGTATACATATATTTTTGGTGTGTTACTTTTTTCACAACATTTCTAATTAAAACGAGATATTTCCGAAGCGCGTAAAAATTTTGCTAAAAAACCATATAAACATTCACAGTAAACTTGCATTCCCAAATGTTTTCACAGTAGGTTGGCTATAAAGGTGTACTTTCGTGAGTTAACACAAATTCTCAATAAAATTGTGACATTTACTTCGCCATTATATACACATCACACTCTGGAAATTTATCGGCACCGCTATTAAAAGCAAATCTGCAAATATAATAAGCAATTTCAATATGAACGAAGGGTAATGTAAAACCTAAAGCGTTATATAAGACTAGCAGTCACCCAATCCTGACGCTTAGTCTGTATAACAGGACACTCGTATTCTGTTAAGCAGCTGATAAACAGCCTGGTGACCCATAATAATTCCAATATAGTGCTACTGTAATGCTGTTAAACAGAAATGTGAACTAAACTAGAACTATAGGCTGAATAATTTGTGCCCAAATAAGAGTTATTTCAGTGTTAACAGCGCTGTTAACACCATTGTAACACTGTCTTGTACAGCTTAAAGTTTCCGTGTACACCAAAAGTGATTTCTTATAATGCTACTTGTGCTACTTGGGATTGATGTAAGACTCGATTTTATTATAACTGGCACAGTTTTAGCTTGCGGACTGAAATTAAATCCAAATGGCTTTACTTAAACATCAATGATTCTCCTAATTCAATAACGCTAGTTAAGCTCAACATAGGTAATAAAAAAAGGAGTCGTTGATAACATATTTTAATCTAGGGGAAATACATAAACAAACTTGCAATTAGTCTTTTTGTAAATTGAGTTATGTAAAACACAATACGTACCCGCAATATTTGTACCTAAGCTAAGTCTCTCAATCGTAGTTAATTTCCCTTATTGGTTCTCTTTTCTTCAAGTAAAACTTTTGGTAGAGCTATTTGCTATTGCTACCATTGTATGCTTTTACTTAGTTATCTGTCAGTCATCAAAGCTACTTAATGTAAATGCACATTTACTTACCATTATATTTAGCGTGACGTAAATCAGTTTTTTTAATAACTTACTTTGCTATCACAGAAACTTAGGCGCTCTTGAACGTACTATGTTTATCACACGTCAGTTGATAGAAAACTGATCCTTTAGGCGTGAATTGGGGATGTCTATTTTTTTGCAATGTATAGAAAATCGAAAACCATTTCGAGATAAATGCTTTTTAAATCGTTTTCTATAGTTATTTAATTTTAATATTATGTAATGAATTTATTTTATAACAAATAAGCAATGACCTTCATTTGACATTGGTGTAAATTGCGTGACCGGTTCAAGTCGTACTTTAATCTGTGTGGTTAGAATTCCTCACAATTTACGCGTGGATTATACTACGGAGTTTGATTTGGACCCGCTGTCTGACATCTAGCACTTTGTCAGTGCCAGTAAAGTGACACAGTATATAGTGTACCACTACGCAAAAAATAATTAAAGGGGTTGCCTTATCGTACGCATTTAGATAGATTTAGAAATTTGGCATTGTGGGAGCCCTCAATTATAATCTGACGTCATCAACTAAAATAGTTACAATAATTAATTTTGAAAAAAGTAGAGAACTAAATGACAAAATATTGAAATTAGTTTCTTATAATTGACTTTTCTATACAAAAAAAATATAAAAACCACTGGTAATTTTTTTTAGACATTCCCAATTAGTTTTTTAAACATAAAACAACTGAAGAGTACACGGAAAGAACATGTCAAGTCACCTTTTTTGAAAATTGAGATTTTAATCTCAAAATATAGAGCTCGCAAAATAAACTTAACATTGGATTAAATATGGATATCTGAAAATAATAAATATTTTTTCACTTTAAAAAAAATGGTTACGTACCATAGTAATTGTTCGAGATGACTAACTTTCAAACCGCTATAACTCAAAAAGTTACTTAGGTGACTAGACATGTTCTTTCCGTGGACCCTTCAATTGCATCACGTAATGACGAGCGTTCGGTTTTGAGTCAATTTGTTAAATTCTATTGGCCTAGCTCTCCTTTTATTAAGAGCTAAAAATTAACAAAAAGCATCTGTTAGCGGCGAAAATGACATTAAGGGGCTGTTTCACCACCCATTGATTAATTGTAACTGACGGATAAATGTGATGTCGTCTCCGTCTAGTCAAACAAAACAAACAGAGATGGCATCACAATTATCCGTCAAATAAATTTGATCAATGGATGGTGAAACAGGGGGTAAAGGATATAAAGTCATTGTTTAGGTGTTTTAAGCTGCGTAGCCATTCATTGAATACCATAGAATATTGCCATTTAATAACAGTACCCTCAGGAAGCCGGAAAAAGTTTTATTTAAAAGCTTGTTACGGTTAAGCTAAGTTTGTAATTCACGTTTTCGTTTTGTTACCTTCATTTTATTGTGATGTATTTGAAAGGATTCTTAAACAAATGTTAGCTTCTGCAGCAGCTCGAAGCGTCTAGTTACGTGACTTGGGTTCATATTACAAAATCTGAATGAATAACTTAGAATGCGTAGTCGGTCATCCGGTGGATCATTGTCGCTTCTAATTTGCAGCCGTTTAGAATGCGAACTTAAGACTTCTTTGAATTTCAAAATTGCTATCGTTTATGTAGGCAAGTGCTGAGTATTCGTTCGTGCTGGTTCACGGACCGCATAACGTAATGGTGTAATGTATCTTATTTCGAGGAGCAAGCATCATTTCCTAGTTTACAAAGTTTGTGTTCACAATCTTCGCTGTCACGATTTCAGGTAGTGTTATTAACACCTTACGGATACGTGCATGGACGGCTGCGTGTGTGCTTCGGTGTTATGAATCCGATTTATGGTTTATGGTACTTTTGTCGCTCACTTGTATGTAGGTACGTACTTTATTTGTAAGCAGGAAATTCGTGAAGTTCCAAGCAGCTTCTATATACATATCCCTGTTATTGGTAATTCTTGCACCACAGAAGGATGGTTATTTCTTCTCACGTGACAATGGTAAAACACGTCAATTAATTTGACACATAGTTTTGTCGTGGTTGTTACAAGTAAGTATGTTAAATGGGTGTCCCTTGTTTTACCGACAAACTTTACATCGAATATTATTTCATCGAAAACGTTTCATGGAAATTTAGTTCTAGTATTATCATTTCATCGACATTTGTTTCATAGACAGTTCATTCCAATTTTTATTATTTCATAGACAAACTGTTGTTGATTTTTTCATTTCATCGACAATTGCATTTCGTGGAATTGTGGTAGATAGATGTTAGAATTGCTACCAGAAAAGTAGGTTAGGTTAGGTTAGAACATGTTAGAACTGTGGTAGATAGATGTTACCAGAAAAGTGAAACAATAAATAATAAAACGTTATCCGTGAAATAATACACTATGAAATGAATCTTCGGTCAATTAAAAATCCATGAATTGAAATTACTTGCAATGACAATTCCATGAAATTAAATTGTCGATGAAATGAAATACTCGAAACGTTGACTTTGAAATAAAAATCGATGATTTAAGTGTCGGTAATTTGATGATAAACCATGTTAAATATGTATTATAATGTCTATGAAAACGGAAACGGTTTAGTTTCCTTGGATGGTCTGTTAGTCGACATTCATTTGACTCGCAAGTAAGTTAGTGGTTTAACCCATGACCACTCAAGCAGAGGTTCGTGGGTTAGAGCCCGGGCTCGCACCTCTGAATTTTTCGGAATTTAAGTGCAAAATTACATGAGCATTACTGTGTTAGAAAACACTGTGACAAAACCTGTATAGATCTGCGAAGTAATTTAGTGGTGTGTGTGAAGTAACCGCGAACCTGCTTGAGGAGACTGAGATGAGGCCTGTGCCGTGTGCCCTGCAGTTCATATACAGGCCGAGATGAAGTTATCAATGTTATCCATTTTATTATTGTTTTCTTAAAGCAAGTTAGCCAGCTTAAAGTCATTTTAATTACTCGACACTTTCTACGAAAGTGGTTTTCGTGTGTTCTCTGTGAATGTTCGAGCAGCATAGCGCGCGGCCCGCGATGCAGATCTGCTGCTCTGGTTAGGCTGTAGAAAAAAAGTGCATACGTAAAAGTCTCAAAAAACGTGATGCTGACCAACCACGCGACGTTCCGTTAATGTACGAAGTAGAGCGGCGCCACACGCCAGCACTAGCGACGCGAAGTAGCCGCGTGGTCGCGAACGCACCGTACACGGAACAGTAACACACCGTTGCCTCTCAATGAATGAATTTACAACGCAACAAACTGATCCAATTAACCTACACAATTGTAACCTTTCGCAACTTCACATTTAGCAGCTACATTATTGTACATTAACGACTAAATAATAAGAGTGAATTATGGAATTAAAAAATTTGATCGTGTCAATTTCGGGGTCAATGTCATTCGGACCGGCAACAATTCTCGCCCAACATAACGTTCGTGCGAGTTGATTCCTTCACCTCTGTATTAAGAATGCTATGGTTGCGTTAGGGTAGAGGGATCGTTTGATTGGTTTTCGGCAGGTAAAAGCTCAGGTAGTGACAGCAAAGTCACCCTCCGACCGAACACAAAAAACTGACCCGGAATTGTGCAACTTACGACTGGCTTCAGTGTTTACGAAGGAATGTGCGGGCGATTAGGAATTTATTTAAAATAACTTGGGTACTTATAGCTTTTAAAGCTGGGATGTAAAAAAAATGTATGTATATTGTACACATAAAAATAAAAATCCTGAGTGATTGACTGACTGACTCATCAACGCTCAACCTTAAGACTTGGCTCGGGGAGGCTGAAATTTTGCATAGAATATAGATGAATTGGTTATTCACTAACTGATACTGGTGATAACTGATGATGATGATATGATGATGGATGGTTGGATGTTGCCGTTGCTGGATATTTGTGTTATTCAATCAAAGATCGAATCGAAGTTTTACCATAAATTGGAATTCTGCGCGGACGAAGTCGCGGGCAAAATAAGTGCGATATTAAAGGCTCACAATCGTATGCCCATATTTTTCTAATACTTATAAGCATTCCCAGAAAGCTTAATTGTGTGGATGTTGTACTAATCAACTTCCTTTGTACTTATTCGGGTTTGAGCTGACTTAGCGCTCTGGCTATTGCAGTAGCTAGGTAGGCGGGTAAGCTCCTAGGCAGAGGAAACTCATCAGTTACTTACAAAACAACTGCTTTAGTAAAAGTACCTTCCGTGTAAAGTGAAAAAAAAATAGATGTAAGTACAAGTATTTTTTGTGTATCCTAAAATTTTCATTGTAAGTAAAGAACGATTCCTTTCAAAAGAACGATGAAAAAAAAATGATTATGAATTTAAGAAAGAATAGTATGAGGAATGGAAGTGCGAGAAGCATAATTTATGCGAGAACTATGAATGAGAAAATTAGGATTATTGTGAACATAGGCTTCAACTAAGTTGGAGGTTAAGAATAAAAAAAAAAATCATTATTGTTTTGGTTTATTTAAAAATGTATTATTTATTATAATAATTACATAGGTATAACATTTTACATACATATACAACTACCGGGTTAGGGTTGATAGGTCCTCATAGAAAAACGTGATCGTTGAATAAAAGTCCGTAATGTACCTAATACGTCATGGGAGCAAAACGTCCGCAGTAATTCTTCTTTAAAAATAGTGTATTATGCATTAGGGACGTTTTGTTTTTTTTTTGTCATTTTTCGTTGATGACGATTTGCTTCAAGGGCTTTTTTAAGTGCGGACGATTTGCTCCCTGGGTTTTCTTCCCTGCAGTCCTTCTCATTAAACGGAAATTATGGCTAGCAGACTAAATGCTACACAGGACGTTTTGCTCTCAGTACCAACTACCTATCCTAAAACTAAAACCTAAGGAGATAATAATAATACCTACTTAAAACATTATTATGGAAAGGGGTCCCTTTAGGCAAGGTTCTTAAGATACTAGCAGCGTTCCCCCTTTGAATACTCGTAGCTAAGCTAATTCTTTGTCCGAGGTAGCTGCCAGCTTTTCGGTCTCCTGTGACTAACATCTTTGCTATTTCCTTAAACAGCCTCAAAGCGCTAGGACCCCACGGACCCGTTGACCCGTAATTAGCTAAAAAAACCAGGTAGATACACATTTTAAACTTAAGACCAGATATGACATAGTTATTAATGCTTATTATCGTCTGACAAAAAACAATGTATTTATAGAGCTTTATGCTAGATATTCCAACGGAATTTCTAAGTCGCTTGTATTTAATTTATCTTATTCGTAAAAGGAAGGCGGAGGCGCAGCTGCAATGCACAGATGATCTCATTCAAGTCAACTCTAAAGCACTCGGGGACTAAACCATGTTAAATGCAGTCGTTCAATTTCAATCCTACACGCTGCAGCGCTGCCTACATGGCTCTACAACTAAGTTTTCAGTTATATCAAGCACACTCATCGGTTTATTATTTAGATTGCGCTACCTAATACAAGTTTGAGGCTCCGACTAATGTTTTTAGGTGCACTTATGCGGATCTGAGATAATCAATTAATCTTATTACTTCGAGGTTGCTAACCCAAGGTAAAGTGGTGCCAAGTTTATGCAATTGTCACCCTTAACGCATTCACTGCCGGGAACGCATATATGCGTTTTCGTGTCTTTCGTCTGGTGCCTTTGTCATAGTTTGGTAATTATTTGAACGCGCATGTGCGTTTGTGGCACCTGAAGAAGTTTTGAGTCTGACAGGCAACGAATGCGTTAACCAAGGTTTGACAAATTAATTGTTTAATTCTAAGTCTAGTAAACGGCTCTAAAACATGATTGTAATTAGCGTGGTAAACCCTTGTGTAAACATGTCAAGCGGCTGCAGCGCGTAATGTATGCCGGTGGTGATGTCGCGCTGTGTTCGAGCGCATCAGCGCAGTGCGGTGTATTACCTCTTGTAAGCGGTCAGTTTAACAGAATGACAGTTTAATAAATAAATTACGAAATTTATATAATATCTAATCTACTATCTTCAATTCGCTAATGCGAAAATGCGTTCACGAGAATCATTTACAATTTTAAAGCCGCCTGAAAAAAGGTTACGATAACATTTTATTTAAACCAAGACGGTCGCTCAGACAACGTCGTCTATTGATTGCGGACTTAGTTAACGCATTATTTTAAAAGCCGTGTTACTACATCGTTCATCGACGGTGCCCTTTATTTTTGTTTAAAGTTAAAATATACCACGGGGACGCATTACCGGGATATTAGGGTCATACACACACAGCGTAAGAAACAAAAGTGGTGTCTCCTGTGGACATAAAATTAGACCCCTTAACTTTTGCCATGCCCACAGCTGAGATGTGAACAAAAAATGTGTAGGTATGACGATTATATCCTATGTTTCAATCCAGATCTTTATACCTGCTCACCAAGTGTCATGTAAATCTGTTCAGCCGTTATTACAGGCAGGCTTGAGTAACAAACATCCAAACATCTTCGCAAATTTTTCTCTTTTATAATTTTAGTAGAATGTAGAATGTACCTGTAAAAGGCAAGATAAGCACGTCGAAAGACGCGTTAAAAACGTCCCTGTAAGAGCTAATGAAGGAAAACCTTGAGATAATACTTAAGAGAAACCCTTCATGTATATCCTGCTCAGCCTAACATAAGATGCAAAGACGAGATTTCTAATCAAAAGTCTAAGTTTAATATCTTCCAAAGGGCGATAGAGCGCAGCATATTTGGTGTAAAAATGGACTGATAGAATCCGGAAATCCCATTGCGCTTAAAATCATGCATAATGTGTCTATAAGTTATTTTTAAGTATATTCCGTAGACTAAAATACATTTTCATGAAAATACCTGGTCTACAACAACAATTTTCAATTTGTCCACAGAAATGGCACCCGACATTACGTGAAGGATTAAAAGCGCGGCTTTCGAAAAAATTCAACGCTGGAAGTAAACTCGGTCTCTATAGGTGAGCAAATTTTATTAAATTGCTATCTTCAGCTTATCCTTGATTATTTAATTCGTTAGTATCTTGCTGTCTTGTACTACGCTTCGCGGTATTCATGTATCTTTTATACATATAATATCGTCGTAATGAACGACTATGAGGGAGACGCAATAATAAAAATCCGAATAAGTGTAATGTAAGTAGTAAAGCATAACACATTTCTGTTAAGATATTGTAGACTATGAGTAGGAACGTTTCAGTAAATTTTCGGTTTGCTTGGATGGAAATGAAAGAAAAGGAACGATGTCGCCGACATACGTACCTACGTGAAACGTATGTCTGACTTACAAACAAACTAACGTACCTACAAAGGAACAATGTCGCCGACATACGTACCTACGTGAAACGTATGTCTGACTTACAAACAAACTAACGTACCTACAAAGGAACGATGTCGCCGACATACGTACCTACGTGAAACGTATGTCTGACTTACAAACAAACTAACGTACCTACAAAGGAACGATGTCGCCGACATACGTACCTACGTGAAACGTATGTCTGACTTACAAACAAACTAACGTACCTACAAAGGAACGATGTCGCCGACATACGTACCTACGTGAAACGTATGTATGACTTACAAACAAACTAACGTACCTACAAAGGACCGATGTCGCCGACATACGTACCTACGTGAAACGTATGTCTGACTTACAAACAAACTAACGTACCTACAAAGAAACGATGTCGCCGACATACGTACCTACGTGAAACGTATGTCTGACTTACAAACAAACTAACGTACCTACAAAGGAACGATGTCGCCGACATACGTACCTACGTGAAACGTATGTCTGACTTACAAACAAACTAACGTACCTACAAAGGAACGATGTCGCCGACATACGTACCTACGTGAAACGTATGTCTGACTTACAAACAAACTAACGTACCTACAAAGGAACGATGTCGCCGACATACGTACCTACGTGAAACGTATGTCTGACTTACAAACAAACTAACGTACCTACAAAGGAACGATGTCGCCGACATACGTACCTACGTGAAACGTATGTCTGACTTACAAACAAACTAACGTACCTACAAAGGAACGATGTCGCCGACATACGTACCTACGTGAAACGTATGTCTGACTTACAAACAAACTAACGTACCTACAAAGGAACGATGTCGCCGACATACGTACCTACATGAAACGTATGTCTGACTTACAAACAAACTAACGTACCTACAAAGGAACGATGTCGCCGACATACGTACCTACGTGAAACGTATGTATGACTTACAAACAAACTAACGTACCTACAAAGGACCGATGTCGCCGACATACGTACCTACGTGAAACGTATGTCTGACTTACAAACAAACTAACGTACCTACAAAGGAACGATGTCGCCGACATACGTAACTACGTGAAACGTATGTCTGACTTACAAACAAACTAACGTACCTACAAAGGAACGATGTCGCCGACATACGTACCTACGTGAAACGTATGTCTGACTTACAAACAAACTAACGTACCTAAAAAGAGTTTAAAAAAAAGTATTTACATATGCACAAATCCCATAAATTCATGTAGCGTATGACCGTTGTATAATAATTAATTATTTTACTTCCATATTAAAACAACAATAATAAATAACCATAAAAAAGCACAAAAAATATTTCTATTCCGATTTTATTAATATTAACTGTGGATGATTAATTCAAGAGATATAAAGGCATATCAGCAGTAGGCAAATTTTGAATAACTAGTATGTATGTACATATATTCTTGTAAACAGGAAACGACGGTACTTAATTAGTAAATAATAATTACTACAGCTACAAGTAGGTAAGAGAAACTACTATAGTAGTACATACATACCTATTACTAAAAGTGCCACTTGGGTTCCCTCTAACCGACTCTACAGTTCTCATTGAAATTATCTTGTAAATTTAAACGAGCAGTTTTTGTTTGTGTGCTAACCTAATCTAACTGGTTTGTCCGAAACTGATTAGAAAAAAAATATGTGGTGACAAAATCTTGTCTCCCAAAATTGATCTACATAATTAAACAAAAAAATAATGTTCAAGTCGCCCAAGTAAAACGAAAATGAAATACGATTTATATGTTGACACATTTATTTTATTTTTATTGACAAAGCGTAATTGACGTGTTATCCTTATAATATGGCCGTTAATAAATTAATTCATAACAACAATGATTATTGATTCAGAACAATGGTAACAGTGTCTGTTAGCTCTTTACTTAACACTTAGGTATAAAGGTAAAACACATGTGATGTAAGTAGGTGCGCTGAGAACAATAGCCGAGCGAGAGTCGGATATTCCACAGTGTGCGCTTATTTAGCCGGCAAAAAAACAAAACCCGCCATTGTTGCTGCATTCCGATACGAAGTGAAGTTGTAGTGAAGGCTGCGCCGAAAGTGGCATGCTTAGCGGCAAGCGCGAAGCGCCTCGGTGCTTCTACTCTATTCAAGATGTCGAGCCGAGCTACTTAGAACCTACTGAGAGAACACAGCCGATCATGATTTGTTAGAAGTACAAAGCTAAAGCCGCATAACCCAATCAGGGACTTCAGCGGCGTATTTCTAATCCAATCACGTGCCGTTGTTCTCAGAGTCCTAACTAGTTAATTTGAATAAAGTATAGATGGCATTACCTTGGTCACTAAGGTATAGAGAAGGAATATACCAATGGAGTGTTAGTTTGTCGCCGCAAAAGTACACGGTTCGTACGTCACGACAAAAACCGTATTTTTACCCGACTGCCGGAGGGTTATGTTTTTACGGGAATAAATAAGCGGCTCCGTATAATCTTATACACTTCACTCTTCCTTGGTATTTCGACGCTCGATATTGCCTTTAGCGTGCAGCTTGCAATGTGAAGGCAGGTTTATACAGGGTCAGTAACTGACTTCGAATTCGAGACAAGTCAGCGCTGACCCAAGAAATACCCAATGTAAATTGATTTGAAGTCAGTACAGTGGTGGGGGTCAGCGCTGACTTGTCTCGAATTCGTAGTCAGTTACTGACCCTGTATAAACCTGCCTTGATCTAAACTTTGGTCAATCACATAAATGCAGATGCCTAGTTAAAACAAAGCATGCAGTCGCACCAAGTTGCAATCTATAAAAACTCCCTTCCATAATAACAGTGACAAATTAATGACTACTAGTGTAGATAGGTTAGATAGGAAGGAACAGCTGTCATTCTCAACAATAAATTACGGTAAAAATACTCCGGGAAAAATAAAATGCATTAATACTACGACTCCACGCGCACTAATGCAACGGAAATTACCTACTTTATGCACGCTCTGCCAAGGGTCAGAGTAAACAAACACCCATTCAGCTTGCATACGAGCAGAGAATGAGCAATTGTGCTTGACAGTTGCTACTGAACATGGCTTTCTGCGAAGATAGTATCTACTTACTTCCTTAAACGACACCTAATGCTCTTGCTTTTAGGAAAACAAGCGCATGCTCCTCAGAATATTTAGCAGTTGATTCTTTGTTTAAGGAATATGAAGTTTATTTTTGTACAGCCGTAGAAACCTACAAAGTTAAAACAGGTGATTGATAACGTAAAATATTTCTTGAGAGTGTTCAGTAGATCCAGTTTAGGTACATAGTAATTGCCATTAAACATTGCTTATTCTGTAAATATTGTATGAGAAGAAGACACTAATGCAATGCTCGATGCAACATGAAGATTCACATACTTATTTTATCAGATTCAAAGGTCGCAATCACTTTATGTTTAGAGAGCATATTTTTTTTCCTATTTTTCAGGTTTGGTATAACTTGACTTCTCGTCCGGTACCAGGATATCATTGAATTTTTGGACACCCTGAGTACACACTTTTTTAAAGTAGGTAAACTTGCACTGCTTGCATTATGCCCCATCACATTGCACTAACGAAGAGGCACTTGGTGGCATCGATGAATGAATAGATATTATTAAATTATTTTATGTGAGAGATCATTTTCCAGCTCGCTTAGTGCGTCCTTTGTTAACAAACTCATTAGAAAGGAGACACATTGTATGACAAGGGAGACTGAGACAAACGTGCTAGCCCTCTTGGATAACACGATGTCAATTAACGAGTATTACATTTGCTTAGTAATTGACATCGTTGCTGTATTAACGTGAGAATGTTATTTTCAAGTCCATTGTGGATATTCATAGGTTCTTACCTTTGTTAGCACTGGATAATAATTACGGTTTAACTTCATCATAGCTCTTCGATTTTACTTCGCTTCGCATTTAATTCATTTAATCTTATTATTTCTAATACCGAACAACACGTAACTAACCACACGGAAGTGCTGTAAATAGAAACTGCGTATATTTCTCAAATATGTAAAACCCGTTGACTTAGAAGCGAATACATTAGAGCAACAGCCTGAAGGGTTATCGTCGTCTGAAGCATTAAATTTACACACATGTCAAGTGAACCAATTGTGAATTATAGGGAACACGGGCACAGTTAAAAATATCGTTTTGTGGCAGGTTTCGCCCGTGACCCGCGGCAGGAATCGCATTGGCGTCAATCTTTTTAATCCTGGCCGTTTGCCAAACTAGTCAATGCTGTAACAATTCAACAATTCTGATATCCCTGTGTGGGTATTCAGTATTAGAATCACACGATAAAAATTCTCACGAGTAAATTTAATACAAGTAAGCATGTCTTTTGCGCTGTAAGCAGTTTTACGCCTTAAACGTTACTTATGTAGGTAAATAATAAATTTCACCTTCAGCCGAGCAGCTTCATGCAACTAAGTGCAAAGTAACTTTGGTCATTAAATTATGAATGAAAATCTCTCGTGAAGTTAGCCGCAAGCGGTTTTATCATATACGCAGTGCGGGGAGTAAAATGGTGAAATGCGTATTGCGGTACCAAAATAAACTAAGAACTGAAACGCAAGTGTCGAAGTGATCAATCCTCCATTATGATCATCATATATAATACAGCCCGTCTCTCCCCAGCCATGGATTTTGGCAGATAAACAAATTTTATTTTGTTAAATTCACAAAAACATACATACACACATACACATACATACCATACATACACATACATTACATTATACGCGCGTCTCTAGTTTAGCTTCTTGTGATTATTTACACAAGGCGAAATTTTGAACGTGATTCAAAATTAATGTTTTGTAACTCAGTTAATGCTGGACAATTAAAAGGCAATTATTCAATTGTCTTAATTAGTCTTATTTAATTTGAATCCTGGCATTAACGGAGTTAGAAACACAAATTTTGAGCCACGTTTTAAATTGCACCTTGTATAATTAATTCTGATTTAATGTCCTATTGACCATCCAGATCCCAGAAGTAATACTAAAATTATTAGATTTAACGTAACGCCTTAAATTTAACACATTGACTTTGGCACAATTACTTAGAATTTTTAGGGTATCGTTAGTCAAAGGACGTTTGAGTTACACTTAATTTACGCGGTTTATACAAAATTTAAGTTTAAAATGTAATTTTCATACATTGTGCACTATCATTATCATGATATGACTTAATACCCACCGCCACAGTACAAGCTTTGCTTAGTTTGGGACTAGGTCAATTGGTGTGTATTGTCCCGTGATATTTATTTATTTAATTTTATTTTTAATAACAAAAAACTCCCACCTGTCTGTCTAGTTGTTTGTTTGCTCTATGATAGTTTCTTACATTGTGCTGAATTAAAAAATATACTGACGTGAAAAATAGCATTTCGCTTTTCATACAACTTTGTACAAAATTTACCTCGATATTTTTACTGGTCAGCGTATGTGTTGAATAATTCAAGCACCGAGAAATTCAATGTATCTATTCATACAAAATATGGGGTTTTATAACAGTAGTTTTTGATCCAAAACCTCAGTTTCTTAGGTCAGAGTACTACCTCTAATTAGTAATCTGAGTTTAATGGCAAACGCGTCAGTTATACGAGGGGCGTTCAATATAAAGTGAGAATGAGATGCAAACTCTTTTAATATTACGAAATTAAATACTGGCCGGTAAAGCTAATCTATCTAGCTGATTGCTATGAAAAAAAAAAACTAACTGTCTTTCGTTTAAAAAAATATACGGTAATTTCTTTGCAATGCTATTGAGTACGTTAGCGAAAATGGAGAAAATTGAACTGCGCGCCGTTATCAAATACTTGTATTTGAAAAATTTTTCTACGGACCAAGTCAATTTGGATTTGCGGGACACTTTAGGGTCTAATGCTCCTCCGTATTCGACAGTCGCACGTTGGTGCGCCGAATTTAGACGTGGAAGAACATCGACAATGGACGACCCCCGCTCCGGACGCCCTACTACAGCAGTAACTGAAGAAATTGTGAAAAAAGTCGAAAACTCAGTTTTGGCGGATCGTCGTGTCACAGTTCGTTTTATTGCTGAAAATGTAAAGATTTCAACGGGGAGCGTGCATAATATTTTACATGAACGCTTGGGTATGAAAAAGGTATCTGCGCGTTGGGTACCAAGAATGCTTACTGACACGCAAAAACAAACTAGACTAGAGGTTTGTCAAGAAGCTTTGAACCTGATGCAGCAAGACCGGGAACTTTTTTTGGCGCGATTTATAACAATGGACGAAACATGGCTCCATCATTACGACCCTGAAACGAAACTGCAGTCTATGACATGGAAAAGGCCATCATCTCCAAGTCCGAAGAAATTCAAGGTGAGCCCATCTGCCGGTAAGGTCATGGGCTCTGTTTTTTGGGATGGTAAAGGGGTATTAATGATTGAGTATCTCGAGCATGGAGTCACTATTACGGGCACTTTATACGCCAAACAAATAGCAACATTGCGCAATGAGATCCGCGAAAAACGGCGAGGTAAACTCTCGAAAGTTGTGCTGTTCCACCAGGACAACGCCCCGGCACACAAGTCCGCCGTTGCAATGGCTGCAATTCGTGATGCTGGGTTCGATATCCTTAAGCATCCTCCGTATTCACCAGATCTCGCTCCCAGTGATTTCTACCTATTTCCGAGATTGAAACAATACCTGAGAGGCCAGAAATTTGAAGACGACGACGCGGTAGTCGCTGCAGTACAAGATTTTTTAAGTACTCAAGATGAGACCTTTTTTAAAAATTGAATTTTAAGTTTAGAAAAAAGATATACTAAGTGTATTATGCTAAAAGGTGACTATGTCGAAAAATAAAATTACATTTAGTAAAAGTTGTTTATAACATACTCATTCTCACTTTTTATTGAACGCCCCTAGTAGATTAGGCCGATGACGTCTTTTCTGCGTTACACGATACGGCGGCGCAGTTCATAACATGCCTGTTATCGGGCTTGTTATACTCATCTTATTACTACGTACCTATGTAGTTGCTTCGTGATAACATACTAAAAGCGACTATTTTTTTTAATAAAAATGACTCTAAATTACGCTTTTGTATTTGATAGGTATACTACTTGTCCTCTTCTGTGTCTCGAAAACTTGTGACGAGTATTTTTAGATACAATTACTAGAGGAAGTTTAGTTAGCGTAATATTGATAAGTTATCTATCCCACACAAATGAAGTACATGCACTTTATTGTACACTACACGCGTATGTCCCTTTCCTGGAGCTCTAAGAACGGATGTTAGCTCGTGAACACATGCTACAGATGCTACTACACTGGATTATTTAATGTGGAGACTCATAATATAGTTGTCTAGATGCTTTTAGTACTACGATGGCGATGAGGCGCTATCTTACAGACAAGTGTCTAGTGATTCGGCATTCGGGATTCTGCATAAAACCTAATTAGCACTTTTAGGTGCATTTCTTTCGGCACTACCATGAGTGAGCTAAATGTTTGTGATTTTACATACTAAGTAAATTAAACAAGGAATCTAAAACGGTACGGCTGGCGCTTGCAACTTGGCGGGGCATCCTTTGCGTACTGTCAATTTGGACTAATCCTTTGGATTAGTCTTGTCTGTGCTTGAATTACATTTAGTGCTTCCAGTTGTATTTTAGCACTACAAATAGACGCATCTTCAGTAGCGATGTTTACTTTGAAATACTGTATTAGGTTCGCATTTCCAGAGTCGTAAACAGCCTTATCTCGTGGAAAAAGAGATATCTAACTGACGGCTGCAGTGAATGAACGCATCACACCAATTAAGTCGATAAGCCCAAAGTCACGCTCGAAGCAAAACATACACAGCATTGTATACTTGCACCATTGTATTCAACTCTGAATCTTATTTATGTTTTCCGTTCATTCACTTTCGCACGAAGAGCGCTATCAGGCGTGTATTTTGATAAACGGAACAAAACACAGGACGATATCTAATAATATTTGGGAGTTTTTTAATGCAACTCGGCAGGCTCCAACGAGAAATGCCAAGTACTTATTTCATTTTTATGCGGTATTTACCAGTTTTTGTGAAAATTTTCATTCCTTACTACTTGTTTCCTGTTTACTTGTACAGTAGGTACTTCATTCCTATCGTCATCACTAAAGTTTAATGCCATGTAAAAATATATTTGCCAGATTGAAATATTGTTAGTTATTTTCAAGTAAAGCTAACATAATAAGGATTTTAAAAGTTCATACTTTACTAAAAAAATAACTCCTTGACCTTGCAATTTAAATAAATATGCCTACTCATTAAATATAAAAAAATATTCATAAAATTAAAGTAATGCAAACGCTGCTCTTTAATTTTGGAAGATACCTTCGCGCTTTTAGCTTTGCATCAATCAACGCATTGAATGCATTTTTTGGCCTAAAACCCGGCTTAATCGTTTCGTAAAAAGGTCAGTGTCAATCGCTGCAAGAGCGAAGTCTCGCCGGATGGGCTTGAATGACGACGGTTGTAAAAGTTGGCGAAAAAACGAGTGCCATTGAACCCGGCACGGCGAATGCACCGGGGCCGTTAGCTTTATCCGAGGTCAGGGTATCGTAATGAAGTGCTGTCAACTCAACTGTCAGAGGAAATATGTAGCGTCGTATTCAAACTGGCAGGCAACTATTTCGGCACAAACATGCATGAACCTACAATTCATTGATTTTGTCCTTTGCTTTTTTTTTCCTGGTTCGTCCGTTCGGACAGGCCAAGGTCCGGGATCCGGGCGGGACCATATCGCCTCGTCATCAGTTTTTTTTTCCTGGTTCGTCCGTTCGGACAGGCCAAGGTCCGGGATCCGGGCGGGACCATATCGCCTCGTCATCAGTTTTTTTTTCCTGGTTCGTCCGTTCGGACAGGCCAAGGTCCGGGATCCGGGCGGGACCATATCGCCTCGTCATCAGTTTTTTTTTCCTGGTTCGTCCGTTCGGACAGGCCAAGGTCCGGGATCCGGGCGGGACCATATCGCCTCGTCATCAGTTTTTTTTCCTGGTTCGTCCGTTCGGACAGGCCAAGGTCCGGGATCCGGGCGGGACCATATCGCCTCGTCATCAGTTTTTTTTCCTGGTTCGTCCGTTCGGACAGGCCAAGGTCCGGGATCCGGGCGGGACCATATCGCCTCGTCATCAGTTTTTTTTCCTGGTTCGTCCGTTCGGACAGGCCAAGGTCCGGGATCCGGGCGGGACCATATCGCCTCGTCATCAGTTTTGTTCTTTGCTTTAAACATGCGTTTGTCAAATGTCAGAGGGCATGTGCACTTGTGCAGCGAGTCGTTTAAGCTAGCTGGCAAGGTTTCACTACAAGTGTTTTCTGCTTTTGTGTTTGTGATTTTGGTTTTTAATAAAGTGTTAATTAAAACGTTCACATTCGATGTTCTGATGGTTAAGTATCATGCAATTTGTCATATATAACGGTGCAATTGATAGAAATGCGCAGAAATAGACAATACATACCTAAACATGATTCAAAGACTTCATGTAATTAATCAATGATTACATTACGAAAATAAAATAACTACTGTGCTAAAATAGATATACATCACTTGCGGTAGGTCGTTATTTAACTTATTAACTTATTTACGAGTTTTGAATCATTATTCCAACCCTATGTACGTTTCAGAGCAGGATATAGGTCACAGGGTTCCTCTCAGAACCGTAGTTTCCACGCTGGGCCAGTGTGGATTGGGCACTTCATACACGCAACTAAATTGCTTCGCAGGTGTGTGCAGGTTTCCTCATGATGTTTTCCTTCATCGTAAAGCTCATAATAAACTTACCGATTTTTGTATATCACAATAAAAAGTGAAAAATAAAACAAACTGGTAAACGTACGTCACATTTACCAGGTTTCTGTGATATTTTTTTTTTGCTTGGGTTCATTTTATTAATGCACCAACTAGCTTGCATCCGTGAGTCCGCTCCTGTTGCAGAATACCTAATCCGGAATTTAGCAAAATCCGTCTCTATTCCTTGGCCATACAATTCATCCTAGTAACAGCCGAAGGGCTAGGGATGGGCGTTGTATGTCTAATGAGTCAGTCAGTCCGGGATTCTTTCTTTTACAAACAACTTAATAATAATAATAGAATTTTAAGTATAAGCTAATACAATATATAGAAGAGAAAAAAAAAACAGTATTTACAAGAGAAAAATAAAAATTATTATTTACAACAGAAAAAAAAAATTATAAAAAGAAAACCCCGTCTAAAATATTTGACTGCGGCAGGGTCCCCATGATGCTGGCGGCATTACCCCTTTGGATCGCAAGCGCGATCCGCTGGGCTAAGTACGCGCCAGCTCTTGGGTCCCCTGAGGCGTCGATCAGCCGGGACGACAGAGCCCTCTTTCTTTTTATACAAATCATAGGTAAATTAAGATTTTTTTATAAGAACTCTAGTTTTAAAATTTAAACTTGTACTTACGTGGCACATAGTTTTTTCAATACTATTTTTTTATCATACAACTTTTAAAGATATTGAATAATAGGTATGTTTATCAAGACCTGTGATACACAAATAAATATAAGGCTATGAGAGTAGGTATGTATATTAATAAATATCCAAACCCTGTATTTCGCCTACCCGGGGCAGCGTGCCTACTTAGTATGCCTGCGGCAATCCGTCGCTGCACGGCTATGCATAAAGATTATATGATTAATATAACATCCATTAAAAAGTGCAAAATATATAGATCCACTCGAAAAATACTGCAACGCTAATAAAACAACTACAGTCTCCGCCTTTCTACCATGTGTTTCCTCTCTGGAACAACGAATGAGAAAATCTACAATACCCTGGATTGATCAATGGGTACTTGGTTACCAATCCGGTAAAAAGTTACCATGCACAATGGGAAGACGAGTCGCGGGGAGGAACGGGACCGCGCCGTGGCAACCGCGCGTGCGCGCTGCGATCGATCTCCAAATACCCACCACACGCTTTTTCAATACTCTCGAAAACCTCAGACGTTAAAGCTTAATAAGTATTCGGAATTGGGTAGCGAAAATAATCACCTTATTGATCAAATAGGGAACTTTCATCTTTTGACTAAAGCTGTTACCTAAATAAGATTTATTTAACAATAAATATATTGTAATCAGGGGTTGAAAAAGGTCGCGTAAAGTGCGTGAAAAGTGATTAAATTATCAACATTACTAAGCTTAGTTAAAAAATAAAGAGGCCTACTGAAAGACCTGCATATAGGGCCCTAATTGCAGTACCATTGCCAATCACAATGTGTGTATACATGCATGCGATAATTTAGAATGAAAATTCAGGCCTCGACTGGTTTTGTTTTGAGTTCATCCCTTTAAAACAAAACTTTAGATGTCATTAATTTTTTATTCACCGAAATTATCAACTTAATAACTTTGAAGCAGTAGCACGATAGCGTTTATCGCATTTATCCCTTTCGCGCGCGTTCACTTGTTAGAAAGGGATTAAATTGCATTCGCGTTTTACGTCTGCCACCAAAATTAGGAACTATTTTAAACTTATAAAACCCATATTTTATTACACACGGACTTTTGACTACACGCCCATATGTCTCAAAAGTTAGCGCAGCGCACAGCACATTGCGCAGTGAGAAGTTTGTGTCGCGTGGATCCGCTATAATATATACTTTACCAGGACCACACGCGTGAAATGCGGTATCCTCCGAGCAGGGTGATGTGCGGCTGTGGATTAACAGGCGTTCGATCATAGGCATCTATTTTTCTACAATGTATTTCTCTCACCATCTAAACGTGGCTTAACAGATGTGCGCGAGGAAGGGTAGATTAGCTCGTTTAAAAATGTCTAAATGAGAGTAGAAAATCGTTCGTATGACAGAAGCCGGCGAATTGTACAAGACCTATTTATTATTTATTCCCTTTCATCGCTTTGCCACTGACGTGTGTGATCACGTTTTTTTTTGTTAGATTGCAATGGCTTTTTAATTTATCAATGAATTCAAGACTCATCAGGGTTTATTCATTTTAGTCAACCAATTTAATTAATCTACCTATCTCTTTTGTCTCCCAACAGGTAAATCTGGTGATAGCAAACGATGGCTATTACGAACATTTTTAACCCAACCCGATTGGTAAGTTTTACGATTGTATTTATATCGTTTTATTCTTAGTTAAGCTAATTAATGTACGATACTTATGATACTTCGATGTTATTCAATTGCTCAAAGCGAATTTTACCCGTGCTCTTTTGTTTTATTTATATTGCGATTTGTGTGCTAAGCTGTGTAATATTATTATTTTGTGCGCGCCTTTTACGTTAAATAAATACTATTGTGTTATTGTCATTGTTTTACGCGTGAACGGGCGTTTTAATAAGATTTTTCTCTGTTGTTACAGAAACTCTTTTGTGCTCGTGGAGTTTCGCACACTGATGAACCGGCGGTAGCCTGACCGGATGGATGGTCGCACCGCACAAACATAGCTGACCTATTTATTTTTAAACAGGTAATTACTGTTATTAACTCTTTTCTACTTTAATGTTTATTTTATTCTTAAGAGTGATTAGACGTTAAGTTTTATTTTAAGTATACGGCAATGCGAAGTGTTTGCTATGCGACATGAATTACTTTTACAAGCGATGTTAATCTGTAGCTAATCCGTACTTTCGGAATTATTATTAATCTTCACTATAGGTATGACCTAATTTTCTAACATTAAATTCAGAAAGTACCTACTGGTAAAGGTTTCTGAAATAAGACAAATTCTAATGGTAATTTCCTCTCCATAATCCGTTTATTCTTTACCCTCAAATCGTCTGAATCACTAAAAAATATCATCGCTATTTCGTTATTTTCTGCTGCGATTGTATTAGTTTTAGATGTAAATGCTGGCGTGATACACAGACAAAAGCAAATTATTTGAATGGGTTTGTAATAAATTTCGACAGCCCCGCGACACGAGAGGCGGCAGCGAGACCCGCGGGCGCAGACAACCAGCGGGATGCTCAGGTAGGTTCACGATAACCTGGATTACTCCGTAAACTATTGGCACAACAATGCATACTATCAAGTAATCTACCTACTACGAGTATAGAACTAACGGAATCGTGACCCAGAACTTTTTCACAGAAAATGTCACAGTGACATCGCATTGCCTATCAAGAAAAATCTTATGACGTTTACTGTGAGAACGTTTTGCGATGGGCCAGGAATCAAATGGTTCGATAGTACACTATTTTGTTAAACTGAATCACAATATTTTAGCTCATGGTTGGCCAATTTGGCTGAACAGTCCTGTCAAAGTTTTTCAGGGATTTTCGATCGTAGATGTTTCTGTATTGATCGTCGTCCAAAGTGTACTGTGTCAAAGATATAATTCCACAGAAAAGGTTTCACATCGGTTAACCCAAACATGTCCAACTATCTGCTGTAGTATTGCAGATCAATTTCATATTAGTATATCTCGTCTATAAGATGAGACATTTATTATTGTTGTTATTTATCGTAAAATAAACTAGGAATTAAAACTATCTTAAATTACTTTCTACTACTATCTTTTTTAAAACGAGCTCGAGTTTGGTAAACTAATTTTTAATCTTAAAAAAACGAGAGTATAATTAATACTTACAACTCGATTAAAGGCAAGTAAGGTCGGTGTCTGTCACAGGAATAGGTCTCAAGTCGTATTTTTTAGCATTAAACATAGTTGTCCTACTATAATATAGGCATTGGTAACTTAAGAATTTTCAGCATATCATAATTTTTTGACTGACGATATTAAAATAATAAGAAATGCATAGGCTTGGCTTTTCAATTGGAATATAAATTGAAATTAATTTGTATGTATTATTATGTAGGTATTTACAGTCCTATTTGGAAAGAAATAAAATAAAACTCCCCCCACTCTCTTTGTTTTTCAATACAGGGTGTTACAAAATTACCCGTAATAACTGAAGGGTATGGAAGTACTCCAGTAAAGAATTAAATTAGTATTTTTTTTTGGGATGGCGGTTGTTCGCCTTTGATAGGCAGGAGTAGAGCAAGAGAGGAGAGGCCTTTGCCCAGCAGTGGGGCACAAAAATAGGCTAAAAAAAATAAATATATATTTTTACAAAAAAAAGAAAAGCGCGCAAAATTACAGTTTTATTTACTGTTCATGGGGTTTCAGGCTTTAGGGGTTATTTTGTAACACCCTGTATACCGCACCAGCATTTCATATCTTATTTCCCACATTTTGGGGGCTTAGGCTCAAAAAACTCACTTTCCCGAAATGTGCACTTTCCGCAAAATGTACTCTCCCAAAATTTACACTTGCCCATTAAGGACACTTTCCCAAAAAGTACATTTTCTCAAAACACACACTTTCCCATAATGTAAATTTTCTCAAAACGCACACTTTCCCAAAATGTACACTAGTCAAAAATGTCATCTTCACCACAAAGTGTTTCTTACATGAAGATCCTAAGCTATGATGGCGTTTTAACATTTTTACCTATGTACCTAGATAAATCTTTCGTGCTAGTGCATTTTTACCGTTTATCGAATAGTTTATATGTACATAGGTATTATGGACCATCTAAGAAAGTGCTCTATTTGAGAAAGTGCACTTTCCGGGAAAGTGCACCTTCTGAGAATGTGCTCTATCTGAGAAAGTGTACCAATTGGGAAGTGCGCTTTTTGAGACAGTGTGCCTTCCGAGAAAGTGATCCTTCTAAACAAGTGTACCCTTAGAAAAAGTGCACATTTCGGGAAAGTGAATTTATTGAGTCTTAGCCATTTTGGGGTTGATTTAAATGTAAAAATTGAGATTTCATACCCTTTTTTAACCTTTTAAGTAGTTGGTAAACTTTAACTCTTTCTTTAGTGGAGATTTCAAAAAACAATGGACGTCATTTAAGAAAGTGTTAGATCTATAGCTACAACTCTACAACATTTCATTCCTTATTCACCCCTTTAGGGTTTGATTTTCAAAATATTTTATGTATGAAGCTCCTTGGAGAATCATGGGCTCACAATTTTTCAAGAGCACTCTTTTCTGCAAATTAAACTTGCAATTCCCTCTGTATTCGAAGTCTCTTTGAAGAAGTATTTTCTGACTTAAATTTTTAACTGGTTTAAATATCATTTCATTGTTTTCTTTTCTAATTATGATTTCTCCAAGTTTTTTTTGTAAGACATTTGTTTACGCACTGGTTTGTTCAGGTTGCTTAATTTGATTTAGATATGCGGTTAAGCGACTTAATATTGTGGTTTGTAGGTAAAGAAAGCATATTTCACTAATTTTTTTTTTTTTTTTGAATGATTCGCCAGAGGGGCCAAAGACGCGAAGTCTTTGCTATTTTTTACTTTAGGGTAGGAAGAGTGACTTGTGCTCGGGAAAAATCCCTTCGGACGAACTGGGAATGGAGGGCCCAGACAGTGTCCGACTTGCACGGACTAAAAAGCCCGGTCACAAGTCCCCTTCTCTATTGATTATTAATACAAAAAACGTGTGCTTTATATTTTGAGGAGGGGAGGGGTAGGGAGGGGACTTAATCTACCCACAGTGTCCTGCCTCAGCCATTTGCTGGAAGGCTGGGAGAGGAGCATGCATTCTCCCGCTGGGCACTGGGGGGTGCTTAGGTCGGTCTTTTATGTTTTTACCCGTTGGTTTATTCCTTGACCGACCCTCGCCCGCTTCTGTACAATTACTTAGAGCTATTTGGTTGGGTTGGTGGGATTTCCTGTCATATGCATTTATCTATAACTACGGGCTTCCTTTCTTTTGCCCTGCGATGGAAGGGTGGGTCGGAGATCTTTTGGGCCCATTGTGTGGCTTTGGATGCCATCTTTTGGGTGGGGCTACCCTTTATGCCTGATGGTTTTTTGGCATGCTGTGTGTTTTTTTGCGCTTGTATCCTAGCGCTACCCTCTTTTCGTTACCGCTTCCATCGATAGTTTTCCTGCTATAATAATTCGGAGGGATGAGGAGTGTCCCCCGGACGGCTGGACGCCCCAGTGTCTCACAAGGGTCATGTGGAGCCCAGCGGATCCATACCCCAGCCAATGCTGAAGGGCCAGAGAAGAAACTTTTAGTCTCGATTCTCTGTTTAGGCTTCCGCCGTTGCTCCCACGAGTTCCCCACCGAAACTACCGGGTGCGTCCTCCGTCCGGAGCTCACCTGTCGTATGGGCGGGAGATGCATATGTCAGGAATTCTTAGATCTAATTATACACTAACCACAATTATACAGAAACTACAATACAATCCAATCACTAAAAAAGGTTTGACAATTTTTTATATATACTGCAAACAGTGTCTAGGTCCAGGGGAAGCGAAAAGAGAATGGTTTTATAAGGAGGGAATATTGAATGTGTGTTTGTTTGTGTGTGTGTGTGTTTGTGTGTGTGTCTACGTGTGTGTGTGCATGTGTGTGTGCTACTTATTTCGAAGACATGCCACGCGAACCACTCTTTCCAGGAACTCTTTAGTGTGGTATCTGTTCTTTGCCGATCCAAGCAAATCACTCCAGGTCGAGAGAGAGAGTGGGAGAAACCTGACTGCAAAGCTTAAGGTCCCTGGTCTGACCTCCAGTCGGTCAGATATTATGTATGCAAAATACGAATGTTTCTTCTCGGGTATTGGATATTTATTTATTTTTTAAAATATGTGTCTCCATCTATTTAAGTACATTTATTCGTTGCCTAGTACTCGAAACAGAAGCTTTGCTTACTTTAGGACTCGGTCATCCATCTGTGTCAATTGTCCCGCGATATTTATTTATTATGAGTGGTTGACTTTATGATATGACTCTAGTGTTAGAAACAATTAAATAGAAAAATATTGACTTGATTATTAATTAATTGTAAGTAAATAAGATAACTATGGTCTAGGTTGGTATATTTTGGAACATTGACCACGATCTGACTCTCACGTTGACTAATTATATCTGGGATAAACTAATATCTAAAATAACTAATTTAAAGCTACTTTGTGAGATGTGTCAAAAAAGTCATCTGGAGACCGATATTTTAAATCACATCGCTCGATAACATCCAACATTTTGCATCGTAAAATCGGTGCAAAATTGTGTTGAATTGGAATAACCTACGAGTAAGGTAGTAGAAAATTGGAGCTTCAAATTTATTTTGTCATCTAGTCGATATTTCACTTGTAATTTCGTAGCAATACACAAATGTTAATTACTTACGAATGGTAGGTATTTTCCAATGATGTGATTTAAAAAATCAACAAGTACCCACCCCTAGTATTTGGTTTTTGTGAGTAAGGGTGAAGCCCGACGAGCGTAATTTTGTGAGTCGTGAGCGGCAGAATTTCGGTCGCGCCCTATAATATCACGTGAAACAATGTATGGCGCAACCGAAATTCTGACGCTCACGACTCACAAAATTACGCTCGTCTGGCGTCACCCTAAAGTATTACCAGCGCACGGTTTCAACTTGTTTCTCCAGTTCGTTTTTAGGATTATGGAGGCTAATAGTTTTTAATTAATATCCAATCATTTTGCGTTGATATACCCATCTCGATGATTAACTAAGTAATTCATAATTTTTAATTGTCGTTTTTCTTTTCTAAATCTGTTTTGAGAGTAATGTTGTAAAATTATGCTTTGAGAAACATTTGATTACTATAGACATTATAATTTTTATTACAATTAAGAAAGAATAGTAATAAAGTATAGTATAGTTGTGAGATCTAACTCCCAACATTTGACACATCACAACGCCCATACCTATAACGTAAATGTGCACGATCCATTGCAATTACAAATAAAATACCGTAATAATATAGGGCTTGTCAAGTACCTACTAAAAAATAATATCTCGCTTTTCTTAAACATAACTTATGATACATTTTTTTAGATCATAGTTATTGATTATTTTCCGATAATAATTTTATCACGCAAATAGTTACCTATTATGTCTTTTCATTTTAAAAAGCAGTGTTGTGACCGAAGAGTGTGGTGTTTCGATTATGTGTCATTTCCGTAAGTCGATAAAAATCGATTGTAATAATAAACGATACGTTTAAAACGAAAGCAAAGTGACAATAAAATTAAATTGAATTGATTGTTTGCGGAAATTGCGGAAATGACTGAAGGAAAATCCAATGGGAAATTCAACTTTCCAAGTACTTATTCGTTTCCCTATGCCATACACAAGTAATAACACATTTTTGTATGAGGAGACTGTCATAGATATGTGATAATGATAATTGGGCCAAAATTGACTGTAAAATCGATTCGTACAATTCGTTGAAAATCGCTAGGTTTGACAAACAATACTACAAACTTCAATAGACAAAAATGTCAAATGTTAGACGTTAGTTCTCTCAAAAAATAATCAAAGGAATCCGAATGAACCTGAAGCACTTTGTGTACTGAAGCTAACCTTTCGAAGGATGCTGAGAAGCAGTTTTATTAAGGAAACGTTTTCAATATTTTTCTTCTTCTTCTTGTAGTGCCCTCTCCTACCGGACTTCGGCGATCATTAGAGCTATCTTTATTTTAGAGATTGCCGCCCGATTCATCCCGAACCAGTCTCTAAGGTTTCTTAACCAGGAGGTACGTCTTCTGCCAGGTGGTCTGCGGCCTTGTATCTTCCCCTGGATAATAAGCCCCGGATAAGGCTGAAGCAGACCATATTTATCGTTACGCATTATATGCCCCAAATACAACACTTTGTTTTATAATACGTATCACTTCCAAGTTTTTATTCATAGTTAATTCTCTGCTCTCAATATTTTTAATAATATTATTTTATTAACAAAGTATTTTAAATGCGCTCGTTCGCACTATTACGTACCATTTTTATTTTTAAGGTTTAGTACATTACTGCAGAGACCAGTAAGTAAGCCATCCTGGACGAGTAGACTTGACGAGGCCAGGATGGCGATTACTGGGCGAAGCTTGTATAGTGCTTTTCTCAAAAATGAAACAAGTTGATAAAAATAAAATAAAAGTACACATTGAAAAAATAAAGAAAATCTACGACCCGCCATGAGCTACTCACTCGCTAACCTATGTCTGTCTATGGTATGATTGTTTTTTTTTAAAGGTACCGGGCGGCGATATTTAGATATCTTAGTGTTGCTGGATAATCGATTATCAATTAATCGATTATTTTCTCCCTAAATAATCCAGATATCGATTATCCAATCGATGCATCGATTAAATCGATTATATCGATATAATCGATACTAAGATTCATACAATTATATCGATTATAATCGATTAATCGATTATAATCGGCCAAGTACACGATATAATCGATTTAATCGAGTAAATCGATTAAATTTTCAATATTAACAATCGATATAATCGATTAAATCGATTAAATTGTAAAATATTAACAATCGATTTAATCGATTATAATCGATATGATTGTATGAATCTTAGTATCGATATAATCGATTTAATCTATACATGTCTATACATGTCCGGCAACACTAAGATATCTGCCAACTTTAAATTACAAACGTCATAATTTTAATAAGAATTTTCTTAATTTCGAAACATTTGAAACACGAAAATTGTAATTACAACAACATAAATTAGTGAAAAATGTTCCAGTTATTTAATCAGAGAACTATCACATTTGCATACATCCTCTTAAGTGTGAACTTTTTTAGTAGTTTAAGTTTTTCATAGACGTAGAAGCACGGGTTCCAAATTTGAACACTTGATATGTAATGGAATTTCATACTTACTTCCTGGACAGTTCGAGAGTAGAGCACGGGTTCCAAATTTAAACACTTGATATGTAATGGAATTTCATACTTACTTCCTGGCAGTTCGAGATTACTTCCTGGTCGCTAGCAGCTAGTCTGCAGGATGCGTTACTTTCTACGACGTTTTTGATGACGTAATGGCAACATTGCATACCATTTTTGAGAAAAATATTATTGCATGTGCGGTTTATGACCTAAAAAAGTTTGAAGGAGCTGATTCGAGGTTTTGAGGGGCAACACCTTTGGAATTCCCATAGGTACCTGCCAATATCTTTTAAAACTGGCTCTCAAAATCGCTTCGAGATCAATAATTCTGCCCGATATTTGAAATTACGCCTGCGAAAATACCACTCGATAAAAAAAATTTAAATAAAAAATAAAACCTCCTTCAAAAAACCCCCAAAAAAACATAAAATAATAATTGATTGAACCGACCACAATAAGCATGAAAATATCTTTCTACTAATCTGTTTGAAGTTGGTGCCTCAGCACGAGCCAGCAGGAGTGTAGAAGCCCTATAATAGGTATGTAGGTAAGTTAGATTACTAGGTCCACTCCTGCTGGCTCGTGCTGAGGCACCAACTTCAAACAGATTAGTAGAAAGATATTTTCATGCTTATTGTGGTCGGTTCAATCAATTATTATTTTATGTTTTTTTGGGGGTTTTTTGAAGGAGGTTTTATTTTTTATTTAATTTTTTTTTATTTCCAAGTTTTTTTTGGGTGTTTTTTGAAGGCGGATTTATTTTTTATTTAAATTTTTTTATTTTTTTCTTTTTAGTTGTTTCTAATGGCCTGGACTGGCACTCTTTACTGACTGTACTTTTTGCCTCTGGTTACCAAAGTACTTATCAAGACGAATCAAACAAGACCAAACTTGATGGGGTTATGTCGTTTTACTACGGAGTTCTTATGGTCACCATCCAACTTCATTGTCAGACCCTGGTTACCATCTAGGACCAAAGTACTCGTTGAGACGAGTCAAATGAGTCCGTACTCGATGGGGTAAGTGCCGTTACTTTATGGAGTAACTTTGGCCACCTTCCAGCTCCATCATCAGACCCTGTTTATCATCTGGAATCAAAGTACTCGTCAAGACGTTTCAAATGAACCCAAACTCGACGGGGTTGTGTTGTTTTATTACAGAGTTTCTATGGCCACCTTCCAACTCCATCATCAGATTAGCTCCATGTCACAATAATATTGCATTGTCACCTGATTTACACATGCATGTAAAATATGAAATCAATCAGAAACCGGGAAGTGAGTCAAATTCAACTTGCAAGATTTGACCCGTTGAGGAGTTCCGTTGGCCATCTGCGGTCTTCTTCATCAGATCTAGTTTACCAAATGACACTTTATGAATGCAAATGCTCGATTTGTCACTGAAAATACTAAAATCGCTTTACATTTCCCTTGAACTTTTGAAGAGTTCCTTCAATTCCTCATGGATCCCATCATCAGAACTGGATTCCGGTAACAACGGGACCAACCTTGAAGCATATGCTTTCAAACAACGAAAAAAATTTCCAAATCGGTTCATTAAGGACGGAGTTCTGAGGTAACACACGTTAAAAAAAAAAAAAAAAGAACATACAACCGAATTGAGAACCTCCTCCTTTTTTTGAAGTCGGTTAAAAATAGATAAAATCAATACGCAGTGAGGTAACAGAAAATTACAAATTAGGCCCAGTCAAATAGTACATCTACAAGAAATTCGGTACAATCGCAAACTAATTCCTAGTTCTGATTTTTAACATGTTGCTAGGACCACTACCAGTAGTGTAGGTCGCAGCTTCTAAAGACCTGTGCTAACTCCATAGCACTTGCTAGATAAACTGCGTATTTTAACACTTTGTTTTTTGGTTATTTCACTATGCCTCCTAAACTATGCGTTTTTTCAGAAAACGTATTATTTATAATATTTACCTACGTTTAAATAGTTAAAAGTAGATTACATTTGCTACAATTAGGGTCCGTATCAGTTATGTAACTAGGTACAATAGATCGAAAGATGTAACTTTTCGAAAAAACTACTTGTTACTTTTAACCCTTTATTTGGCAAAATTTAAAAAAAGTTGGTAATTCATACCTCGTCTTAAATTAAGTCTCCTGAAAATTCTATATTAAAAAAAAACAAGGATGGTATTAGGTAATGTCTATTGTGGTATACATTTCCAAATAAAGGGAGATTTGTCAAATTACGACGCTGAAATCGGGGAAGACGTTAATTTTAGGTTTAAAGTCATAATAAGCAGAGACGTTGTGTAGCGAATGTAATAAACTTTAAGTGCAGGCAAAATAAGTAATTTTAAGTATTTCGGTGCGTGATTATATGCTTTGTTGTGTGAGAGTGTGATCCAAAATGGCGGAAAATAGACGAAGAGAATCCATCTAAATATTTACTTCAAAGTAAATGTGATTTTAAATTAGAATTTTACCTTTTTTGCTGCTAATTCTAAATTACCTAACTAACCAAGGCGAAAAGAAGCAACGTGCAGAATCAACTCATTATTTGTCATTATCATATGATTCCGCACTTCACCGCTCGGCATCGCCTAAATGCAAGCGTAGCCTAATGATAATGACCTTCTTCTGACGGCAACAATGAAGCGGTGCTTTGCGACTTTTTAAAAATTCTCTTCCACTATTTTACAAGGTTTTATTTACCTTGCAATATTATTTATATCTAATAATTATTATTAAGTACCTTAATATTTATTTATGTAAACCAAGTTGTCTTCAAATATTGCAAGTCCTTCACTTACGTTATTATCCGATTGTCCTAACTTAACCTAAAATTTGGCACGAACGGTATATTGATAATATGATAATGCACAGTCAACAAAAAGTACAGCCAGTAATACAGCTTTTAGTTATAAATTTGTTCCAATGTGTGACGTTCGTTACTTGATTGCTCAGGTTTTGTATTGATTAAAAAAAAGAATTAATTGGGAGTAAGTACCTTCCTTTAATAAGTATTTTCACAAATAATGTTCTGTTCGGACATTTCTGTCTTCTAAATACCTTCTGAATTAAAGCACAGGTAGGTACTTACTTAAAATTTAAGTAATAAAATTTTGATAATACAAAATATGATAGGTATTTCGTGTAGAATTCTGTTGCTCGAGAATAAAGATTCTTTTGTTTCCTTTTACTTATTTTAAATGTGAGTGCTACATACCATTGAGATACCTACCTCATTGCAAAAAATAAAATTTTGGTTAGTTCAGAAAATATTGGGTTAAAAGTGTAACATAAATACAATAGTTATTTGTGATACAAGGTTGGTAAGTATGGTTTTACAAATGAGTTGACGAGTGATAAACCCGAGCCGCACGGCGAGGGTTTTCATCGTCACGAGTTTGTAAAACCTTGCCAACCGTGTATCATACGACGTTTTACAATACATTTGTGAGAAAATAGGCAATTAATAACACAAAATTGTAAAATAAAAACAAATTTCTCGAGATACTCATTGGTAGCAAAAGATTATTTTGCGCGGTTTGCGCCTTACTTTAAATATCGGGCGGAATTAATTCCATGTTATTGTCGACTTCATCACTTGAACATCACTCATTTTGTTACATATACTATAATCAACAACTCAAAACAACGCAAAGTTTTACAAAAATGGCGCATGCAATATCCGTAATGCGCATGCGTAAGTTTTGTTTTTAATTAGGTTAACTATTTAAAATTATCAGGCAAAGGTTCGACGCGTTCAGCCACTGCTATTTTTTCGAATAAATAAAAGGTGGAAATCATTAAAATCTGCGATAATTAAATTACAGTTTATAATAATAACAATCAATTTTGCAAATTCATTACTTAGTTTTGTATATTTATACATTTTTCTACGTATAAATCGATATTTTTTTATTTTTGTCACTTAAAACTCTTTGCTTGTAAACTTTTAAACTGGAGAATTAAAAAAAACTGTAAAAAATCGCACTAGTGCGGTAAAATGAACTTACGAGCCATGTATACATACATCCTTTGAAAGTGAATTTTTCGAGCAAATGTATTGTAAAATAATAAACTGGCTTTTACGCGAGACTCCGTCTGCGCGGAATCCGTTTATCATTTCGCACGGGAAATTGCCATTTTCTCAAATAGAAAGTTTCAAATTTTATTTCTCAACTACTTGCCGTGAAGAGCTAACAAACATACAGATATACAGTGTTTCTTTCACGTATTATTAAGTAGGTGCGTAATGATGCAGATTTCGTCGGTGATACTTCAATACCGCGTAACTACCTTTACCCATAGAGTCTATTTTATCTAATTTTCCCTGTTAATTTCATTTCAAGTTGAGCCTTATGGAAAAAGCTAGTTACGCGGTATTGCAGTATCAACGACGATTTAGTACATCCTACAATCATGAATTGAAAGTAAAAACCTACACACCGGTTTCCTACCCACAGTAATTATTTAAGATGGACTTAATTTATAATTCTTGTAATTTGAGATGCAATGCATAGTTTTCCCCCCAGAGTGCTTAGTATAAATTTTACTTCACCAAAATACTTCTCGATCGCGTTTACGTAAAAATTTCAATTCTATGGAAACATGGATGCGCGGCCGCGGAGGCGCTGTCCATGTTTCCCTAGTAATTGATTTTTTTACGTAAACGCTATCGAGAAGTATTTTGGTGAGGTAAAACTTATACTAAGCGGACTGTACTAGTCTTGTTTGAGCTAACAAGACGTTTGTCTTTGTCACGTTTCCAAGTTTTCCTTTTGATTTCATCATTCGTTTCATCATCCCGCAGACAACCTCTCAGAATGAGAGGGCTTGGGCCGTAGTTCCAACGCGGGCCCAGTGCGGATTGAGTTTTTACGTTTATGTATGAACAAAATTGTTAGTGAATTATTTACTAATGTAATTCAAAACTACGTCTACTTATGCTATGGGATTTTTCACAGGTTGGATTTATAAAGTGAAAATTAATTAGAGACACTAAAACGTAATAAACGCAAGTAGGTAGGTACTGCCACCATTTTTTGCAGTGTACAAACCGTTTTATTAAATGCTATATTTGAGTCATTATGTCACCTGTTCCTGTTATTGTGCACCTGAATTTCGAAAGTACCTTTTTAATATGATTTTAAGTGTGATCGTAACTTTCATACTCTTTCACTTGCGTAATTTGAAGCATACATATGAAAACCAATACGAATCTATTTTTTTTTAATATGCGCTTTGCTGATGGTACTGTGATGCGACCAAGTTATCTGAAAATACCTGCCAAACTTCAGGATTGGAAGTCTGATAAATTGGAATTATAACCCCGGCGCCACACATATTACAAATGTTTGAACACAGTTATTTGATCACATGTGTAGCACCGGTATTTGTTTATTTGTTCAATAGAACATCCATACAATCAACCATAGATCAAATATGTGTTGAAACATTTGTAATATGTGTGGCGCCGGGGTTAGACACATATTTTTTTTACATTACACAGGTGAAGTTAATAATAAAAACGTGTTGAAAAACCAGGCCAAGTGCTCGTTGGATTCACAGACGAAGGGTTCCATAACGCCGTACAATTGCCATTATTAATATTTAGCAGAAATCGCAGAAAAGACGCGTTATTTATATATGTGCCACTTTTAATTTTATACTTTAATTTTACTTGTTATCATAGCGGCCATAGTATATTTAATACACTCCAGTGAACATTTCAGGTGTCTATCTTTTATGGTCCCAAAGATAGATGAGTCGTTTTAAAAAAAAATGTACGTATTTATTAATTAAGGGCGTAATCAAAACAAAATCACTGTCGCGTCCTTTGTGTAATGAAAGTTAGTCATATAAACTATTGGGTAACTTTCGGTACACAAAGGAATCAATTAAGTTTTGTTTTAATTAATTCCATCTTAAATTTTTTTGAAAACGACTCCTACGACCTAGTACCTACCTAAAGCCCTATGACAGAGGCATAGACAGACGGACGGACGGATGAGTGAGAGCAACAGGGCTGGCTCTGTTTTGACACGGAACCCTAAAAAGTAATAAACATTTTCGAAGAAAAAATAGTTTCTAGAAAAGTTTTGATTTCCTTCCTGTAGTAAAGTTCTATTAGGTAGGTATAAGGTTCTCACACATCGTCACTAGAAGATGGATGCTTGTTTACATAGTTGGACTGTGCAAATATGATTAACGGAGTGCCTAAACGTCGGCGTTTTACTATATTTTGTTCCGAACACTTACCCAATAGGTAGTGGTCAATAATATCAAGATAACTAGACAGCTCGGACTGCAAAACTCCTTAGCGTACTTTAGATACTTTCGCAAGACTTTTTGTTTCGGCTGACAATGTGTTTTATACAAAAATAAAAAATAAACTTATCAAAATAGGTTGCGAAGTACTCTCTTACGTATTCAGGGTCCATGGCTTTTTTTACTTTAAATAGCTTTCAGAAAATTACAAAATTTCTTTAGTACTACTTAACCACAAATGTAATTTATACTACTCATTAAGCTTTACGTTTGTATCCATTGACGACTCTATTGACGTTTATGCATTAGTGCATAGAATACCTAAAATCGATTAGCGCTAAAAGCTCGGTGCCCCCTTAAATAGAAATGCTGTAATAAATAGTTGTGCGATACTATTGCAACTGCAAGTTTCATCACGCGTGCAATGTCAACAACCTATCTTAACTCTTGGCAATGAACTTTAGCATAGTTACGTCGTTGCCGTCATTAGTAGATTCGTTACGTGTTGTTACACTGCAGAAATACTCGGTCAAAGTGCCTGTTTTAACAGGAAAGAAGTCTTCGTATTGGACAACAAGGGTCCTATTTATAAGTTTCATCGAAGCTCTACGAGACGCGCCATCGGAGCTGCTCTTTGCTGCGTGAAAGACATGGGTAGTGAGATGTCCCTGACATCACAAATTCTCACTACCTTGTCTTTCATGTGGACTGAGCAACGGTCGTCGGACGACGAGGTAAGAAGACTTTTCTCAACATCTGGATTTCAACGGAGTGGATTTGCTAACCAGGAAAAAGATTATGTCGCCACATTGTACGAGACTAACAAGAAAGAGTAGAAAGGGATGGAAGGAAAACAAATTTTCTCTCACTACTTTGTTGTCAGCTTGAAGACAAAGCGCTTTACGTCAAAATCTAAGAAGAATTTTTCATTTTTACTCTTTATTGTCTGACGTAACTTAACATTTTGTGCATATTTAATGAGGACAGTGTCACAAACTTGTCTGCCCCGGCGATGGCTATGTTATGCGGGCCCTTGTATTGTTCAGGTTACAAAATTAAATCGGTAAACCTGCAATGATCCTAGCATGTGTTTTGTCACAGCTTAACCCTGGATCACCAGTTAGTTAACGTTAAGTCTTTGTAACGATAATGGTAATTCGAAAACGGTAAAAATCTGCATTTTATTTATTAATGACATATAATTTCAAGTATAAGCTAATACAATATATAGAAGAGAAAAAAAAAACAGTATTTACAAGAGAAAAATAAAAATTATTATTTACAACAGAAAAAAAAAATTATAAAAATAAAACCCCGTCTAAAATATTTGACTGCGGCAGGGTCCCCATGATGCTGGCGGCATTACCCCTTTGGATCGCAAGAAATAAAAATAAAAATAAAAATCTGCTGTATGTACATTATTGACTAGTTAACTGTAATTTTTAATACACTACTCGTGTTTCAAATTTAGGATAATATTTCACCACTTTTAAATTATATTTTCGAGTGATGTGATTCGGTCGATATATGGACATTATGGTTGCGGCATTAGTTTTAGTTTACACCACCGGATCAGATAAGTCGTGACACTACATACTTAATATACCTATAATTTTTGCTGTTCACTGTTGAGTGTGATGATTTTAATTATTATTTCACAAATGAATAACATCGTAAAGAACGTAGTATTGATAGATTTAAATGAATTCACATTTCTATACAATACGGTTTTATTATTCTTGACGACCAGATGGCCTAGTGGTTAGAGAACCTGACTACGAAGCTTGAGGTCCCGGGTTCGATTCCCGTGTCGGGGCAGATATTTGTATCAAAAATACGAATGTTTGTTCTCGGGTCTTTGGTGTTTAATATGTATTTAAGTATATATCTATCTATATAAGTATGTTTATCCGTTGCCTAGTATCCATAACACAAGCTATGCTTAGCTTACTTTGGGACTAGGTCAATTGGTGTGAATTGTCCCGTGATATTTATTTAATTAGTAACTTATCCGGGACTTATCATGACTTAAAACAATGCTAAAATTACCTCGATGATCAGTCTGTTCGTATCTCGTACATTTTAAGTTGTAAAAAGTCCCGTAACTACTAAATTTAGCTTGTCTTTAGATTATATTATTATCCAATTATTGGTTTTGAATCACTAATACATATGATGTAGGTAATTAAGCATGGTCACGGTCATTAAGCACCCATCCCATTCGCGACCATCCGGACCTCATACTAGTTACGTTTGCCCCACGTATTGGGCCAATGTCAGATAATCTGAGGGCGCGATTATTATATGTACCTTAGACTGAATGCCATGTATTTCCATCTCGCTGACGTATCCCGCGTCCCTCAGGTTGGACGATGTTGGTCCAACATTTAACACATGTGTACCTACATATATTAGATATATACACTTCACGAGTATTTGTGCGGCAAAACCTAAAGCAATAGGCCTAAATGAGCCGAATTTAACAAAGGTACCCCAGTGCCCGACGGTGCCCGAATAGCCGACACTTTCTTAATTCGTAGCAATAAAGGCGACAAGTAGGGTGTCGATTATTGGAATTAAAGTGTCGAACACTGGGGTATTCTTCGAAATGGGATTATTATTGTAGGATTTAAAATAATATAACCCCATTTCTTATCCCTCCGCTCCCCCTAAATTGTTAAGCTTGAGCTGTAACGGTTTGGTTGGAATGCAGTTGAATTTTTTTTCTCAATAAGCTTTTCCAAACTTGTTACTGATTTAATTAAGGTGAATCCTTTCTTACCCAATTGCCCAAAACGAGTACCATGTTTTGCACTTTGAAATTCACTATCGATAAGATTGGTGCTCTACGTCTTATAACATTTTTAAATACATATGCTACCAAGCTCTATTTTAGTATAAACAACTGTATTTCTGAAAGCCGAAATTCGTAACTAAACCTATTAGCAGCTTCTGAACAAACCGATGTTTTTGAAATTGGATAACTGCAAAACAGGAAGCAGAGAAGGCTTTGTTTTTTTTTTCAATTACCAGCCTTCACTTGCACTGGTTCCCTTTAAAAAATACTGTTAATAAAGTAGTTGGAGAGTTTGCTTTCGAACTGAACTGAATTTCAACTTGTGTTTTCGCTTATTATTACAACCTTAATTAGGCACTTATTAGATTACAATTGCATTGTTAGGTCGGTTTGTTTTTATTAATCTGCGGGAAACTCTAGATTTAAACTTGTTTAAGAATCATGATAGCTTTATTTTATTATTCTATCATTGGAAACACTTTATCTAAGATGATTACGATACGCGGTACGATACTATCATTGATTTTATTTTCGCATTTGCCTACCATCAAAACTACTAGAAGGTTGACATGATTGCGTGTTACAATTTGACGACTCTACCTGCTTCAATAATGGCTAATGCTTTACGCTTGTAACTAATTAGCGACATACATAACATTCGTTAGAAAATAGTTGCCTTTTATCCCCTAAGTAGATAAAGTGCACAAAACTAACGCAAAACTACCTGTGCTTAGGCGCAGGGCGGACTCCCTCGGTTTTTTTGGCGCGCAGCTGCAGCCAACGGCAGATGCGATCCATAACTCGCCGATAGCTCCCTGCAAGACACAAAAGCCGTTTGTTTCCAAACTGCCAACAATTTTATTGTGTTCTATTGTTATACAAACTTGTGGCAACCCCGCACGTCGACACGTATCGTCAACTTTTGGGATTTTATGCAATACCTAAGTACTTGCCTACAGTCGTCGACGATTTAGGAGCGTAACACTTTCCTACAATAAAAGCAAATTTTAATCGTATATAAAGTCGCTTTCTGTCAGTGAAAGAATTTTTGGAATCGGTTCAGTAAATATAAAATTTACGTGTTATAGTACTATACTCTGTCTATTTAACAGAGTTAGTACTAGAAAACATAGAATGCACGAAATTGGTCAGCGATAAGGACGATGCACCGGCACATATGTCCCACTGCAGGGCACATATTTAAATATTATTATCTACTACTTTAAATTACATAATTATGATTAATAGATGAATAAACATGACATGTACATTTTTTGAGGCGCCTGAGAAAAATCAAAAAATCACGAGAAATATTACGAATATTCGAACAAACGGCATGTAGGCCGAGCTCGCCATCGGTGTGCGATTGTTGACGCCCACTGATAGTTTCTTGTCCCTTTCATTTGCATACAAAAGTACAACAGAGAGAACGCCTTGCTAACTCTGTTAAATAGACAAGGTATAGTACTTACCTATTATAAATTACCGTTAAATATTTAAACGGACTGAGTCACAAATATTAGCGTTACCCGCACACGTCATACGTCACCCGTTTAGCGAAATACTTATTAAAGAATCGTAAGATTATCAACTTATCAAGTAGTAGCTTTGTGAGCTGCTGTAATCGAAATGGCGGAAACATATTTTTCTGTTTTCAACCTCCTTGGCACCGTCATTTTGGAAAAAAATCAAAAACTATATCTAAATCCATATAATTGGGGATGTCTATTTTTTTGCAATATATAGAAAATCGAAAACCATTTCGAGATAAATGCTTTTTAAATCGTTTTCTGTAGTTATTTAATTTTAATGTTATGTAATGAATTTATTATATAACAAATAAGCAATGACCTTCATTTGACATAGGTGTAAATTGCGTGACCGGTTCAAGTCGTACTTTATTCTGTGTGGTTAGAATTCTTCACAATTTACGCGTGGATTATACTACGGAGTTTGATTTGGACCCGCTGCCTGACATCTAGCACTTTGTCAGTGCCAGTAAAGTGACACAGTGTACCTATAGTGTACCACTACGAAAAAAACAATTAAAGGGGTTGCTCAATTATAATCTGACGTCATCAACTAAAATAGTTTCAATAATTAATTTTGAAAAAAGTAGAGAACTAAATGACAAAATATTGAAATTAGTTTCTTATAATTGACTTTTCTATACAAAAAAAATATAAAAACCACTGGTAATTTTTTTTAGACATTCCCAATTATCGAACCTGCTTGCAAGTTAACGAGAACCGGTTGAGAAATGTATTCTAAAGGAAAAAACAGGCGTCTGTCCGCCAGTTTTCTACTATAAAAACTAATAAACGAATCGCTAGCTGAAACGGAGACGCTTCGTTCACGATTCCCACTCGCTAAATTATACTAGCTATTATTATACCATTGAGCTATTACTACTACGTAGTAGTAATAGCTCAAAGTATTATACTTAGTAATTTCGCCCGGTCACATGACTGTTCTTTTTTTATTTTTATTCATTTACTCAAAAACAAACAAAAGAAGTACAGTAATACTTATCTCCAAGGTTTAAGTTGGTCTTTGTTTATTTATTAATTTATTTAGGTCAGTTGGCGGATCTAATCTACATTAGGTACGGATAAGGTAAAGTTAGAATTGCCTTAAGCCACAACTTAGGTACCTTGAATAGGAAACATGAAGCGGAAGACTCCATATATAGGTACCTATCTTTCACCTGTTAAATAAATCTGACCGTTCCTGGTTAAATATGATACCTGTCCAGTCTAATGCCACTGGCTTTCGCTAATAGCATCTCACATCATAAACCAAGTCCATCGTCACCACGTCCATGAATGGCGGTTTTGGTACTCTTTCCCTACGGCAATTCCTGCCACGTACAGTGAAAATGCGGATCAACTTCCGTCAGTGGTGATCTCAAATAACTTAATGACACTAGGGCTACAAGAAAAAAGTAGGTATAACATTTATATTACTTATACGAGTAATACATTGTTCCATTAAAGGCCAGCAATTGACTAGCGACTATTGGGTTGGAGTTACTGATGGCGGTAATCGCTTACCATAAGGTGACCTGCTCGCTCGTTGCCCTCCCATTGCCAATAAAAAACTCTGAAAGGATCAAATATAATCCTCGTCTAATTTAAAACTTAATACGAAAGCTTATGCTATTTTTTATTTCCGAGTATTAATTAAGTATCTTCGGAAAATAGGAAAGTAAGTATGTATAAGTATTTACGTAAAGCATTGAATGAAAATTAAGTCTGAGAAATAGACTTCATAATGAAAACCGGCCAAGAGCGTGTCGGACACGCCCAAGATAGGGTTTCGTAGCAGATACGAAAAAATCTTTGCATACTAGAATAGTAGATTATTCAACAAGGGAGGAAAATAACCAATATCACATGAGGTTACTTGGCACCCGAGCACAGCGAGTTTTGGTGTTTTTTCCCGAGTTAAACACTCTGCTTTTCATTTCGACTACAAGGAAAGTAAGAAAATATAAGTATAAATAAATAAAAATGTCTAAACTGGTCAATATGATCGTCGTAAAATATTTCAATGGAGTTTATTGTTTAAGGAATAATTAATTTAACAAAATTTAGAATGTTCAATATAATAATCAATGAAAACAGTAGATAAAGTAGGTATTTTAGTAAATTTATTATTAAATATGTAAGTAACCAATTTGAACCAAGGAGTTAAGCTGTATAGAGATAGGCTGTATGGACAATAACATTGTCGTTTACCGTGTTTTTTTCTTAACATTTTCTAACTTTTTTGGTTTAAGTCACCAAATAAGAAATTAATAATTTTTTTAATAATATTTCACTGGCATTATAAAATTTGTAATATGACTAATTAAGAAAAAAAAAAACTCAATACTTAATTATTCCATGTATATGCCGTAATGCTTGGCTGAATGCGTATGTGTTCCATTGGCAGCATTGCCTTTATTTTCTTTAATTCATATCTACCCTAGGGAAGAAAATAATAGTTATCCTCCCGTATGTCAGATATGATTTGCCTCACTTTCCGAGTATGAGAGATGTAAATATTTTTTTCACACCACCTGCTCGATAATGCCTTATTATATATCATGCAAACCTCTCTCAAAGTAAGTCATTATAGCCCTTGGCTTTCGCCGGGGCGTAATGTTGTACTGAATTTCATTATAACCCGCCGGGCAGTAATGTTGTACTGAATTTCATTATAACCCGCCGGGCAGTAATGTGATTCTCACTTCTCGTAGTTCTTATTGGTATGCACTTAAAGTCTAATTTCTTCAAAATGGCATGGCGTGCAGGCCGGCGTGCAGCTCCTGCACACGCTGGTCGCGGCGGCGCAGCCCGCGCTGTTGCTGCTGCTGGTGCTGCTGCTCAGCGTGCCCAGCCCAACGGTGCCCGCAGGCCGCGCCGCGCCTCATTTATTTGTAGTTCCGCGGCCGAACGAAAACAAAGTCAAATACTAAACAAAGGCCGCGAGTGTTTCAATACGCTGCAATTTTAACTATCAAAACTGCAAAAGAAGATAAAACATTAAGAAAATATCGAGTGACGAAAGTGATTTGACTCCTGATTCCATTAAATTAGACGCCTTAGGACCACTTGCACAGTTCAGGGTAAAAATATTAAATCGGTAACCCTGGGTTAAGAATGACAGTTCCATACATTTTGACACTTGTTAACCCTGGGTTAGAAGTTAACTCGCTCGGAGTTAAGTAGCTAACCCAGGTCTGCGCAAGCCGGCCTTAGAAATTGTTAATAATGTACTCCCAGAGAAGTCGAAGGAAAAATACTTAAAAGCTTACAAAGATTTCGACAAAAGAAAACTGCGAAATTTTTAATAGCCTTGGTTTTTATTGTCTCGCAAAAGGTGAGAAAAGTAGAGTATACTCCTCGGGGATAAAACTGATTTTGCCTTGGGCGCGCTTAAATCCTTCACTGCTCTCAGGACTCCATCTTAATTCCCTCGCTTCGCTCAGGAATCAACTAAAAACCCCCTCGCTACGCTCGGGAGTTAAATCTGAAGTCCCTCAATACGCTCAATTATTCCTATCGCGATATTCAATATCGCGCCCGTGACATAATGCAGTGCTTTATCCCCTTGGTGTACAATCTACTATTTACAAAAACTTAAAACTCCTCAACTGATTAAGTTGAAAATAATTTTCCTAGAAAGTTTTTACTAAGTTTAACTTACGTGATTTTGTTCATACTTTTTAGACGTGCGGTTCAAAAGTTAGAGGGGGGGGGACACATTATTTTGAACTTTCGGAGTGAATATCTTATCATTAAATGGTTTTAGAAAACCCCTATTTATTTTCAAATACCTATCCAATGATACCCCACACTATAGGGTTAGTCGAGAAAAAACCCCCCCCCACTTTACGTCTATGGGAGGTACCCTAAAATATTTTTTTTATTTAATCACTTTGTCGGCGTGACTGATATATTTCTATTCATGCCAAATTACATACAGCATTCTAGTACTAACAGTCTCTGAGCTTAGCCGCGGACGGACAGACAGACAGACAGACAGACAGACAGACAGACAGACAGACGGACAGACATGGCGAAACTATAAGGGTTCCTAGTTGACTACGGAACCCTAAAAACGCTCATCAATTCGTAGAATTTTACCACAAGTACGATATAGATATATCAAAATCCTTTTCAAATTGATTTTACAGTCCTATCCGTATGATGTCTATATAATATTGCCGTTCGATGTAACCTAGTGCGACCGAGTGGTCTCCTAACCTCAATAGGTACGGCGTTACCACAAAAACTTAGACAACCATTGAACATGTGTTTAGTACAACAGTTCACAGAAAACTGTAATTTTAGGCATGTCTAAGCGGTGTTAAGTGTTTTGTGGTAGTATTATAAGCAGAAACAATATACGACGTGAACGAAGTTCTGCCCATTGCTACACGCGAGCCTCACGCAGACTGGAATCGAATTAATATGCTCCTTTTATGTAAAGTTTTTGCTGCATCCGTTATGCGACTTGAAAAATTAGAATTCGAAAAAGCCTTGTTCACGTGGCAATAATTCTCATATTCTAAGCTCATACGGACATAATAATATTAATTAACACACACGGGACATGTGGCATGTGTATCATTTGTACTACCAGTTGAACATTTAACACTGTGGTCAATAACAGAACCCGAGGGATATTCTTGTATTTTTATTAGTAGTACTACTATCACAGAGAGACATTTTACTATCCGATTAATAGAAAGCTAGGAGAGCTTTAGTAGATATAGGTAAGGTACGTGGGTATACGTCCCTACTGCATCGAGTTATGCAGACTCATCTCAACTATATACATAAAAATATTTTTTAGAGGTATATCTATTATAATTTATAAAACAAACCGGAAAGTGTATGCTATTGTTATGATCTATATATCCGTTTCAGGCACACTCAATGTGGCCGTGCCATCAAAGTCGGTTTGTTATAGGTCACGACGCAGCTATCACAGCCAGCTTTGATGAGCATGGCCTCATTTGCAACCGCCTCCTTCAGTCCGACTAGCTGCTAACTTGAAACTGTATCACTTTTCTCGGGCCTAGCCTGTCAAAGCGGCCGTGAAATGTCTACTCGTCCTCATATCACAGCCACTTTGATGTGGTCGGTTTACGGAGACCAGTTCGACTCGGCGAGGCCACGCACGCGAAGCCAGGCCGTGGCCCATTCGTCAAAATGGTTGTGTCGTGTTGTCGTTTCATATCACAGCCATTTTTGACGAGTTGGGCTGTGGGTAGGTGCTACGGTAACACGACTGCTGAAGCGGCCGGACGACTTGTTGCTCACAAAGTGGTTGTTATTATGCTCACATGTGCCATATCACAGCCAGCTTTGATGAGCGGTGAGTAGTTCCCTCTCCACGATTCGTCATCGCTGAATGCCTCGGAATAGAAGAAAGAAGATAGGCGCAGTCTGCAGCCAGCAAAGTGGTTGTGACGTGGTTATAATTTAATTTTCATATCACAGCCAGCTTTGTTGACTTCTCTGTTGCCTAAAATTCGACGGCGAGAGAAATTATCTTAGATAAATGATTTGATTACCAATTTCTGTGCAGTTAACGTATTGATTTGTGTGTGAACTTTTCTCAATCTTGCCATGCTCTCCTGCCGATGCTATTTTGTGCACTTATATTCCATTTAGCTCGTTTAATTGGAATTACTAAAAATAAATATTGCATTACGATGGATGACTTAGGTAAAGTAGGCCATACATATGTCATAGTCATAATTACTAACTCTTTATTTATCTCGATGTTTCTCGGTGCGGTAATGACGCCATAAGTACAAATAAAGAGCGTGGCCCGGTAGTGTTTATATTAGGTACCCATATATTAATGAAGGGTACACGGAAAGAACATCTCTAATCACCTTTTTTGACAAATGAGATTTTAATCTCAAAATGTCAGCTCGCAAAGTACTATAATTTTTTTTTTCACTTTAAAATAACTGTAAATTAAAAATTTAAAAAACCCCCAACGCAATTATGTCACTCGTATGTTTGAACATTTAGTCAATGCCCGTTATGCGTCTAAGATCCCTTCCGCAGCTAACAAAACAGCTGATAACTTTGAAACGGCTGAACTGATTTTGATGAAACATATCTAAGAACCATCGCCAAGAAACCTGCTTTCTATTAAAAAAAACCGCATCCAAATCGGTCTACCCGTTTAAGAGCTATGATGCCACGAGACAGACACACAGACAAACAAACAAACAAACAAGTCAAACTTATAACACCCCTCTTTTTGTGTCGGGGGTTAAAAAATGGTTACTACCATAGTAATTGTTCGTGATGGATGACTAACTTTCAAACCGCTATAACTCAAAAAGTTGCTTAGGTGACTAGACATAATGTTGTAGGCGCGTTTTTCTTCTGTACCCAACTTCAGGTCTTCAGGTCTTCAGGGGCTCTAGGCGCGAAATTCAAACTTTTTACAGTTTTTAATTTATTTTGGGTAAACGGTGTAACTGTTTAACTTCATATGGTATTTGCGGTTGTAAAACAGTGTTGTTTATATTATTGTGTAAAGTTTTTTAAGAATAAAACTGTTAGCTTGAAATAAAAGTTGTCAAAACGTTGAAAGTAGTCCGAATTTCTTAAAAAGCTTTACACAATATTATAAAGAACACTGTTTTACAATCGCAAGTACCATATGAAGTTAAACAGTTACACCGTTTACCCACAATAAATTAAAACCTGTAAAAATATTGAATTTCGCGCCTAGAGCGTGCCGTTCCACCTTCAGCTGGCTCTGTCCAAGTCGTTACTTTTTATACCCAATTGATGTCTTGAAGATGTTAGTTTAGTCTGCATCAGGTGCATTAACTTTAAATTAAAAATCACCGAATGTAGGTACGTTAAAGTACGTTTTGCCCTATACGCGGCAAAAGCAATGTCAAAATGACAGTTTTTAACCTGATGGTTGGTTTAGGGTTCCGTGATTTACGCGAAGACAGTATCGGAAAAGAGGAATGTGGATTTCACTTACAAGGGCAGAATCGTTGTAAGGATCGCGCGCGGTGGTATCGCCATCTTGGGCGGGCTCAGACTTCTTACTGTATGGCGCGCGGTGTGTGAGTGAGTAAGTGAATGTAATTGAATGAATAGGTGAAAGGTGAATGTGTCATAGAGTAAAAGTAAGGGTTGGTACAGACGTGGGTGTAAAGGTGAGTCTTCACGTCTGTGTTGTAGGTGGAGAGATCGTGCTACATACTCCCCCTTCGGGCCATGGGGACGTCCTCGCCCATGGGCCGACATACGGTTGGGTTCTTGCGTGGTCTCCCTCGCTTCCTCCTTTCACCTGTCACTGCAGGAGTCTTCTGGACAGCTGGTGAGCGCTTCGGCGGTCTGCCCCTCTTTCTCTGTGGCATCACAGGATCTGCAGGTTCATCACCACTCCTCTGGTAATATCTTGTCAGGTCGACAGCATGATATTTGCCGACCGTCTCATTGTTGTTCGATAGAACATATGTAGTAGGGCTCACTACTTTGGAAACAGTGTATGGCCCGTCTCGACGGGGAGCGAATTTGCTTGTAATCCCCTTCGAGCTGTTACTAAGTACATGGGATTTTAATAAAACTTTGTCACCAACTTTGTACTCTTCATGTGGTCGTCGCTTCTGGTCCGCGTAAGCCTTCCTGCGGTCTTGCTGCTGGGTAATCTGCTCTTGGGCATCAACTAGGTCGTCACTGAGCTTCAGCAAGTAGGGCGTTATTTGGGGTATAAAGTTCTCAGCTTCAACAATGGCTCGCAGGTCGTGTTCGGCTTCGATAGGGGATCGCATCTCTCTCCCGAAGGCGAGGTAAGCAGGCGATTTCCCTGTACTCTGCGTTACCGCAGTATTCATAGCAAAGCGTATAGCGGCTAATGCACTTGGCCAGTTGTTATGGTTACCTTCAACTATAATTGCTAGTTGGGCCTTCAAATCGCGATTTTTTCTCTCTGCTGGGTTTGCTTCTGCATGGTAGAGGGGTATGAGGTTCTGCTGAACCCCTAGGGTGTACATGGCCTTCTGCATGACCTGGGACACAAACTGCACACCATTGTCAGATATTACTCGTCGGGGGACTCCATATCTGAGAAAAACTTCTTCCACCAACGTCTTGGCGCACGCCTCAGCTGTTGCAACTGCTAGTGGGAACAGTTCGACCCATTTCGTCGCAGTGTCTTCGACCAGAAAGACCCATCGCTCTCCATTTTCACCAGTAGGTAGAGGTCCAAAAAGGTCCATTGCCAGTACTTCAAAACGTTGAGCCGGTGCAGATGTCTGCAGCAGTCCTGCAGGCTTCAAGTTCGATGGCTTGTACCGTTGACATTCATTACAGTCCTTGATATACTCTGCTATATACTTTCTCATACCTGGAAAGTAGTAGTTCTTGCTCACGCGTTGGTATGTCCTCTCGACTCCATTATGTCCAGCTGTGGGCGAGTCATGTAGTTCCCTCATGATCTCTTTCCTCATGAGTTGTGGAACGACGAGCTGAGGGTCGTCGCTATCGGCGTCAGGGTTAAAACGGTACAATACTCCCTGTGACATATAATAACCTCGCTCGGTCCAGCGTGTGGCAGCCAATATATTGTTACTCTCAAAGTCCTTCACAATCTTGAAAACTTCAGGGTCTCCGGTTTGAGCGTCCCTTAGGTCAGTCGATGTTACATGGGGTATGTCAACAATGACAGAGCAGATACTGCAGGAACTCTCTGTGGTGGTATCACACACAGGTCGGCTGAGTGCATCAGCAACTACGTTCTTCTTACCGGGATGATATTCTATTTTCAGGTTATAGGCCTGTATCTTCAGGGCCCATCGCGCGAGGCGTCCTGTAGGTGTCTTCAAGGTGAGGATCCATCGAAGTGGTTGATGATCAGTAGCGACAATTATTTCAGACCCTTCTACATACCCGCGGAACTTGTCAAGAGCCCAGACAACTGCGAGGGCTTCACGCTCGGTTGTAGTGTAGTTGCGCTCAGCGCTAGTGAGTAGTCTGCTCGCATATTCAACTGGTCGTTCATCATAGCCTTCCCCTTGTAGAAGTACTGCTCCCAATGCATACCCGCTGGCGTCCACACGAAGGATGAACCGTAGTGTGTAATCAACTTGCCGGAGTATTGGTGCAGTTATGAGTCTTCGCTTTAATTCCTCAAATGCGTTTGCTTGTTCAGCTCCCCAAACCCAATTCTGGTTCTTCTTGAGTAACATTGTTAGTGGTCTCGCCAGTTTTGCAAAGTCTGGTATGAACTTGCGAAACCAGGAACAAGTCTGGATAAAAGTCTTCAAGTGCTTGTCATTATGTGGTTCCTTCATCTCGTTGATGGCCTTTACTTTTTCTCCATCGGGCTGTATTCCTTCAGCAGACAAGATGTGACCTAAGTACTTCACTGAGTCGCAGGCAAACATACTCTTTTCTCTGTTCACACGTAACTTGAATTGCTTCATCCTCAGGAAAACAGCTTCAATATCTTGGATGTGCTTCTCAAACGTCTCTGATAGGATCAGGATATCATCAAGATAGGCTAAAATTGTTACTCCAGGGAGGTTAGTACGAAATCGGTCAACCAATCTTTGAAATGTAGAGCCAGAATTGCGAAGTCCCATCGGCATCCTCTTAAATCTATACATTCCAAGTGGCGTTACAAATGCTGTTTTATCACGGTCTTCGACTGAGACAGGTACTTGCCAAAATCCAGAGCGAAGGTCAAGAGCCGTTATGTACTTGAACTTCCCCGTTCCATGTAGTACATCATCAACTCGGGGTAATGGGTACCGATCAGGTTTGGTCACCATGTTCAGTTTCCGGTAATCAATGCACACTCTGATGCTACTGTCGCGTTTCGGAACCAGCACCACAGGAGCAGACCATGGTGACTCGCACTCTTCAATGATGTTGTCCTTCAGCATTTTCTCCAGTTCCAGACGTAGTGCTTCCTTCTTTGGCTCAGGTAATCTGTAAGGTGGTACAGATATAGGTTGAATGTTTTTGTCAATCAACTCAATGCGATGGACAGCATAATTAGTAGGCTCTCCCCCTAGTTCGAAAGTTTCCGGGATCCGGTCAAGGAGTTGAGCGAGCTTTCCACGTTGGTCAGCAGTGAGCGATGTACCTTCATCATCTCGCAGGGTGTTAACAGTATTACATGCAGAGATGTTCACCAATTTGGGCTCATAAAATAATTTATGACGGTTATGTGTATCATCACCAAAGCTCCAGCTCTGGGAAGCAAAGTCTATCATCAATCTAGATGTAGTCAAGAAATCCATCCCCAACAGGGTCTCATTATTAGTAGCTTCAGGTAGTACTATAAAAGTAGTAGGTATATTCTTTCCTTGCAATGTTACTACAACATCTGCTAAGAGAACATTTTCATAACCGGAACGACCATCAGCATACTTTATGTTAAGCATAGAGGGAGTGAGTGACTTACCAGAGTCCTTCAAAAGTTTGTATAAACTTGCACCTGCTATGCACCTTTTCGCAGCTGTATCAATTAGTGCGCGACCTTCGCGTCCGCAGATGGTGATGTGAAGTATGGGACGAGAGACGTCGTCAATCCCATGCCCAGTGTGTGTATCTGTATGGTGTGTTGTATTTGTGAGGGGGTATGTGTGTGTATTCACACCGCGCGCGCCAGTCTCGGAGTCTGAAGTGTGTCCCGCATCCGGCGAGTCGCCCGTCGAGATGGCGCAGAACGCTGCGCCCGCACCGCCTCCCGCAGCGCCGACGTCGCCCCTGCATCGTGGACAGTTGGCGCGCACCACTCCGGGGGCGCCGCATCCGTAACACGAAAACTTTTCACTCTTCACTTCATCACTACTGGTTGTAGGTATGGTCGGCGTATCGGATTGTTTCGCGGATAGCCACTTACAATTTTCCTTATTGTGTCCAAACAACTTGCAATAAGTGCAGTACCGGTTTTGTTTCGGTTTCACGTCAATGTTCGAGTTAATCGTCACTTTCGGTGTGTTCGGAGCACTAGAACGCGTAAAACTTCTCGGTTTCGGTTGTTTATGTTCGAAACTTGGGCTATTTCCTTTATATTCAAAGTTCCGGTCGTCCGTTTTTGCCATTCGAGTGAGAGATCGAATTTTGACGTTTGACGTTTCGTTCGTTCCGTTCAACACTGTCATTGAGTGACTGATCGAACGAGTGCGTTTAAGCAGTTCGTTAAACGAATGAACGTCTTCGCGCGGGATCCGTTTTCGGATTTTCCGGTGAAGAAGACCGTAAACGATGTCGATTTGAATCCTTTCTTCTAGCAAATATGGTAATTGCGCAATCAATGCTCGCAACTTACATATGAAAATTTCTGTATTTTCGTCATCTTGTTGTTCAGAACGAAATATTTCTCGGAATAATAGGAATGCCGGTTTCTTCGCGCCAAAAGCGTGTCGTAGGTTAGATATTGCATCATCCCACGTGGTGACGGTTTTTCGAACCCCGTTCCACCACGATGCAGCTAGTCCGGTGAATAAAGTCGATAATCCTCGTAATGCGTTTTCATCCGACACATACGCACAATCTTTGTATGTTTGTATGCCGTTGATAAATGCCTCCAGAGCGTCTTCTGCCGAGTCCTCGGACCCATCGTAGCTGAGGTTGCAACCGGAGAAGCTACCACTCGGTTGAGGGCGTGCCGCTGTTACTTTCTCACACAGCTCGCTATGGCATTGCTGCATTTGGTACAGCAGCGAAGCTAGGAACTCTTGTGGCATTGTCACATGTACGGGATTCGTCTCGTCGGCGACGGCGTCGGCGCCGTTTGCCGCGGTGTGTGCCGCTTCCTTCTTGGGCGGCATGGTCTCACGCGCACGTGTTTCACTTTTCGTCACTGTTACACAACACAAGCCTAACGTAGGGCGCCACGTTTAACCTGATGGTTGGTTTAGGGTTCCGTGATTTACGCGAAGACAGTATCGGAAAAGAGGAATGTGGATTTCACTTACAAGGGCAGAATCGTTGTAAGGATCGCGCGCGGTGGTATCGCCATCTTGGGCGGGCTCCGACTTCTTACTGTATGGCGCGCGGTGTGTGAGTGAGTAAGTGAATGTAATTGAATGAATAGGTGAAAGGTGAATGTGTCATAGAGTAAAAGTAAGGGTTGGTACAGACGTGGGTGTAAAGGTGAGTCTTCACGTCTGTGTTGTAGGTGGAGAGATCGTGCTACAAGTTTAAATTAAGGCTATTGTTAACTTAACGAGCAATTAAGAATCACCACTTCTTTTCAGTAGGTATTTTAGTTGCCAAAATAGTAGGACTCAATATGGCTTATTTATATGTAATACCGGGACCACACGCTAGGCAAACACTGGCAAATGCACAGGATGTAGTTAAATGATAGAATAAGACCCATAAGATAGAACAAACTCTCTTTAGACTCTCTCTCTCAGATTGCATGTTGAGGAATCACTTGTTTCGTAATGTTTTTAAAGAAAAACGACTTCTGACGCTTACCAGTATTTACATTTTAGAGATATGCCTTTTTGTAAAAAACAATGAAAGTTATTTTAGAAAAAAAAGTGTGTTAAACAAACCCTTGCGTGTTCAATATAGATACGATTTATTGCTACCTAAAGTGAACAACAAAATGTATAAAAACAGTGCTTTCATTTCTGCCATCAAGATTTTTAATAAACTCCCCATTTAAATTAAAATGTTGGATGGTAATAAATTTAAAATCAAACTACGTAGCTGGCTTATTGAAAAAGTTTTCTATAACTTAAAGGAATTCTTTGATAACAAAGATTCAGTATAATAGTTAAATATATATTAAAACATATTGTATCATTAGTCTTAAGTTTAATTAATATTGTATGCCTTTATGGGCAACTGTTGTTACCTACCTCTATTTTTTTTTCTCATCCTATGTACACAGTTCTACAATAAAAAAATTCTGATTCTGATTTACGTAGGAGTCAGGTGGTGGCGTGGCTGTTTTTTTTATTTATAAATAAGTTTGATTGTTCTTTTTGTTATCTTGCTCTGCGAGTTGCCCACACGCACACACAACGTAGATTACCATTAAATTGTTCTTTTTTTAATTTACAGGTCCAGTGGAGCCAGTCATCAATAAAAAAAAACTATATACGTGGTAACTATAAGCTTGTTAAATAGTTATTATTGTTCGACACAATAAACTACTTGTTTTACGTTTTAAGTTTTATTTGTTAAATAAGTAAAAATACCCAATCCTAAACTTAACATTCCGAGCGAAGTAACAACAAATAAAAATATTTACATCAGAAAAAATCAACGTTACTTCGTATTTTTATTGATAAATTTTCTTAAAAGATTTCTTACTAATGAAGCCCAAGAAACGGAATCGGGTACCACGGTCGGTGGGACCTTTTCGCTGCAAACAAAGGTAATAGGTAATAACGGGCTAGTTTCCGCAACTCGACGTCTTTTACGAGCCCAACTCCATAAGGAAGCCTAGCAGACCCTTCACGTTGCCGAAGACTTCCTGGAGCGACTTCGGTGTCCCGAGGTGTAGTGCCCTGTAGCTCGCCACACTAACACACTCCAGCAGGACGTGTGCGGCCGTTTCTTCCGCCTCCATGCACGCTCTGCATAGGGGGCTGTCTGTAACACCTAAATTGTGTAAGTATTTGTTAAGTAAGGCATGTCCAGTTAGAGCCCCGACCAGTAGTCGGAGCTGAGTTCTTCCATAACCGCGAAGTTTGCGGGATAATCCGGGGTTGATCTTCGGAAGAGCTTCTCTGGTCTGCCTGCAGGTTCGCTGCAAACATATACATCTGCGAAATAAATTACCTACCTTGAAATCGATTGCGAAAAAGTTTCACCCTGTTACACAATTCAGTTTAAATTATCATAGCGAAATAATTTCTACCAGTGGGCGCTCTTCTTTGTCTCGATGTACTATTTACCTATCATTGACCGAGTCCCGCCCGGCGCACACTGAATGTAGGACGAACTGGATCTGACAATTAACGCACCGCGTTGTTGCGCTGACGGCCGAGTTACCTCACTAATGTTTACGCTACAAACACAAACCTCGAACAATCTTTTATTAAACCGATAAAAAAGGACCAAAGAGCTGTGTAGCCAACATGACGGAAAGTGGCAATGGTGTTAAACACTATGCATAAAGCACTTAGGGTGCACTTCTATTGAAGCAAAGCGGAGCGTAGACATCCAGAAAGAAACCAGTTAGAGCCTGTCCAGATGAGGCGTCCAGACGACTCGCGCGCAGAGACTCGCGCGTTCCCGAGATACTAGAACTACATATATTCCGTCCAGATGAAGCCGCGCGTTTCCTCACTCGCGCGTAAAACGCTGGTAATGAGCGAGACTCTCGACTCGCGCGTTTAACGCGCGAGTCGAGATACTCGGCGGCCATTGCTGCGTCCAGTATTACGCGCGAGCCATCGCCGGTATGCAAGCCACAACACAACCACAGCGCTGTATCCGAGTCCATGTTTATAACTAAATCCCTCCCAGCGAAGGAACGCGCGTAATACGCGATATCTGGATGCAATACAAATTGAAACGCGCGAGTCCGCTCGCGCGTAAAACGCCTCATCTGGACAGGCTCTTACAGTTTAAATCCATATTTCACTAGTATCCTCTCCTGCTTCGCTCCTGCCACGTACTTTGTGTTATTTACAGATAATTTTAATTAAAAGAAATGTGTCTGCATTATTGTCGGTTAAAAAAGGAGTGGGCTCAAGTTTACATACTACATTAGGTATTGTTTTTAGTAGCATTAACTAAATTTTTCCACTAAATCTTTACATTTTGGTACACGAGTAATTTTCAGTAATAGTACCCAATATCAATATCTCATCTAAACGATACAGAATGCAGAAGTTTCAGGTTGGTGAAAAATGAGGTAAGTAGAGTTACTCTACTGTGTACAGTCAACGTCATAAATAAGTGATCACTTTTGTACCTTGTCGCTTTCAATGGTTACATAATGTCGTATGGCTTTTCAAACATGACGTTAAACAGACAAGGTACAAAAGTGATCACTTATTTATGACGTGGACCCTACTACTATACGATAACTACGTACATACATACAGCCGCCGACACCCATCTCGTGTTGTGAAAATGTTCTCGAATGAGTTAGGGTGTTGTCGCTCCATCCATCACTTACTGGTTACTCGTAGCTTCACGCATACAACATACAGTTAGTTTATTCTTTACAAATATGACTCTGTCCATCACAGGACATTTTTGCCAATGTTTAGTGCATTTTGCAGTCATTCGGAAAAAAAAATGAAACATGAAAATGATTCAATGTACGTACTGTTGAAGAAACAAAATCGCGTACTTCTGTGGAAGCTTTTCGCTGCATTTGTAATATTGATATACCATATACCCACCATACATCCATGTTTCGGCAGACAACCCGGAATACAAAAGACATCGACATCACTTTAAAGTAGCGAGTGCAGAAATGGTAAATGAGAGGTGTGTACATCATCATCATCATTTCAGCCGTAAGACGTCCACTGTTGAACATAGGCTTTCCCCAAGGCTCGCCAAACAGATCGGCCCTGCGCCATCCGTATCCAATGCGTTCCCGCCACCTTCACCAGGTCGTCACTCCATCTTGGAGGCCTACCTACACTGCGTCTTCCGGTCCGCGGACGCCACTCGAGAACCTTTCGGCCCCAACGGCCGTCAGTTCTACGAGCGATGTGCCCTGCCCACTGCCACTTAAGTGCAAGATGTGTACGAGTGGTGGAATTTAGGTAGCTCGATGGGAATCGAGTTGCTACGGCGCTTCGCCCCTGTCTGCCAAATAAATCGTTGTGAAATGCATTGTAAAATGGTCCACAGAGGTACGCGATTAATTTCCTCGACTGCACCTAATGCAGCTTGCACAATTTTCCTTGCATTTAGTCTGCAGGATAAACATCGTAATTAAATAAAAAAATATTTATTCAGAATTAGTTAATTTCTACGTACCAAAACCAGGTTCTGTTTGACATCATAAAAAAACACAAAAATATATATTCATTTTAATCTGCGCATAAGAAAGCAATGTTTACACACTCAAGGTTTTCATAATCGTATTTAATGCTGGCTGGACCAGTGGACATTCAGTATCAATTAACTTACTTATTTATTATGCTTATATCAGTGGACGAGGTTTTTCCTAAACGATTCAACATAATCTAGGACCGTAAAGTAACGCTTTGTCAAAAATTGTATGGTATCCTAATCTTGGTATCGTTTTTCAGGCAAAAAACCGCTAATGTTCATCTACTGTTAACGTCTCCAGCACAGTTACGACTTGATATTAACGGCATCAGGCTGATTATTTTTAGCATTAAGTCCGTTTTTTCTTTTTGCCACAATATGAATAGGTATGTACATAATTCGGTGATTTCATGTTAATATTTTATGTTGTGTAATGTTGAAAGAAGTTGAGTAAATCAAATATGTAGGTGTAGTATTAATAGAAACCAATATCGTAATATTTTTTAGACAATAACAACTTGGGAAAAAATTCTATCAGTAAGTTTCATAATGTAGTAAATTCGGCTATCCTATAATAAGCCTGTGACCCTTTTTCTCTGCTTCACAAAATCGTCACGACATCACGACCCATAGATCGAATACCTTGTCCCATTTAATACCCACATCTTACTAGTATTATAAACTAGCTGATTCCCGCGGCTTCGCCCCGTTCTATTTTTTCTAAAATTTCTTTCATAAAAACCTTCTCTTCACAATAACAAACGCAACAAAAAAAGAATAATCTAATTTGGTGCAGTCGATCGGAAGTCATGCGCGTACAAACATTTCGGTGATTGATTTTTATTTATAAAAAAGATGCGAAAGTTTGTATGCGTGAATGTATGTATATCTAAAACGGTTTGACGGATTCTGATGAAATTTGGCACACAGATATTTTATAACCTGGCTTAATATATAGAATACTTTTATCCCGGAACATAGTTCGCGCGAATTAACGATAAACCGAGTCGCGGGCAACAACATAACCAATGGGACTAATGAATCTGATTATTTTTGGCTCTGAGTAAAGGGTGCGTTGAGGGCTACCAGTTTTCGATGACACATGAGCGCTGATTTATGACACTAAAATGAAATCAATGATAAATATCTATTGAGTGCAAAAGGATGGATTACATTGAGATGGTTGTAATAGCATATTGGCCGACCAGTTGGCGCATAACTTGTTAACACATGGAATGGCGGTATTTATACAATAAAATGCATTGCTACACAATGATAAAAAAGGTCTTAAACTGTATTTTAGGGATATAGAAACTAACTTTTAGACTGAGGCCGCACTGTCTAACGCGCAAACGCTTGCAATAGCATTCACCATCTGTTTCTACCTTCATACTATACTATTTGACAGAAAGAAATCGCGATTTTGCACTTGGGTGCGTTCCTCAATATAGCCTCTGGTATCCAGTAGAGATGCTGGAAGATTATGATGATGTTATTTATCTTTGTTTAGTTATCGTGGAGACTATTTTGGAGATACTCTTTGGTGCATACCAGATCTTATGGCTCATCTGCTCTCTGCTACGAGTTCAGTTCAAGAGGTCATACTTGTATTTTGCCATGGTGTACATGGTGTAGTACACTGACTAGGTAGGTAAGAAAAAAATTTGTACAATGCCTTGGTTAGAAAATGGCCTTAGTTTTATGAAAGATTACTTAGCAAAACTTCTAGCTCGTGAAATGTACAAGTTTGTAAAACGATTCAAATGTATAAGGTCTTCGATTGTTTAAGGTCTTGATGGTATGTCTTAGGACCTAAGGGTCTAGGTACAAGATAATTGCAAAAGGACTAGCTTGTATGAACAATGAATGATGTATTCAATCTGTCTTAAATAGGTGGAAAAAAAGAGGGACTCGTAAACTCGCGTAAATATGGATATAGTAGGATAGTTAAGTATGAAGTATCTTTTTCTATTTATTTTTTCAACTTCATTTTTTTATTACTTTTACGGTCATTCCGTGAAACCATATAATTCAAACTAAATACAAACTGAAATATAGATGCACAGAAAAAACCCCAGAAAAAAGACCAATGCTGGGAATCGAACCCAGGTCCTCAGCGTTCCGTGCTGCGTGCTTACCCCTACACCATCACTGGTCTAGAAGTTAGCGACGAATTTTTCCCATGCATCGTACACTTCAGTCTGTTATAATCACATTATGCAGTGATAAGCGCGCATCTATGTTATGCCCTCTACCGAGAGACTTTAACACTCCTTCGGAGCTAACCGCTCACCTGGACCAAGAGATGGCGCTACTAAGCCAACTTTTACAAGTTAAGTATGAAGTATCTTTTTCTATTTATTTTTTCAACTTCATTTTTTTATTACTTTTACGGTCATCCCGTGAAACCATATAATTGAAACTAAATACAAACTGAAATATAGATGCACAGAAAAAACCCCAGAAAAAAGACCAATGCTGGGAATCGAACCCAGGTCCTCAGCGTTCCGTGCTGCTTGCTTACCCCTACACCATCACTGGTCTAGAAGTTAGCGGTTAGTAAGTTATCACTGCATAATGTGATTATAACAGACTGAAGTGTACGATGCATGGGAAAAATTTGAAATTAGTTCGTTTGAGTTTAGTTTGAAATATATAGTAGGATAGGCCTTAAGTCAAAAAAAGTGTGAAAGAGACAATGCATGTGAATTATCATTAGTATAAAAGAGATGCAATGATAATTACCTGTCTACCTAATTTTACTTTTCAAAACCAACCAAGTCACAGTCTAACTGTAAATACATATAAGTGACTTGTAACTGTCTTTGAAGTACAACCAACAGTAAAAATGGATGAGCTGGTGTGGTGCTCAAAATGATCTACACAATCTTTAGCACCGGAGCCGCTCAACCACTTCTGCTGCTGATAGTACCTACTATGGAGGTGATAATGAAATAACAATGTATTGACATTTTAGACATTTACATGACGAACTGCTGCCGAGCCATTTTTAATACATGTCATTTATTTATACCATAAAGAAGTTCTGCCACTTTGGCAGTTATGTTATGACATCTGGACCATTTGCGTATTAAAACGTTATACACACAAATAGCTTTTACAACCAAGTTAGTTTGTCTATTCTGGAATATTGCAATGCGGGCGTTTTACACATCAAAATATCTAGATAGCTGGGCCATATACAAGCAAGACGTTTCGCTTACCATGGCAAAATACAGCTATGGCTTCCTGAACAAAACACCCTGCTACGACCAAACCAGGCCAAATTTTTCTCTGTTCATTGCGTGTGTTGCCAGGTAACTACTATGCGGCAAACATCTCGGCCGCGCAATTAAAAGAGAAAACGCTTGCTGCGTCACCCGTAGCGTATAGTAGTGCTAGAGTCGTGAGACTCCGAAATGGCATTGAAATTTTTATGAACAAAGCAGCTATTGCATTCGTATTTCAAAACATATTTATTAAGAATAACATTTCTGGAACATTTAAGAATATGTATTTGGGTAAAATGGTGGCCCTCAGACAAAGGTTACAATGAATTATTGTTTTAGAGATGATTTTTGAGTTTTTAGCGTCGATTTTTTTTCATTTTACCTGCTAAAAAATAAAGCTACTGAGTAATAGTGTATATTGTGCTCTCACCATTTTGAAATTATGCTAGTGTTAACTTACCTACTTTATTATAATTTGAAGCTCAAAAATCTACCCTGGAGTAATCCATATAACAATGTTGTTACCATGTGCAACAAGTAAAATTATTCAATAAATTATAAGCATTCGTTAAATTTTAATACAGCGTCACAAATAGTTAAATTATTGCCCCGTCTAATATTTGGATTTGAGCACAAAACCAAATAAATAATTTTGTTCATAAGCGTACATTTCCGTTTAAAATTAATTACTTTAGCGTCGATTGAACATAATAATTGTAACTTTACTATCTAACTTACACCAGTTGCGTGGTCGCATAAGATCATAGGCGTATGTCAAACCTACTTAACAGCAATGATATAATTTTTATAATTGGATTAACATCATAAAAATCTCTATCTATGTTCCTTACAGGGTTTACTCACTAATGAACTTTTACAATATTACTAAACGTAAGTAATAGCAATGACTAAGCGCGTAAATTAATTTTATTAAGATATTCTAACGGCGTCGGTGTGTTTATTTATAATATTCAAAAATCATGCACGGCCAGATACGGCATTGACAACCAGTTTATACCAGAAACGTAGCAGATTTTATGATGTTTGATATAATTTACAAACAATAATGCGTATGTTCAATATGTTTATATGTTACGATATAAGATGCTACATCCAGTTATTTAGAAAACTAGGGGCACTATTTAATAAACACGATAAGCTCATGATTTTAGGTTAGTAACGTCGCAAAAGGAACTGGCTTTATAATTCGAAATTCGATTTTCAAACTTCGTATGGTGTCGTTCCGTTCACTCTAATAGTATTAAACATAAGAGTGAAAGGGATGGCACGATACGAACTTTCCTTACAGGTACAGTCAAACGAAGAGATATGTATCGATTAAACCCTCTCATAAGTCATAATTACGTACCGATACCCTAATTCGACGACATATGAGCTGCATATGGGACATATTTATGAACAAGTTGTTATTAGATTACGCATATTTTTACATTTGACTGTACTATTGCGACAATACAACCTTAAGTTACAAACTAAATCTAGAAAGCTACTATAGAACCGTTTAAAGTAAAGGGTGCAGTTGAAACATGTGTCGAGTGTTTTAGTCTATTCAATAAACAGTACAAGTGTTTATTGAATAGACTAAAATAAACAAGTCACAATTGAGACTTTAGTTATAACAGTTATAAATATAATTACACACATGTTATTTCTTTTAAAGGTGCGATTCTACATTTCGGTACTATGTCGCTAACTGAGATAAGCTTTAGTTTTCTGATGTCAATCCCATACGTATTTACTGGCTATAGCAATACTATGGGTGTATTTATGCGTCTTTTCTGAATTTGTTAGCCTATCTAAATTTCAAACGTCCCTCACATTACCTACGCAGTCCTATTGAAGTTATGATTGATATTTTATTTTAATTCGAAGGCCTCACTTTAAAGCAACGAGGGAATTTGTGTTAGATTATAGTAGTACCTTTACCATCAAAGCCAAAGATATACTGACCGTTGTGGCTCTACCCGGTATAATACGCATACTAAACATATATAAACATACGAGGTTTAGCCAGAACGCTATCAATATCTGCCAGGCGGTACAGTGAAGAACTCCATGATGACAGTCTGCATTGTCTATAAAGCCAACCGTCAAAATATCCACATAAAAATCTTGTCATCAGTAAACAAGACACGTACATATTTGTTTTTATTTTTCAATGTAAAAGTGACCATGAAGTTGGGTGGGCCCGTGAGCCGTTTCCACCGCCGTGTCCCGTGAGTTACCAAAATCGACTAGTAGTACGTCCGACAACTAAAAATCCTAGTAACCACCACGCGTGGTGTGGTGTGTGGTCGCAGAATTGAAATTGATTTTACTTCATGGATTTTATCCTTAGATTTTGGCATAGGTAACGAGAGTTGAGGTCACGCACACAACAACATGTCATGTAATTTTAGACGACCAGATGGCCTAGTGGTTAGAGAACCTGACTACGAAGCTTGAGGTCCCGGGTTCGATTCCCGTGTCGGGGCAGATATTTGTATGAAAAATACGAATGTTTGTTCTCGGGTCTTGGGTGTTTAATATGTATTTAAGTATGTATCTATCTATATAAGTATGTTTATCCGTTGCTTAGTACCCATAACACAAGCTTTGCTTAGCTTACTTTGGGACTAGGTCAATTGGTGTGAAATGTCCCGTGATATTTATTTATTTATTTATTTATTTATTATTATGTAATTACATGTTAATTACATGACATGTTGAACTTGCCATCGGTACAAATAAATGTCCTAATTTCTTCAACCTTTTTCGTTAAGAATTATTTAGGAAAATACATCTAGTTCAAACAAAACAGAAAATAAAATATTTTGATCTATTTTATTTAAATCAGATAATCATATTTTTCGCTATTTTTTGTTGCGAACATTAACGCGGTTGCGGTTATATGAAAAAGCAATTATAATAAGTATGCATAGCATTGCGTAGGTATTTCAACATAAGATCATACAACTCACATTTTCATTCACTTTACTTACTTAATTTATGTAGCTACGTGTGTAATCATTCGCCTCAACTCTCGTGGCGTTACCTATAACACACGGGATACGGCAGTTGAAACGCTTCGCGGCCCATTTGTACGTTTTCGCAAAAGTTGCCTCTTCCGAACTACAAAAAAGGTTGGCGTGAGCATAAGCGACAATAATCTTTATGAAGTGGCTTTGCCGGTTAAGGTACTATCACTAACAGCATTATCCCCTAGAGGCACGCATCTATGCGGCACCGCGGTGCACGCCGACGTCCCTAGACAAGACGGGCAGTCTATCCCACTCTAACGCATAAGGCTTGCGCGTAAGAAAGGGACAGCGTCAAACAGCTTCAACACTTCTAGGAATCTTATCTAAGGGCATTGGAGCGAGCCACACTAACAACCAACCGTGACCAAACTGGACATCAGTACTTAATTTGTATTCGTTGAATTTAACCAATATCAATATATTTTTTTATATCTTTACTTCTAGTTACCGTAATGATTTTTTAATGTAGCAAAAATAGCATAGGATCTCTTTAGACACGTTTTAACATTTTACTTGCTAATAGAAATGGTGACGCTCAGTTAATTGTTTATTTACAGCTGAGTCTGTAAATTACTAGTATGTATTAATTAAAGGATTTGCCACACTGGATGCGTTCTACGGTCGCAGTCAGGTCAAATTGAACGCAGCCCCCATTATGTATGAACAACATTGTAGGTCTCTATATATTTTATATACCTAGATATGAGATCTGACCGTGCGGTCAGATCGCACGCACGCGTATAGAGACCGACAATGTTCATACATAATGCGGGCTGCGTTCAATTTGACCTGACCGCGACCGCAGTACGCATCCAGTGTGGCAAATCCTTTAAAATTTCAATATGTCTTTCAGTTAAATTAATGAGAAATATTCAAATACTAGTACGCAGAACGATGGTAGGTACTCTTTTATTTAACAGATAATATTAAGGTGCTTAAATCGTACGAGTGGTAAGTCAGTGGAACTGCCGCCTGTACGACAGACAGATACAACAAATATCCAAAGGATTCTAAAAACTATATCAATGAAAGCTAATAACTACTAAAAACTTATAACAGATTTACAATCATCATCATCATCATCATTTCAGCCGAAAGACGTCTACTGCAGAACATAGGCCTCCCCCAAGGTTCGTCGAACAGACCGGTCCCACGCCATCCGCATCCAACGCCTTCCCGCAACCTTAACTAGGTCGTCACTCCATCTGTTGGAGGCCTGCCTACACTGCGTCTTCCGGTGCGTGATTTACAATGTAAATTAGCAATGTGTAGCAATTAAAACATGAGTTCTATAGCTAACACGCATCTGGGTGAACCAACTCTTTCGTGTTGTTTCCTCAGTCCCCAGTTGTTAGAAAATTGCTTAGGTTGTCCATGAGGTACATTTGTGTAACCATAGCAACTAATGGCAAGAAAATGTTGATTCACCCATATTTTGGTACAGCCCTCCTATATCCGCAAAAGAGCTTGAAGGAATCTGAGGCTGGGCTTGTCAAACTCATACCTATCAAAGCCACAAATAAATCTGATAACTACAAGACATGACAAGTTATGTTCGGGTGCATCCTTCGGAAATACGAAAATAGTCGATCTTCAAAGACTTCAGTGAAGGCTTAGGAATAGGATCGTGAAATCCATTTTCACGGAATGTGCACTCACAATCTCAAAAGTGCACTTCTCAATCGATACCTGCTACGTATACTCGTATAACAGCATAATGGTGATTTTACAGTAACGTATTGTTTAACGATACGGTCTTTACTGTAAAATCACCATTATGTAGTTATACCAGTATACGTAGGAGGTATCGCAATGTGTACATGGCCGTTCACACATTACGTTACGCAAGTCTTCGATACCCGACGATTTTAGTCTCTATACGACTACCGCAGTACAAACTCATAGAAGTTCGTACTCACTCGCCTGTCACTGGCACGCGTGTCGACGACGTTTGTACGAACCTCTATGAGTTTGTACTACGGTATTTTGCGGATCACATTTTTAGGAACGTAGGATTAACGAGCCTAATCCAATAGTTTAGTTGAAGCGTGTGCATTTTTTTTACATTAACAGTCCCTGCATTCGCTTTGCCCAAATACCATTCTGTACTTCGGTATTTGGGTAATTTAACAACATATAGGCCTGATAGAGCACCACCTGAAGTTGTTTCCTAATATTGTACGATATTGTTCGATTAGGCCTCTAAACCTTAAAAACAAACATTCATTTCGTACTAAATACAAACTGAAATATAGATGCACAGAAAAAACCCCAGAAAAAAGACCAATGCTGGGAATCGAACCCAGGTCCTCAGCATTCCGTGCCGCGTGCCATACCCCTACACCACCACTGGTCTAGAGATTAGACACGAATCTTTCCTATACATCATACATTTCAATCTGCTAAATCATCACCTTATGCAGTGACAAACGCACATCTATGTTACACCCTCATCGAGAGATTTTAACACTCCTTCGGAACTAACCGCTCACCTGGACAAGAGATGGCGCTACTGTGCAACTTTAAACAAGCTAGCTATGAAGTATCTTTTTTTTTGTACTTATTTTTTCAACTTCATTTTTTTTATTACTTTTACGGTCATCCCGTGAAATCATACATTTCGTACTAAATACAAACTGAAATATAGATGCACAGAAAAAACCCCAGAAAAAAGACCAATGCTGGGAATCGAACCCAGGTACCAGGATGACCGTAAAAGTAATAAAAAAATGAAGTTGAAAAAATAAGTACAAAAAAAAAAAAAAGATACTTCATAGCTAGCTTGTTAACAAACATTCGTCTGCAAAAATCGAATCGAATTCAGATTTGTTCAGATATTTTGACCATAGCATGATTACAAATGGTCCTTAATCGTATAATACAAGAACGCAAATCAACAATCGCTTCTCGCTTTTAATACTACCTAACACGAAAAGTTAACATGAATTACATACATTAACATACATTTTGAGTGAAATCAATTAAACTCAAGCAATTTAGGTAAGACCTTATAAGACTCCCACTATCAATAGTACCAGTGGTCCTAGAAATTACTATGTTCTAACTAGCATAGGAGCCAATCGTAATAGATCATTCAGTTCAATTGTATGTAACAATTCAGTTGTTTTGCGCCTAACCTAAATGATATTTGACACACGCGATTAACTCATGTGCTGGGAGGTCGAACACTTGATCGTCCTCGGGGTCTTCTTCGACCTCGCACGGGGGCGTGGAGCCGGGGGTCGTAAGGGTCGCGGGGGCGCGGTCGGGGGTCGGAGACTCGTCGAGAGTGATGTTGGGGCTCGAGTCGCTCCGGCCCTGGGACCAGGGGCGCCGCGAGCCCTCCTGTCATGTTTCCTCGCGACGGACATTCACGATGGCCGCTCGACACATCGGACACTCCTTGAGCTGAGATGTGCATACTGAGCAAAATCCTCTGTGGAAAGAAAATACCGCTGAACTTCTTATTACAAGATTGTATTTTTTCTATCTTGTATCTACGCTAGGCTGGCTGGCTACATTATGCGATGCTAAGACGGATAAAAAAAGACACATTAGAACAATAATTCCAAGATGGAAACTAATCAATTTTCAACTAAATGCAACATTAGATTTTTAGCTGCTTTAAAACGAATTAATAGTTAGTCGATTGAGTTGGCATAGAAGTTATCTATGGGAGAATCGTGTTTTGACAGTTCGCAAAAAGTACGTCAGTTGATTGGTGGTGTCATCATTCCTATTGCCATTGGCTTCAATCAAAAGGTTTTAAACAGTTATTTCTGTTTTTAAGCCATCGGAAACAAAAAAACCAACAATAAAAACCTACTTGTTATAACAACAGTAGCTATCAAAATTCTGGATGTACTCAGTCGTTGTATTATTTTTTACGATCGTTGAGCGTTACCATGTATACTGAGGCTTTGAGGACCGATTTTTTCAAATAATATCGCTCAAAAAAAACATCTGAAAGCGGTGAATTATTGTTCTGAATTTGAGTAGTAAAAAATTACACCTCTATAATGAACTGATTCATTTCCTAACTGCTTTTTTTTTCTGAAACTGTAAGTATTTCAGGCTTGTTATACAATTTACCTAACCTAACCTATAGAGTTCTACAGGATATTTTCTGAAATATATCCTGAATAGTTTACAGTTTCAGAAATAAAATAGGAAATGAATCGGTTGGCAAAAATATTTTCGGCGATAAGGCAGGATGCCTGCGCGGATTTATGGCTAGTGCCCCGGGCCAGTCGTAGTCAATATAGTCATTAAGTTATTACCTATGTCCGCAGGGTTCTAGTACGCAGCAGGCGGTGTCATCGAAGCAAAGTGTACACGAGTCTTCTTTCACGCTCGAACACCTGAGCTGCTCCAAGTATATCCTTCGAGGTATAACCTGCGAGTAAAATGATGGCATTAATAATGTAAATGTTTAACAGGTGAAGGTAATGTTCTGGTAAACGCAAGTGGCTGCGGCTAACTTTATCGCTACATGCGTCTTGTTTCGACTACATCGTCATGAAAGAGATGCATTCTACGGCGAAAGAGAAGCGGCTGGCCATGTTAACTGTCCCTACTTCAATACAAATACTAGCTGTTGCCCGCGACTCCGTCTGCGAAGAATAGTGGGTAGACAAAAAATAGCCTACGACCTATTCTCAGACCTACCGAATCAGAAAAAAAGTTTCATAAAAATCGGTCAAGCCGTCTCGGAGGAGTTCGATAACAAACACCGTGACACGAGATTTTTATATATACAAAAAATTTAATAAAGGACTGAACCTTGTCTATGCTCTGGAATCACGAAACAATTTCATTTTCTTTTCACTAGTAAATCATTCTTGGCAACGATGGTCTTTCCGAAAACGCTGGCAGCTTAGAGTCAAAAAGTCATGTTAATTTGCAAAATAAACTTTAAACCTTAAAAATATACATCTTTTTTTAACTTTATGATAAATAATAAATATATTCAAATTCTAAAATCGCAACCCTAGTAGAGGGCGTTTCACGTTACGAGTAAAATCATCCGAGTAACAAATCGGGTTTTAAAAAATCCATCACATCGTCGTAACTAGTTCGATCCTTCCGGTGTGTATTGGCCCAAGTGTCAAAATGTCCAAGGGGTCTAGATGTCAAGATGCCACAGGTCAATTTGGCCACAGTGTTAAATTGTCCAGGACGTCATAAAGTCAAGACGCCACAACGACCACTGGACAATCTGGTCCGAGTGTTGAATTGTCCGGGAGGTCATAATGTCCAGATGCCACAAAGACCACTACTGGTCAATTTGACCCGAGTCTTAAATTGTCCGGGATGTCGTAAGGTCCAGATGCCATAAAGACCATAATGAACTTGCTACAGTGGCTCAACAAATAAGGTTTTGAGCACTGGACATTTTGACACTTGGAAATTATGACTACTGGGGGTGTTGGCCATTCGGCATTTTGGTAACCATACGTTCCGCCCATTAACCTTCTTGGAAATTGAACGATTCGGCAACTGGACGTGATATTCGCTAGACATTATGACAATTAGGCGATTCGGCAATTGGGAATTTTGACAACTGGAGGTTATGTTAACTGGACTTTTTGGTAACTGGGTATTGTGTCCTTGGACGTTTTGACATTCGGACGTTCTAACATTTGGACATATTGACACTTGGGCCAATACACCCCGGAGGGAGATAAGCGATCTGGACGTGTATTTTTATTGAAAAACACTTTTGAATAATAAATCAAAGCAAATATATATGTAACAATTAGAAAGGACTAATGGTCATTTATATTCTTTTGGTTTCATAAGGAATAGTTACTATTTTTTTAAAAGCGTTTTTCGATACAAAGACTCATCAAGATTGTTTGCACTATTTCTAATGCTAAAAAAAAACGAAGTATAGTAGTGCAAAGCATTGACATGGAAGTTAAGTCATTTTTCAAATTTGGTACGTAAATTTGTTTATACGGACACGTTGCTAATATACCCAAGCAATCTATAACTCGGATGATTTCACTCGAATTGTGAAAACTCGGCTTAAGGGTTGAATCGAGATCTGGCCTTGAAAGCGAAGGCTGAGGCCAGTGAAGACTGGACGCGCATGCGCGCCAATTGTTATCGGCCACGTGGCTCCCACGCGATCCCTTCTCCACATACACTTAACCTTTCCTTGTCACTAGATCTTTCCTCAATGTCTCAATTCTTAGCACGATCCGACACTCCGGGGACTGAGACTAGAAAGTCAATTGACTTGCTCGCGACAGAACTTAACAGGTCTCGTTTGCGTTAAATGTTTCTATCATTTCGTATGTATTGAAATGCAACTATTTGCATCAAATTTCAAAGCTTTTTTATTCAACGTTTTCATTACAGTCATCAAAAAGTCTCTAAGTAATGTCAATCATTGACTTTTTCATTATTTTAGTTAGGTACGGTCGAGTTCACCAATATATGCATCGCCAACCTTTCATAAATATTTATACATAGACCTTATGTTACCGTAATAAGGTCTATATATAGATATTTATGAAATGTTGGCTGTACAGATATTGGTGAACTCGACTGTACAAAAAGCATGATAACTATTTTGTTATAATCATGCAAATACAAAGTCATTCAAATCCGTGATTTCGGAAATAAACAAGTAGTATTGGCTCCTAAGTGACAATGTCTTTAATAAATTGACTGTTTCATAGGGTTCATTCGTGTTACAATTCCCAGTTTCGCCCCGCGGCGCTGACGTCATTCGGCCGCGCGTCACGGCGCGTGGGATGCCGCTCGGCACTCGCCCAGCGCCCACTCGATCGCTGTCGTTTAATCCGCATAGACATGAAGTGAGCAATATGGTTATAAAACGTTTGAAAGGGTATTGTTACACTGTTTTCAAAAGCTATTTCCGTAGTAGGTATTTTTTTTTGTTAGCCTGTTATAGTGTCCCACTGCTGGGCAAAGGCCTCCCCTCTTGACCTCCACAACTCCCGGTCCGGCGCAATGTCAGGCCAGTCCTTTGCGTACACGTCCAAATCGTCCCGCCATCTCCTTCTTGGTCTGCCTCGTCGTCGCTGGCCGTTCTCCGGCACCCACCAAGTGACCGTGTGAGCCCATCTTTGTGGGTAGTAGTAGTAGGTATTACAATAGTAAAAATGGGGTTTTTGAGGATAAACATGGTTTATAATCGAAGTTTCCGAGTCTGGTTGTGAGAGGCCTGTGCCCAGCAGTGGGGCTTATAGAGAGTGCTATGCATCACGCAGGGATAGTACCGTAAATAATAAAGATATCAAACTGTGCTCAAAGCAAACTTTACTTTAATTTGAAACATAGCATTTAAAGAATAACATAATTTATGTTGGTTTATGCTACCGAGTCGTTTTCATTAAATATATTTTATTTATACTTTTTTTACACCTTTTTGTTTTTGTTTATACTTTTTTTATTGTAATTAATGGCCAATCGTCTATAAAAATCCATCTCTTCTCAATGCTACTTTGTTAACTTTCCAAAACTAATGCGTGCAATTTTTAAAAACATATTTATCTTATCATAAATATTATTTTCACTTCTCATGCTCGTAAAGATGTTATTTATGTCGAGAGAATGCGGCATAAAATAGCTTTTTATGCCCTTGTGCATAAAGTAAAATCTTCGTCTAAGAACAAGGCAATAAGCCGCAAACAGCCACAAACAGTAGAAATTATTTTTTTAGAAATTAAATTAAATTTATGAGTTTATTGTTTTTTTACGACACTGGTGTTTTATATTATTATTATTATTAATTAGCCTGGAGAAGTGTCCCACTGCTGGGCAAAGGCCCAGGTGTTTTATATTACGAAATTAATAAAACTAGACAAATCTATTACATTTTTATAGAAATTCCAAATTCTAAATTTGATTTCCAATGTTGCTGTTTAATTTCCTTGCAATCGAAGTGAAAAGCAGAGTGCAAAACTCGAGCATTAAACCCATTTTCCCCTCGCCGTACCGGCTCGGGTGGCTATATGAACGTTTCGAGTAAAATAGCTCGTTTTATGCTCAGCAGTGTAAAACTCGAGCATTAAATCCATTTAGACGACCAGATGGCCTAGTGGTTAGAGAACCTGACTACGAAGCTTGAGGTCCCGGGTTCGATTCCCGTGTCGGGGCAGATATTTGTATGAAAAATAAGAATGTTTGTTCTCGGGTCTTGGGTGTTTAATATGTATTTAAGTATGTATCTATCTACATAACTATGTTTATCCGTTGCCTAGTACCCATAACACAAGCTTTGCTTAGTTTACTTTGGGACTGGGTCAATTGGTGTGAATTGTCCCGTGATATTTATTTATTTATTTATTTTTATTTTCTCCTCGCTGTACCGGCTCGGGTGGCTATATGAACATTTCGGGTAAAATAGCTCGTTTTATGCTAGTGTTGTACAATCTACTATTAAGTCACATTAAGATCAAACAAAAAAATAGATTTAGATTTTTTTAATTAATCCTACCACATGCATTAGTGTGATAAAAAAATACTTACTTTCTTTTCATCGTCTGTCAGGTCCCCAAACTGGTTGAACGAGGAGAAAGGCCGGTCGGTGGGCGGATATCTGAAGGGTTCGTGACCAAAGTTAAAGCGGCATTGCTGGAATGCCATAAAACTGGCAGCGGCGAAGAATCCTTGCCTGTCAAATAGAAAATGTAATAAGAAACGCTATAAAATTAATGTATCATTTTCGAGAACTGACAATTATCTCGAAAACAAAAACTAATCAAACTTGCTACTATACTCTATTCAAGTTAACGAGCTGGTACTGAGGAAACACAGCTACACGTGATATGCTAGAGATACACCGCTAAAGCCACTGATTGGTTGACGCGGCTTTAGCAGCGTATTTTTAACCAATCACTTACGGCTGATGTCTAAGTACAAACTCGTAAACTTGAACAGGTTATAGTACTCTTATTTGTCTTAGTGACTCGCCGCAAGGTAACAATTGATTCATTTAGTAATTTATAACAGCTTCATCTTCAATCATCAGACTTATAGCGCTTCCACACTGCGACCGATCCGAATCCGAGTAATGTCAGACCGAAGTAGAAGTAGTAGGGCAGATGCCCCAGTTCTGGCCACTTTAAGACTGATTGTCCATTCAAATGTCTGTACCTTAGTAAACTCAACTTAAAGTTGAAAATGCCCAAAACCGGCCCAGTGGCCTGAACCGGGGCATCTGCCCTACTTGTTGTATCACAAATCGGAAGTCAGAATTCGGACCCGCGCAACCTCTCATTCGAACAGTACCTACTACTGCCACAGATTAAATAATAGTTACTACGTAAAAGATTCGACATTAGCGTTTAACAGCCACTAAATTAATCTGCTATCCGGCTCACCGCGAACAGCAGATAGCGCTGAAATAGACTCAGTATTTTAAAATTTCTTAAAACCACTAGAATAGTTACGAGGCGTTAAGTTTTCCTAAAAGGCCTCAAAAAAATTGGGTCTCTTTTATCGCTAATAGCAGTCAGAGTATATTCACGAGTAACAACTGCCAAAGAGAATAGAATCACTTCAGCCACGTTAGCGGTGCGAAAGTACTCTATTTTAAGGAGTGGCGAAGCACTTCTACTTCAGACCGACAGCATGCATACCTGGTTGTTTCAAAAATTTCCTTGCAGGGTGGCAACCGGTGCCCGTTCAGGGAGAATATAACTTCCTTTGTACTCCTCAAGTCTATGAGACATCCAAGGACGTCTCCTGGTCTCCACTCGGGTATTTCCGTGACAGGTTCCGAACGGGCCTTGTACCAGATGAGTTTCCTACAGCCATCGTAAGACAGGGAGTATAAGTCGTCGCCGATACCATAGCCTTCCTGTTAAGCAAAAGACATGATTAAGCTTTCTTTTGAATTTTTGAATTAAGAATGCCGCTTTTTTAGGGTCTCTCCCCTCATATATTGAAAAATATTGGCTTAAAACGATAAAAAAAGGCTTTATGACAACGCATTAACAGTGAAAAACTCGGTTCCGCGGGCCGAATTGAGTCGAACCGATCGAAGTCTTTTTCACTATTATTGCGTAACCATAAAGCCTTTTTTGATAGGTTTAAGCCTATTCCGCGTCGATAGATATGGAGACCCTTAGACACGACATTTACATCAAATAGTTTTGAACTTGTTACGTATTAAAGAAACTTGCGTAGGAAAACGAATATAACAAAATATTAATTGACGTCTCTGATTGCGACACTTAGTGTTAACGATTTCGGGATTATTACAATGTTGCGAAAAAAGGATACATGATGTTTTTTTTTCTACCCTATTTCATTGCAATAAGGTAAACGCGCATTTAAAGTCGCTCTAAAAGGCAAAGTTCATACTTTCATTTCTTATTTTTACATTTTCATTAGTAAATTATTATTTACCTACTATTGATATTTGTGCTTACATGATTAAGAAAGTGACTATTTTTGGTGGCCCATCCGATTTGCATGACTCCTGGTGTAACCACCACGACTTCGTAGTACCAGCATCCCTCGTCAACCTAGAAATGAGGAATCATTACACTTGACTTGACGTACAAAAGTGACTCGAGTCAAGAGTCATTGTCAGATATCGGTAGTTTATATTTGCGATAAGTATCAATAAAAGAGATTTGCAAATAATTAAAAGGTATTCAATCTTGGCTATTAGTTATGATAATGATGATTAAAATTGCTTGCTATCGATGTCGATATACTCTTAGTCAATATTTAATGATTAGTCAATCCGGGGTATACTTATAACTATACCTTACCTGAAATGTGCAGCGTACACTCTCAAACGAATACGAGTCACATCGAGCTTCGAGACCATTGCACGAGATCTTCAAATACTCGCTGACATCGTTCGAGTTCAGGATAACGTTGATACTGGACATGTCAACCACTTCGTACGAGAGCTTTCTACCTTCTACTATGACTGTGAAAATAAAGAAAACACTTATAAACTAGCTACATGTATACCCATAGAACTAATAGTAAGAGGAATAAGAATTGTAAAGAGAGCTAATGTCTAAAAGCAAAATATTTATTATCCCAGCTTAGTCTCTAATAATAACTAGATGAAAAAAAACCGCCTGTATAATTCCCGTTCCCATGGGAATTCCGGGAAAATATATCGATACCTTAGTTCACACTCATACTAATTACAATGAACTGCACTTACAAATTAGCACTGTATGTCCTAGTGTACAAAACTACTACTTAATTGTGCAGTTCATTGTAAGTAGTATGGTGTGTGAACTAAGGTATCGATATATCCTATGTCACTCGCGGAACTGAGACGAATCTAATGACACCTCACACTTCAAAATCCATTGAGCCATTTAGGCTGCAGGGCGTGCCAAACAATGATACATAAATACATACATACGCTCGAAAAACATAATCCTCCTTCGACAGTCACGTGAAAATGAAGTTAATGGCTCTACAAGTGATTTATTGCAGATATCGTAGTTGAAAACGGATCAAATTTTCTTTGGTGAGCACCATAGTATACTATAATCGTAGCCTTAGTTCTATGTTTTTACCCGACTGCGCCGCATCACACAAGGTGGCTTTGTGTACGAGTAGGTATGTCTTCAGTTTCATGTTCCCTGCTATAGTGAAACGTCTTGGAGTATTTTGGAGTACCGATGGATTCCATTTTTGCAGTGTGAGTATCTCATTTTCTGTTAACTGATTTCGTCTTTAAATTTACTACTTGTGAAATAGATAAACTATTCCTATAAGTAAATCCCACCATCGGAGGTTCAATTTGGTAGCTGGATGTTCCTAAGAACCCCCATCCCTAAGGATGGGTAAAAATCTGTATGATGTCGGCATTGATAAGTAGGTACTCTTACTTTTTCTTTACAATAAGTTTTGTCCAATTTTTTTCAGACTAAAATTTGATATGTTTATTCTGTGATTCATGATAATTATTGTCATCAGAAGTAGAACCCGTTATCAATAGAAAAAAACATTATGGTTGCTATTTTTTTTGATGTTTCGAGATGCAGAGCAAGCAGTTCAAGAACAAGAACGCTCTTGAGAGCTTTTCTATAGAGATACCTATAAATAATACTGGCCACTTATACTGATATTAAATTATTTACGTCAACGGATAGTCAATGTCATCTTACAACAATATTTCCGATTATTTAGCTGTTTTAACGAATATATTATATTCGTATAAAATATTGAGATAATAATTTTAGTCTAAGATTAATTATGGTAGAGATAAATTTATCGACATACCTACTCGTATATCTATACTAATATTATAAAGAGGAAAGAATTGATTGTTTGTTTGTTTGTTTGCATTGAATAGGCTCCGAAACTACTGGACCGATTTCAAAAATTATTTTGCCGTTAGAAAGCTACATTATCACTGAGTGACATAGGCTACTTTTTACCGCGGGAAAATACCTTTTCCTACGGGAAAATTAATTTACCGCGGGCGAAGCTGCGGACGGAAGGCTAGTTTAAAAATATTTTTCACTCATCCCTAAAAACGTCAAGCTAACAAATTGCACCTCTGGCTTAAAGGTCTTGTAACAAAGCCATAATCTCCAAAAAAAAAAAAAATTGCACCTCCATTAGCGGGTCTATATACCTAAAAGTAAGTGCTTTACCATTTTCAATGACAGTACTTACATCAAAATAAAAACAATAAGGCTGATTGTGACAACCACTTGTGAGTGAAACTAGCCTTTAATGTTTGAAGTCACTGACATTGAACCTTAGGGTGGTAAAGGAATTTATTGGTCGACTATACGTAAAAACCGGCCAAGTGCGAGTCGGACTCGCGCACGAAGGGTTCCGTACCATTATCTATGAAAACGGCAAAAAAAACACGTTTTTTGTATGGGAGCTTAAATATTTGTTTTATTTTAATTTAATTATTTATTTATTATTAATTAGCTGTGAATATTTCAAGCGTCTACCTGTTGCCGTTATCAATATCGAGCAAAAACGAGCAAAAAAATCACGTTTGTTGTAGGGGAACCCCCTTAAATATTTATTTTATTCTGGTTTTTAGTATTTGTTGTTATAGCGGCAACCGAAATACATCATCTGTAAAAATTTCAACTGTCTAGCTATCACGGTTCCTGAGATACAGCCTGGTGACAGACGAACAGACGGACAGACGGACAGCGGAGCCTCAGTAATAGGGTCCCGTTTTTACCCTTTGGATACGGAACCCTAAAAAAGGCTTGCTAGTTAATTCAAATCCATTTTCAGTGGTCGGACTGGCTTGAAAGATGGGTAGATGGAATAAAGATACAATTATAGCGCATGATCGCCATAAGGCTGCGTATCCACCGGAGCTGTGCGAGGATGCGTTGCGAGGGATGTGTTTGTCATGAACCAATAGAAACACTTCATTTACCTATCCTTGCTCAGCTCAGCTCTGGTGTGGTGGAAACAGCTCACCGGAGCGAGGTTTTTGTACATACAAAACAAAAGAAGGGAAAGATGTGTGCGAGGAATGTGTTGCGAGGGATGTGTTGCTAGGCGGCGTTGCTCCGCTCCCGCCTCACCGCACCCCGCCCGGTTATTTCAAAAGAGCCCGCTACACATCCTCGCACCGCTCAGCTACCTCGCACATCTTTGGTGGAAACATTCACACCGTTACACAGCCTCGCACCGCTTAGCTACCTCGCACATCTCTGGTGGAAACGCAGCCTTATACGCGTGTAATCACTTTAACTTTCCGTGCATTATATGTATTTACATGCATTAGATACAAAAATTATCCTTAGGACAATTAAATTAATAGAATGACGAGGGCCGGATACAGGGAAGGGCATCCGGGGCCACGGTCTCGGGGCCTCCACAATACAGGGGCTCCCACAATAGAGACTTCGAAAAATGTATAATGAAATCTCGACTAAAAAAAATCGTCATTTTATTTGGAAAATAATTTCTGGCCAAGGGGCCTCCACTCCTTTTAGGCCCTGAGGCCTCTAGACCTCTAAATCCAGCCCTGGTGATACTTCTATCTTTTAGTGGACATGAATGGTGAACACTTGGCTTAGGTATGTGGTAAATCTAAGCTGCCGTAGAACGAGTCCTTCATAATAACATGCCATGTCCTTGCACTTGTAGGAGAAGCAAAGCAGTTACGAGTTTGTTTAGCATTAAATAAAAAATAAACAATTCACACCAATTGACCTAGTCCCAAAGTAAGCTAAGCAAAGCTTGTGTTATGGGTACTAGGCAAGGGAAAAAAAAACTTATATAGATAGATACATAGAATACATACTTAAATACATATTAAACACCCAAGACCCGAGAACAAACATTCGTATTTTTCATACAAATATCAGCTTCGACACGGGAATCGAACCCGGGACCTCAAGCTTCATAGTCAGGTTCTCTAACCACTAGGCCATCTGGTCTGGTCTGGTCTGGTCTGGTCGTCATTGAGACTTACACAAATTGTCGAGGGCCCACTTGGCACAAAAGCCGACTTGCCGCCACACCGAGTCCTGGTCTTCAGCCAGCCTCTCAAGCACCAGCAATGGGTTCTCCTTCTCTCTCTCCAAACACTTGTTTATGGTCAATTTGTTTTCAGTCGTGTGCGCAAACTTCTCTAGGGCCAATAAAGCGAAGAGCACTATGCACGCCTCGCGACGTCTCACCTGGAATTTATTTAGAATAATAATCTTATGAATTTTGCCTTATTATAGTTATTGTGACTTAGTTTATTGAAATTCATTCATATTGATGACTGAAAAAATAGTGAATTATTTCCAATTTATGGATGGATCTAATGAGCTACTTGTAACGTAATCAAACAATAACCCTCAACAAATTCAGTCGAAACATTTGATACCGTTGACGCCATGATCTTCACTGAGATCTTAAACGATACGTGTACGCGACGATTCGTTTGTAGAACACTGCAGCTCACGTATGCATAGCTTCGTAATTCGTAACGATACGACTGTGCATACAATCCGAGTGCGAAGGGGCTAAATTGACACCAGCCACATTAGCATCAGACTATCTATCCTGGACATAAACCTCCTTCAGTTATTGCCTATTTCTTTCTATCCCTCACAGTTCTACAAAATCCTTTAGGTAGGTCATTCCGCGTCAAAATGTGACATCCCTAGTCCATTTCCTTCTCCACGCATCTACTCCGCAGGCTAATGTCAGTCATTTAACAAAAGTTTTAATTGTATAAACCTTTTCAACACTCTGTCAAATACAACACCTCTCACATCACATCGGAATGTCAAACGCGAAGTTGAACCCTACAGAAATGCATGTAGGTAGATGTCGCTCTGCACGCCGCGGCTGATATAACAGTCGTTGGCGAAGAACCAGGGGTGCGGATATATGTGTCGTTGGCGTCGAAAAGGTTAATTTGCAGTAACTATCATAGCTTCAATCGTTTCTACATTTAAGCATAAAGGTATCTGGACAACACTCACTAAAAACGCGATGAGATAGTCAAGAGTGTGTTGAGTGAGGACGGCGACGCTGTTTGGACCGGCCAGTTTCTCTGCCAGGCAGCCAAGAACTACGCATATGTTGCGTTCTACACGCACATTCAGTTCGCGAGCGGTGGCCCTCTCTGTCGACAACCCTAACATTTGTGTCACCTGAGAAAGAGTGCAAAGCTTAGACATTCTATGGGAAACATATCACCTGAGAATAAAACTGTGTATGTATAATAAGCAGATTTATTATTACATCGTGAATGGCGTCCTCTATGGGCCTTCTGTAATACATACCGAAATAACTTCGCTAACAGAAAATATGCCTTTATTAAAACCACAGACATACTCATATAATGTATGTCAAATTAGTAAGATACGCGGTCTATTAGTAACAGAGTACAGGAGAATTTCATAAAAACTTAAAATAAGATAAAACATTAAATTTTTTTACCACTTAACCTCTCATATACGGAAAGTGTAAAAAAACTTGTATTTTGGTTTGAACTGTCTCATATTAATCCAAATTGAGAGATAAAAATAAAAATGGAAATATAGGTATAGCCTTAAATTTTGCATGGATCTGTGTCTTAAGCATGCAAGGGGTTAATACTTTAACTCTAAGCTACTATATACCTTTATAACGGAGTCTTTGGACGGTAGTGCACAGTCATCAAGAAGTATTGTTATAACGGAGGGGCCAAAAGGATCATCAAGCGGTATAACATTGACCATGGACGAAACCACTTGGATCCACCCCTCTTCTTTATCTGCTATCCTGTGCAACTTAATCAAGGAGATGGGAGATTCTTCGTCACTGTAACACAGGTTTATTACTGTATATTCAGGCATTCTTTCAGTGTTTCAACTGCTTTGATATCTATTGTATATAATAAATAATTTAGAGTGGATTAAATTATATCAGTTTTTAAAGAAGCACTGTCCATGTAGTTGTGAACATGATATTTCATGTTCATTTTATTAGGCAATGGAAACTGAAGTTGAAATGCCAAAAAAAATTTCATTATAATTAATTGTATAAACAAAGAATTGTGGAAAGATTTAAATTGAATGTAGTGCCAAGCTGAGGAGAAACAGTACATAATAAGTTTCTACTTAAAAAAAAAAACAATAAAAAATACTATAACACAACAAGTAACTTAAACACATTCGCTTTATTAACTTAACCCATGGAGTTTCCCATGGACACCATTTGTCCCTCAACTTTTTGTACTGGTCCCTTATACCCATTAGCCTAGGATCCGCGTATACAACGACCTACACCGATCTGGTTAACGGATGAAAAGTATTTTATTTTAAATTAAATATATGATAACAAATATATTGCAAGTGGGTAACTGACTAAAAAATTTCAGTCCAGAAGATGATTAATTAATTATTCATTTTTTTTAAAACATTTTACTGTTTCTGTTAATACACAAATGACGTACCAATCAAAAGTATAAAGCCTATAGAATATGCAAATGTTAGGTTGACTAACCAGACCAGTGCATAAATCGATTTACCTGTGTTTACCTATTAAAGTTCAAAAGTTTTGTTCCGTTCCAGTCAAAAGTTATGACTGGAAAAAAGTAGTCAACCTAACGTTTGCATATTCTATATGCTATACTTTTCATTGGTAGGTATTGCATTTGTCTATTAACCGAAACGTTGAAATGTAAAAAAAAAATTATACTGGACTGAAACTTTTTAGTCAACCCACTCGCAATATATTTTTTAACGTAATTAATCTATCTATATAAATAAAAACCGGCCAAGTCCGAGTCGGAAGGGTTTCGTACAATTATCTATAAAAATCACGTTTGTTGTATGGGAGTCCCCTTAAATATTTTTTTATTTTAATTTAATGATTTATTTTTAAAGTCAATATATAATTAAATATTCTGTGAATATTTCAAGCGTCTACCTGTTGCCGTTATCAATATCGAGCAAAACGAGCAAAAAAATCACGTTTGTTATATGGGAGCCCCCTTAAATATTTATTTTATTCCATTTTTTAGTATTTGTTGTTATAGCGGCATCCGAAATACATCATCTGTGAAAATTTCAACTCTCTAGCTATCACGGTTCCCAAGATACAGCCTGGTGACAGACGGACAGACAGACAGACAACCGGACAGACAGACAACCGGACAGACAGACAACCGGACAGACAGTGGAGCCTTAGTAATAGGGTTCCCGTTTTTACCCTTTGGGTACGGAACCCTAAAAATTAATCACCGAAAAGTTTGTATGCGCATAGCTTCTGATCGACTGCACCAAATTGGATAATTCTTTTTTTGTTGCGTTAGTTGCTCTCAGGAGAAGGTTCTTATGAACGAAATTTTAGAAAAAATACAACGGGGGCGAAGCCGCGGGCATCAGCTAGTTTAATATAAAATACTTTTCATCCATTAACCAGATCGGTGAAGGTCGTTGTATACGCGGATCCTAGGCTATATCATAAATTATCAGCGACTCTTGAATATGTCAAGCCTATTTTTGAAATGTGTGACATTTCATTCTGTCTTGGAAAGAAATTTTCACAATAATTACCAGTGATTGGTTATTTGGATTCTCCCTCATGGGATATCAAGTAAAAAACTTAATATAGAAGAATACCAAATAGAATAGCGAACAAAACGTTTAACAACCGCTTTAGCCTAGTTGGTAGTGACCCTGCCTACGAAGCAAGAGGTCCCGGGTTCAAATCCCGGTAAGGGCATTTATTTGTGTGATGAGCACGAATATTTGTTCCTGAGTTATGGATGTTTTCTATGTATTTAAGTATTTATTTATCTATATAAGTATGTTTATCGTTGTCTAGTACCCATAGTACAAGCTTTGCTTAGTTTGGGACTAGGTTGATTTGTGTAAGATTGTCCCCTAATATTTATTTATTTATTTATTTATATATTTTAAAAATAAAACAATTTAAATTATCTCTAAGGAATTTTAACTATCTATATTAACTTTTCTACTTGATATCCCGCAAGGGAGAATCCAAATAACCAATCACTGATAATTACCAATGTAAAATGGTAAGTGGCAGTTTTTTTTCGTTTAGGTTCATTTTGTCCACATTCCCACTTCGTCCACAATCCCATTTGGTCCACATTCCCATTTGGTCCACATTCCCATTTCGTCCTTTTCCCACTTAGTCAACATTCCTAGCCGATTTTAATGCGGTTTTCGCTATCACTTAGCTTAATTCCCAGGGAAGATTTTATTTTGTGATTTAGGTATTCATGTTAAGAAAAATACTTGCTAAGCATGGTGCGGGTCAATACTATTCAGATACACTACCAATTCTGTTACTATTTTGTTACAAAATGGGAATGTGGACGAAATGGGAATGTGGACAAAATGGGAATTTGGACGAATTGGGAATTGATTGTGCACGAAATGGGATTGCTGACGAATTGGAAATGTGGACGAAATGAACCTAAACACTTTTAAAAGTGTAGGATTAAGGTCAATGAACATAATGAAATCAGAACAAAAAGATTAATACATTCGCATAAGCATTGCAACTAATTACTGGCATGCAATATAGTGTGCAAGAATGTATTATAATATGCGTTGCAAATCTTAAGCAGATTAAGTGGATTCATTCAGATTCCTTTGTTTGAAATGAAGTAGTGTGATTTATATTTCAGTACAGCAATTCATATAAAAAGGAAATTGAGTTAACACCTTGAGCACCATGAATTAAATAAAAAAAACCTGTGTTCTAGCCTTGTTTGTCTCAAATAATACTAATATTACAGATAAAAATAAAAATACAACAAGATAGTCTGAAATCTGGAGCAGATCTACATTATAGTAATTGAGGTTAAAAAAAGGTTCCGCAAACAATATATAGTTTAACTATAGAAGCTTGGCCACTAGATCATGTTTTTGCTGTGCCATATGCTGCTAAACATTATTAATTTTAAAATAAACAAAACCTGAAGGATGTACATGAAATGTGACAATGGTAATTACAATGACATTGCAGCCTAAATAATCAGAAATAAATATCTCACTTGTCAACAATAGAAGCAATGAGGCCTAGCATTTCTAGTACGAGCTGGTCCACAATCTTAGAGGCCACTAGTTTGCGGTGCCGTTGCCTTGCCTCTACCGCTACAGGCGAGGCGGCCACAGGTTCTGTGCTCAGGGCATACACATCCCCTTCTTCTGGACCCTTATCCTTACACCAACACACACCCATTACCTGAAAAGGAGGTGTGTTTAAATATTATTCCTTCAACAATATACCAAAATAATCATATTTTTCAATAATTCCTTGATTTCATTACTCTACTAACTACACTATTTATTGTTAAAACATAGCTATTTCACTTTATTTGACTGACTTTATAATTTTATTTTTATTTTATTGTATTTTGCTATTTCACACATTATTTTATTATTCACATGGTCTAATACAATTATAATCTAAACCATTTTATAAATTAGTATGGCTCAAAACGCTATGATTACTGAGACAAATAGGTAGTAGTAAAATTATGAACATCTCGATGATTGCACTGTTTGCAATGTTATGTTTTGATAAATAAAATATGGAGATCACAAATTAGATCAATGCAGCTCATATATTTCAGATATTCGAATTACAGGTAGTCGAATAATTCCTAATGCATCTACCTACTACCTAGTGCATCTGAATCATTAATTCAATACATTGATGACAAAAACTTTTACTTACTGCAAATTAAAGTCAGGTTTCATAGCACGATAGAAATGGATCTACGGGGCACTATTTTCGTTATTTATTTTTAACAGGCAGTTTGAAAATGTCAGAATTTTGTTGTAAACATTGAAAGATAGCATTCACATTGGAATTCACTTATCTCTCGCTCAACCCAACCAACCGAGTGAACCGAGTCAAGTCAGGCCAGTCAACCGATTTCATCCTGTCCTGTTTGTTGGTACTGTTGGTAGCTGCTGCTGTTTGACTGTCAATCAAACGTCAAAAGTGCATAGACAAACTATAAAATATTTTTCTCAAACATGCTATGTAATGTTTACGTTGTGTTCCTTAAAACAGGCTTCAAAATACACCGTTGCAGGCCTAGGCCGGCAATGCGATCTTCTATTGTTTCATGTCACACAACACCATGATGTTTATAGGTCTATGGCATCATAGCATTTAGCCATTTAAAAAAAAACTATAAGCAATATTTGCGTTTTGGTTCATTATAACATTCTGCCACTACGCTTATTTAAGGTAAGGTAAGATGGTGATGGTGATGGTAATGGTGATCTGCCTAGAGAAATATTTCACCATCAACATCATCATCACCATCATCATCGTCATCATCATCACCATCATCATCATCATCGTTATCGTCATAATAATCATCATCATCACCATCATCATCATCATCATCATCATCATCACCATCATCATCATCATCATCATCATCATCATCATCATCATCATCATCATCATCACCAGCATCAACACCATCACCATCATCATCATCATCGTTATCGTCATAATCATCATCATCATCATCATCATCATCATCATCATCATCATCATCATCATCATCATCATCATCATCATCATCATCATCATCATCATCATCATCATCATCATCATCATCATCATCACCATCATCACCATCATCATCATCATCATCACCATCACCATCATGATGACGACGACGATGATGATGATGATGATGATGATGGTGATGGTGCATGTTTGAGAAAAGCACTATACAAGCCACGGCCGGAACAGGGTTTGCCGGCCTCGTATCAAACTTACTCGGCCGGCAACCCCTTACTTCCCGCCCGGCCTCTGCAGTTGCACTATTACGGTAGTGTATCAACTTAATGAATTAATTTAGTACAAGTTTAGTACCTACTTAAATAAATTTTAAGCACATTACCTATATGATATGACCTACCTCATAATCCTCATATGTACCTATTTCATACTAAATACAAACTTATTTATTTATTTATGTTTTTGGGCACAAACGGTACAATAAAACGTATACTACAAACAGTTACATTAAAAAATTAACCAACAAAGTTGCCACAGGTTATTAACTCTTAATAATGATAATATACTTAGGTATCTAACGGGTGAAAAAGCAACATACTACATCATGCAAAAAACTACGACTAAGAAAAAGAAAACGAGAATGTGCACCTAACCCATTCTCAGCAAACAAATACAAAAATGGCAAACACAAAAAATACAAAAATGGCAAACAAATTAAGTACTTACTTATTACTAATGACAAACTTACATTTGCTTAGAGACATGCTAAAAATATCAATTTCAGAGAATTTGCTGTTTTGCATTTTACAAACTCGTTTAATAAAAGAGTTCGCAGCATACTTACGATGGGTAAAGGGTTCATGAAGCATACTTACAGTTAGAATTACTCGAATTCAGGCGAGGTACTCTCAAACCTAATTTACTTAGAAGATACGGGGAGTCAATCTCATACAATAATATTTTGAATAACAAAACCTGATCTCTGAACGTGCGCCTACTCTCGAGAGATGCAATTTCTTTATTAAAATGTTGCCCAGTCCACGAGGCCTTAAAATGTAAATGTTTAATCAGTTTGTTTTGAATTCTTTCAATCGAATCCTTGTAAACATTATACTGAGGATTCCAAACAGCTGAAGAATAGTCAAGGATTGGCCAGACCAAGGAGTTATAAAGATCAAGAATACTAGGGGCGTTCAATAAAAAGTGAGAATGAGTATGTTATAAACAACTTTTACTAAAAGTCATTTTATTTTTCGACATAGTCACCTTTTAGCATAATACACAGTATATCTTTTTTCTAAACTTAAAATTCCATTTTTAAAAAAGGTCTCATCTTGAGTACTTAAAAAATCTTGTACTGCAGCGACTACCGCGTCGTCGTCTTCAAATTTCTGGCCTCTCAGGTATTGTTTCAATCTCGGAAATAGGTAGAAATCACTGGGAGCGAGATCTGGTGAATACGGAGGATGCTTAAGGATATCGAACCCAGCATCACGAATTGCAGCCATTGCAACGGCGGACTTGTGTGCCGGGGCATTGTCCTGGTGGAACAGCACAACTTTCGAGAGTTTACCTCGCCGTTTTTCGCGGATCTCATTGCGCAATGTTGCTATTTGTTTGGCGTATAAAGTGCCAGTAATAGTGGCTCCATGCTCGAGATACTCAATCATTAATACCCCTTTACCATCCCAGAAATAGAGCCCATGACCTTACCGGCAGATGGGCTCACCTTGAATTTCTTCGGAGTTGGAGATGATGGCCTTTTCCATGTCATAGACTGCAGTTTCGTTTCAGGGTCGTAATGATGGAGCCATGTTTCGTCCATTGTTATAAATCGCGCCAAAAAAAGTTCCCGGTCTTGCTGCATCAGGTTCAAAGCTTCTTGACAAATCTCTAGTCTAGTTTGTTTTTGCGTGTCAGTAAGCATTCTTGGTACCCAACGCGCAGATACCTTTTTCATACCCAAGCGTTCATGTAAAATATTATGCACGCTCCCCGTTGAAATCTTTACATTTTCAGCAATAAAACGAACTGTGACGCGACGATCCGCCAAAACTGAGTTTTCGACTTTTTTCACAATTTCTTCAGTTACTGCTATAGTAGGGCGTCCGGACGGGGGTCGTCCATTGTCGATGTTCTTCCACGTCTAAATTCAGCGCACCAACGTGCGACTGTCGAATACGGAGGAGCATTAGACCCTAAAGTGTCCCGCAAATCCAAATTGACTTGGTCCGTAGAAAAATTTTTCAAATACAAGTATTTGATAACGGCGCGCAGTTCAATTTTCTCCATTTTCGCTAACGTACTCAATAGCATTGCAAAGAAATTACCGTATATTTTTTTAAACAAAAGACTGTTAGTTTTTTTTCATAGCAATCAGCTAGATAGATTAGCTTTACCGGCCAGTATTTAATTTCGTAATATTAAAAGAGTTTGCATCTCATTCTCACTTTATATTGAACGCCCCTCGTAGTATTAGGGCTATGGAACTCCCTCCCAATCCTAAGGACAAAACCCCTATTGGTAACGTAATGTATAATATATGCTCACAAAAACTCAATGTACTATCAATGTACACTCCTAAATCCTTTACAGTAGTTATTCTCTGTATAATATTATTATTCAATAAGTAATCATATTCAATAACATTATTTTTTCTGGTAAAGGAGATCACCTTACATTTTTTAACATTCAAATGTAGAGCATTATCAATACAATATTGGCAAAGCCTATGCAGATCACTCTGTAATCCCGAACAATCTACAGAAGTTTTAATAATTTTAAATATTTTTTTGTCATCTGCGTAAAGTAAGCAGTTACTCGATTTGAACTGAGAAACTACGTCATTTATGAAAATATTAAAGAAAAGAAGTCCTAAATGCGACCCCTGGGGGACTCCTGATGGGACAGGTACAAAACTAGAGCAAAAACCTTTGACCGCCACCGCCTGAGACCGCAGAAGATCCCCATGCACACCAGCAAACTCAAGCTTACGCAACAACAACTCATGAGAAACTGAAACATAGATACACAGAAAAAACCCCAGAAAAAATACTAATGCTGGGAATCGAACCCAGGTCCTCGGCATTCCGTGCCGCGTGCTTACCCTTACACCACCACTGGTCAGGAGTTTACACGCAATTTTTTCCTATGCATCATACTGCCATCATGATGCAGCGCCATCTATGTTCAGTTCTCAACGAGAAACATCAACACTCCTTCGGAACTAACCGCTCAGCCGGACAAGAGATGTCGCTACAAGGCCATTCTTTTAACAAGTTTGGTTTGAAGTATTTTTTTGTATTTTTTTATTTATTTTTTATTTTATCAACTTATTTTTTTTTTTACGGTCATCCTGTGAAATCCATATATTTCATACTAAATACAAACTGAAACATAGATGCACAGAAAAAACCCCAGAAAAAAGACCAATGCTGGGAATCGAAACCAGGTCCTCGGCATTCCGTGCCGCGTGCTTACCCCTACACCACCACTGGTCAGGAGTGGTCAGGACGCAAATTTAAAAAAAATACAAATATACTTCAAACCAAACTTGTTACCTATTTAATATGTAGCAAGTTGCGAATCCATATCCAAACAATCCAAACTGATACTATCGATCTATTAATATTTAATTCTTTTTATAAGTAAGTATTATAAATGCGAAAATGTGTGTCTGTTACCTCTTCACGCTTAAACTGCTGAACGTATTTATATGAAAACTAGCTTTTGCCCGCGACTCCGTCCGCGTGGAATTAGTAATTTGGGCAGCTTATTTTTTATGCTTTTTCATCAATTATGGCTCTCCTTAGTTCCTCGATATTAAAAAAATGATAACTTGACACATCGTCATATTACCCCCCCCCGCACCCCCCCCCGTAATATTATATTATATAATATTTATTATTTATATTATATATTATGTAGCCTATAGCTATAGCCTTCCTCGATAAACGTGCTATCTAAGATTGAAAGAATTTTTCAAATTGGACCAGTAAGTAATACAGGGTTATTTGTAATTCACTAGCATCCTTTTAACCCTAAACTCCTACCACTTAAACAAATGTTTTTTGGTTTACGACTTTTGTCATAACTTAATATTTTTGGTGTAATAACGTTTTGAAAATTTGAGATTACCTCTTATTTTTACGATACTCTGTGTATTTGTATGGGAAAAAAGTGCTTCATTTTAAAAAGTCGTAAAACAAAAAACATTTGTTTGAGTGATAGGAATTCAGGGTTAAGAGGATGTCAGTGAATTACAAATAACCCTGTATGTATGTTGATTGTTTTTCAGATGTAATATATTTTTTTATTTGAAAGAAGACACTGTTAGGGTGATCTTATAGGTACATAAAGAAAAAAAAATGCTTGCAATGACCTTCGATCAACTGTTGATCGAAAGCAATGGCGGTTAAATTACAATCTTAGTTTAGAAATATTTTTTTACAAAAACTTAAAAACTGCTCAACTGATTAAATTGAAAATAATTTTCCTACAAATTTTTTATTAAGTTTAACTTACGTGATTTTTTTCATATTTTTTAGACGTGCGGTTCAAAAGTTAGAGGGGGGGACACATTCTTTTGATCTTTCGGAGTGAATATCTCCGAAAATATTCACTTTATCAAAAAATGGTTTCAGAAAACCCATATTTATTTTCATATACCTATCCAATGATACCCCACGCTATAGGGTTAATCGAGAAAAAAAAATCACCCCCACTTTACGTCTATGGGAGGTACCATAAAAGATTTTTTTTATTTTTATTTAATCACTTTGTGGGCGTGACTGATATATATATTCATGCCAAATTACAGCGTTCTAGTACTAGCAGTCTCTGAGCTTAGCCGCGGACGGACAGACAGACAGACTGACAGACATGGCGAAACTATAAGGGTTCCTAGTTGACTACGGAACCCTAAAAAGGGACACAAGAACTGCTCAAAAAGCAAAGCACTCGATCGACTTTCTGCTCACATTGGGCCGTTTTAAATTTGAGACAGATGCACCGACAGGAGAGTAAAGAAGAAGTTTTAGGGCTTAATAATCCTTAGAATCAATATTTATTATGCAAACTTTAAAAATACTTACTTAATTTAAAATGCCACAAGGAAGGAATCGGATTTCAGTTGTGATTTGACTGTTAGGTGCTAGAAAGAACTAAGTTACCTATTAAACAGTACAATTCATAGATGGGATCCGAAGCAGTACTGCGTAGAAATTGATCTTAAAGCTACGACCGCTTTAGCCTAGTTGGTAGTGACCCTGCCTACGAAGCAAGAGGTCCTGGGTTCAAATCCCGGTAAGGGCATTTATTTGTGTGATGAGCACGAATATTTGTTCCTGTATTATGGATGTTTTCTATGTATTTAAGTATTTATTTATCTATATAAGTATGTTTATCGTCGTCTAGTACCCATAGTACAAGCTTTGCTTAGTTTGGGACTAGGTCGATTTGTGTAAGATTGTCCCGTAATATTTATTTATTTATTTTATTTTTAAAGCTAAATTTTATTTTAGACTAGGTAAGTATAATAATTCGATACCGACCCGTGATCAGTGATTTTGAGGTGAAATAACAAGTTTCTTTCAAGCACGTTTGGTTTGCGCGCCCGTTGGTCTGAAGCTACCTTTTTATTGCTTTTCTGATTAAGTACGAATACATAGCTAAGTATAGCTACATACTTATTTCTTCTTAATAATGTACCTATGTATTTATACATACGAGTATAAGTGAAGTCACATGACATTATGTGAAGGAATCCTGAGCGCTATTATGCCACCCTTAGACCTTGAACGCATCTCGAATAGATGATGCTTGGAGCGCGCGCAGGCAGAGAGCGGTCTGGCGTTCCGCGTTCCGCGTTCAGAGTTCTGTGTTTTGACCGCTCGAGAGTTCCGACCGCCTGCTGTGTGCGTTATCGTAAGGGACTCAGTACATTCGAAAGAACGCAGAACTCGGACGGAACTCGGAACGCGGAACTCCAGACCGCTCTCTGTCTGCGCGCGCTCTTAGTTCGGTAAGCCGGCTGCTGTGACATTGCTTCGCGGGTAGTTTAGCTTTGGTCGCGGATATACGTATACATGAAATTAATATCAATTTTACATAGATATTCGTAATGCGAACGATGCTCACAATTAATGTGAGTACTCGTAATGTAACTCGTAAATTTTGAGCTCAACCTTCAGGTCGAAGACATGCTATTCAAAAAGCACACGTTGCTTGCTGCCAGATAATCCTTGCTCCAATTCAGCCTTTTAAACAAAAAGGTTACAGTTTCATATTTAAATAATAAACGATCAGTTTTATTCCATTCCAGTAGATAAAACGGAGTCTCTTAAACTAAATTAGAAATAATAATTTTAATGAATAATTAGGTAGGTAAATAAATAGATATATACCTACATAGATCAGATATCATTTCAGCAAGAACTAATAGCTTAAGGAATACATTTTATCTAAGTACCTAGGTATAATTTTTATTATTAGTCGGTAAATTCAATTAAGTATAAAAAATGTCTATTCGTAAGTATGCTACTACATGTAGTGTCCAAACACATCGAAAGAAGTGAGGGTTTCATTAAAATGGTACCTATTCATTCGAAGTGAAATAAAATTACCATCCAGGTAGGAAGACAGTAAATAACGTTCATAGTAAGTATTTTCTACTTACTTATTTCTTTTATTCATGTAAACGTTATATTGAAGTTTGGTTCTAGGTAGGTACAAGTAAGTACTAAATATGCTTCGTTAGTATTTAGTTTAAGAACAGTCGCTGAGCTCCGTGTAGTCGTAAGGGAGAATGGCGAGAGGCGGGCGTAGGCGATCGATAGAACGGGCGCGGCGCTGCAGGCGGCGATCCGGCTGCCTGATGCCGATGCCGCCGCTTTCGCCTCTCACGTCTCGCGTGTGCTTCAGCGGAGAGTCGAGCACCGAACGACCGGACCGAGCGCCTGAGCCCGAGCGACGCTGAGCGCTGCGCCGTGCGCCGAGCGTCGCGCCCGCCGCCGAGCGCTCGTCACGACGCGTCGCCTCGGCGGGACGGCAGCACCGCTCCGGCACTCCGGCGACCGCTCGCGCCGCGATTCGACGCGTGACGCGACCATGCGCGGCGATCGCGCCGCCCGCGACAACCGTCACAACAAGGATCATGATAATTTAAAGTCATCTCTCAAGAAAGGCAGTAAATCCAAAAAGAACAGAGTAGTATTTGACGAGAGCGCAAATGAGTTCTTCGAAGCCGACTACATTATTGTCGTTCGCGATGAGTGCGGATACTCGGATGAAGGTGAAAGCGAGGAATGCTCCGGGTGCGGTGCGTGCGAGCGGTACCAGGAACCGGAGCAGGGTGCGCTCAGCCCGCCCGAGGGGTACAAGGATATGGGGCTGTTCAACAGGGACGGCACGCTGCGGGAGCAGGCGTGGTGGGAGACGGGCGACGTGCTGCTGGTGGGCGAACGCTCGGGCACCGTCTTCACGCCGCAGCACCTGCAGCTGCTGCGCCGGCTGCAGCGCGAGCGGATGCTCCGCTCCACCATCTGTGCGGACTGCGACGCGCACGCCGCGCTGCACCAGCCGCTCGGTGAGTCACCTCTACCCCGCCGAAGGACGAACGCCAAACGCCCCTCGGCCCTCGATCAGCCGTCCTGCCTCAATCTTCGTACACCTTCCACTTAACATTTACGAGATCATCTTACCCTAACCAGGGTCAATGGTGATACGTGATCACTACTGTTATAAACTAGGGAAACCTTATCGCTGCCTCATACATTGAATAATGCTTTAGTTTCTTGTTTAAAAGTCAATTCATCAAATATTTAAGCATAATAATTTATTATTTGCCTCATTGTTTCAATATCGAGTGAACTGCCGAAGCGAATGTTTTCTGCTTTAGCTAACCAGTATCTGCCCATGTGGTTCGGTTAAGCTTATCAATTCTTGTATGTTTATCTAGCAAATGCGAATATTTTAACTAAATCATATTAAAATAATTAATCCTTTGTCGTGTCTTTTGTGGAACAAGTGACGTAAGTAGGGCGTTATGTTTCTAAACAAGCGGAGTCTATTGTCCTCTCGGAGAGCAAGCGTTGATTTTATGTCATTTTTTAAAGTTTCTGGTTGAGTAGGCAGATACTGAACGACTACGTTGCGATAATGTTAGCCAATTATTTCAAGACTAGAAATTTTGTAAGAAAGGCAGCAAATAAACTGTTCCATTACCTACAGTATCAATTCTATCGGTATTTTTACACACACAGAAATGCCTTGTCTATTAAGAAGTAACAGATTAGCGTAACGGTCACACAGTATAATTATTTAGGTAAGTATACATACATATATGTACATACATTCAGTCAGTATAGCTACTGAAACGTTTTAGGATGAATATTCTACACAGGTGACCAGTACCTCTACCATGAGTTTACACTAGTTTACGTGACCGTACTCGCTAGCGACGGCGTAAATTATTTGTATGGAGAATTGTACAGCGCCACTAGCGGTCACTTACGGAAGTACAATTCTCCATACAAATCATTTACGCCGTCGCTAGCGAGTACGGTCACTGTGAACTAGTGTAAACTCATGGTAGAGGTTCTGAACTGGAAGGTACCAAAGGCGAAGTACTTAATATTTTTAGGGTTCCATACCCAAAGGGTACCAACGGGGACTCTATTACTGAGAAACCGCTGTCTGTCCGTCCGTTCGTCCATCTGTCCGTCTGTCACAGGGCTCTAACTCTTGAACCGTAATAAGTATAGACACTAGAAATTATCACCGTTTGGCGTTTATGTATTATTATGGCCGCTATAGCAACAAATACGAAAAATAAAATAAAGTTCAAAAACTAAAGAGTTTGTCATACAAGAAACGTTTTTTTAAGAGTTTTTAACTTTCATTGAACTGTTTTTATTTTAAAGCACTGTACGGCAGCGGTACGAAACCTATCACTCGTACACGAGTACGACATGCACTTGACCAGTTTTTCAATATATTTTCCATGAAAATCAGTAAAAGTACCTCTACGTATACAAGAATTTTATTTTATGTACAGAGCCTTTTTGTAATTAATTCTCGCTAAGGTATAGCACAAAAAGTTGTTTAAGCTGACTAACGTTAGTAAAAAGACAAAATACAAGTTTGCGCCTTTTAAACTAATCTCTTTTTAACTAGTGCATCTGTGAGCTGAAGTCCATAATATAACTATCGAACCTGCTCACAAAATTTAACGAGAATTGGTTGTTGTTGATGTAGATAAAAAAAAACAGCCGGAAATATAAGCAAGAGAACATTTTCGCCTTAGTTGAAACCGAAACGCTTTGCTCGCGCTTCGTGGACGCTCGTTTTATTGTTCAAAGTCAAAATTATAATATATTTATTCAATTTAGGCTATAACAAGCACTGTGAATGTTGAAGAGGCACCGTTTCGGAAAAACCCTGTTAAGAAGAATCCGGCAAGATACTCAACAAACTATATATTTTTTAAATCAGATCTTTGTAGATCGTGAAAAAAAGTTAATTTGGTTACAATCATTGGCCTATTACCGTATAGTTCAGAACTTGAATCACTATACACTTGCCATAAATTGCAACACTGAACCTGATCTCCAATATTCTGCATTTTTTTTTACTCTGCAATGCTCTCTCTATCTCTACATAGTAGGGGTATGTTCCCCACACTACGAGTACCAAGAACATGGACTTAACTCGATAGCTCTTCCCTTCCTCCACCAATGGATCACTGCTACTGCAAAATTGTTTTGTTCGATTCCCGTGTCGGGGCAGATATTTGTATGAAAAATACGAATGTTTGTTCTGGGGTCTTGGGTGTTTAATATGTATTTAAGTATGTATCTATCTATATAAGTATGTTTATCCGTTGCCTGGTACCCATAACACAAGCTTGCCTAGCTTACTTTGGGACTAGGTCAATTGGTGTGAATTGTCCCGTGATATTTATTTATTTTTTATTTTATTTTTACTGCAACTTATTTCCAATAGGTTTCTTCGGAGTTTACTTCGACTGGTGCATTCCACATTGAAAATGGTCTTCTTTTAAAATGACGTGACTTGCTATCAACTTGTATAAAAAAGTAAATCTTAACAGGTGAAACAGACGAGAAATTTTACCTTACGGGATTTTATTAGAATACTTTGTAGTGGAGTGGACTAAGTCTCTATTAAGAGGCCCTGAATACAAATTATTCTCTAAATCGCTATATAACTCGAAGTCGATCTTTTCGATATTGTCAACTTAGTTAACTGGACACTCAGCTCTAGAAATCCTCAATTGCACAACCAAAAATATAAAGCGCAGTTTAGAGTTGCATGAAAAGACATGCAAGTTGCATTACATTGCGGTGCTCGATTGACCACTTCAAACACGGTCGCTTTACGGCCGCGCAATGTAATGAAATTAGCACGAGTTTTCTTGCAAATCTAAAGAGGGCTTTATGGTGGCTGTAAAATTAATTTTCACCTCACTAGCTCGGAAAGCCCTTTTTGTTTGTTTGACATCTATTGAGAAAATCGCTTTTTATCTACAAGTGAAGAAAGATTTTTGACATTTGAAGGCAGCTTAAGTGATATTTGACAGCTAACAAAACGTAAAATGTTAAAAGTGCTGAATTTTTAACATCACAATTAATGAATTGCATCGAGTAAAAAACACTAAATACAGACTTACAACTTTATTTTAATTCATAAATATCAGCATTCAACATTAACCTTCATTCTTGTTGTAAAAACGGATAAAATGTTCTGACAGTCCAAGTAAGTCGATGTGCGAACAAAACGCATCCGAAATAATAAAAAAAAACTTAAGTCAAAACGGTATACAATTTAACAGTAATACAGTTTGCTCGTATCTCAAAATCGATAATCTGGCTAATTGAACTTTACTCGATGTGCAATAAAGTTCAGTTTGGTTTATTCATTGATTGGAGATACGAGTTTTTTCAAAGTAGTGACGATATGTCGGTATTGGAATAGTTCCATAAAGACTGGATTTGCTTAGGCTATTTTGCATTATTTTTGATTTTACCAATATTTCTATAAGTACTTCAAAATTTTACGTCTCGTGTGTTGAAGCACTCGCTATCGAAAGAATTCTATTTTTGAACCACTCGCTTCGCTCGTGGTCAATCATAGTATCCTTTCGATAGCTCGTGTTTCAAAATGAACACTCGCAATTAAAATACAACTTTCCCCCCTTGTATAACAAATAACTATTGTAAATTCACGTAGGTTAAAGTAACGTTGTAGAATTTGCAGAGAAAACGGGGTTTCCATACCAACAGTATGTAGGTACCACAGATGGCCCCTAGGTATAAACAAACGTGCAAGGCTCATTTATCATGGCCTCAGGAAGGCAAGGGGCTAGGTGCATACATTTGCGTCGGCTTTATAAGTAAGGTACAAAATGTAAAGCCTTTTGCCATTTTACAAAGAGCAGCACATTTTGAAATTCATATTTCTACAACAGGAGACAGGTGCACGTGTTTAAATTGTGCATCAGTGATTGTTTAAGAACATACAATGTTAACTTTCGTATAGCTCCGCTGGTATCTCATTGTTTCTTAATATGTCATCTCCAGTGACTATATTATGAAGATTTAACAACAGTCATATCATATTATTCAAATGCAATATTCAATCTGTAATTTAATGTAGAACGTCTTGCTTATCTACATTACGTACATTTCGGGAAGAATGCTTCAGAATTTCTACTAAGCTCTTTATCCTTACATTATTATTAGTTATTCACTAATTCTCAGAATAACAGTTCCACCCGTCTTTTATTTATTACGTTAAATTGCGAGAAGTCGAAGGAAATTCCAGCCAGCCAGCCAGTTTTGCCTGAAAATTACTGCCTAGCCAATGCAGGGGTTAGTAGGTATGTATTAGTAGCAATTGCTAGGCAAGCGAGCTTAATTTATTTATTTATTTATTTAGGAGAGCGACTCAAATAGTCGGCTGCCAGCGAACTTCTTATGGGCTTGATTCCTTGGCGCTGCGTAGAGATGTAGCTTCACTGTGCATCTTCTATCGCATGTACAACGGAGAGTGCTCCGAGGAGTTATTCGGGTTGATCCCTGCCGCATCCTTCCGCCACCGCCCTACGCGACAACACTTCCATCCTCACCATCTGGATGGTTGGTTGTCTTCTACTGTGCGTTTTTCCAGAAATTTCCTGCCTCGCACAGCAAAGCTCTGGAATGAGGTTCCTGCTGCGGTATTCCCGGACCGATATGACCTTCAAGCTTTCAAAAAAAGAGCGTACTCCTACCTAAAAGGCCGGCAACGCACTTGTGACTCTTCTGGTGTCGCAGGTGTCCATGGGCGACGGTAATCGTTTACCATCAGGCGATCCGTCTGCTCGTTTGCCCCCTATATCATAAAAAAAAAAATTTAACCGACTTCAAACAAAGGAGGAGCTAGTTCATTTATTCGACCGTTTGTATGATTTTTCCGAAAATTGTGGATCTTTTTTCTAAATTCTTTTTATCGGAACTAAAGAGTCTGCTTTTTTACAAGATAAAGGTCAAGATTTGATGATGGGATGTTCGGACTTCAAACAGATCAGGTAGTAGGTAAGCTCACACAGAAACATTAATGTTTATTTCTGTGGTAACGCATGAGTGAAATAAAAATAATTTAATATACTCTGAAGATGAGCTCTGGTTGAGTTCGAAACGCGTCAGTGTAGTTTGATGGTGGTGATAGTTGGGTTTGTGTCATTTGTGTGTTTTCGCATAGTGTGGAGTTGAAGGAACTGCATGAACACGCATTTCTTACAGATAAACGTAACAACTATCGTAATGTCGCGGGTGAGCAAAGTAATTGTTTCAGTTCATTAATATGGACCTCCGCAAAGTAACGCCTGATTCAATAAATTATTGTTTATAATTTACATTGCACACCGTTTGTCTGTCCACGTCTAAAAAAATATTATTTTAATTTATTATACCTAGTATTTATTATGTATTTAATTTCAAATGTTTTTGATAGTACTTTTTCAATAAATTTACTAATTTAAGTTATTTTTTGCTTTTGATGGTTATTTTGTGGAGTCGGTTCAATGTTTTTTGTATTTTTTTGTAGACCGCTATCACGATTGCTGGTTTCTCGTCACTCGTTTATCGGACTACATAATTTAGAAATGACTGTAATACTAGGGGCGTTCAATAAAAAGTGAGAATGAGTATGTTATAAACAACTTTTACTAAATGTCATTTTATTTTTCGACATAGTCACCTTTTAGCATAATACACTTAGTATATCTTTTTTCTAAACTTAAAATTCCATTTTTAAAAAAGGTCTCATCTTGAGTACTTAAAAAATCTTGTACTGCAGCGACTACCGCGTCGTCGTCTTCAAATTTCTGGCCTCTCAGGTATTGTTTCAATCTCGGAAATAGGTAGAAATCACTGGGAGCGAGATCTGGTGAATACGGAGGATGCTTAAGGATATCGAACCCAGCATCACGAATTGCAGCCATTGCAACGGCGGACTTGTGTGCCGGGGCATTGTCCTGGTGGAACAGCACAACTTTCGAGAGTTTACCTCGCCGTTTTTCGCGGATCTCATTGCGCAATGTTCCTATTTGTTTGGCGTATAAAGTGCCCGTAATAGTGGCTCCATGCTCGAGATACTCAATCATTAATACCCCTTTACCGTCCCAAAATACAGAGCCCATGACCTTACCGGCAGATGGGCTCACCTTGAATTTCTTCGGAGTTGGAGATGATGGCCTTTTCCATGTCATAGACGGCAGTTTCGTTTCTGGGTCGTAATGATGGAGCCATGTTTCGTCCATTGTTATAAATCGCGCCAAAAAAAGTTCCCGGTCTTGCTGCATCAGGTTCAAAGCTTCTTGACAAATCTCTAGTCTAGTTTGTTTTTGCGTGTCAGTAAGCATTCTTGGTACCCAACGCGCAGATACCTTTTTCATACCCATGCGTTCATGTAAAATATTATGCACGCTCCCCGTTGAAATCTTTACATTTTCAGCAATAAAACGAACCGTGACACGACGATCCGCCAAAACTGAGTTTTCGACTTTTTTCACAATTTCTTCAGTTACTGCTGTAGTAGGGCGTCCGGAGCGGGGGTCGTCCATTGTCGATGTTCTTCCACGTCTAAATTCGGCGCACCAACGTGCGACTGTCGAATACGGAGGAGCATTAGACCCTAAAGCGTCCCGCAAATCCAAATTGACTTGGTCCGTAGAAAAATTTTTCAAACACAAGTATTTTGATAACGGCGCGCAGTTCAATTTTCTCCATTTTCGCTAACGTACTCAATAGCATTGCAAAGAAATTACCGTATATTTTTTTAAACAAAAGACAGTTAGTTTTTTTTTCATAGCAATCAGCTAGATAGATTAGCTTTACCGGCCAGTATTTAATTTCGTAATATTAAAAGAGTTTGCATCTCATTCTCACTTTATATTGAACGCCCCTCGTATGTGACGACAACCCACGTTGTGCTGAAATGTTAGAACCTACTTGCCTTTTCGATGATATCGAAATAAAAATACACCAAAAAACATAGGTAGGTACATACAGTCGTCCTTTTTTTGACGTTGGTTAAAAATCTATACGCAATAGTAGATTGTTCAACAAGGGAGGAAAATAACAAATATCACACGAGGTTACTTGGCACCCGAGCACATTGCAGCGAGGTTGTCAATATTTCGAGGGTGATATCGGTATTTTTTGCGAGTTAAACACTCTGCTTTTCATTTCGACTACAAGGAAAGTACGAAAATATAAGTAAAAATAAATAAAAATGTCTAATTTGTTTGGACATATTAGCTTAACGTGTTTTATTCTTAACATTTTTTAACTTTTCTGGTTTGAGTCACTAAATAAGAAGCTAATGTAAATTAATCATTTAATTTAATAATATTTCACTGGCATTATAAAATTTGTAAAATGACTAAGTACTTAAAAGAAAAATAAACTCAATACTTAATTATACCATGTATATGCCGTAATGCTTGGCCGAATCCGTATGTTTTATGTGTTATCTGATGTGTTCCATTGATAGCAAATGCCTTTATTTTTTTTAATTCATTTCTACCCTTGGGAAGAAGGTATAGTTTTGCTCCCTTATGTCGGATATTATTTGCCTCACTTTCCGAGCATGAGAGATGAAAATATATTGTCGCATTTTGTGTATTGTAAAGTACCTACGTTTTTTCTTACTTGTTACGTTGCTGAGTAAGGATAAACAGAAATATTTGAGGCCCACATGTTGCACGTTCGTTTAGACGGGTAAGTATCGCATTTCAAAACTATACCTACATGAAGCGAACCGGCCTGACTGACTCATCAACGTGTTATGAAAACAGCTGAATAAAGTAACTTGAGATTGCTCAATTGTTTGCCCTCTGTATTACGCTGCTGTACCTATGTGTCGGAAACTCATAAAATACCTAACAGTCTGTGCGTTGTTATCGTTAATTAGTGTCAATTTCAAGCCACATTTGCATGAAGGTCAATGCCATTATAAGAATGCATAATTAGCGTCATTTCCATCTGTTTTGCTATTACATCTATGTACTGTACCTAAATTCATCACTATAAATTTATTATTGTTATTGTTATTAGTATCTGACCTTTTTTTAGGAAACAATCTATTTAGAAAATCGCCAAACTTGTATTGTAGTTCGAAGTTAAGAAATGTTTAATTAAAATAAAGGCTTATGTAAACTCTTTATTGCACAAAAACAAGGAAAAAAAAATATTATTGACAACCGTTGAAAAAGCATGTACAAAGGCGAACATAAGTTAACCCTTTAACCCTCAATCTTAAATCTAAACAAATCAATAAATTGAGAAGTTATCAAAAGCCATCATCTGTATTAAAGTATGGTTACGCGATAAACTGAGAATTCTCCTGGTATAATGTTGTAAAAAGAGAAAAATTGCAAGTCTACATTTAGCCTTCAGTGGCGAAGCTATGGCTGGTTTCGTATCCTATCTTCACATCGCTTGGTTCTGGAAAGAAATTTCCTGTGAAACCTTTTATAGAGCTTGGAAGAGGCTTTTAAAGTAGACTGTGAACTTGCTCCTTCCAGTTAATACATAGGCATTAGGCACTAAACGCTTTAAATACTTGAGAGTTATGAACCAGAATTCTATAAATACTGGGCTGTCCCATAAGTAAAGAGACAAGATTGAAATGAAAATAATGAATGAAAAAATATAATAAAGTGCTAACTTTTACATTGAGTACAATCAAGAATATAATCATATTTATTATTTTATATTAAATTTGCTAGTGCTATGCCTCTATAGCCAATTTTTCTAAGGTTGCTGCTCGCCTCATTACAGCTTTTCATGTCCTAGTTGTCACAATTTTAGCCAATCTAGTCCATCGATGTTTAAATGCAGGCAATGATTTGGGTTTTTCCGTTTGTTTTTTATATTCTCGTTTGCATAAAGACCAAAAAGTTTCAATACCACGAGCTTGGGGGACATTTGGGGCGTTATTATAGTTTCGTATAAAATCTATCCCCGCAGCCTCTAAATGTTGGGTGACTCCGGTGGCGTAGTGGCATGACGCCATATCCGGCCAGAATATAATTTCTTCCCTATGGTAATATTTATCAATGAAGGGAATCAATCGCTCTATTATACATTCTCTCAGGTAAATGCGTGCGCTCATAGAGCCTGTACAAATATATGGTTCAGACGTAATTACCACTCTGGTCTATGGGTTGCCAAACTAGGTATTTATTGAAAAATTTGGCCTTTGGGATGATTTTTTGTGAATAATCTACAGCGTCCCGATTGTTCGCGTGGTAGTATTGATTCCCAGGAACATCCATTGGGTCCACGGGCACGTAGGTCTCGTCATCAATTATAAGAACTTTTTTCAGTGTTTTTTCATACACTCTTCGGCATCCTCTTTTAGCTCGAATTTCTGGGTCTTTAATATATTTAGGAGCAGATAATTTTGCAAACGCTTTAAGCTGAAGGTTGTTTTGTTTTCATTCAAGCTATACTTGACTTTGATATTTTCAATTTATCCGCAGCAACTCTACCAGACATCGAGGGATTCCGTTTATAAACTTTTTTTACCTTCTTTATATTCTTAGGTGATGAAACAGTACGTTTTCTTCCAGGAATGTTTTTATAAATATCTCCGTGCGTTTCTTCAAAACCCTCTATAATTCGATATAAAGTAGTTCATCTGAGTCCCTCTGGAGAAAAATGACGTATCGTGTCCGTTTTTCCATGACATTTATAAAATTGAATAACTCTTTTTGCAAATACTTAGTGTTCAGCTCTCTTCATAATTAAAACTTTAAAAATACTTTCGAAATTCCCGCTTAATCTGAAAGATATAATGCCTACGGCGGTCATGACAGTTATTTTTCTTAAAAAAAATAAAAATCTTTTCAACCAGTTTGAAATTTGAAATTTGTCTCTTTACTTCTGGGACAGCCTTTATACAGTTTGATCGTATAACTATGTACATACAGGAACCTGACCTTTTCATTGCCTCCTGACCCCGACGTTAATCTTAAAAGCCTTAAGTGGTTTTTAAATTTTTCGTGTACCTTTTATAAAAATATCTATTAAGTATTTTTAGCCCTACGGACCAGTTATATTTTTGCTAATACTTACTTAAAAAAATTTGTTCAGTGCGGATCGGGAACTTCACACACACCATTGAATTTCTTTGCATGAACTGGTTTCCTCACAACGTTTTCTTTTACCATGATGTTTTCTACATATGTATTTAAGTATTTATTTAAGTAAGAACAAAAGAGGCTGGTTTCTGGCTCCACGCACACCCATCTGCAACCACTGGCACTTTTCTTGACCCCAATACTCTCCGTTTCGCAGTTTGTTTACGTCTTGGGGTCCCGGTCTGCGCTCCACATCGTTGCCCCTGCGGAAGCGATGTAGACCGGCTTGGGCACCACGGACTCTCCTGCCAGAAGAGCGCGGGCCGCTTCGCGAGACATGCTGCCCTTAACGACATTATTCGTCGGTCTCTTGCGTCGGCTAACGTGCCGGCTCTCCTGGAGCCGTCAGGTATTTCAAGAGACGACGGCAAGAGACCAGACGGTATGTCGTTGATCCCGTGGAGTATGGGAAGGGTTCTGGTGTGGGATGCAACCTGTGTAGACACACTAGCCCCTTCTCATATCCACCGGACCTCCACAAGGGCAGCAGCCGCAGCAGAGGCGGCCGAAACCGCTAAAATTGGCAAATATAGTGGTCTCGGCGCCGAATATAATTTCATCCCTTTCGGTGTCGAGACCCTTGGTCCGTGGGGCCCAAGAGCACTAAGCCTCTTCAAAGAGATTTCAAAGAGGCTTATAGATGCTACCGGTGACCGAAGAGCTGGCAGCTACCTCGCTCAAAGAATTAGCCTAGCGATTCAACGAGGAAATGCTGCCAGCATCTTCGGCACAATGCCGCAGGGGCCATTATTAGATCTAGTTTAGTTTTTAATTTAATTTAGTTTGTAATAGTTAGATATTTAGTTTATAGTTAAGTTTTATTCACTGTATTCTTAATTGTTTTATTTTTATCTGTATTTTCTGGTGTACAATAAAGATATCTGTTAAAGTATTTATTTGTCTATATAAGTATGTTTATCGTCGTCTAGTACCCATAGTACAAGCTTTGCTTAGTTTGGGACTAGGTCGATTTGTGTAAGATTGTCCCCTAATATTTATTTACCATAAATCACATGATAAATTTCAAATATAACTTTGCACATAAATTTCGATCAACTAAGAGCTACGAGTCCGGGCTCGAAGCCATGACCCTGTGCTTGAGAGGCTGAAGGTCAAACCACTAGGCTACACGGGTTTACATAGAGTGTAGGCGAGCGTTTCCAATGAAAAGTGTGCCCCAATTTTTTTTCAATTTAGGTAGTTTTGTGATTTTCTTACTCAGAATCAAGAGCGCTATTGATAATGATGGTTAAAAAAATACCCTAATTTTCCATAGGTACAATTTTTTTGTCAGTCTTGTGAAAAAAAACCGGCCAAGAGCGTGTCGGACACGCCCAAGATAGGGTTCCGTAGCCATTACGAAAAAGTCAAGTAATATTTTTCAAAGGATTTCGTATGTTTTAACAGTTTAGATTTTAGAGGGGGGGGGGGACGGTCGATTTTAATGAAAATTTTCACTTTAAAGCTGAATATTTCGCAAACAGATCACTGAATAGAAAAATCATGATAGCAACCCCCCAATGGTTTTAAAAGACCTATCCAACGATACCCCACACTATAGGTTTAACCGAGAAAAAAAAATCACCCCCATCTATGTCTATGGGAGGTACCCTAAAAAAATTTATTTTAGCATTTTTTATTTAATCACTTTTTCGGCGTGACTGATAAAATAAAAAAAATAAAAAAAAATAAAATAAAATATCAAGGGACAATTCACACCAATTGACCTAGTCCCAAAGTAAGCTTAGCAAAGCTTGTGTTATGGGTACTAAGCAACGGATAAACATACTTATATAGATAAATAAATACTTAAATACATAGAAAACATCCATAACTCAGGAACAAATATTCGTGCTCATCACACAAATAAATGCCCTTACCGGGATTTGAACCCAGGACCTCTTGCTTCGTAGGCAGGGTCACTGCCAACTAGGCTAAAGCGGTCGTTAAAACTGATATATATATTCATGACAAATTACAGCTTTCTAGTACTAACAGTCTCTGAGCTTAGCCGCGGACGGACAGACAGACAGACAGACAGACAGACGGACAGACATGGCGAAACTATAAGGGTTCCTAGTTGACTACGGAACCCTAACAAACATCACAAAAGTGACCCAAAAATATGGGATGCACCAAAAAAAATAACCTATAGTTTTTATATTTTTTTAAAAGAATAGGATATTTTAAGATACCATTTTCATCGATTTTGAATTTGGTTGAGTATTTAATTTTTTATATTTTTTTTAAGAATAACGTTGGATGACGTCACAGTGAGAGAGACACGATCCATTGCCTAGAAAAATTCAAGTCGTACATAACATAATCTGTGGCACTACTGATTTGTCTCGTCATTGCTGCACTGTCAATAATACAGGGATGGCATAGGGTCCTAAATGAACCAAGACTAATAGTTTTATTTATTTCTCTTCTTTTAGCTTCGATTATTCCTGCTTATTTAATGGTGTGATAGTAAATAGACATTTTTTATTAAAATCGGGTATTTAAATCCTTTTATATATTTCAATTTGTAAAAATACATTGGAAATACTCTTATACATTTCGGACTTTTCAATAAATGACAACTGTTTAAAGCCAGGTGCGCATCATGTGATTAAAGTTCTGTCTTTGTCACTCTTTGCTATTATAAGCAGGACAGCAACATTTCAAACTGTCAATATGCTTTAGTGTGTAGACCTGCTTTATATCTGCCTTTGTGACTATTCACTGCAGGGGTCAAATGAAGGTTATTACTTAAATTTTCTTTATTTAATTCAGTTTATCATATATTTGGAATCTGATTTCTGAAAACGCTTCGCAAAGCCAATTTCTCCAAACGGTTTTCGATTTATTATACGTTGTCAAAAATTGGGACATCCCGTGCACGTGATTTTGGGAAAAAATAAGTACCTCATTTAAAAAAAAGTTAAGGGTACACTTTTGATGTATATTTTTACCAATGAAACTCTGTGGGCCCGACTTATTTTTGAGTAAGTAGTAAATAGAACTCGTATATTTTTGTTTCATAATTATATGGGAGGTAATCTCTGTGACTATTACTTAATACGTGCGGGTGGCAGGTGTCAAAACCACAGACTAGAGAAGTGAATGCTTTAAAACTCGAATCGATAAAACTATAAATGTGTAATTAGTAATATAAATTTAGGTATGTCAAAAATAGGCCGATAGATAGTCTTCACTATAACTGGCCAGAGACGGGTGTTGAATGATGTCTCTGTGATTTGTTTATTTATTGATAAGGCAAATTTTATTAATAGGTACTAACTGTTATTGCTGAAATCAGACCCAAGCCGCAGTAAGGGAGAAGATATTCAATTTACCTGTTCATAATTAAGTGTTGTACCCAATTATCACACACACACACACATACACACATATTAACGTAGCATAAACTATCTGCTTTCCATTGTGATATACATAGATTGCTAACTGTGCCTCTTTCCAAGGAGCATTTTGATATGTTGCTCATAAACTTACGTATTTATCGGACATACCAACCTGTTACCGCGGCATGGACTACATTTTTTAAAACACATTCGTTATTTACGTTACAAATTAATAAGTGTCGATAAAGTCGTGGTAGATTGTGTCCCATCATTAAATGTTTCGTTACACGCATATTACGTTTCTTAAGTTAATTGTATTTTAATTCTTTCATTGATAATAAAAATTAATTAGGTTAAATTTCTTTCGTGTAAGATAGATTTTTCGTAGTTTAAATGTTTAACTCCAGAAATATTCGGACTGGAATTTAAATATTTCGCCATGAATATACACCGCAGCAATTTTATCTAAATGTAACGAAACGGTCTGTCAAGTGTCACCCGCACCATGCTACAGTGACAGGAATATAAATTAACATTGGCTACTTTTTCACCCGGCAAAAAGCAAAATTCCTACGGAAAGTAGAAGAAGTTTCGTCCAGCTACTAATAAAATAAATAAGATAAATATCACGGGACATTTCACACCAATTGACCTAGTTCCAAAGTAAGCTAAGCATAGCTTGTGTTATGGGTACAAGGCAACGGATAAACATACTTATAAAGATAGATACATACTTAAATACATATTAAACACCTAAGACCCGAGAACAAACATTCGTATTATTCATACAAATATCTGCCCCGACGCGGGAATCGAACCCGGGACCTCAAGCTTCGTAGTCAGGTTCTCTACCTACTAGGCCATCTGGTCGTCTAAACCTATTCCTACCTACCCTACCTTACAAATCACTACATAGTATAAAAAAAAAGTCTCTTCCCGCTCGACACCAGCAACTCATACTACGCTAACTTGATTTTCGCCAAATTTGTTTTTTTAATCCAATACAATAATTGTACAATTATCTACGTCTACAAATAAATTCATTTCAAAATCTTAAAAATAAAAAAGTTTTGAAACTCATAAAACGCTAAGTAAACATACTTTTTAATATCACACGATTTATAGACCGCTAACTATATTTTAGTTGGGTACTTACTATGGAGATCGTGTGAGGGCATGTTTGTAAATACTACGTGAAGTACCTGTTGTCGATATTAAAAGTCTATCTACAATAATCTACATATAGGTATATAAATTAATGCCCATTTCCTTTGGTCACGTTATCACGCGTGAACGGCTGGACCAATTTCGGTAATTCTTTTTTCGTTGCGTTTGCTATTGTCAGAAGATTCTTATGCAAGAAATTTTAGAAAAAATAAAGAAGCCGAAGGCTACAGCTAGTTGGAAATAAATACAGCCAAATATAATTACATTAAATATTTTGTTAGTAATAATATTATTCCTCAAAAGTATCATAGTTTTCATACTAATCTGCTGTCTCAAGAGCAAAATCTTGACAAATCTACTACTGATGGGGAAGATGATAACTGATTTTATGTAAATAATAACAGTATTTTGAACTAATTTTCGCACATTTCTATATCTTTTGACGTAAATAAAACGCTAATTTCGTAACGCTGATTCGTATAAAAGAAGCTAAGTGTGACTTGGATTACTTTATAAATATTATAAGTGTAAAGATGTTCCCAGTTATACGACGCTAACTTTTAAAAGTTTATAAAAATGCATAAAGTTACCATGTTATTTCATTTCAGGTAATAAAATTATGTTATCCTAATATGTCCATGATTTGTTTTTCTTGTTAAATCGCTTCCAATATCATATTTGTACTGAATATTTAAAAGGAGACACGACCTAACACACTACGCTAAGTTAGAAATGGCGTTATATCCATTGTCTATTATGTTTCTATTTTTGTTATAAAGTACGCTAAGTAGAACTAAATTCAAAAACGAATGAAATAATCAAAAATGTAATTTTGTATTTCTTATAATTGTACAACAAATAAAACATCCCAGAAAAATTATAATTATTATGTTCAGTTGTTTCAAATTTATCGCAAGTTTACCTTGTATTGGCCGTAGCGTAAAGTTACCATTTTTAAGTTAGCGTAATGTTAATTGCTGGTGTCGCGCTGTCTGTCTGTCCCTATGTATGCTAAGATCTTTAAAAATACGCAACGGATTTTGATGCGGTTTTTTAATAGATAGAGTGATTCAAGAGGAAGGTACATAATTGCACCCGTGCGAAGCCGGGGCGGGTCGCTAGTATAGGTAATAAATATTAAAGTTTGTGAAGTGGTTTGGATGTTTGAATAATTCGTTGTTTATGTGGCAATATTTAACGTTTGAACAGATTTGAATGAAACTTGGCGTAACTACTAACTACAGATAGACAAAAATGTGGATTAAGACAGAATACTTATCTAAGGGGGTGTTTCACCACCTTATTGTCAAACTACTGGTTACGTAACCAATGAATAAACTAAGTACTGGACAAATCTGTCAGCTAGTGTTTTTTCAGTTTCACCATTCCGGTCCTGTGCAAACTAAGTACCACTTAACTAATCGTGGGTTTAACAAAAAGTCGGAATGGCAACGTCGCATTTCACGACCACGCGTTCCTGTTCGCACACTTTCGTTCAAAGAGTCACTCATTATTAAATCAAAAGAAATGGTTAACTATATAATTTTTGAATACATCTATTTTTTTTGCATAAACAAATATGTAACATTATAAGTGATCCAAAAACGGTATTTATTTACGATACTTTGTTAACAATAACAAAGAAAAATAAAATCACGTAAAACGAATCGAAAAGTGGCGCCAAACCATTTGACAGATAAACTTTTTTTTAATGGCGACATACAAGTTAGGTAGAACAAACGATTGAGCCACTGAAAAAAAGTTTGTTATTAAAAAATATTACGAAATTTTGGATTTATTTTTACATACTAAAAGTGTAACTACATTTTTTTATTCAAATCTTGATATTTAAATTATTTTATGCAATTTAGCATGACCTCTTTCTTTAAAAAATAAAAAATACTTTGATTTATTTTTCTGAAACCGGCTGAAGGGCTCTCCAACCATGGCCACAAAAAAATAAACTATAATAATAATAATAATAATAATGATTTATTGTACAATCAACATCAAATTAGATACAGTGCTCAATACATAAAGTAGGTTTGTACAGAGAAGTCACAAAAGATGTCATACAATCTGACCCCCCAAACTAGGTAAAGACCTGTGTCTTGGGGGACTAATTTTGAGTATCTCCGGCTTCGGCGATCGACGTACAATATTTACAGTGCAGAAGATCAACAACAATGATAACTGAAGTTATACAATAAAACAAAAATTGAAAAAACAAATAAAATTAAAAATAAGATGAAAACAAAAACTATAGATGATCAGAGACTCAACCGTGTAACTTTAGACGCAAATGATTTGGCATAAATATAAACGCGTGGGAAGATAACTCATAGTAACGCTAAGACACTGTGAGGAGGAGATTTTCTGTATCATGATACGTAAGACCCAGCAACCATTTCTTAACTTTAATTTTAACTTCATATTTGTTTAATTTATAGATAGGGATTAATTTGTTAATTTTATTATACAGTTTAGAACTCAGACAGACTGTTTGCCTACGAGCAAAAGCTGTACGGCACGTCTTGGTTTTGGAGACGGCGTGGTCATGGCGACGCACAAGCAGAGACTCATCTAATGGCAATGTAGAATGGTGACGCAAAATAGCTTGGAGAATGAAAGTTTGCCTCACTGTGAGTATTTGGGATTAACTAACTAACTTTATGTGACGGATAAAAATGCTAAATGCCTCCTGATCTGATGGTCAAATTAAGAAACAGTTTGTCCGTCACTTAGCGCTAATCGAGACTGGTGAAACATAAATTTTAATTCCATCTGTCAAATAAGGTTATGATTAAGCTAATCCGAACTTTAAGAAAAGTGGTGAAACAGCCCCTAAATATATAAAAGAAGAAACTGACTGACTGACTGACTGATTGACATATCAACGCACAGCCCAAACCACTTGGCCTAGAGATTCCAAATTTGGCACGTAGGTTCCTTATAAGGTCTAGTAGGGGTGCACTAAGAAAGGATTTTTCAAAATTTACACTCTAAGGGGGTGCAACGGGGGTCCAAAATTTGTATGGGGAAACAAGATTAGTTCGACTATTATTTTCGAAACTTAGAAGTACTCCTAATAATAAATGAGTAAACACGTGTTTCAGGTTTTTTAAGAATTCAACCACTAAGAGGGGTGGTGACAAAGTCTAGAAATCAACATGGGTATTGTTTCTATGGTTTATCGGGTCGCTGGTTACGAATATAACAACGATTTTAAAATCCAACGTGGCGGACGTTAAATACCATCTCCCCCGTTGGGGTGCGATGGGGTTGAAATGTCTAAATATCAATATGGGTGTCGTTTTTATGGTTTTTTCGGACGTTAATTACGAAAATGGCATCATAAGAGGAGTACTCCTAGCGAAAAATGAGTAAATAAGTGTTTCAAGTTTTTTGGGAATTCAACCCCGAAAAGAGGGAAATGGGGTGACAAGGTCTAGAAATCAACATGGATAATTGTTTCTATGGTTTATCGGGTCGCTGGTTACGAAAACAATTTTAAAATCCAACGTGGCAACGTGGCGTAGCGTGTTGTGGCGTGGCGTGGCGGACGTGGTCGCTTCGGATTCGGAAGTATTTATCTCCGTAACTATAATTATTTAAGACTTCAAATTTGCCATGCATTACAAAAGTAAAAAAAAAATATTTAAGAATTTTCAGAATATCCCACGTAATAAGGAAAAAACGAGCTTTACATAATGAATTCAATAGGACCCTATCTCCGTAGGTAACCATTTCTTTAGGATAATAAAGGTGCAGTAAAAAGGGACTTTTGGAATTTTCCGCGGGATAGAGATCGGGAGTTGACTTTAAAACTTTTTGTGCGCGGACGAAGTCGCGTGAAAAAGCTAGTATCCCAATAAAACTAAACAAGAAAAAAATAGAGGGCGCTTTTCAAGGATGTTGAAATACGTCCTATGGCTTTCAAGATGATATTCCAGTCAATAGTTACTTTAAAAATGTGACCGTATCTTTTTTTGGGTCAATTATAAAGTTTGGTGTGAAAAAAATAATCTGAGAAGATTTTAAATGTTTCTTATGAAGGTATTCCTAACGCAGCCAAAGCAGTGGGTTAAAGCTAGTTAGATTAAAGAAATGATTTCAATTTTATACCTCAGAAAAACCATGAGAAGGTCGGTTATTAGTAGGACAAAGTTCCTCTGAACTTCCCCTTTCAAATTCATAGGTTGACCCGTGACCGCCAGTGTTGATAGTTTAGAAACTAGGCGATGCTGGGCTCACTTTATGCACAAGCTTATTGGTTTCAGCTAAGGTATTGCACCATAACTGTGTCAGGAGTTTGCGCGTTATTCCAGAACTTCGGGTCTATTCCCGTATTCCGACTAGTTACGTCAGTTCCATTGATGGAACTAGTTGGACTTTTTTTTCCGAGTAGTTGTTACATTCAACGAAGAGGGTTTCCTTAATGGAACTAGTTGGACTTTTTTTTCCTAGTAGTTAGGTACATTAATAATGCGGAGTTAATTTAATGGAAGTAAATAGAATGTACCTAAGTATAAATCATTTTTTTAATAAGAAAAGGAATTGAAATTAAGTGCCTTCTATTATTTGTATTCGTTTTTATTTTATGTTAAATGTTTTTATTTTAATTCCTTGAATGTAACTACTGGGAAAAAACCCAACTAGTTCCATTAAGGAAACCCTCTTCGATGAATGTAACTAAGTAAGTACTCGGAAAAAAAGTTCAACTACATAGTTCCATTAATGGAACTGACAATGTAACTAGTCGGAATAGACCGAACTTCGTAACTTAAGTTGCCAACATTGACATGCCAATGCCATCATATCACATTGTCATTGTTGCAGCCGCTCATTGTCAAATCCAACTTTAATGTTAGTAGGTATTGTGCTGCACAATTTTGATATTATTTGCTTGCTTTTCTTTAAGGTTCATATCTCCTGTGGATATAAAATTAGCGACTCCGAGTAAGCAAACTTAAGATCATTTTAAGTAATGAGCTGAAAGTTGGCTAGGCGTCCCACATGCCAATGTAGACATGACTAAAAAATATTGGCTATAGACCTCTAACTTTACTAAAGATTCTCGTTTGATATTGTGGTGTTTTCATGATATGTACAGAGAAAAGTTTTAAGTACTAAGTAAGTTCAGAGGGTCAGCCATGGTTCAACTGCTCCGACGTGAGTTTGACTTTAACAAGTTCAAAATGGAAACGACATCCATTTTATGTTTAACGAGTATTTATTTACAACTCCACAATAAAAAGGATTTGAGTCCTTTCCTTTCCTTTTTCCTTTTTTTTCCTTTTCCTCGTGGACCAATTAAGAAACTCCTACGATTTTTATTATTATTACAACAGTCACTTTACTGTTTACTCACTATTTCAATAAGATTTAATACGAACTCATCAATTCCGTAACGTTTACCTAATGTATTTGTTACTGTTAATGATTGCAAAACTGCATGTTATAAGTAGTATTTTTATCACGTTTGTCAGGTGTTTCTATAAGGGATTCGATTAGGTATTTCTACTGATTGTTTTCATATTTGGTAAATGTACATTTCTAAATAATGGAAAGCAAACTCGATGTTTCTCGTAGGTGTGAGTACCGTGAGTAAACGTGTTTATATTATTTGTACAGATTGATTGTATGTAACCATGACATTGCTTGCTTTAGGTATTTTATACACGACTAGCCTTCCGTCCGCAGCTTCGCCCGCGATAAATTAATTTTCCCGTAGGAAAAGGTATTTTCCCGCGGTAAAACGTAGCCTATGTCACTCAGTGATAATGTTGCTTTCTAACGGCAAAAGAATTTTTGAAATCGGTCGAGTAGTTTCGGAGCCTATTCAATGCAAACAAACAAACAAACAAACAATCAAATCAGGAAAGATTATATTAGTATAGATGATTTTGAATCGGTTTGAATGATTTTTAATCGGTGATCAGGAGTTGAAAAATATCGATTGAGTACTTACTAGCCAAAATTTAATTTACTAGACGAGGTCTAAAAGCAATGAAGTATCTGTTTCGTTTAAAAAAAACTTTATTGTTAAATCTTCCACCATCCACCGAATGCATGGTCATTCTACATTTGTTGAAGTTAAGTGGTTTCGTCATGTGTCATCGTTTTGGCGCAATTGGCGGTTAATTTGACAGGTCTCGCGTCAAAGTTTGTTTAATATACTGACTTGTCAAAGAGGTTTTAAGCTTATAGACTAAATCATGTGTAGGGTGACAATTATTTTAATGAAAAAGTGATTTTCTAAATAATCCGTATTTAAAAAAAATAAACGTTTTGTTTCATGCAACTGCGACTTAAACGTAATCGCCACCGAATATTGATCTAGAAAATTGGTTCCTGATCATCTATTAAAATTCATCGTGTACTTACCTATAGGTATTATTTTTTGTAACATTTCAATTCAACTGTCAGACTTAATAGATTGCGCGTGCGAAACAGCAGGTTAAGGATAGCAAATAATATTTTAAATCACATATAGGTACATATACACAAATATTATTTACGTATTTCATCTAGATGAAATACTTAAGTAAATGACCTGTTGTAGTGTAGTAGTGAACGGAATTGATATAATTTCTTAAATTTGGGAAGCTTTCACGAACACGTTACTACTACATACAACAGGTCATTTACTCAAGTTTTACGCGAAAAAACGAACCTTGGTGGTTAAGTAAAAAGAGGTTTTCAGAAAATGGAAAGGGACCTTTCTTTCACCCTCTCTCCCGTTGCTCGCTCACTCCCCACTCTTGAGTACTTTCTAAGACGACACACAGTGATGAAATAAAAATATTGGATCTTTACCTGTGAAATTGCCGCAGTTCTAAGTGTACCCACTTAGAACTGCGGCAACCACCACAAAACAGACATTTTAATTTTAATTCAATATTTCAGTCAAATACCAACACAAACAACAAACGAAAATGTACCTTTTTTTCCAAACTTAACTACATTTGTAAACCAATTCAAAAATAACTCTGCAATGGCAATTAAGTATAATAGAGGTAGAGGAAATGCAAATATTTTTCTGCGCTCATCGCAATGGGGGGGCGGCGCCGGCCGTACCGAGTAACTTTTTTAAAAAGAGAAGCTACACTGAATGTTACTGAAATATGCCAATAACAGGTCTTATAACTGATACCGCTTTAGTACCGATATTTATGGTACCAGTTTCAGGCCTTGGTTGTACCCAACGCCTGGTTTTACAGTAATCTGGGTCGTCTAACAAGTTCAGTTATCTAGTTGGTGCAGTACTTCATTACCGGTAAGATGTAGATTCTGAACCGATATAATAGGTACCGATACTTACCAAGGTCAGAGGTAGGTACTGTAAAGTAATAACCGCCACAAAACAGGTACAAGTATTTGGAATTACCGGTACTTCAAACCCTATTCTATATACAGCGTAGCAATGTAAAAACACCTGGGATATTTTCAACAAAACTAAAATACTGTCGCTTCGATCTCGTGAACCATGATTTCAGGCTGCATGCAAACAAGCCGGACAGTAATAGTTTTTTTTTTCAATGAATACAACTTCTTTTAACCCAATTGCTGACGTGGGATAGGTACTACATAAAAGCCAATTTAAAGTAAAACGTACCTTCAGGACGATACTGACCCAATAGGAATTATTCTCATTTCAAAAGTAAATATGTTGTTCTTTTAACATTAAGTTCAATTTTGAAATGAGAATAATTCCTATTGGGTTAGTATCGTCCAGAAGAAGAAGGTGCCAAAAATTAGACTTTACTTATTTACGTATCAGCCGCATTGATCCGGAACGCTAGGCCAAAATTGCCACGGGACGAGTCCCTCACGATGGATATCGACATTATTAGAGGCATGCCGAAGCGCGACTAATGAGGACTTTTAAATTAGGCCTTGGTGGGTCAGAACGACCAAGGCCTTAAAGATGATTATCGAGCGAGATGGCAAGAACTTACGTTCCATGTAAGTAAGAGAGTGGACCAAAAGAGGAAAGTCTTTTGCCCTGCACTGAGATATTGAATAAGCTTATAGATACCACTTTCGCGAGTACATCTTCTTTAGATGGATGAAACTTAAATGAGGGATTATCTTCAAGGGATAATCTTCTTTAAGCATAATAAAGATTGATTATTGATTGATTATTATTGATTATTGATTGATTATTATATGGGTTCATGGGGTTTAGAACATCAAATGATCGCGCAATGTAATGTACCTACATAAAAATCCGTATATAGGCAGAAGAACCAAGAAATTCCTTTCTTTAAAACCTTTTTTTAAATGAAAAAGTTTAATTCAGGAACGCTCGTGATGCGATTTGGTCCGCCCCATTCACGAAATAGGTTCAGACGGTTCAGACCAGCCAGTCGCCACCTTGTTGCTAACCCTGTGGGGTTCTGTACATTCAAAATGTCACCTTGCGATTGTAATGAAACAAAATATTATTATGCAGGCGAATCGAACCCAGTACTTCTTTTTATTTATAGTTAGAAAAATGTACCTACTTTATTATTTGTAGTGTCACATAGACGTACGATATGAATGGATACCAAGTTAAAATGAGAGTTCTGAAGGTTTATATTTTTATTTTGACCAAGTGCGAGTCGTACTCGCGCACGAAGGGTTCCTTACCATTATGTACCATTATAGATCTATAAAAACGGCAAAAAATCACGTTTGTTGTATGGTAGCCCCCCTTAAATATTTGTTTTATTTTAATTTAATTATTTATTTTTAAAGTGAATATATAACTAAATATTCTGTGAATATTTCAAGCGTCTACCTGTTGCCGTTATCAATATCGAGCAGAAAAAATCACGTTTCTTGTATGGGAGCCCCTTAAATATTTATTTTATTTTGTTTTTTAGTATCTGGTGTTATAGCGGCAACCAAAATACATCATCTGTGAAAATTTCAACTGTCTTGCTATCACGGTTCATGAGATACAGCCTGGTGACAGACGGACAGACAGACAGACAGACGGACAGCGAAGTCTCAGTAATAGGGTCCCGTTTTAGCGCTTTGGGTACGGAACCCTATAAATACCTAGTACTGTACTATTACTGTGTATACTGTATCCGGAGTATATATTTTTTATAACTCATTATAACCACGGTAAATAAGCAGTATGTAATATCTAAGTGATGTACTCTGTTGCTGTTTTAGCAAAGCATTTTTATCTATATCTATACATATAATAAATCTGTAACAAGTCGGTGTCTGTACATTGAAGATATTTGAGAAAAACTGTCACTAGGGCTATTTATTAGCACAATAGAACCCAAAACAATGATTTTTAGAATTATTGTCTGTTTGTCTGTTTGTCTGTGCGTTTGTGCGCGCTAATCTCAGAAACGGCTTAACCTAGAAGGATGCGGTTTTCACTGATATGTTGGTATTTTCTTGGATTAACATTTAGTGTTTGTTTCATTGGAATCGGTTCACAAATAAGAAAGATACGAGGGGCGTTCAATATAAAGTGAGAATGAGATGCAAACTCTTTTAATATTACGAAATTAAATACTGGCCGATAAAGCTAATCTATCTAGCTGATTGCTATGAAAAAAAAACTAACTGTCTTTTGTTTAAAAAAATATACGGTAATTTATTTGCAATGCTATTAAGTACGTTAGCGAAAATGGAGAAAATTGAACTGCGCGCCGTTATCAAATACTTGTGTTTGAAAAATTTTTCTACGGACCAAGTCAATTTGGATTTGCGGGACACTTTAGGGTCTAATGCTCCTCCGTATTCGACAGTCGCACGTTGGTGCGCCGAATTTAGACGTGGAAGAACATCAACAATGGACGATCCCCGCTCCGGACGCCCTACTACAGCAGTAACTGAAGAAATTGTGAAAAAAGTCGAAAACTCAGTTATGGCGGATCGTCGTGTCACGGTTCGTTTTATTGCTGAAAATGTAAAGATTTCAACGGGGAGCGTGCATAATATTTTACATGAACGCTTGGGTATGAAAAAGGTATCTGCGCGTTGGGTACCAAGAATGCTTACTGACACGCAAAAACAAACTAGACTAGAGATTTGTCAAGAAGCTTTGAACCTGATGCAGCAAGACCGGGAACTTTTTTTGGCGCGATTTATAACAATGGACGAAACATGGCTCCATCATTACGAACCAGAAACGAAACTGCAGTCTATGACATGGAAAAGGCCATCATCTCCAACTCCGAAGAAATTCAAGGTGAGCCCATCTGCCGGTAAGGTCATGGGCTCTGTTTTTTGGGACGGTAAAGGGGTATTAATGATTGAGTATCTCGAGCATGGAGCCACTATTACGGGCACATTATACGCCAAACAAATAGCAACATTGCGCAATGAGATCCGCGAAAAACGGCGAGGTAAACTCTCGAAAGTTGTGCTGTTCCACCAGGACAATGCCCTGGCACACAAGTCCGCCGTTGCGATGGCTGTAATTCGTGATGCTGGGTTCGATATCCTTAAGCATCCTCCGTATTCACCAGATCTCGCTCCCAGTGATTTCTACCTATTTCCGAGATTGAAACAATACCTGAGAGGCCAGAAATTTGAAGACGACGACGCGGTAGTCGCTGCAGTACAAGATTTTTTAAGTACTCAAGATAAGACCTTTTTTAAAAATGGAATTTTAAGTTTAGAAAAAAGATATACTAAGTGTATTATGCTAAAAGGTGACTATGTCGAAAAATAAAATGACATTTAGTAAAAGTTGTTTATAACATACTCATTCTCACTTTTTATTGAACGCCCCTAGTACATCTATTTTAAGAATTTATCGAACAGGTTTTTTTGTTTGAACGCGCTAATCTCAGGAACTACTGCTCCCATTTGAATAATTCTTTCAGTGTTAGATAGCACATTTATCGAGGAAGGCTATAGGCTATATATCATCACGCTAACACCAATAGGAGCGGAGCGGAGCGGAAGAATGTTTCAAAATCGGGGGTTTTTGAAGTAAAACTTCTATAGGCACGCTTGACTTGGGAGTACGGTGTTGAATGTGAACGCGGGTGTGCGGGGGGGGAGGGTGCGGGGGCGGGTATTTTTTTTTATATCGAGGAACTAAGGAGAGCCATAATTGATGAAAAAGCAAATTGGATAAAAAAAAATAAGCTGCCCAAATTACTAATTCCACGCGGACGGAGTCGCGGGCAAAAGCTAGTTATACATAAATCTATACTTAATATTATAAAGAGGAAAGATTTGATTGTTTGTTTGTTTGTTTGTTTGTTTGCATTGAATAGGCTCCGAAACTACTGGACTGATTTCCAAAGTTCTTTTGCCGTTAGACAGCTACATTATCAGTAGGTATTATCACTGACTAACATAGGCTTTTTTTACCGCGGGAAAATACCTTTTCCTACGGGAAAATTAATTTATCGCGGGCGAAGCTGCGGACGGGAGGCTAGTGTGTGATAAATCTGTACATACATAATTAAAAAAAATTACCTACTTTATTAAAAAATGAGGACGCCATTACCTTCATAGTTCTTTATTGATACAAAATGCTTGAGTACGGGCAACTGTGCAAAATTTTAGTTCCTTTTTATCCACTTTCTTCTTTTGGTATAAAATTCAGCAGGTTTTGGTGCGGTTTGGTTCACCCCGTGCACTAAATGGGTGTAGTCCCGGCGAGACGCCGCCGTGTCGCTGAACCTGAGGGGTGACCGGAGCCCAGACTCGGTCGCAGCCGCACCGAAACGATAACTAAAAAAAATGGCGACGTCGTTGATAGGTACTTGTCTTAGAGCTAGAGCTTCACTTGACTAGAAAACCAAAACCTTTTTCTCATCATTTCAGAAGTAATTTTTATAGAATAGTAGGTTATCCCGGCTGCATAATTATGTACAGCAATCCACCTTATATTTACGTGTACATTAATGAGTCAAAACAGAAAAATATCTTATTATAAGTTTTATTGCTGACATCGTACCCAATCTATTGATATAATAATGAATGTGCCGATTTATACATTCGGAAAATGAACGGAGAACTGCGTTTCGGCAATCTTTAATAAGGCGACTTAAGAGGTTCATAAGGAAATTAAAACAATATTTTTTATTATACTTGAACGTCAATTTTATTTGTGGCTATGCAATAAACTCAGAGGATTAAAATAATGCAAATTAATGTAGCTTTGATGTTTCGCAATTATTTCTAAAAGAAAAATAAAATGTATGTAGAAAAAATAATATAACTAGTTTAGTGAGGTTTAAATCCCATAACTTCTAGGTACTTGATAAGCAATCGAACTACCACTGAGCTAAATTTGTTAATGAGCTGTCATGCACAAAGTTTAAGGTTCTGACGTAGTTGACACCAAATTGACGCTAACTTTCGCTTTACTCCAAAGGATCTTTTACAATAGTCAAATAAGTAAATATTTAATTACTTTGTATGAAATCAGAAAAATATTTTTTTTGGTATATTGTAAAACTGATTTACAGGATATCTTAATTAATATGTTAATGTACCAAGCACTTTGTCGAAGTTAAAGCAAATGTATAAAAAACACCCTGTATAAACCTTCGGCCGGCAACCCCTTACTTCCCGGCCTCTAAAGTAATGTACCTACTATTAAATTAAAATACCTACTTGACAAAAATTCACTTCTTTAGTTATGTCGCATCGCAGTGCAAGGTTCGCGACTGGCCAGTTTCGCTATTGCGGTCAGTTTCACTATCTCTTTATTATGGCCTCTTCCACAGTCGGCGAACCGGAAATTCAATTAAAGTCTTAATAGTAATTATACAAAAAGCTCCCTTTTTAAGTCCACATAATTTCATTATAACAAGAGTCATTTGATTGTTGGTGATGATGATGACAATTTGTAGCTGTTCTTCATCAATTATTCGGGCTGTACTGTTACGAATCGCGTCCGACCTTAAAATATGTCTGCGACTGTCATATTATCGTAGATGATGTGCTTGATATCGGTTGAAAATTAACTAGTAATTTTAAGTTGTTTCTCTCGGAGTTTTGATGGTTAGTGAAAATCGTGAACTGTAGTCTCTCTAAAGAGTACTTGAAGTACCTAATAGATGGCTTGTTATACGGCTTGAAGTTCTAAATTGTAGGCACTGTGTTTGGATTGGGCGGCAGTGAGTGTTATGGCAAAAATGCGAAAGGTTGTAAGTCTTTGTCTTTTTTCTGATAGAGTGCAGTCCTCATTACTGCATCTGACGAATTGGTGTCGAGAGCGACTTTGCAAATTTGCTTTGGATATGTGAGTGGGTTAGCGTGGGACTTTGCCTTCACGCAGCAAGTCAAAAAGTTCATCTAGTTAAAAAAAGTATAACTTTCCATTCATCATCATCCAGGCCTATTTACCTCCCAGGGCACAGGCCTCCTCTCCATTATTCTTTCCAAACTTTTTCACGGTTTTTTCTTTGCAGCAGTAAGGATGGATTAGTTGTAAAGAGAAAATTGCGTGAAATCGCGGTGATATTCTGGCTCTGGACCGATCAATCAGAACTACTTAGGTAGGCGCTTTCCTCGCTTTGTGAAGTTTTACGCGAATTGCGTTCGTGTCGCGCAACGCTTTCGTTTCAACGCGTCTGGATTAAGTATACAGGGAGGCACATACGTGCAATACTATCGAGTCTTTCGAGTGTGTGTTTCATGCAGTGGAAATAGAATTTCAAATTCAGCTTGCAGGTTCTATCTATTACTACGTTGTTTCATTTGAATATCATTGTAGGTAGGCACGAGGTAGGCCTACAGTTCCACTCCTGATTGCAGATTGTGATTGCAAGGTCTCTAATTCGTTTTAGCGTAATTGGCGCAGTTTGGCAGTGTGATAGAACTGATCACACAGTCATGGCGAAGGGTCCCTCCCACCTGGGTGTATTCAATCTGGGAAGCCCCTTTATTACCGCCCTGTCCCTTTTCACCGTCATAGCAAATTGGCCCCGAGGATATCAAGCTGAAATTTAGTACTGTTCACGTTTTTTACTTGACGTCAGTAAAGTTCTAAAAGTAAAGTCTTTGAAAACTTTCGGGATATTTTCTTCTACGTGTACATGTTCTACATGTTTGCTTACTGGTTTTATTTTTTGCAACGCTGTTACTGTTTGCGAATCACGACCCATTAAAGGCTTTGCTATAACGTGGGTGCGACCCGGTATCCACTTGAAGTGACAATGGAGTATGGTGTATTCTGCATGAATTAATACATGAATTAATACTTCTTAAAGTCGTACAAGTATAGCCTACGTTGGCACTTTAAAATTCAGGTTACTTAAGTTTAAATTACTACGACTGCCTTTATCAACTCTGGCCGTGGTAGCTTATTGGTTTGACCTATGGCCTCTCAAGCAGAGGATCTTTGGGTTCGAGCCTGAGTTTTACGAAATTTAAATGCGAATTTACATTTGAAATTTATCATGAGCTTTACAGCCAAGGGAAACATCTTGAGGAAACCTGTGCATATACCTGCGAATAAATTCAGTGTTGTATGAAAAGTTCCCATTCCGCACTGGCCCAAGACCCCAACAAGGTACAGCCCAAGCTCTCTCACTCTTGAGAGGAGACCTGTGCCTTGCAGTGGGACGTATATAGACTGGGATGATGGTGATGACCAACTCTAGACTTGATGCTGTGCCCACGTAAATAATATGTAAGTATAGAAATGTTATTGTGTGCGTTTACTTCCACAACCGGTGTCGCTTTTTCGCGAATCCCGCTCTCAATGAGACATCATTTATTCGTATGTTTAGGTATAGACTTTAGTGGACTACGGTACTGAAAACTAAAATTAAATCCTTTCGAACCACCATGTCTGCAATAACACATTTTTTTGAGCAGTTAAGTTATATCTTGTGTGTTATTTCTATTCATCTTATTAGTTCTGTGGTAACCGTGACATTTAGTTAAAATTAGAACAGAAAGTATTCCATCAAAGACATAGCAGCCTACGTCGGGAGTAGATACTTGAGAGTTGGGAGATTGTTACGTAATACACAATAGCGGAACGTTGGTACAGTCGGATCAAATACAACGCGCGGCCGGCACATTCGACCTTGAGGCAAATTTAGGGTTAATCGTTTCACTTAACACTGTACTAGGGCTGTCAACTGCAGATATACCACGTTCATTTAACATTTAGCGTTCATTTAGCTGTCTATTATCTATACTTAATATTATAAAGCTGAAGAGTTTGTTTGTTTGAACGCGCTAATCTCAGGAACTACTGCCCCGATTTGAAAAATTCTTCCAGTGTTAGATAGCCCATTTATCGAGGAAGGCTATAAGCTATATATCATCACGCTAACTCCAATAGGAGCGGAGCGGAGCGGAAGAATGTTTCAAAATCGGGGGTTTCTCAAGTAAAACTTCTATAGGCGCTAATCTCAGGAACTACTACTCCGATTTGAAAAATTCTTTCAGTGTTAGATAGCCCATTTATCGAGGAAGGCTATAGGTTATATATCAACACGCTAACACCAATAGGAGCGGAGCGAAGCGGAAGAATGTTTCAAAATCGGGGGTTTTTGAAGTAAAACTTCTATAGACACGCGGGTGTGCGGGGGGTGCTGTGTGGGACGGCGTGCGTAGGGGTGCGGGGGGGTGGGGGGTGCGGAGGGCGCGGGGTTGCTGTGCGGGGGGGGTAATTGCTGCCCAAATTACTAATTCCACGTGGACGGAGTCGCGGGCCAAAGCTAGTTAACTATAAACTCCCATAAAGACACTTGAAGGTTAACGATAAATCGAAAAACGAGGGTCCCGTGTGCAAAAGGACGTAACGACGAGTTTATCGGAATTTACGTGCGAAATTAAATTATATTTGAAATTTACCATGAGCTTTACGGTGAAGGAAAACAGCGTGAGGAAATTCAATGGTGTGTGTAAAGTTCCCAATCCGCAATGGGCCCGCGTGGGACCTACGGCCCAAGCCTTTTCATTTTGAGAGGAGGCCTGTGCCCTGCAGTAGGACGTATGTTTATAGACGGGGTTGATGAATAAACCCTGTTTTTAGGGTTCCGGACCTCAAAAGGAAAAAACGGAACCCTTATAGGATCACTTTGTTGTCCGTCCGTCTTTCTGTCAAGACCCTTTTTCTCAGGAACGCGTGGAGGTATCAAGCTGAAATTTATATCAAATACTCAAGTCTACGGTCCCTTGGAGCTGTAAAAAAATCAAACTTCTAAGCCAACGCAATCAAAAGATACAGCCGTTTATGCCGCAAATTTCCGCAAATTTTCGAAACTCGCAAGGGAATCAAAACCTACAGGGTACTTCCCGTGAACTCAGAATCTTGTAATTTGGTACGAAGCAAGGTCTTATAGCACAGATAAAGGAAAAATTGCGAAAAGCATATTTTTTTTTGTCTGTCTGTCTATATCATTACCCAATCTACTATGATCTCACACTGCGCACATTTTGCTTAGGAGCAGGGGTCTGCTAAGACTGGATGTTCATAGATACATATAAATTTGTACGGAACCCTCGGTGCGCGAGTCCGACTCGCACGTGGCCGGTTTTTTTTCTTCTTAAGTAACTAAAAACATAGAAATGTTTATTCTTGAAAAAAATTATAAAAAATTTACTCTTCAAACACCTTTTTAATAAAATTGATGGTAGGGCTTCAACCCACGCAAAGGGCGATAACAATATCGACTTGCAAGGTTTGTTTACATTGTTTATTATTTACAAGTGAAGTTTGGTTATTGTTACTTTTTTTATACAATACCGTTTGACCACAATCACGCCTGATGGAAAGCGAAAACGAGGCTTACGATGGAGCACGCTTGCCTAGTAAATGCTCATTCGCCCTAGACTTGAATTTAGGGGAATAAGCAGGAAGGGAGTTGAGCGCGGTGTTGCGCGAGTCCCCAAGTGGTGCAAATCGTACCTACAACTAATACGGGGCACTGCAACTAATACCGGTACGCGCGCACTGCACAACTGCTCAGACCCTTCCTCCAGACTGGCTTCTATAGGCAACAACAACAACATGACGAGAGTTGCTTGGTGGTCTGGCTCAACCTACAGGGTGGTGACCAGCCACGGCCGAAGCCTACTACCGCAGATGTATGTATACCGGGTGTAGTCTATAAGTAAAACAATAAATTTAAACGATGATTCCTTAGCATATCCGAAGTTACCTTGACCTGGTCCTAATGCGCCAAAATGTTTAATCACAGAAAAATTGTAATTTAAAGTTACAATGCATAATCAATGAATTTCATCATTGCGTAATTGTCGTTATCGGTCGTTAGATGTCTTGGTACAGGGCATTTCCTTGGTACAGGGGCGATGTTATTTTTTTTATAAATATTTACTCATAAACACAATCATAAACATGAAGATCTCTACAATCTGTGCCTATTTAAACTTTTTATCAACCTTACGTTGTTGAACTCCAAAAAGTTCAATATTATTATCTCGGACCTCCACAGACCATAAACCATACATTGCAAATGCAACCTTGTCTTTTTTTTAGGAATGAGTTGGTTACTCTATTACTAATGTTACATTGACAAATACAAAAGTCAAGTTGGTAAACATATAATTAATATTTTTTTTATAAATATTTACTCATAAACACAATCATAAACATGAAGATCTCTACAATCTGTGCCTATTTAAACTTTTTATCAACCTTACGTTGTTGAACTCCAAAAAGTTCAATATTATTATCTCGGACCTCCACAGACCAATAAATAGTCAATTCATTATGCGATATATAAGTTGGTAAACAAATCAAAATAATTTAAAATGGCATCAACAAAATTAAATTACGATGCACGTGAATTATGACGAAACAAGAGCAAATGTAAGCCGAGATTTGAGTTAAATAACGCATACGAGGATCCTCCGATTGATAATTTCGTGTAGTTGTCACGATCACCGATGAGGCAGGTGTGCAGCCAGCATACGGTCCATGGGCGTTTTCGTTGTAAAAGTACAAGTTATCTAGAGAAGAAGTCACCTGGTGAGATTGGCATAATTTTACTATAGTCAGTGATATTATCATAATGCACTATTTTGTTGATAACGTTAAATAAACAGGATAAAGTTATTTTAGTGTTTTGATCATTTCGCCCACACTTAGGTACTTGATGAGGAAAACTATTACGTAATTTTGAAAGAACTGATCGTTTAATTAAGAACTGCGCGTTTATTAAGCAAAATAATGGTGTATTTAGTACATTTTCAATTGAAAACTATAGTAAATGTCAACGTCAAGTACTTCGACTAGACATGACGGTCTGCAGTGCAGTACATTGCTGGCCCGATTAATTTTGTGAGAAAATAACAAATTCTTTTTTTTTTCATTTTAATAAATTTAAACCACTTGGTCTTAATTACTGATTAGTTAAAGGATGTATAATTTAATTTATTGATCGTTTTAATGATCGTGTGATGTAAGAAAAACATCGCTGAAAATCCAGAGTTGTATCCTCTCATCCCTATGTTCCCATATTTAATTAACAGTTAGCTTCAGCAGTTTCAATTGCCTTGTTTATTTGTTTTAGTTCTGCACAGTGTAACGAACTCTACAGTTTTAACTGTAGATCTACAGTTTTTTGGAAATATTCTCAGTTTTCAGTGTAGGCCTCCAAATCTACAGTTTTATGAAAGGTGCTAGCGTTAGCGTCATCTTATTTATACGTCTTCCAGACACTAACTCGGCCTCAGCAAAACCTACTCACTACTCAATAATACTGACTATAGTATTCTTTCACGTCGCGGAACCTCCACCTCATTATTTCAGAAATCACTAGAAATGTTCAAAGATTTTTGGGAATAATATTTAATAGGTTTTAGTGTTGTAACATATTGTGTCATAAAATGGGGATGTTGACACCACCAATCAACTGACGTTCTTTTTATGAGCTGTCAAAACACAATCTCCCATAGAGTTTGAATGACAATAGCGACATATGACGTCATTGTTCGCATACTCAATCAACTAACTATTTATTTGTTTTAAAGCAACAAAAAATCTAATTTTGCATTTAATCGAAAATTAATCTGGCTTTCAGGGCTGAAATAAAGCGTTTTTTTACTGGAGTCGTGTCTTCAAATTTTTTTTTAATGGTGTCAACATCCCTATTATCATAATGAATTCTGTACAGTTTTATTATTTTTTTAATAATTTGATTAAAAATTAATATTTACAGTGATTGCTAAACATATACACGATGATTGTTAATCGGTGATTAGGAACCAGTTTTTCTAGATCAGTTTTCGGTGGCGGTCACGTTTAAGTCGCAATTAGGTACGTGAAACACAACGTCTATTTTTTATAATGTTTATTTGGAAAATCATTTTGTGATTAAAACCATTGTCACCAAACACATGGTTTAGTCCATGAACCTGAAACCTCTTTGACAAGTCAGTTTCTTAAACAAACTTTGACGTAAGATCTGCCAAGTTCCGCGCCAAAGCGATGAAATTTGACAAAACGACTTAACTTTAATAGATCTAGGATGACCATTGTGTTCGGTAGATGGAGGAAGTTATAACAATAACGTTTTTTTTTCATTTAAATAGTGATTTAATTGCTTGAGGCCTCATGTAGTAAATTCCATTTTGACTGGGGATTAATATTTTTCAACCCCTGATCACCGATTAAAAATCATCGTGTATGTAATTTTTCACTAAGTTGGAGTTGGCAACACTGGTTCGGCACAAATAATTCGCAGCTATAAATTCGTCCTTAATCCCAGCTTAAAATAAGTAGGACATTATCAGAATGTCGTGTTCATACATGCGCACACCACGCCTGCATTCCAAAGTACCACAGAGCATAAGGTAAACGTACCAATACTCGACACCTCAACGCCCAGTAGATGACACCCATCTGTCACCTCTCTTACAATGACGTAAGGTTGAATATGCCATGTATTGGGTCAGTGTCGAGCACAGGGGCGTTAACCTTACTTACGAAACGCTACATTGTTAGAAAAAAGTGGTACAATAAGTAATGACACTAGTGACAGTTGCTAAGCCTATCGCCTACAATATTTCCTTAGTCCATTTTTAAGTCATCGGGTGCATGGTGACGAAATAAATGGAGAGAATTACTTACCTAATTCTAAACCCGATACCACACTTTTCCATTTTTGAGAAATTTAACAACAATTTTGAACACCGAAATATTAAAGCCAAATCTTGCAAATCGATTTCAACCACTTCTGAGCGTTTATTAAGTAGAGCGTTTCAACCGCCTCATTTATCAGGTCACATTTTTTAAGAAATCGCTTAAGATTCTGTTAAGTACAGTTTCCAGTGATATGGTAGAGGTCAGAACCTGTAATATATTTATAACCGAAGACCCCATCAAAATCGACAGCCATTTCTTAAAAAATATGACCAAATAAATGAAGCGGTTGAAACGCTCGAATAAACGCCCTTCGAGTTGTCCGATCGAGTTGAAATTTGATACAAACAGCAGCACAAGTGGTTAAGCAGTTGTGATGCTGAAAATGACACTCTCTTATCGACTTGGAAATACGTGTGTGTAGCTAGGTGACAAAAGATATATCTTTTCACCCGACTGTCGAAGGAGGGTTACGTTTTTCGAGCGTATGTATTTCTGTATGTATGTATGTATGTATCATTCTTTGGCACGCCCTGCAGACGGCTCAATGGATTTTGAAGTGTGAGGTGTCATTAGATTCGTTTCAGTTCCGCGAGTGACATACTTAGAATATATATTTTGCCAGAATTCCCATGGGAACGGGAATTATACAGGCGGTTTTTTTATCTAGTATTGATAAAAAAGCTTTTAGGTCAGGTCAGGTTAGGTTAGAAATGATAGTTCGCGGCCGCTATAGCGCGAGTATTCCGGGCCGGATGCAACAATCGGTTAAATCCCAATGCAAACCTTTTATTAATACACCCGAAACCACCGCGGTTTTTCACACGTCGGACCTGTCATTTGTTTCTACAATTATTCCAAAACTATCGTTCGACAAGCTTTTATTTGACTTGCCCAGTTGCAGTACAGTGCAGTGGTCAAATTGACTTGAAATTTGGTACTGTATTTGAATGACAATGCGAATAAGTCAACAAAATCAGCAAAAAAGCTAGTATTAAACGATTTTTTTAAATTAAAACTACAGTAAGACATAGATAGATATGATTACTAAAATAATAAACACTGGGTCACTCACGTTTAATTAAATATTAGTCGAGGTATTTTTGTGTAAAAAAACAGGCTACTTTGGTATCCTAGTTTAGGCTTTTAAGTTAATTATGAATGTAGCACTATTCAAAAGGGGAACGCTGCCAGTATCTTCGGAACCTTTCCTAAAGGGACTCCTTTTCATAATTTGTATTAGTTATTATTACTATTTTTCTTAAGGTTTTTATAGTAGATTGTACACCAAGGGGATAAAGCACTGCATTATGTCACGGGCGCGATATTGAATCCTGAGCGTATCGAGGGACTCCAGATTTAACTCCCGAGCGTAGCTAGGGGGTTTTTAGTTGATTCCCGAGCGAAGCGAGGGAATTAAGATGGAGTCCTGAGAGCAGTGAAGGATTTAAGCGCACCCAAGGCAAAATCAGTTTTATCCCCGAGGAGTATACTCTACTTTTCTCACCTTTTGTGAGACAATAAAAACGAAGGCTACTAGAAAAATACTTGAAATAGACCCAGAAGCACTGATTCTGACACTGACTTTGCGCCTTTCGCAGTTTTCCATTTGTCGAAATCTTTGTAAGCTTTTAAGTGTTTTTCCTTCGACTTCTCTGGGAGTACATTATTAACAATTTCTAAGGGCGGTGTGCGCAGACCTGGGTTAGCTACTTAACTCCGAGCGAGTTAACTGCTAACCCAGGGTTAACAAGTGTCAAAATGCATGGAACTGGCATTCTTAACCCAGGGTCACCGATTTAATTATTTTATCCTGAACTGTGCAAGTGGTCCTAAGGTGTCTAATTTAATGGAATCAGGAGTCAAATCACTTTCGTCACTCGATATTTTCTTAATGTTTTATTTTCTTTTGCAGTTTTGATACTTAAAATTGCACCGTATTGAAACTCGCGCGGCTTTTGTTTAAGTATTTGACTTTGTTTTCGTTCGGCCGCCGAGTTACAAATAAATGAGGCGCGGCGCGGCGCCTGCCCGCGGGGCTGAGCACGTTGAGCACCGCACCAGCAGCAGCACGGGCTGCGCCGCCGCGACCAGCGTGCAGGTGCTGCACGCCGTCGGCCTGCACGCGGGGCAATTTTGAAATTAGACTTTAAGTGCATACCAATAAGAACTACGAGAAGTGAGAATCAACATTACTGCGGGTTATAATGAAATTCAGTACAACATTACTGCCCGGCGGGTTATAATGAAATTCAATACAACCTTACTGCCCGGCGAAAGCCAAGGGCTATAATGACTTACTTTGAGAGAGGTTTGCATGATATATAATAAGGCATTGTCGAGCAGGTGGTGTGAAAAATAGTTTAAGGATAGTTGTATAAGTATAAAATGTAAATAATATCTATATCTACATGTAATAAATCGCACGGTACTTATTGTATTATGTTTAGGTAGTTAGTGTTCTATTCAGGCCTATTTGAATTAAATCGAGTCAATTATTAAGTATGTCGGTCTTTTCTTTACTAACACACTAGCGACCCGCCCCGGCTTCGCACGGGTACAACTATATTATGCATGTATTATACTTATAAACCTTCCTCTTGAATCACTTTATCTAATATAGCTTTTACCCGCGGCATTGCTAGCGTGAACCATAAATATTTCAGAGAAGCAAACAATTATGCAAGCTAGCCTGAAGCAAGCATGCACGCAAGCATGCAAGCAGCATGCAAGCAAGCATGCAAGCTTGCAAAAAAGCATGCAAGGAAGCATTCAAGCATGCAAGACAGCATGTAAGCGAGAATCCAACCAGGATTCTAGCGAGCATGCAAGCAAGCATGCAAGCAAGCATACATGCAAGCAAGCAAACATGCAAGTAAGCATGCAAGCAAGCATGCAAGCGAGCATCCAAGCAGGCATGCTAGCGAGCATGCAAGCAGGCATGCAGGCATGTAAGTGAGAATGCAGGCAGGCATGCTAGCAAGCATGGAAGCAGACATGCAAGCAGGCATGGAAGCAAGCAAGCATGCAAGCAATCAAGGATGCGTGGAAGCATACCAAATTTCGTCTTAATCGGTTAAGTGGTTATTGATTCTCCATACAAAGTTTCACCCCCCTTTTCACCTCCTTAAAGGGCGATTTCCGGGATAAAAACTATTCTATGTCCTTTCCCGGGACTCAAACTATCTGTATACTAAATTTCATCTAAATCGGTTCAGCGGTTTAAGCGTGAAGAGGTAACAGACAGTCAGACAGACAGACAGACAAACAGACAGACAGACAGACAGATACACTTTCGGATTTATAATATTAGTATGGAATTAGTATGGATAGACTGCTGGCTCTGTGAGCTGTAGTAGATCTCGCGAGTTTTATGAAATTGTTTTATGAAACGCACCTCTCTCGGCCCCTTTCTAATCATACTCCCCAGCCCCTGTACCGCGCGGGCGAAGACACATTCAAACGGTCTAGCTATAATAATCTACTCTTATAATTCTCTAGTGGCTTTTTTAACCTTTTCAATGTCATGCTTAGCGAAACGTAAAGCTACTTTGAACCTCATGTCCGTGAGCAATCATAAATTGACCCTAATTTTTTTAATTGGCAGGCAGGTCCCACCGAAATGATCTGTATTTTATTTGGAATGTTTATTTCATCTACACTAATCTATTATCTTTATAAACATTTTGGGATAAATAAAGATAATTAAACTTATATATAAGTATGCTAATTATAACGTACCTACATGACTCAATCACTATCACTACATAGTATTATAACAAAGTCGCTTCCCGCTGTCTGTCTGTCTGTCCCGCTTGTCTTGTCGTTTGTCTGTCTGGCTTAGATCTTTAAAACTACGCAACGGATTTTGATGCGGTTTTTTTTTAATAGATAGAGTGATTCAAGAGGAAGGTTTATAATGTATAATACATGCATAATTGCACCCGAGCGAAGCCGGGGCCGGTCGCTAGTTTGTCATAATTTCCAAAATTAAAAACTAAGGCATTTATTTATATTGACATTTTTAATTTCGTAATATTTTTTGAACGGAATGTCCGATTTCGATAATTCAAAAAGAAATCAACAGGTATTGAACCAGTCTTGAATAAGAAATAATTAATTTGGATAAGAATTAATACAAAGGTGTGGAAAACATGGTCTGATTTTGATAGGCATTTCTATCATCTTTTAAAATGTAAAAAAGTAGTAATAGTGACGTAACGTTCTACAATAATTGGTCATATGGTCTCGCGAAGTTTTTTGTAGATATTGATACGTTCTATAATATTGTAGAACATTTTTTTGTTCTATCATCAACACTTTCCGCAGCGCATGCGATGATAGACATTTTATGGCTAATTTTTTTACACCTTGGGTTGTTTTTAATAAGATTTACCGAGGATCTCTAATTTTTTCTAGTAATAAATATAGCCTATGTTACTCAGTGATAATGTAGCTTTCTAACGGCAAAAGAATTTTTGAAATCGGTCCAGTAGTTTTTGAGTTTATTCATTACATACAAAAATACAAATCTTTCCTCTTTATAATATTATTAGTGTAGATGTAGATAGACATAATTTCAGCGCTTACTAACGACTGTTCGTGTAAAACAATTATTTATTTTAATAAACAATTTTAATATGCAACATGTTTTGAGCCATCCGTGGTTCTTTATCAAGTTTGTTTAGAACGGAAAGCTAATTGAACCGCGAACCATTAAACATATACATAAGTACCTCGACTAGGTACTTACGACAATGACCCTTGTTTCTTATTTCAGAAAAAGGTTTTTTTAATATTTTGCTGATACGAAACTGTTTCGGAACTGAACTTCTTAGGCATGAGTGGCCTCATTATGATCTTGGCTATCATTAGATCATGTCGCTTATTCATAGACCCACTTTATACAATGTTTGTATGATTGCAACACAGTAAATATCGGGCTGTTCGTGGAAGTTAAGCGCCAATTTAAGATTAATAGGTTAAGTCTGAAGTATGATTAGTCCTCGTTAGCTTAAGCTAAACTCTAGAGGTATAAAATAATATGAATAATAGAGGTAAGAAATATGTATAAATTACATATTAGGATATATTCGCCTTTTTACATCTGTTCCTCAATATACTTACATAAATATATACTTGCAAGTTAATAAAAAGCTTATAAAAAGTAAAATGTTACACGCCTTAAAAAGCGTTTGTTTCAGTTGTCGTCACATCATAAGTAGCTTTAAATAATTTATTCTAGATAATTCAAGGTACAAAATCACCTTATTAGTTTACCATGTCGGGGATACATGATACAGAACCCACACACCTCTCATTAGGTGCGCGGCCATTACAAATGTAATTTGGCAGTCAGTTTCACTATAAATCTACACATACAAATGCGTTTATCGTTTATCACGTACGTACATGCCATTCCACCCTTTCGCACGCATGGCACGCCCTGTTTGGTTAGAAAGAGATACAACTCTTCATGTATTTACTACGGTTACTAAGCCATAAAAAGGCTTTACTGAATCACTGATTCTGCCTGCCAGGTCTGCCCATTGTCACTCAGCTCCCTAATACACTTTCTTTGATTAGGTGCAGCTTTTAACTAATTGGGGTTGCATATTTTTTGTAATGTACATCTAGTAAATCGAAAAACAATTCGAGATAATTGCTTTATAAATCGTTTTCTGCACTTATTTAATTTTAGTATAATGAAATGCATTTTTTATGCATATATCAAATAAGCAATGACCTTTATATTTGACATTGAAGTAAATGTCGTAGACGGTCCAAGTTGTACTTTAATAAAATTCTTCATAATTTACGCGCGGATTAAACTACGGAGTTTGATTTGGACCGGCTGCCTGACATCTAGCACTTAAAATGACATTTAAAGTGTAAAGTATTTAACGATTGCTTATCTTAATCTGAAAAAAGTTGCCTTAATAATCAGTTTTTTCTTGCAAAATATTTGTCTATATCATAGCACAGGAAAGAGAGTCCCCCTTATAACAAACTAGCTGATGCCCGCTACTCCGTCCGCGAAGAATTCGTTTATCGCTATCCCGCGGGAACTGCATTAAAATAAAATAAATAAATAAATATTAGGGGACAATCTTACACAAATCGACCTAGTCCCAAACTAAGCAAAGCTTGTACTATGGGTACTAGACGACGATAAACATACGTATATAGATAAATAAATATTTAAATACATAGAAAACATCCATAACTCAGGAACAAATATTCGTGCTCATCACACAAATAAATGCCCTTACCGGGATTTGAACCCAGGACCTCTTGCTTCGTAGGCAGGGTCATTACCAACTAGGCTAAAGCGGTCGTTAAACTATCCTATGTTATTCCTAAGGTCTCAAACTATCTCCATACCAAATTTCATGTAGTTAAATCCGTTCAGCCGTTATTGCGTGATTGCGTAACAAACATCCAAATATACAAACTTCTTCACAAACTTTCACACTTATAATATTAAGTAGAATTTCTCTGCATAAATATTCTAATCTTAAATTACCTATTTAATCGAAACTAAAATTACCTTTATAAACATCATCATTATTTATACTTCTGTTTATTTCTAATTTTATCCACGGAATTATGTAGCTTTATTCAGTGCTTTGTTGTCGGTTATGAGGAATTCGCCGAATTTCATTGTTATATAAAAACGCACTGTTTTTACTGGAGGGTTTGTAATCTGGCTACCAAAGTGACCGGTGAGGTGAATGGAAGTTGGCGTGTGTAATCGCCGGTTCGCACGGTCGCATCGATTTTCGACAATTCAGTCAACCTCACCCCGCCTCTCCACCGGAGACAAATGAATACGACCTATCTCGCCATATACTTAGACTAGCTTTGGCCCGCGACTTCGTATGCGAAGACAATAACGTTAGTTGTTTGGACGAAATTTGGTACACAGGTAGTTTATTAGATGATTAACACATACGATAATGCCAGGAAAATGCAAAGTTCTCGCGGAATATGAATAAGAGAACTCTATAGCCGCTAAGCCGTGGTGGCCTAGTGGTTTGACCTATTGTCTCTTAAGATGAGGGTCGTGAGTTTGAGCCCGGGCTTGCACCTCTGAGTTTTTCGGAATTCATGTATTAAATAACGTTTGAAATTTACTATGAGTTTAACAGTGAAGGAAAACATCGTGAGGAAATTCAATGGGTGTGTGTGTGTGAAGTTGAAAAAAATCGCAGTGGGCCCGCTTGGGAACTACGGCTCAAGTCCTCTCGTTCTGGGAGAGGGCCTGTTCATGATTGAATCAAGCTTATTTTATCCCGGGAAAGTGCAAAGATCGATTTAAAAAACAACATTTAAGAAGCCAATGTTCTTGACTGACATTATTGGTTATCTAATTTTTTCTTGGGAAAATGTGAAATTCCCGGAGGATAGAAATAAGTGCATTCTACATGGTAACGACTCATTAGAAAGACACATACATAATCTACATTGTTTCTGATTGACATTCAGTCAGAGATCGGTCTAAGGACGCAAAATGTGACGTAAATACATCAATCAGTGCAAGCTACTAACTGAAGGACGTAGGGGTCGATGTACATGAAAAACTTCGCCTTGGCTACGACCGGGGCGTAGCTCGTAGCTCGTAGAGTGTCTACATGTGCTACGCGTTCTGGTAAATCTGAATGAACATTACTTCGTCTTATTAACCGACTTCAAAAAAAGAGGAGGTTACGAATTCGTCTCTATGTTTTTTAAAGCAGCTATAACCCGCGGTTTCGCCCGTGTTAGAAATCCATGAAAAATGGTTGCGGTAATACTTTTAATGAACAACGGTCGGTCTAAATCAAATAAAAGAACTGTAAACCGTTATGTCATAAACTCGTACTCGTGTCTCAATGGCCGATTATGAATAGTTGCATACATTACATTTTCTATGAGCTCAAAATAAACTGTTATTAAATAATGAATACTTACATAACGGACAATATATTAATGCATTTTTAGATTATAAAAGTAGAAATTATTGCTAACTTTCATTGCCGCCTGTTTTATTTCTGGCGGCGTCAACATTTCTGCATCACTTAATTCGCCATTGTCACACATTCTCACAGATAAAAAGTCATTTAAATTTAATTTTAATTTTCGCCATTTGCAGTGCGAAAAAGAACATTGTGAAACGTAAGGAAACGTTTTATAATGAAATGTCAAAGTTGCGATCACACAATGCACCTCATTGGACTACCGATAGCTATATTGTTAGTAGCACATTGTACTACGCGAGTAGAAAAAAATCAATTACTGGTGCATACCGAAACCATAACTATGTCAACGACTTTATGCCACTGTTATTTACATTGGAAATGTCTAAAAAAAATTACCACTGGTTTTTATATGTATATTTTTTTTGTATAGAAAAGTCAATAATAAGAAACTCATTTCAATATTTTTTCATTTATTCACTACTTTTTCTCAAAATTAATTATTGTAACTATGTTGGTTGATGACATCAGATTATAATTGAGGGCTCCCATACAGCCAAATATCTAAACCTATCTAAATGCGTACGATCTTGCGTACGATAAAGCAACCCCTTTAATTATTTTTTGCGTAGTGGTACACTGTAACTGGTGTCACTTTACTGGCGCTGTCAAAGTGCTAGATGTCAGACAGCGGGTCCAAATCTAACTCCGTAGTTTAATCGAGGCGTAAATTGTGAAGAATTTTAAATAAAATCTACAACATTTACTTCAATGTCTAATGAAGGGAGGTTACTTATCGGATATGTAATAAGTTCATTACATTATATTAAAATTAAATAACTACAGAAAACGATTTAAAAGGAATTAATCGATTTACTATATATATTACAAAAAAATAGACCACCCCAATTGTTCGTCTCGTAGCCTATATACGTCCCATTGAGGGGCATAAGCCTCCTCTCAGCATGAGAGGGATTAAGCCGTAGACCTCACGCGGGTGCAGTGCGGATTAGGAACTTCACGCATGTTTTCCTTCACCGTAAAGCGAATGGCTAAATTCTAATGTAATGTCGCACATAAATTCTTTAAAACTTCTGAGTTTGCTCAGGCTCGAACCCACCAATAATAATAAAGTATTTTCGTCCAAAATACCGCAGTGCCTTAAGACGAAAGTCTGTGTGTTGCTATGCCAGTGATGACATATGGATACGTGGTGCTTCACTATATGACTAATGAATAGGCTCAGAGTCACTCAACGAGCTATGGAGAGGGCTATGCTCGGATTTCTTTACGGGATCGTATCAGGATTGAGGAGATCCGTAGAAGAACCAGGGTCGCCGAAATAGCCAAACGGATTAGCTCGTTGAAATGGCAATGGTCAGGCCGTATAGCACGCAGAACAGATGGCCGTTGGGGCCGAAAAGTTCTCGAATGGAGACCACGGACTGGTAAACGCAGCGTGGGATATCCACCAACGAGGTAGACGGATGATTTGGTAAAGGCCGCTAGTTCAAGGTGGATGCAAGCCGCTTCCAACTGTACCTAATGATTGGGTACCATTGAGGAAGGCCTATATCCAGCAATGGATGTCCTACGGCTGAAATGAGGATGAATGATGAATGATAAAGTGATAACGTGACTCTAGTCAAATAACATAAATATTTATGAAAAATGCCTATTTTCGCTCAACTAAGTGACATTGGGACACCCTGTATACAACTTGCACTATTTTTCTTAAAGGTCTAAACTGGGCTTTAAAGTTGAACACATCGGATTTTACACCACCTAGTTATGTTATAACTTTACTATAATATAACAGTAGTTACGCTTAAGTACTTCCTCAGAATCCCACAAACTTTCTGATTTAGTAATCATCAATATACTTTTACTTTATCTTTACTCCCTTGTGATGTAACCTTCTATTCCGTTCGTAGAAATGGAATACGAGTACGAAGAGGAGGAGGCGAGCGACGCCGACAAGGAGTTGCGGCCGGTGGTCCGGCGCACCGCCAAACATATCGCCGCCGGGGAGGAGCGACCCAGGATCAATTCCAGCCAGCAGACCACGCCGACTGAAGGTCAGACAAAGCATAACCTTACCTACACGAGAAAAAGTGTAAACAAACTTGACGAGTCTGTTTATTGAAAAGCGCTTTAAGAGGGTTTATACCTGCTGAGCTGGCAACGTTGCATTTTTGTTAGTTTTTCTCGATTATTCCATAAAATTTGAATGAAAATTACAAATGTTTTGTATACAAATTGTTGTTTAATGTGTCTACTGCAATAATAATTCGTGATAGACTTTTATTTTTTTTAAAAACAAACAAATTATTACCTAACGGTTTTTAAAGAAAATAAAAGTCTTATTGCAAATTATTATTGCAGTAGACACATTAGCTTATATATTAGAACATATTAGAACAGTTTGTATACAAAACATTTTTATTTTTCATTCAATTTGTATGGAATAATCGAGAAAAACTAACAAAAATGCAACGTTGCCAGCTCAGCAGGTATAAACCCTCTTAGAAGACTCAAGAGAGAGATAGGGTAAAGTACCCAGTAGTCAGCCAGGCACCGGTAGTTGGCAATAATGAGTGCGAGGAGTACGAAATATATCTTGGACCTCGTGCTCTTCCCACTCTTGCGTAAGATTGGCAGAGGCCGACTACCGGTGCCTGGCTGAGTACTGGGTAATTTACCCTATGGTCATTTACAGTCTTTGAAACCAAAAGAATATAAACGACCATATACCTATCTCCCTGCTAATTTTATTGTTACATGTTTGCTGCGACTTATTTTTCAAAAATGTATTACAATAAAAATTACCCTTTTTCTAATGCTAAATATAAACGAAGTAACAACATTCAATTTTCCCCTAAAAGTAAATCAATAAAATGCGATGGGAGTAAAATGCAACATTCAATCCCTAGTGTTTAAAAGTACTCGAAGTGGCTTACGCATAACAAATACAGCCAAGGACATTTCTCTGAAGAATGCCATAAAAGCATTTCATATGACGCGACCACGCAGTGTTTTAAATCTTTCGCAATGCGAATGTGTTTTATTGCCTAGAGATGAGATATAAAAATAAAAACAAAAAAAGAAGTTTTAAATGCGCAAACTTTAGTTACATTATATTGTAATTGTTTTTCTATTGATTTATGAATTAAGTCAAAATGATGGAGTGCGATCATTTCACTTAAAAGTGTTTCGGTTGGAAAATAACATGAACATAAACAAAAAACATAATACCTACTAATTGATGTCTTTTCCAGGCACCTATGATAATAGAACAGTGCCTTTGTATACCTAATACATTTTTTCAGTTTTGAATAAGCTGTTTATTTTCTCGTAAAGTATAATATTCACCTCAAGTCTAAAACCATAAACGCCCTCGAACTTTCATAGCCGTACTCGCTAAAGCTCGGTCGGATAATCGCCTCCGGTCTTTAGTCTCTTGATAAAAAAGTACCTGGGCGACCGAGCTCTGCTCGGGCAGAAACTCGGTACCAAGCGTTTTCCCAGAGATAAGACCAAGCTATATCAATTTTTCATCCCCGAAAACCCCCACATACCAAATTTCATCGAAATCGTTGGAGCCGTTTCCGAGATCCTGATTATATATTTGTGGGGGAGGGGGTTCGAGGGTTTCAAGGGGGGATGAAAATTTCATTGATTTTGCCGTAGGATGCACAGTTTTCAAGATATTTGACAAAAACACCGGAGGGGTTGGGGCACAGAAATAATTTATTATTATTTCTGTGGGTTGGGGGGTGAGAGGGGGGAGGGGTGCGGGGGGGATGCGTGGGCGGGCGGGGCGCGCCACAGCGCCAGCTTCGAGTCCCGGGACCCCGTCACTAGGAACTCGTCGTCCAGCCAGCACATGTCCAAGATCTGTACAACAACACAAAAATAATTACCCTTATATTTTCCTGTCTCTGGGTGAATATTCAGCGTTTTCACGGCGTTTTTTTTTGTCGTTACCATTTGAGCAGAAATTATTAAAATGGATGATGCTTACGGTTAACTTTTTATGAAAACTTAAGACAGTGCCGATGCTGAATCTAGTTTGATGAAATTTCGCGCGATTCGTCCTTCGGTTGTGTTAATAATCGTCGAATGGTAATGACGTTTAACCGCGCGGTCAAAACGCTCGAATATACACCCCTCTTCTACCTAATTGTATAATGTTACCCCGCAGTGGGACTTACCCAGTCTTTGTGTGCTTCCCCGACGCATACGGGGTCCAAAGTGGGTAAGCTGTAGATGGCCAGTTCACACGAATTCTGGGCACCGGTCGCCAGTAGAGTTCTGGAATCGATAAAGCCACTAATGTCATTTTAACCCGCGAAGCGTTCAATTTTCGAGGCGCTAGCGCGGGAGGCTGATTTGCGATTCCCTACTCTTCTTCGTATAAACTACAACAATGGGGAATGGGTCTTACTTCAAAAAAAAACCGGCCAAGTGCGAGTCGGACTCGCGCATGAAGGGTTCCGTACAATTATCTATAAAAATCACGTTTGTTGTATGGGAGCCCCCCTTAAATATTTTATTTTATTTTAATTTAATGTATTATTTTTAAAGTCAATATACACCGTGAAATTTTAGTGGTTGTTTTCCCGAAACGAGGTGATTTAATATCGATTGTACAATCGATTTATAATTACTATTTTGACTAGAGTCAAAAATCCAATTGTGAAAAACGAAAGTCGAAAATGACCGCAAACCAATAGTAACGCTTCGTTGGTACAAGTAGCGTACGATCTTACGATAGGTTAGGTACCAACGAATAGGTTAGGTGCCGTTATCAATATCGATCAAAACGAGCAAAAAAATCATGTTTGTTGTATGGGAGCCACCTTAAATATGGAGGATGAAAATTTCATTGATTTTGCCGTAGGATGCACCGTTTTCAAGATATTTGACAAAAAAACCGGAGGGGGTGGGGGGGTGAGCCACGTTAAACTATCGTCCGTAAACCGACTTTACAGACAACCGGTTTTTCTTGTTCTTTGCTCCCAATAGGGAACGTGCACATAGACGGTGCTGCCAACTGGTGCCATAAGGGTGCCATCAATTTGAATGCTTTACCTTGATAAGTTTGTTTTACTGTCCGCATAGTGTCTCTTTTGTCGCATTAGTGCTGCCGCCTATAGTTACTGCACGTTCCCTATAATACTTTTTCTCACAAAAAAGTAACTTTTTCTCACAAAAGAAGAAACTTCGTTTTCTCATGAAAAATAAACTTAAAAAAAAACTAAAATCCTTAAATAAAACGTGGAATCGAACCGAGGTCGGCTGGATCCGCGACCACCCGATTTCTACTGTGCTATTATAATCTGCTCGAAGCCGGCGAAATTTAGCTTTGTATTCTAATGCAAACAAAAATAGCCGGAAAATACGAGTAAAAGCGGCTTTCTGAAAATGAAACATAGCTAGATCAGTTTTTCATCCCCGAAAACCCCCCCTTACCAAATTTCATCGAAATCGTTGGAGCCGTTTCCGAGATCCTGATTATATATATACAAGAATTGCTCGTTTAAAGGTATTAGATATACTACTTCAACCCCTTAAATATTTTAAGGGAGGTTTGCCATGAAAAGAGGAGAAAGTTGTTTATATTTCTGTTTTATTAGTTTTATGAAAAAATAAAATTTTCAAATACAATATCTTTTAAATAGCTGAACTGCTATTGATGAGACTTACGTAAAAACAATCCTATTACATCAAAATCATTCCATTTGTTTAGGAGCTAAGGTTGGGTAGGTACAGTTAAATCTTGAGTTGCAGGAAAACCTCAAACCGAAAGTCGTCAATTCTATTTCAATATGAAGATTTATAAATTACTAGCTTTTGCCCGCGGCTTCGCTCGCGTGTACCATGAGTATTCCAAAGAACCAAGATATCAAGCAAGCAAGCATACAGGCAAGCAAGCAAGCAGGTCCACAATTGACCGAGAAATCGGTGAACATACCTACATAAAAAAATACATAAAGTGGAATGCATAACCTCCTCCTTTTTTAAAAGCCGGTTAAAGAGCCCTTTGCGGCCTACTTTACTTACAGTATAAATTTATGAATTTTAAAATTTTAGCTTTCTACAACCAGTAAAACGCAAAATCCCGTTTTTTCCCGTTCCCGTAAGAATTTCGGGAAATGTTTCCTTAATGCTCCCCTACACTCCCCGAGGAACCCACTTGCCAAATTTCAGCTTTCTATGACCAGTAAAACGAAAAATCCCGTTTTTCCCGTACCCGTGGGAATTTTGGAAAGTCCTCTCTCAATGCTTCTCTACATTCCCCAAACAACCTACATGCCAAATTTCAACTTTCTACGACCAGTAAAACGAAAAATCCCGTTTTTTCCCGTTCCCGTGGGAATTTGGAAAAGTCCTCTCTCACCGCTCCTCTACATTCCCCAAGCAACCTACATGCCGAATTTCAGCTTTCTACGGCCAGTAAAACGAAAAATCCTGTTTTGTCCAATTCCCGTGGGAATTTCGGAAAGTCCTCTCTCAATGCTCCTCTACACTCTCCAAGCAACCTACATGCCTAATTTCAGCTTTCTACGACCAGTAAAACGAAAAATCCCGTTTTCCCGTTCCCGTGGGAATTTTGGAAAGTCTTCTCTCAATGCTCCTCTACACTCCCCAAACAACCTACATGCCTAATTTCAGCTTTCTACGACCAGTAAAACGAAAAATCCCGTTTTTTCCCGTTCCCGTAGGAATTTGGGAACGTCCTTTCTCAATGCTCCTCTACACTCCCCAAGCAACCCACATGCTGAATTTCAGCTTTCTACAACCAGTAAAACAAAAAATAAAATCCTGCTTTTTCCCGTTCCCGTGCGAATTTTGGAAAGTCCTCTCTTAATCCAGCTCTACACTCCCCAAGCAACCTACATGCCGAATTTCAGCTTTCTACGACCAATAAAACGAAAAATCCCGTTTTTTCCTTATCCCGTGGGAATTTCCGAATATCCTTAAAACTGTTTTTTACTATTATAACCTACTTCTATGCCAAAGAAGAGTCTAGTAATTATAGTTCATAGGATCCCGTTGGGAATTTTGAAATATCCTGAAATTAATGTTTTAACTAATGTAATACCTACTTGTGTATCAAATTTGAAGAGTCTAGTAATTATAGTTACTGAGATAGGGTCACTCGGAATCGAATATATAATTATTAATTATTTAGTTTATTCCCGTTCCCGTGGGAATTCCCAAAAATGTGCAAAATGTGCAAAATTTCAAGTCTCTAGGTTCAGTGGTTTGGGCTGTGCGTGGATATATCAACAGTCATTTAGTTTATTTAGACATTTCAACCCCATCGCACCCCATCCAGGGAGATGGTATTTTACGTCCGCCACGTCGGATTTTAAAACCGTTGTTGTTTTCATAACCAGCGACCCGATAAACCATAGAAACAACACCCATGTTGATTTTCAGACTTTGTTACCCCTTTTCCCCCTTTTAGGGGTTGAATTCTCAAAAAACCTGAAACACGTGTTTACTTATTTATCATTAGGAGTACTTCTGTGAAGTTTCGAATAAAATAGTCGAACGAATCTTGTTTCCCCATACAAACTTTGAACCCCCGTTTCACCCCCTTAGGGAGTGAATTTTGAAAAATCCTTTCTTAGTGCACCCCTAGACCTTATAAGGAACCTACATGCCAAATTTGGAATCTCTAGGCCTAGTGGTTTGGGCTGTGCGTTGATATGTCAGTCAGTCAGTCAGTTTCTTCTTTTATATATTAAGATAACGCTCGATTCCACCTAAGGATATCATACAACTTTGTATCATTAAGGCCCTGGTTACCAAATGCTTGAATATACCTATATTATTTCGTACTGTGCTTACGCACCGTGAAATGCGTAGCCTGCCTTCTTCAACCCAGTACGGCAGCGACCCGTAACTTTAAATAGAATAGGTCGACACAGATCCCAGCCTCACGAAAATGATCTTAACATGCCCTAGTTCGTAATATTGACACAAATTGCAGAATCGAATAAACGACTTGCATACAGTTTGTAAATGTAGTTTTAGAAACATCTATTAGTAACGTTACCGCAACAACTGAATCAAATTAATTCCATGCGCATTGCAGTGCTTTTGAAATGGAAACATTCTGTGAAAAATACGAGCGTATTTCAGTTTGTTACTCCGACAAATTTTCAGAGTTATTTAATTAAACTTTTTACCTTCACATAATGTAGACAGAAACTTAATCCTACTAATAGTTACCTAGTATTATTATTAGTGATATCCTTGAGATAATGTCGCCCGATTATTTATTTACCTACTAATTAGATATGTTTCTGTAAGATTCGTTTATTATCAGATTTGTTTTTAGTTGAATATTTTGTAAGTAACAAGCAACAAAACAAGCCTTACGGGGAATACTACTGATTAGCTAAACTGAGACCTCAGAGCATACACATTGGGCGCTTTCAAACGCGCGCTTTGCTAACACCCGTTTTGAGAACTAGGAGTTTTTATTGAAGAGAACACATGCAAACGCGCGGTTCTGTTGTGTACACTTCAATAAGAACTCCTAGTTAAGCCCGCCCGCGCGTTAGGCGGCCAGGTCGAGCGGCCAGGTAGCTGCGGCCAACTAATTCTTCCGTGATGCTAGGTTTACACGAGCTTAGTAGCTAATGCTTAGTACTTGTCATTTACACTTGTCAGATGCGTGTATTGTACAATACTAAGCACTTGTATAATATGTTTACGCACTTCTGACAACTGTAAGTGACAAGTACTAAGCATTAGCAGTAGCTTAGTAAAGCTCCGTGCAGGGGAGGCACACTTACATATATCACACTTTTCATGCGACTACAGCGATCTCTGGTTGTTTGGTAAAGAACTAAATTAGCGGCCATCTTGGTTGACTTGTCAAACTTGTCAGTTGTCATTCATCGGCCATGGCCATGGCGTACCAAATTGTACGGTCAAGGACTTTAATTGATAGGCCACTTGCCAATGTTCGTATTTTAGCCGTATAGTGCAAATCGGGTTTAGCCGCTTATACTTCGTATATGCTGATTTGAATTAGACGGCTAAAATACGAATTGTGGCAATTAGCCTATCAATTAAAATTACGCGTAATTATAGCTGTACATCACTACCAACATATACATATAGATAGGTATACATCTATAGATACGTCACATTAGTTCTTCACCAGGGCGTAGGGCAGCAGCACCTTCCATACATGCATATTTGACCATAGAGTAATAATATTACAATACTCTTTGGCTCCGTGTAAACCTAGCATTAGGCGGCCAGTTCGCGCGACCAGAGCTCTAACTGACAATAACGAATCAGACCAAAATGGGTTTTGCTCTTCTTGCTTAATTGAACAAAATCATGTTCTCGAACAGTTTACCTGTATCGCTTCCCGTTTACCATTTACCTGTACCCATCTACCGGTACTGTAAAGGTGCCTTTCCACCAGAGATGTGCTATGCAGCTATGCTGCGAGGATGTCAAAGCTACGCTACGAAAGTATGTGAGGTTTTCACTAATGCTGAGCTAGTCGCCGGTCGAGGTCGATCTAGAGCACGCATCATTCCATATTATTATAAAAAATTAACCGGCCAAGAGCGGCCAAGAGCGCGTCATAGGGTAGGGTAGGGTGCCGCAGCCGTTACGATGTGTAGGTACTATCTGTATTTAACAAGTAATATTTTTCTAAGGATTTTGTACGGGACTTCCCCAGTAGGTATACATTAAATGGCAGGCTGCTATTCTACTCTTAAACTAACAATTGAGAACATTTCATATTTCTAAGACTATAATTTGATTCGTTCTCTGTATACTGTTTGGAAATAGAAAGACGCTGATAGTTTTAAATTTTCACTAGGATTATTAATTAATTAATTACATTTTTTTAAAGATGTGCTTATTCTAAAAGAGCGTAACGATAGAATAGATCCATTACTTTAGTCTAGTCTCTATTAAAAAAAAGTGATGATGTAAATTTGACGTTAAGGTTGTTATCAAATTGTTATCAAATTTAAAATTATGACAGCTCTTTTTTCTAGTGAAAAGGGTAAAGGAAACATATCTATTCTGTGGCAATATTTGTAAGTACATATATGTTTTTTAAATTTGTTGTATTTTTTTAAATATGGAGAAATAAATTAAAATAAATATTTTTTCGTGTTCAGGAGGCGAAACTCTTTCGATTCCTGTAGTAATATTCAGGTGTTAAAAAAATGAAAGGTTGTCAGTTCTCAAGCAAACTTAGTGGTTGTAGTTTTCCTTGTTAATTCGATATATTCGATATATTTGACGACCAGATGGACTTGTGGTTAGAGAACCTGACTATGAAGCTTGAGGGCCCGCCCGGGTTCGATTCCCGTGTCGGGGCAGATATTTGTATGAAAAATACGAATATTTGCTCTCGGGTCTTGGGTGTTTAACATGTATTTACGTATGTATCTCTATCTATATAAGTATGTTTATCCGTTGCCTAGTACCCATAACACAAGCTTTGCCTAGCTTACTTTGAGACTGGTCAATTGATGTGAATTGTGCCGTGATATTTATTATTATTATTTATTTTATTTACTCCGATCATGAATTTTTCCGAAATTTTCAAACTAACAGTTTAGGTTTTAGATGCGGGGTGGTGGGCTCTCGATTTAAACAAAAATTTGCACTTTACAGTTGAATATCTCGCAAACGAATCTCTGATTTGAAAAATCGTCTTCACAACCCCGTAATGATTTTAAAAGAGCTATCCAATGACACACCACACTATAAGGTTGGACGATAAAAAAAATCGTCCCACTTTACGTCTATAGGAGATAATTTGTTTTCTACATTTAATTTTTTACTTTGTCCGGATAAATGCTAGACATGTCCGTGCAAAATTACAGCTTTCTAACCCTAATAGTCTCTGAGCTAAGCCGCGGGCGGACAGACAGACGGTCGGACAAACAGACAGACATGGCGAAACTATAAGTGTTCCGTTTTTGCCATTGTGGCTCCGGAACCCTAAAAACATAGCTTAGTTGAACCTGTTTCCACCAGTGCTATGCGCTGTGCTGTGTAAACTAATATGATTGGATTGAGCACATATCTGGTGGAAAAACACCCTAAGAGTTGATGACGAGTGAATTCACCGTGGCTATTGGATTACTAGATTGACAATTACGTCACACCGTTTTCGAGAGCTAATGCAGTTACACGCGAACGTTTTAGAGTTCCCTACCGAAAGGATGCCAACTGGACCCTACTACGAGCATATAATCCACAGATATCATATAAACTAGCAGATATAACATTACTGCTCAGAATGCGTGGCAGCTTTACACACATAAAAGATTAACTCACACTAATACAAAAACAGGGACGTATTAAGGTAACTGAAACCTGAAAATATGTTATTAACAGTATAAATAAATACTTTTATTAATTTCTTTCTTGCATGAGCTGTCATTAAGTCCCATGAAATGAACTTTCCCGCAATTTACTTAGATAAGATAGCTAAATCATAAACAAGACCAGAACAAGACAAAACAGTGCGTAAGTTATGTTTTGAATTGTTTTACCTATTACAAAACAATGCAATAATAAATGACGTCAAGTGCAAGCCAATTGATATTCAATTCTTTCAGTGTTAGGTAGCCCATTTATCGAGGAAGGCTATAGGCTATATATCATCACGCTTACACTAATAACAGCGGAGCGGAGCGGAAGAATGTTTCAAAATCGGGGGTTTTTGTAGTAAAATTTCTATAGGCACGCTTGACTTAGGAGTACGGTGGTGAATGTGAACGCGGATGTGCGGGGGGTTCGGTGAGGGGAAGCTGTTGGGAGGGGGTGCGAGGGGGGGGGGGGGGTTGCTGGGGGTGCGGGGGTGGGTAATTTTTTTATATCGAGGAACGAAGGAGAGCCATAATTGATGAAAAAGCAAATTAGATAAAAAAAATAAGCGGCCCCAAATTACCGGACGGAGTCGCGGGCACAGCTAGTACTAAATAAATAATCAAGGAACTACACTCGAAGTGTAAGCCACATCTTCTTCAATGTCTCTCTGAACGAGTATACGGAGGAAGATTGTCGGACGGTGATCGGCAACCGATTCCACAGCCTAGCCGCATGCACAGAAAAGGATTTGGAGTAGAACTTGGATGAGGTAGAAGGAGATGCTAGAAGGAGGTTGGCGCTTGACCGCAAACGATGTTGGCTGCCTTCAGCTAAGTAGCTGAATCGCTCTGAAAGGTATAAAGGAGCCGAAGGATTAAAAAGAATGTTGAAGAGCAGTGACAGAATGTGGACGTTTCTGCGGTCTATTTACGGAGTCCAAAAATATACCGAATACACACGTTCTGGAGGCAGTCGAGCTTGTCAAGCAGCCCCTCACTCAGATCCAGGTACCCAACATCACCATAATCGAGTATTGGAAGCAACAGAGATTGGGTCAGACTATTATTTATTTTATTAGCAGTACGGCTGCTCACCGAATCTAAGATTATTTAAAAGCGAAAAAGTTTCTCGGGTGCGCCGGTGGGATTCGAACCCACGTCTCCTGGGTATGCGCCCCAACGGGTGTTCTACCAATTGAACCACGTCGCATCCACTGTTGGCGTATGTAAGCGATCAAGAATTTCGGGGGAGTCGGTTGGATGCGACGTGGTTCAATTGGTAGAACACCCGTTGGGGCGCATACCCAGGAGACGTGGGTTCGAATCCCACCGGCGCACCCGAGAAACTTTTTCGCTTTTAAATAATCTTAGATTCGGTGAGCAGCCGTACTGCTAATAAAATAAATAATATTTGAATAAATAGATGTGGTACATCATTTCTTACGCATTTCCAATGTAATTTGGAACGTAGGAGTCGTAACTTCTAATAGTTACGATGGATGTTACCACACGCCACTGTTGGCGTATGTAAGCGATCAAGAATTTCGGGGGAGTCGGTTGGGTGCGACGTGGTTCAATTGGTAGAACACCCGTTGGGGCGCATACCCAGGAGACGTGGGTTCGAATCCCACCGGCGCACCCGAGAAACTTTTTCGCTTTTAAATAATATTGGGTCAAACTGATTTTGATTTGGAGCGGCAGAAAATTCTGCAACCGCCTGAGCGAGTGAAGTGAGGCAAAAAGTTTCCGACTGACCTCAGCAACCTGAGATGACCAGGAAAATGTCTGGTCCATGATGATTCCCAGATTTCTGACCGATTGATCGATATTAAGATTTTTTTATTAAACTAGACTCGAGTTAAGCAGCTGTCAAGGTTGCATTAGGTCTTTACTTTAATTTCAGATGAAATAAATACCCGATGTCATTTCGACAACCCTGTTACTACCTACAAAGCGGCGCTCTCTGTTATTATAAGCGTTTCTATTGAAACAAGAGTAAGTCTTTAGACTATTCACAGCCGTTAATTAAATATTTTAATGTTACGAAGATGTAAAATTTGAAGTAATTAGCCAATCAATTTAAACTTCACTGTTAATGGACGTAAATATTAAATATAATAAACAAATAAATTTTGGGACTATTAACACCATTAGACCTAATCCCAAACTAAGGAAAGCTTGTACTACTATGGGTACTAGACAGCGGATAAACACATACTTATGTACAGTCAAGGGCAAAAATATGTATACACTTTAGTACCTTGTCTATTTTCGTCATATTTGAACTGTCATATATGAACAGTCACAGTGGTTAAAGTGACAAGGTACTAAAGTGTATACATATTTTTGCCCTTGACTGTACATATAGAGAAATACATACTAATCATCGAAGACACGAGCTCAAACATACGTATTTTTTCATACATATATCTACCCCGACCGGGGATCGAATCCGAGACCTCAAGTTTTGTAGACAATTCTCTAACCACTAGGCTATCCGGTCGTCTTGCGTCGTATTGTCGTATTACATCCCGTGTATGCTGCGATATACTTGACCGTCAGTCGTTAGATTTTTGTCGATGTTTGCTGTATATTGGTTCAATTAACTTTGTTAACCTACACAAAATTCAAATCGAAACCACTAGGTAATAAGATAACAGAGCTATGTTAAATTTACTGTCCTTGTTACAGAGAACATCGTTTATACGTACTTAGATTCAGCTTATTAATCCGACCCTAAGTATCTAACAATACACTGGCCTAAGTGGTTTGCTGAATTGTATTCTGTACCTCTATATAAATTTACGAAGCTTAAATATTTCGGGTTTTGCGATATTTTAGCACAAATAAGAGATGCGCTCTTATCAGTGACCGGAAGGGATACCCCTTTCATTCGGCTTTTAGATAGGTAGTTACGCGTGCCACTGCCGGGTAATTTTGAGAAGGTCTAAAATAAACAAATACCTTTATACATATATTTATCAACTTTTAGTATTCCTATTTTTAGTTCAAACATAGATATTTTCATTAGGTCTGACGGTGTAACATTTGGCTATTAAATAAAGACCTATTTATAGCTAAGGGTGCCTACGAGTAAGTCATTGAACTTGAGTTACTTATCTATTTACAATTTTTATGAAATACATACGTTTTTATTTTTAGGAATTCATTCACCTTTAATTGCGTCTTTCCATCCACTTTCCACCTTTCAATTTTCTCAGTGAAAGTAGGCTAGGCGATTTCGTCTAATTTATCTAATTTCCCTGGATAAAAATGAACTTATTTATTAATCCAGTTTATAATCTACCAGTGTGCCAAATTTAAAGCAAATTCGTCCAGCCGTATTAACGTGGAAAAGAAGCACACATACACACTCACAAACTTTCGTCTTTATAATATTAGTACCTAGGATTTATTCACACGAATCCTAAAGTTAACTTTAGCTTAATGACTTCGATTCTTTATAACAAACTGACAATTCAAAACGGTACTCTTACAACACAAAACTACCGTGAGACTCACTCATAGTGAAAAAATACGGATAACTCACGCTATGATCGAGTTTAGCTCGACATGTTTCAGGCTAAGCCGTAGCCCTTCTCGGAGCCACACGTCGCGGCGGCTGCCTAACGCGCACATCACTCGATCACAGACGTCAGTTATTCGTATTATTTCACTATGGTACCCTTACTTAATTATCTGAAACTCCTAAACTAGCAATGGCCCTATAAAACGCAATACTTTAGTAGGGCTTTGCGACCAATTTTATTGTTCAATCATGTCGAACAAGTCTACAAAGCGCTGAAGCCAAAGCAAATCATGAATCAAAGTGACTTGCCGTCAATACGTTTCAGAAATGATATTGTCCATTTACCAAGCATTTACCACACGATTTTTCTATCACAACCGTAAAATGTAGCGAACTAAACTGCAATAAAACATTTGATAAAACAATAAAAAATTGTCAGGAATATTTTGTTAGGTTCAAAAGTTCAAGTGTCAATCAAAGATAATATTCGAAAAACAATATGGATGTATGGATGAGTTTGATGACCAGTACGCTTAGTATAAGTTTTACTTCACCAAAATACTTCTCGATCGCGTTTACGTAAAAAAATCAATTACTAGGGAAACATGGATAGCGTCTCCGCGCGCGCGCTTCCATGTTTCCATAGAATTGAAATTTTTACGTAAACGCGATCGAGAAGTATTGAAGTGAAGGAAAACTTATACTAAGCGTACAGTACGCATAGTTTACTTCACCAAAATACTTCTCGATCGCGTTTACGTAAAAAAAATAATTACTAGGGAAACATGGACAGCGTCTCCGCGCGCGCGCTTCCATGTTTCCATAGAATTGATATTTTTACGTAAACGCGATCGAGAAGTATTGAAGTGAAGGAAAACTTATACTAAGCGTACAGTACCTCTACCATGAGTTTACACTAGTTTACGTGACCGTACTCGCTAGCGACGGCGTAAATTATTTGTATGGAAAATTGTACAGCGCCTCTAGCGGTCACTTACGGAAGTACAATTCTCCATACAAATCATTTACACCGTCGCTAGCGAGTACGGTTACTGTAAACTAGTGTAAACTCATGGTAGAGGTACAGTGGCCGTATTGTCTAACGCTTCTGACGCTTGCTTTCGCTTTCACCATCTCTCTGTCATCATTTTATACCGTTTGACAGAAAGAAATAGTGATTGCGAAGGCAACCGTCAGAAACGTTAAACAATACGCCTGCAGACATAGGAATTTAGGGGGCAAAATTTTATGACAAGTAGGGAGTTCCTTTATCGATAAACTCAACTATCGAAGTTTATCCGATATACTTAGTGATAGGTCCAAGTTTTTTGTAAAAATGTAATTTTATAGAAAGTTATAAAAATGAAACAAAATAATAATTCAATTCTATTACTCTTTATCCTCGTAAGGCACGTCAAATTTTTACTATTAAAATTTTTTTTTTGAATGAGTCGCCAGACATTTGCTTTGAAATACGGATTAAATTTAACATGTTGGTTGAGCCTTACGAGGTTAAGTATTGTAAATATTTTATAGTGGATTGGTACTCATTACTCAGCAGCTATCGTTTAAAATATACTTTGCATAAACTTTATCATATTTGTCTCCGAATCCGAAATAAGACTCACAAAATAATACAAACTTACAATCGAAGCTGGAGGCGATCACTAGTATATAGGAGAAGCGTCGATAGTTGAGTTTATCGATAAAGGAACTCCCTACCTTTCATTAAATTTTGCTCCCTAAATCACTATTGTCTGAGATGACATTTCCCTTGCACACCACAAAGCTGCAAAGAGACGAAAAAAACTTGCGTCGTGTTTTTACAAGCTTTTATTTAATTTCACGTTATTTTCACTGCAATTTAGTTATCCTTAGAACATAAATATTCTACGAAAGGGCTTTTGGAATTTTAAAATGGTGTTGGCAATTAGGTAGGTATACTTACTTAATATAAGTGACAAGAGTGACAACCCTCCTTAAGAGTCCACATGAGACATTTTTAAAGGCTTTTTTACTGGTAGCTGAAATAATAATATGCAATTCTTGAAATTAGAAAATGTTACAATAAAATCCCAGTACCCAACGCATGCGTCAACGAATTTGCGCGACTGTTTTATATGTACCTATTGATTGACAGTTAAGACAAAACCAATAGTAGGTATCGATAGTCTATCGATATTATCGCCATGTGTCAATACTATCGATAGATCGATAGTGCTTTATGAGCAATACTGTTGATAATGGCAATACAATCGATACTATCGATAGTTTTAGTTATCGATTGTTTTTGGTCACTATTGGCTGATTTTGCAATACTATCGATACTATCGAAACGTGGCGATACTATCGATAGTATTATCGATATCCTGAATAGTTTTCGAGGTTAACTAACGATTGTCAAACTATCGATAGTACTGCAACACTGATTTTAAAGTACGCGTAAAGCCTCGTAAAGCAGATAGGATATTCTACATCACGATAACAAGTTTTATAGCTGGAGTAGTTCACCATCCCAGCCTTTAGACGTCCCACTGCAGGGCACAGTGTGGCACAGCCCTTCTCTCGGAATGAAAGGGCTTGGACCGTAGTTTCCATGCGGGCCCAGTGCAGATTGGGAACTTCACACACACCATTATTGAATTTCTTCTCAGGGGTGTGCAGGTTTCCTCACGATGTTTTCCTTCACCGTAAAACTCATGGTAAATTTAAAATAATATAATTTCTCACATAAATTCTGAATCAGAGGCGCGTGCCCGGATTCAAACGTGGGATCCTCTGCTGTCTGAGAGGCAATAGGTCAAACCACTAAGACTAAGCCACCACGGCAACTATTATACATATATTCTGTGACCACGGCTGTAGTATTTAGGTATCTCCCATTTTACTTGTTCCCTTGGTATTGTCGCCTGTCAATTGAAGAAAGGGATCTCTGAAAACTGGCATCAGCCTGCCAATAGTTGCTTCAACTTTAGCCGCGATTCTGATTAACAAGAACAGAGAGCTGACTGTCTAACGCACTCGGGATCACAATTGTTTTAAGAACTTCTTTGAAAAATGTCTACCCTAAACAGAGATTGTTAGAAAATACAGCCTCTGGTGTCAATCGTTACCCATTAGCTCATTACTTTATTTTACAGACATACTTACAAAGATTTTAAAATTCGTCTGGATCATTTATCAAGTGATTGGGTTAATTTGACTGGTCCCTGTAATTTTTTTTATCGGAATTTTTGATTTAAAATGGATTCATGCCGTATTCCGGATGTATTTTAATTAATACCATAAATAGGTATATACATAATGTACGTATACTGGCACTGCTTGAAAATGGGTTGGAATTAAACTTTCGATAGGTGAAAAACTTAAGTAAATGGCCTGTCGTATGTATTAGTGCACATAATTAATACGGAGATTAAGTCATTTTTAGGGTTCCGTAGTCAACTAGGAACCCTATAGCTTCGCCATGTCTGTCTGTCCGTCCGCGGCTAAGCTCAGAGACTGTTAGTACTAGAAAGCTGTAATTTGGCATAAATATATACAGCAGTCACGCCGACAAAGTGGTCAAATAAAAAAAAGTAAAAAATTTTTTTAGGGTAGCTCCTTTAGTCGTAAAGTGGGGGTGATTTTTTTCTCGACTAACCCTGTAGTGTGAGGTATCATTGGATAAGTATTTCTAAATAAATAGGGATTTGTTAAACCATTTTTTGATAAAGTGAATATTTTCGGAGATATTCACTCCGAAAGTTCAAAATAATGTGTCCCTCCCTCTAACATTTGAACCGCACGTTTAAAAATATGAAAAAATCACGTAAAAAGTTTCTAGAAAAAATATTTTCAATTAAATCAGTTGAGCAGTTTTTAAGTTTTTGTAAAAAAAATATTTCTAAACTAAGATTGTAATTTAACCGCCACTGCAAGCATTTACTTTTCTTTGAGTACTATAAAATCACGCTAACAGTAACTTCGTTCAAATAAAAAAAAAATTAAATCGGTTCATATAATAAAGAATTAAATCTGAAAAACCATCAACATACATACTAGTTCTAGTAGACTGCAGATTAGATTAGTTACCCAATTTGCCGATAGACGGCGCCGTACCGCCGACGTTGAAATTCTAGGTACATCGCGCTGTAAACCCTAGCGCGCGGTGGGAGTTGGGTGGGACCAAAACAACCACATTAATAAAGTAGGTATGCAAAGATTTTTTCGTACCTGCTACGGAACCCTATCTTGGGCGTGTCCGACACGCTCTTGGCCGGTTTTTATGAATAAAAAGTCTTCAGTCGCATTTCTACTTTTTATTACTATTTCGAAACCACACATTGAATGACTTTGTATGATTTCAAGTAACTCAGACACAATGACGGGTTAAATTCTTAATCTTTCCCCTTTTTCTCTGAAGGTGAAAAATCACGAGTGCCTTTGTATTAATAGGCCTTTTCTAAAGGGGTGAAAAATCTCTGTAGCGAGGCTCTCAAGGTTGCATCAATATTTTGCTACAAATGATTGGTTATATTTAAAAAAAAGTGTGTTGTCAAGCGCTAAGAGAAATAGTGAGTTGTAATGTTGTAATGAACGTTGAATGAATGTTGTTGTGAACTATATTGCTCAATAAATTAGTTAAATTCCTGAAATTGTGTGTGGTAGTACATTATTTTAGCAATAGCTATGAAATCACAAAAAATCCAGCCCGCATTACAGGTGAGACAAAAAAAATCGCGATCTGGAAGAAAATCTATAAATTACTCTACTTTACTTTCCTATTATTATTAGTTTTGTGATTTGCGATTCCATTATTAAATAGTAAATATTTGACCAGATAATCCATATATAAAGAAACGTTATTGTAATCAAACTTTAAAATGTAAGTACAGTCGAGTTCACCAATATCTGTATCGCCAACCTTTCATAAATATCTATACATAGACCTTATGTTACCGTAATAAGGTCTATGTATAGATATTTATGAAAGATTGGCTGTACAGATATTGGTGAACTCGACTGTACTACGCAAAAATCGTAAAACTGAGTTGAGGCGAGATCGGTTAAAATACTCTCACTGTTGTACGTAATAATATTGCGTGTTGAGATAAGCTTTCAGTGCGTGTACGTGGGCCATCACCGCTACTCGCTCTGCGTTACCGGGATGATCCGGATATAGGGATCGCAAATATATTATTATGAAGCTCCCTCAAAGATTGCATGCCTGATGAAACAAAACTCACGAATATTCTTCAAGGTACGTTAACCGGTTTCGTTTTGCTTCTGCAATTTATATGACGACAATTTCGGTTCGGTTTTTACTGATGTAGTTCTGAAGACCTAAATGTCGTAAGCAATAAGTTTTGTAATTTTGGCAATTATTTGAGCATAATTTAAAGTTCCTTCATAGAATAATTTGTACCTATTTTATTACGACTATTACTAATATTAGGCATTCTTACTATTGATTTGTTCTTTACGAAGAACACAGACTCACGACTACTTATACAGTTTACTAATCCTAACTTTTCTTTAGTGGTTTTATTAATCCTACAAATCTTATATAAATGCGAAATTTGTGAGTAAATCTTTCACGCTAAAACGTCTAGACGCATTTGGATAAAATTTCATTTGAACGTGACTTCAGAAATAACGCAAGCGAATTTTTATCCTGGTATTCCCAGGCGATCGGGATGTATCTATGCATGGAAAATTCCAAAATCTTGACCGCTGTTAGATATAAATATTTATACGTATATCTAGACTCATGAAATTTGATACGAGTGTTCGTTAGACAACGTAATAAATCCAACTGCTCATTTCCCGTCGACTGCAGCCGTGTCATCGTTGAATTGTAAGTAAGTGCAATGGTACGGTCAAGTGCAAAAATAAGTATCGATTTAATCCTCCCGTCTTTATATACCTATACCTTAATTCGACGACATAAGAGCTATGGGACATATTTATGAGCAAGTTGTGTGCACCCATATTTTTACACTTGACTGGTACATAAACGCAGTGACACGGACTCAAATTGCCTTGGAATGACGTTTTTAAATAAGACAGAACACGCTTCAGTAGATGTTGTGACGCACGCTGAAGTCTGTTCAGTGCTATTGTATAAGTACTTACCCCTCCTGTATAACCTGCTCAATAAATATAAATTTTCGTTTTAAATAATTTCATATTTGAAACCTACTCTTTTGCTGACCATTATTTCTGTTGCCTTTACTAGCCTTTGCATTCGTACTTCTTACGTATGCGTACCAAATTTCAAGTCAATCTCATCACTAAAAGTTATTGAATTTCGGATTTGAAGACAGGTAGGTACGTATGAAAATTGCAAGCTTCAAGAGAGTCTTTGTTCGAACTGTGCGAAGATTTTTTGTTGAGACAACTGTCCTGAGAAATATTTGTACTTATTGTATTTATAATCACTTATTCTCATTAATTGACAATTACAACGGGTTCCAAGTTGAGACCACTTTATTGCGAAAAATCTGTACAAAACCTAACTACTTAGGTACCTAAAAGTTTCAACTGATTTAAATCAATCTCTTTGAACTCAAGGTTTAATTGACCTACGGACTGAGGTCGCCATTAGCCCGTTGGAGACCATTGTTTCTGTAATCGCTTATTTAAGTCCGCTTTTTAGGGTTCCGTAGTCAACTAGGAACCCTTATAGTTTCGCCATGTCTGTCTGTCTGTCTGTCCGTCCGTGGCTAAGCTCAGAGATCGTTAGTACTAGAAAGCTATAATTTGGCATGAATATGTACATATCAGTCACGCCAAAGAAGTGGTAAAATAAAAATAAAAAAATTTTTTTTTAATAGACGTAAAGGGGGGGTGATTTTTTTTTTCTCGACTAACCCTATAGTGTCGTATCGTTGGATAGGTCTTTTAAAACCATTGGGGGGTTGCTAACATGATTTTTCTATTCAGTGATCTGTTTGCGAAATATTCAACTTTAAAGTGAAAATTTTCATTAAAATCGACCGTCCCCGCCCCCCCTCTAAAATCTAAACTGTTGGGCGGAAAAATTTGAAAAAATTCAGAATGGTAGTAAATATATCAAATTTACTAGGAAAATTATAGCGGCTAAGATTACTTGGAAAATATTTGTAGTTTAAGAGTAAATAGTAGCCTAAGGTATAAAACATACCTAAACTTGGATGATTCCGTACACATACGAAATCCTTAGAAAAATATTACTTGATTTTTTCGTAATGGCTATGGAACCCTACCTTGGGCGTGTCGGACACGCTCTTGGCCGGTTTTTCTAATAAAAATACATGTAGGTACTGTACTTAAATAATCGGTCAAACATACTAATAAATGAGTGGGGCAAGTAATCTCATATAATTAGTTCTTATTATCACAATATTTACCTAATAAGGAAACTTGAGAAGCGGGATAGTGACATTAATTTCATCATGTCATTGAGTACTGATCTTCCAGTCAAATAGAATGGCCGGCCGCCTAGAAGATAGTCATCTGGCTACGAAGTCGGTGTCGGAATGAGACGGCCTTATTTGTTGCGGCCGATAGTGCCAACTACTGAGTGGATAATCGGAATATTACTAGCAATAGGTGCCAAATGGCCATGTTCTAGTAATAGCATTGTTATGCTTCACTCCCTGGCACATCTGCTGGGTATACCTTTGCCGATTTCGGATGGGTATTATCCCTTGCCGGGTATTTTGACCGCCGTCAGGCGACCCGATTTATTGGTAGCAGAAATTTCCTTTTTCCTCTTTATACCTGCGAAAATAAGAAAATTAAGCCGTCTTCCTCTCGGATTTGTAATTGAAAGTTTCCAAGATTTTGTGTAAATACTTTTGGTCTCTTTTAAGCGTCGTTATACTATTGGCTCTTGAAATGTAATTTTACTTGGCAGCGAAATTTGAAAGACCGGTTATGTATGCGGCCGGTTATCCAAAAAACTATTAATAATCAATCAGTGGCCGTTGGAAATTTATAACATAATAAGGCCAGTCGCGGTACCTAAATAAATAAATAAATTTGTACAAAAAAACAGTGAAAACAAAATATTCTCAAATTTTGTCTGGTCGGTTTTAAAATGATATAAATTGTAATAAAAAACGCGGGCTTAATAAGTATTATCAAACCGCGTTTAGAAAAGGATTGAGCTCATACATATGTAATTTTTAGTGCAATGAAGTTCTAAAGCATGGAAAAAACATCATATTATATACAGGTACCTACTTAAATAAAATAAAAATTTTGTAAATAATTACTTTTAGAAAGACCATAAAAATTATTCAGTCATAACACCAGCGTCATCAGAGCTGTCTGTATGAACAAAATAAATGCAACGATTCATATTTTATACACACGTATTTTTTAACAGCTACGGCAATTTGATAACGCGAAAATGATGTGAATTAGTGACAGATTTGTCCGATATGATATTCATATCTACATCTACACTAATATTATAAAGAGGAAAGATTTGTACCTATTTTTGTATGTTTGTAATGAATAGGCTCAAAAAGTACTGGGCCGATTTAAAAAATTCTTTCACCAATAGAATGCTACATTCTTCCAATTTGACATAGGCTACATTTAATTTTGAAAAAAATTAGGGATCCTTGGTAAAATTTGAACAATGTAACCGAAGGTGTAGAAAAATGAGTCTTAAAATGTCTTTCGTCGAATGCGCTGCCGAAACTATTAGCGATAGAACAAAATAATGTACAACAATATTGAAGAACATCATAATGTCTACAAAAAACTCCGCGGTAGCATATGTCCAACTATTGTAGTTATGTCACTACAACAACTTTTTTCATTTTAAACATTAATGAAAATGCTAACCAAATTCAAACCATGCTATTTATGTGTTTATATATTAGATAAAGTGATTCAAGAGGAAGGTTTACAAGTATAATACATGCATAATATAGTTGTACCCGTGCGAAGCCGGGGCGGGTCGCTAGTTTTTTATAAAACAAATGACAACATTTACCGAAAATGGAGTCCAAATATGTAAAGCATACTCTGTAAATCTATTAATTCTATTATCAATAGGTGTCTGTACTTATGAAGATATCAAAGATTGACTTATGATTACATTTAATCATTTATAAGTACCTACTCTTGTTGTGCTAACGGTACTCTCGAATACCTTTCTAAACGCGGTTTGATAATAACAAAATGCAATGCAAAAATACGAATCTAAGTTTGTATGAATGTAACCAACCCCGTGAATTGATGCCTTTTACGTTATTTTCTCACAATCCTATGAATCTTTATACCCTTTGTAGTTAGCATAGGTAGCCGAAATGTGTGTAAATTTTCAGGCATTACCCATTACGCCATGTTATTTGTACCACGTACGAGTAGGTATTAAGTATGGGGATCATAAAAATATACGTCCGTGCTTCTCCCTCGATTTAGAGGTTGGAGTCTCGCTGGGGGGAAAGGGGGAGACGTGCCCTTGACCCGACAATCTGGGACGCTCGGAATATCCAGAAGCGTGCTTCTGGTAGGTATCGTACAAATTAACGTCAGCTCAAAAGCAATTAATAACTTACAATTAATATGTTTGCTTCAGCTCGTTAGTATGAGAAAATTAACTTTTCTCCGACGTAAAGTCTTGCGTTTATTTATATTTTAAATTTTGATTTTTTTATTGTTATTTAAATGAGACTTTATGCTTATCGCCCAAGTCTTAAATTATCTATGCGATATACCTACTTATTAGCATAGTGTTTTAGACAAGATTTAAGTTCACTGCTGTAGCTGTCATATACAGTAGTACAGTATTACTTTTTGTTCTTTATTTTTACACTAGCTGTTGCCCGTGAAGAATTCATTTATCGCTATCTACTATGCAATTTTCCGGAATAAAACTATCCTATGTTATTCCTAAGGTCTCAAATTATCTCCATACCACATTTCATGTAAATCCGTTCAGCCGTTATTGCGTGGTTTAGTAACAAACATCCAAACATCTTCACAAACTTTCACATTTGTAATATTCACTTAGGATTAATAATACTGCACGAAACAACTCTACAACCACTTAGACATCAATAACACATTTTCACATTTTGCCTGTGAGGAATTCTTTAGATGCAGATAGGAATTTTAATAATTCAGTCCTATTTTATCTTAGATAATATTAGTATAGACTACTTCGTTACGAATTGGCAAACAGTACGTAGTACATCTGTTACTGTCTGTCAAGTTAGAATAGAATAGACATCTACATTTTACCTCACATTTTACTGAACAGAATATTAACATTTCAGCTAGACCACCAAACAAAGAGTAATAAAACCAAAATGGTACAAAATTTATACAGTCACTGTGAAAACTTTTACAATCCTTACCTTAATACGATTAGTATTGTAACGCGTAGTCGACAACTCACTTAGTGAACTTCATAATAAGGGTGTGTAGTTAACTTAGTATAAATGTTACACTAAGTATAGGTACATAATGTAATTTTGCTACCCCAAATATTAAGAATATTTTCTGTGCATGGGCATTGATTCTAGTTAACACGATTTAAGTAAAATATATACGAAACTTTTTAATTTTTAACCGACTTCAAATAAAGGAGGAGGTTATATGTTCGACCGACTGTATGTTATCTTTTTTTTAACTTTTTTTTCTATGTATGTTCATCGATATCTCGGCCAATTGTGGACCGATTTTCAAAATTATTTTTTAGTTTGAAAGTGTATACTTCTGAGGTAGTCCCATCGGCACCAAGTCAAGATCTGATGATGGAATCCTAGGGAAGTCAAGGGAAACACTTAAATTTTATAGGCACACCTATGACAATTGACAACCTTTCATTTTTTTAACACCTGAAAATTACTGCAGGAATCGATAGAGTTTCTGAACACGGAAAAATATTTATTATAATTAATTTCTCCATATTTAAAAAAATACAACAAATTTAAAAACATATATGTACTAGGGGTGTTCAATAAAAAGTGAGAATGAGTATGTTATAAACAACTTTTACTAAATGTAATTTTATTTTTCGACATAGTCACCTTTTAGCATAATACACTTATTATATCTTTTTTCTAGACTTAAAATTTCATTTTTAAAAAAGGTCTCATCTTGATTACTTAAAAAATCTTGTACTGCAGCGACTACCGCGTCGTCGTCTTCAAATTTCTGGCCTCTCGGGTATTGTTTCAATCTCGGAAATAGGTAGAAATCACTGGGAGCAAGATCTGGTGAATACAGAGGATGCTTAAGGATATTGAACCCAGCATCACGAATTGCAGCCATTGCAACGATGGACTTGTGTACCGGGGCATTGTCCTGGTGGAACAGCACAACTTTCGAGAGTTTACCTCGCCGTTTTTCGCGGATCTCATTGCGCAATGTTGCTATTTGTTTGGCGTATAAAGTGCCCGTAATAGTGGCTCCATGTTTGAGATACTCAATCATTAATACCCCTTTACCATCCCAAAAAACAGAGCCCATGACCTTACCGGCAGATGGGCCCACCTTGAATTTCTTCGGAGTTGGAGATGATGGCCTTTTCCATGTCATAGACTGCAGTTTCGTTTCAGGGTCGTAATGATGGAGCCATGTTTCGTCCATTGTTATAAATCGCGCCAAAAAAAGTTCCCGGTCTTGCTGTATCAGGTCCAAAGCTTCTTGACAAATCTCGACTCTAGTTTGTTTTTGCGTGTCAGTAAGCATTCTTGGTACCCAACGCGCAGATACCTTTTTCATACCCAAGCGTTCATGTAAAATATTATGCACGCTCGCCGTTGAAATCTTTACATTTTCAGCAATAAAACGAACCGTGACACGACGATCCGCCAAAACTGAGTTTTCGACTTTTTCCACAATTTCTTCAGTTACTGCTGTAGTAGGGCGTCCGGAGCGGGGGTCGTCCATGGTCGATGTTCTTCCATGTCTAAATTCGGCGCACCAACGTGCGACTGTCGAATACGGAGGAGCATTAGACCCTAAAGTGTCCCGCAAATCTAAATTGACTTGGTCCGTAGAAAATTTTTTCAAACACAAGTATTTGATAACGGCGCGCAGTTAAATTTTCTCCATTTTCGCTAACGTACTTAATAGCATTGCAAGAAATTACCGTATTTTTTTTAAACAAAAGACAGTTACTTTTTTTTTCATAGCAATCAGCTAGATAGATTAGCTTTACCGGCCAGTATTTAATTTCCTAATATTGAAAGAGTTTGCATCTCATTCTCACTTTATATTGAATGCCCCTCGTACTTACAAATAGTGCCACAGAATAGATATGTTTCCTTTACCCTTTTCACTAGAAAAAAGAGCTGTCATAATTTTAAATTTGATAACAACCTTAACGTCAAATATACGTCATCACTTTTTTTTAATAGAGACTAGACAAAAGTAATGGATCTATTCTATCGTTACGCTCTTTTAGAATAAACACATCTTTAAAAAATTGTAACAAATTAATTAATAATCCTAGTGAAAATTTAAAACTATCAGCGTCTTTCTCTTTCCAAACAGAATACAGAGAACGAATCAAATTATAGTCTTAGAAATATGAAATGTTGTCAATTTTGGCATTTTTAGCATCAGGTCAAGCATTTTCATTCAGAAAATGTCATTTGGTAAACTGGATCTGATGAAGAAGACCACAGATGACCAACGGAACTACTCAACGGGTAAAATCTTGCTAGTTAAATTTGACCACTTTGCGGTTTCCGATTGAGCTAAAATGTTGCATAAGTACATGCATGTGTAAGTAGGTATATCAGATGACAATGCAATATTATTATAACATGAAGCTGATCTGATGACGGAGCTGGAAGGTGGCCATAGAAACTCTCTAATAAAACGATACGACCGTATCGAGTTTGGGCTTGTTTGATTCGTATTGAGGAGTACTTTGATCCTTGATGGTAACCAGGGCTTGACGATGGAGCTGGAAAGTAACCATAGGAACTCCGTAATAAAACGACATAACCGCATCAAGTTTGGTCTCGTTTGATTCGTCTTGATGAGTACTTTGGTAACCAGCGGCAAAAAGTACAGTCAGCAAAAAATAATTTTATACAAATACAACTAAAAACCAAAAAATAAAATATTTTTTAATTAAAAAATAAAACCGTTTTCAAAAAACGCCCAAAAACTAAAAAGAACAAAAAAGTTGTGAAATAAAAATTGAATCGACTACAAACAAAAAACATGAAAATATCTTTCTACTAACTGTTTGAAGTCGGTGTCTCAGCACGAGCGAGCAGGAGTGGACCTAGTCATCTACCTTTTACCTACATATACTATTTATTGGGTTTCTTCCACTCCTGCTGGCTCGTGCTGAGTCACCGACTTCAAACAGTTAGTAGAATAGAAAGATTTTTTCATGTTTTTTGTTTGTAGTCGGTTCAATTTTTATTTCACAACTTATTTTGTGCCATTTAGTTTTTGGGTGTTTTTAAAAGACGTTTAAATTTTTTATTTAAAAATTATTTTTAAGCCTTATAGTTACTAACTACTTTTTATGGTTCTTAGTCAAAATGGCAAATCGAAACTTAGTGCCGCCACATGACTACTTGACCGGCTCTGTAGCCGCATCTTACCTCAGAGATCTTAGTATTAGAGTGCTGTAATTTTAGCATGGGTGTACATAATAATCATAATCACGCATGAAGCGGTAGAAAAATTGTTCAAAAAGATTTTTAGTGAAGATGAGTTTTTTTCTCGGCTACCCCAGATATATGACGTTGAGTGTCGTTTTTTTGTCATTCAAAAAGTTTTCCGTAACCCATTTTTCGATTCATGAGAATCCGTTTGTGAAAATATTAACCTTCAAAATGTGTTTGTTAGTGTCAAGTGACTCCCCCAGCTAAATGGAAGTTTTTGGATAAGTGTGAAAATTTATAGCAACAATATAGGTAGACAACTTTATTGAACAGTAAAACTTTCACAGCTAATTACACTTATAAGTTCACCGGTAATAGTCAATGAACTTAAACTCTATCGAATTTTTGCCGCGGTCCAGCATGAACTTGACCGGTTTTCAACAAACGTAAATAGATTTTATATTTAACAGTAAATTTATCTCTTTTAAATACCAGCAGTACCTACTTGGCGAAGTTCAAGTTTACGGCATTTTTAGCCGTTCCAATTTGTCGACTTAATTTTGCTGTGAACTTTTTTTAATTACGAGCCCTGCGCGGCTCCTTGACGTGAACCTGGCAAGGAGCTGGCTCGGCGCCAACGCCTCTATCTCGAATTTAAAGCCACCAGATATTAGAGACATTCTCCCTTGCCACAAATCTCAGCAGGAACGCGTTAGAACCGTGTTGTTAAAAAAATACAGGGCTCTCACTAGTCTGGCGACGCTTTCTTTATGCAGACTGTTGTTTTCTTCATTAGAAACGTGGCCTCCCGTCGTCGTCGTCGTCGTCGTCGTCACTATTAACGTGTGACATGGCACGCAAATGTGATGCTTTTTGTATTCAGATTGGATTTGTTTATGCATGTCTATTCTATGATATGGCTTAACAAGTTAAGCTACAGGAAAAAATGTACCCACAAGCCTGCCGAGTGTTTTTGGGGTTCCTTTCCTAAAGGACGAATGGAACTCCCATTTATTTTTTTAAGCTTTGCCACGCCGCCTATCTGTCACTCGTACCTAGGACTTATCTTTTGAATAGTAATAGCTAGACGACAGAAATGTACTATTATATGGCTGCGTGAGTTCGACTCGCTTTTGACCGGCTCAAGACCGGCTTATAACTGTAAATGTCAAGCTTACAGTGCAAAGAGTTTACTTCATAACCTCTAGGCTGTAACGTAGCCTAAAGCCTAAGGCTTATAGGATTGGCTAGCCTGGCAGAGCTAGATCACGCGCTTATCGCGATGTCGTTTTAACCCTTAATAAGGCCCCATTTATATTACTATTGGAGCATTACTACCACAGAATCAAAAGCAGCCGAATCGAATACATACCTGACAAAGGATATTTTTAAAGCTAGTAGTGTTTTAAATAATTACAATCGATATTGTTACGTATCACTAAAACAATACGGTTGAATTTCCCAGTCATTGCATGTGGTCGCTAAATCGCCTCTACCTTATTAAGGGTTAAATATCTCCGCGACCAAATAAAACACGTTCAATATTAATGAATACGATACAAAAAATATAGTCCAGGAAATCTAATTTTATGTTTTTATTATTCCATAACCTCTATAATCCAGGCCTGATTGTCTGGCTCCAGACTCCGCATTCAGTCAGGTCACGCGCTCGAAGCCTTACTATTAAACGTATTAGCTAAAGCCGAGCTGGTGTATCGCAATGCACAGAAACACAAAACTCCCAAGGTACTAACGAGTTGAATTGAAAAATAGTTTACGCCGAGTTATTTCAAAAAAGGTGTAGAGTACCTACGTCAGCCTCCGCTAATCGCACCGCCTGCCGTGTAGCACTGTAAATGACTAAATGCAGGTACCTAGTATGGATTATGCTCGACGGTTAAAATTCAACTTAATTCAAGCGCCATCCTGGGCAATACTGAAGTTATTACTAGTTATGAAGTTAATAATTGGAATCAGCGTAATGTATATACTTAATTCAATATCACCCAGAATGGCGCTTGAATCAAGTCTCCTTTTAACCGTCGTGTTCATTATATCAAGCAGATATTTTCACCATTCAATTTGAAATTACCAGCTCGGTTCAGATCTTTTTAAAAATTATACCGATGATAAAAAAAGACACAATTAGATAAGACTTCAAGTCTTTCATCGTAATATAAGTTACTGTTATAATGAAATATTTCCCGTCAAATTTCCTCGACATTCCGGTATCCCCAGCCTGCGCAGCGCTACGCTACTCTACGTCACTTTTCAGCGTTTGTTCCAAGAACGCAAGCGAGGAGTGAAGTGTTATTGAACGATTAAACGATCTGTGGAGGGCGCTTGAGCTGAAAGGCCCAACGGCTCAATCGCTGATTTTGACATCCTGTGGATTTAAAATCTATTACGAGTAGGTATCTCATCTTTAATCTTGAAATAAAATTGACAAAATTGCCAATGACTGGCCATTCAAGCTAAGACAATGGCCAGCCATTTAGACATTTATACGTAGACATTTATAGCAATGATGCCTGAAATATAGTCAAGGTCCTTGGTTATTATTATTACCGAATATATTTATAGCAACCAACTTTTACCCACGACTTTATTTGTGTTGGATTCCGATCGGCTATCGTTATCACAGGGGAACTCTAAATTTTCCCGGAAAAAAGTGGCCTGGGAACGTGTGGAATAAGGCTCCAGTAACGTTCTCTAACAAAAATATGTTAATGTTACCCATTTGAATCATGGCGTAAATGTTGTTCTCCCAGGATAATAATAATTATATGCTATGCTAATGGACGAAGTTCGGAGACTTTCAAATACATTTTTGGATCGTTCGTCTACTAATCTAGTAATTTTGTAGTTGTTGTGTGTTGTGTTGTAGTAGTTTGTGTACGAAATTGCAGTTTTAAATGGGTTCGTAGATTTAAAAAAACAATACACGCGTTTCTCCATAGATAAGTCTATAAAGCTAGATCAATTTCTTCGCCTCTGAAAACTCCCACATAGCAAATTTCGTTCGTCGATATCCTTAGTTAGTTATCCATTTCCAAGATTCCCGAAATAAATATTAATAAAATTGATAAATTGCTCGTTTAGAGGTACGTATTAAGATATTCTTACACAGCCAGATACAAATCTATAGTCTGTTCCTCTTAATATCAATCCGCGTTAGTTTGCTTTTAGCCATTAGATCATTCTCCACAAATATTTACAGGAATCCAGTTAACAGTCTCAAAGTGAAAGTAAAAGAATAGAAAGTTACTCCATCATAATGAGGCATTCTCTGTCTGATAAAGTGTAAATAATTTCAGTCGTGCGTTAGTGTTGGTGCCGATACTCGTAAAGAAGCCGAAACTTTCGATTTGCATTTACGGTTTATAGTGACGTAGAGGCTTTAAAAAGAAACTAAATATAAACAAAACAAAGAAAATAAAACAAAGCATTGAAAATTCATCAATATCAAATGACGCTTGACGTTTTGATTTTAAGTTGGTTAGACTTTATCTCATTAGGAGGAGACCGATTGTTTTATTCACGTTAATTGCTTTTCGAACTGACTTAGGTACTTTTATCGAATAGGCAGCGTGGGAGGATCAAACAAAACAAAACAAATATTCAAGTAACTCAATTATCTGTGCCAATAAATAAATAATTCGGTAGTATTACTGTTCAAATTTAAAAGTAAAGGGTAAGTTAAGTACTCTGTTATCTCGGCCGCAGTTATCTGTGCTCCAGATTCTTCGGCCTCCCCCACGTTTCAGATGGCCTACTGAGACTTTTCCAGGGCTTTAACAAGAAGCCTTTTTTTACCTGTTGCGGTACAACATCTCAAATGTTATCCGGCTTGACCTTTCCGTAATAAATTTTGCGTAAGGTAGAATAACAATTCATAACTGCAAATGTAATCCCTGCCTTTTGAAAAGGTAGGCAAGTTAAGATTATAATATGGTTTTTCACTATAATTTTTTTTTTATAAATGGCGTCTGGCCAATTGGACAATTTTGCCAGCGTCAAGGATGAGAGCTACAGATGTTTAGGTATAGATTACCTACTCAAGTTGTCAGGCGCCGTGATGTCAAATTCACTATCATTCAACCGCTAGATCTTCACTTATTGTCTAACGAGCTGACACATGCTTTCGCATTCACTATTTCTTGTATAAGGCGGTGACAGAAAGAGATGGAGAAAGCGAAGGCAAGTGTCCGTGCGTTAGATAATATTTTACAATTTTAATGTGAAAATCGAGTCGTTAAAGCAGACGTTGAGGTTACCTACACTGTGGTTACACCCCATTGGTCTAAAAATACATCAGCACTACGCATCGTGCGAACTTTTCCCATACCACTTTGAAGAACAATGTTTCATGGCCGACCTTCTAGCTTCGCCCATCCAAGTTCAGTACTTATTTTTGCTCTCGGAACTTTTCCTTAGTATATTTATACTTCACAGATATAGTAAAAAGATACCTTTGTAAACTCAGAACAAGTTTGTATCCCAATAGAATTAACATTATATATAGCGTATTCCCGTGAGGGATATAAAGAGCAATACATACAATACCTACAATACAATGAAATGACTCTTTATTGAACACTACGTAGAAAACCATAAAGAAAACTGGTACAAAGAGAAAAATGTGCAAGGTAAAGTATTAATAGGCAGCCTTATCGCACTTGTTATAACAGTTCTTTTTTCTTTTTAGGGTTCCGCAGACAATAACAGGATCCTTATAGTTTTGCCATGACCATCGGATAATTTAGTACTAGAAAGATGTAAATTGGTATGCATAGGTTCATAAAAGTCACGCCGATATAGTAAAAAATGTATATAATTAAGTACAGTAGGGACATTTTTAGGGTTCCGCACCTCGAAAGGAAAAGCGGAACCCTTATGGATCACACTTTGTTGTCCGTCCGTCCGTCCGTCTGTCAAGACCCTTTTTCTCAGGAACGCGTGGAGGTATCAAGCTGAAATTTATATCAAATACTCAAGTCTACTGTCCCTTGGAGCTGTGAAAAAATGAAATTTCTAAGCCAACGCAATCAAAAGATACAGCCATTTATGCCGCAAATTTTCGACACTCGCAAAGGAATCAAAACCTACAGGGTACTTCCCGTGAACTCACAATCTTGAAATTTGGTACGAAGCAAGGTCTTATAGCGCAGACACAGAAATAATAATAAAGAGGATAGAAGTGCCTTAGACGCGTGACCTTGGCGCCGCGCTTGTGACTCGTAGGTCACAAGCGCGCGACTTGTGGCTCAGTGCTATTTGAAACGTGGGTATGACAACAAGTGCTTTAAAATTTTATTTTGCAGCATTAGCAGTTGCGGAAACTCGTCCACACTGTGTAATTACACTAATAAGGGGATTACATTTCATTGGTATGTATTAATTTAATGTAATAATGCGGTTTATATCAAAATAAAACTTAAGAAAATATTTCATTATGAAATATTGGTTTACACGTTATTAACACGGAACTTCATATACCATTGCTACTCATGCCCATAAAAACGCAGATCGTTTTGAATTATACGCAGCAATGTAAAGTAATTTTTGATAACCCTTCCGTCTTGCACAAAAGTTCGTGGTACGGACAAAAAAACAGGTTACGACTACTACAGATATAATGCCGACGCGGCCAATAAATGGCGCCGTTGTGTAAATGTGGGTATGACTTACGTTGAGTGTTATTCAACGCTATCTCTAAGGTGTAAGGTTCATAATTGTTTGTAAACAAAAATTTTAGTAATTGTGTGCGTGATTGCGTAGTACGGTTCCGGTCTTTTGCATGTGTGCATTAACACAGTAAGTAGAGGGGATGAAGTAGCGACACGAGTTCCGGAAGAAAATAGGAACTAAGGCATTTCTATCCTCTTTATTATTATTTCTGTGAGCGCAGATAAAGGAAACATTTCGAAAAGCATAAATTTTCTGTTTGTCTGTCTATATTAGTAACCAATCTACAATGATCCCACACTGCGCACATTTTACTTAGAAGCAGGGGTCTGCTAAGACTAGATGTTCATAGATACGAGGGGCGTTCAATATAAAGTGAGAATGAGATGCAAACTCTTTCAATATTAGGAAATTAAATACTGGCCGGTAAAGCTAATCTATCTAGCTGATTGCTATAAAAAAAAAACTAACTGTCTTTTGTTTAAAAAAAAATACGGTAATTTCTTTGCAATGCTATTGAGTACGTTAGCGAAAATGGAGAAAATTGAACTGCGCGCCGTTATCAAATACTTGTGTTTGAAAATTTTTTCTACGGACCAAGTCAATTTGGATTTGCGGGACACTTTAGGGTCTAATGCTCCTCCGTATTCGACAGTCGCACGGTGGTGCGCCAAATTTAGACGTGGAAGAACATCGACAATGGACGACCACCGCTCCGGACGCCCTACTACAGCAGTAACTGAAGAAATTGTGAAAAAAGTCGAAAACTCAGTTTTGGCGGATCGTCGTGTCACGGTTCGTTTTATTGCTGAAAATGTAAAGATTTCAACGGGGAGTGTGCATAATATTTTACATGAACGCTTGGGTATGAAAAAGGTATCTGCGCGTTGGGTACCAAGAATGCTTACTGACACGCAAAAACAAACTAGACTAGAGATTTGTCAAGAAGCTTTGAACCTGATGCAGCAAGACCGGGAACTTTTTTTGGCGCGATTTATAACAATGGACGAAACATGGCTCCATCATTACGACCCAGAAACGAAACTGCAGTCTATTACATGGAAAAGGCCACCATCTCCAACTCCGAAGAAATTCAAGGTGGGCCCATCTGCCGGTAAGGTCATGGGCTCTGTTTTTTGGGATGGTAAAGGGGTATTAATGATTGAGTATCTCAAACATGGAGCCACTATTACGGGCACTTTATACGCCAAACAAATAGCAACATTGCGCAATGAGATCCGCGAAAAACGGCGAGGTAAACGCTCGAAAGTTGTGCTGTTCCACCAGGACAATGCCCCGGCACACAAGTCCATCGTTGCAATGGCTGCAATTCGTGATGCTGGGTTCAATATCCTTAAGCATACTCTGTATTCACCAGAAGCGAGTGATTTCTACCTATTTCCGAGATTGAAACAATACCCGAGAGGCCAGAAATTTGAAGACGACGACGCGGTAGTCGCTGCAGTACAAGATTTTTTAAGTACTCAAGATGAGACCTTTTTTAAAAATGAAATTTTAAGTTTAGAAAAAAGATTTAATAAGTGTATTATGCTAAAAGGTGACTATGTCGAAAAATAAAATTACATTTAGTAAAAGTTGTTTATAACATACTCATTCTCACTTTTTATTGAACGCCCCTAGTACATATAAATTTGTACGGAAACCTCGGTGCGCGAATCCAACTCGCACTTGACCGGTTTTTTGTCGTCTATCCCATGATGTTGTTTATCGTTGGATAATTATTAGAAAAAAAATTGCCTATTTGCGGAAACTATTTTCGACTCGGGTAGCGTTTACGAAATATTAAGCGTAAAATAAACTTAAATAACGACCGCTTTAGCCTAGTTGGTAGTGACACTGCCTACGAAGTAAGAGGTCCTGGGTTCGAGTCCCGGTAAGGGCATTTATTTGTGTGATGAGCACGAAAATTTGTTCCTTAGTTATGGATGTTTTCTATGTATTTAAGTATTTATCTTAATATATAAAAATCTCGTGTCACGGTGTTTGTTACCGAACTCCTCCGAAACGGCTTGGCCGATTTTTATGAAACTTTTTTCTCTACACTCGGTAGGTCTGAGAATAGGTCGTAGGCTATTTTTTATCCCCCCCCCCCCCAATTCTTCGCGGACGGAGTCGCGGGCAACAGCTAGTTTATCTATATAAGTATATCGTCGTCTAAGTACCCATAGTACAAGCTTTGCTTAGTTTGGGACTAGGTCGATTTGTGTAAGATTGTCTCCTAATATTTTTTTTTCTATTATTTATTTATTTAAATATCCCCTCCCTCACTCCCAGCTAAATTATTGTTCTTGGATACAGGAAAACTACCCTATATAGCAGTAGTGTGCTAAGGCAGTTATGAGGCAGTTACAGACATAACATTTAACTTTTCGCTACCTCGTGAAAATGTATGCAAATTACGTACGATATCGTTTAAAACATATTGAGTGGGACCACCGGCGCGCTTTAAATTGACGAAATAACGTTATCAGCTTACGCTGTGGGTAAAATGGGGTGTATAGGTTACAATGCGATTTTCTGCTTAATTTATGTATGCGGTAAACCGGAAAATTTCTCGTCATTAACCGATGAAAATATTCCAAACTAGATTAAATTAAGAATAAGCTTTCTTGTGAGGCTGTACTAATTTTGCAAGAGCAAATGTTTGATGTGGCACTACTGAACTTTGATTTACTTATATTTTGTGCAGTTTTTCTTTTCTGTTTCATGTGATTGTAAGGCAATAAAAAACGTGATTAAATTGTAAATAATGAGGTATCGTAACATGTTCCACGTATTTATCATTTAAAACTTTATAAATTACGGTTATTGAACTCTGAAAGACAAAAAGAAAATACTTTGGAAATACATAAATTTACTGAGTGGCAAAATAAAGGATTATTTTGTATGGAAATTTGCATTTTTTTTGTTCGTCAGCTTGGTTGGTTGATTTGGATGTTGCTAAACGTAGACGTTGTGTATGACAGAAACCATGACATAACGTTAATTACCTAACCATTAATGCATTTTAACACCTAAAGTTAGTGCAGATAATGGTAACACAAAATTTGCCTTATATTATTAAGTACATCGTTTTAAAACACAGAAATAATAATAAAGAGGATAGAAGTGCCTTAGACGCGTGACCTTGGCGCCGCGCTTGTGACTCGTAGGTCACAAGCGCGCGACTTGTGCCTCAGTGCTATTTGAAACGTGGGTATGACAACAAGTGCATTAAAATGGTGTTTTGCAGCATTAGCAGTTGCGGAAACTCGTCCACACTGTGTAATTACACTAATAAGGGGATTACATTTCATTGGTATGTATTAATTTAATGTAATAATGCGGTTTATATCCAAATACAACTTGAGAAAATATTTCATTATGAAATATTGGTTTACACGTTATTAACACGAAACTTCATATACCATTGCTACTCATGCCCATAAAAACGCAGATCGTTTTGAATTATACGCAGCAATGTAAAGTAATTTTTGATAACCCTTCCGTCTTGCACAAAAGTTCGTGGTACGGACAAAAAAACAGGTTACGACTAGTACAGAGATAATGCCGACGCGGCCAATAAAGAACGCCGTTGTGTAAATGTGGGTATGACTTACGTTGAGTGTTATTCAACGCTATCTCTAAGGTGTAAGGTTCATAATTGTTTGTAAACAAAAATATTAGTAATTGTGTGCGTGATTGCGTAGTACGGTTCCGGTCTTTTGCATGTGTGCATTAACACAGTAAGTGGAGGGGATGAAGCAGCGACACGAGTTCCGGAAGAAAATAGGAACTAAGGCATTTCTATCCTCTTTATTATTATTTCTGTGTTTTAAAACCTGGCAGAAGTCATAATTATACTTTCCTCCTTAGGTATTCATAATAGTACATTACTGCAGCGGCCGCGAAATAGGGAATTGCCGGCCGAGTAGTTATAGATGGCCGAGTGTCAACGAGGCCATCTAGAGATACGAGGCCGCCAATCCCTGTTCGTGGCCAAGGCTTGTATAAAGTTTTTCTCAAACATGCATCATCATCATCACCACCATCATCACCGCCATCATCATCACCATCACCATCACCATCACCAACAACATCATCAACATCCATCAACATCCATCAACATCCATCAACCAACATCAACCAACATCCATCAACATCCATCAACATCCATCAACATCCATCAACATCCATCAACATCCATAAACCAACATCAACCAACATCCATCAACATCCATCAACATCCATCAACATCCATCAACCAACATCCATCAACATCCATCAACATCCATCAATATCCATCAACATCCATCAACCAACATCCATCAACATCCATCAACAGCCATCCATATCCATCAACATCCATCAACATCCAACAACATCCAACAACATCCATCAACATCCATCAACATCCATCAACATCTATCAACATCCATCAACATCCATCAACATCCATCAACATCCATCAACATCCATCAACATCCATCAACCAACATCAACCAACATCAACCAACATCCATCAACATCCATCAACATCCATCAACATCCATCAACATCCATCAACATCCATCAACATCCATCAACATACATCAACATCTATCAACATCCATCAACATCCAACAACACCCATCAACATCCATCAACATCCATCAACATCCATCCATCCATCCATGCATCAACATCCATCAACATCCATCAACATCCATCAACATCCATCAACCAGCATCCATCAACATCCATCAACATCCATCAATATCCATCAACATCCATCAACCAACATCCATAAACATCCATCAACATCCATCCATCCGTCCGTCCGTCCGTCCGTCCGTCCTTCCGACCGTCCGTCCATCCGTCCGTCCATCCATCCATCCATCCATCCATCCATCCATCCATCCATCCATCCATCCATCCATCCATCCATCCATCTATCCATCCATCCACGTCGACCACGTCGACCACGTCGACCTATTAAACGTCATAGTGCTGTATCACATAAAACAATAGACGATCACTTTGCTGGCCAAGGCCAGCAATGTTGTATGAAATTCCATTATTGACCTCTCGTCTAGGCGCACCTGCAACGTGACAGTTCGTGGCGTATTATAAGGAACATAACGTCAATATTTCATAGCATGTTTGAGAAAAAAGATATACCTAAACATGTTATAACGCAATTATATTTTGTCTGTATCTGAAAGGCAAACTTTCAAGTGAGATGGAAAACAAACGAATGTGTGTGTGTTTTGACTCTAGTCAAAATAGTAATTATAAATCGATTGTACAATCGAAACTAAATCACCTCGTTTCGGAAAAACAACCACTAAAATTTCACGGTATATAGAAAGTTAGTCATCCCAGCACACTTTCGCAAGTGTGAAAAAAAATTGTATGGATTTTACTTTCCACACGCGTGCGGAAATTTAATTTTTTAAATTGCCAATTCTCAAAAAGTTGTGTCCAAACTAGTGTTCAAAAAATAAGACTAGAGAGTTGTGTCTTCATAATTCAGCTTTGCACAAATAAGAAAATGTTTGATGCAACCAAATGAATATTTACTGATAAAATAATAAAACAGATTGTTTTAATATTAAAACACACAAATTTTAATTTCGTCAAAAGTTTTGAAATAAAAAATTTAGTACTAAAATAATTCCTTGAGTCCATTTCGGACCGTACGACATCTGCGCTTTCAGTGCGCGCGCATGGCGTAACACGGACCAATCATGTTTACCCGTTCGCGCCTGTCAACCAATGAGCTTTCAATGTGCGCGTGTTAGATATAGAAACTGTTATAACATTATTAGATATGTAAGGTGATAAAATATATTGTTAAAATAAGTAAGTAAATGAAATATAATAATGGAATTGATAATTTAGGTAATGCTTGGCTCTAAAGACAAGCGAAATAATAATTAAGATACTTTCCGATTGTCTTACTCTGGTGACGTCAGTTGTTTGCGACTCACCCAGACGGCAAGGCAAACTTATAAAAGGCCTTCTTAGGCCAGGTAGAGGCACTTTGTTACGAGCCGTCGCCATGGTCACTTGACAGTTAAGTACTTACTTGTTTGTATAATTAATAAATGGCTATAATTTGTTTCTATATCTTTCATATGTAAATACAATAATAATTATCGTATAGCTTACATATTAACGTGTAAAGCTATAAATCAATGAATACTTGAATTATGTTGGTAACTGAATAATATTTATATATGTCGAAAATCTTGTGTGGTTGTTATTTGTGATCATTAAAAGCTGTTATTTCATTGGAAGATAATATTTGTTTCAATATAAGCGATTTCTCGAAATATGATTTGATCTGTTTGTTTTACTTACCAAATATAATATCTTAACCCATCATAAACTTATTATTTTATACTCCGTTAACTTCCTGGTCCCGATAAATAACAGAATAAGTTAGACTTTGATAATTTACAATTACAAGATGAGAAGGTTTCTTTTGTTTAATATAAAACATGTGACTGTAAAACTTCATTTCTAAGCAAGAGGTTATCGTTAGGTATATAGAATATCTAATATGAATAGAGCAAAATCTAACACGCGCATGGCGTAACACGAACCAATCACGGTTACCAGTTTGCGCCTGTCAACCAATGAGTTTTCAGTGCGCGCGCATGGCGTAACACGAACCAATCATGGTTCGTTCCGTTCGCGCCTGTCATGAAAACCCGCCACAGTAATGTTCATGAATTCAGTCCGGAGAATTAATTTAAGTTTAGTAAATTAAAATGGAGAGTTCATGTGATGAATTTACATAGGACTTAACGCCGCCTGACGTCCTAGACCAAGCACAAAATTAAATGTGATAGCCTCCTGCTGACTAAACCGATGCTGAAATATGTAAACATCTACGAGACTTTCCCCCAATGAAAGGTAAATAAGAACGCAACATCTTTTTCCGAAAATGTTTATGAGCGCGCGCAGACAGAGAGCGGTCTGGAGTTCCGAGTTCAGAGTTCTGCGTTCTTTCGAATGTACTGAGTCTCTTACGATAACGCACACAGCAGGCGACTGGAACTCTCTAGCGATGAAAACACAGAACTTTGAACGCGGAACTCGGTACTCCAGACCGCTCTCTGTCTGCGCGCGCTCTTAGCCCCAATTTTTTTCCTCGCTTAATGCATTGTAAAATGTTGTATGATATACGTGTCGAAAGTAGGAAATTCCCAACTCATGTCGGCTAAACCAAACTCGCTTCGCTCGTTTGTTTAGATCTCCGACATTCGTTGGGAATAGCCTACTTTCCGCACTTGTATCATAAATAACTATTTCACACCACATGTTCGACAATGCCTTATCATCATGCAAACCTTTCTCAAAGTAAATCATTATAACCCGGCCGGCGGCAGTAATGTGATTCTCACTTTTCATAGTTCTTATTGTTCGTTTCATGGTCGTTATTGATTGGATTGGATTGGATTGGATTGGATTGGATTGGATTGGATTGGATTGGATCGATGGATCGATGGATCGATGGATCGATGGATCGATGGATCGATGGATCGATGGATCGATGGATCGATGGATCGATGGATCGATGGATCGATGGATCGATGGATCGATGGATCGATGGATCGATGGATGGATGGGTCGATGGATGGATGGATCGATGGATCGATGTATGGATGGATCGATGGATGGATGGATCGATGGATGGATCGATCGATGGATCGATGGATCGATGGATGGATGGATGGATGGATGGATGGATGAATGGATCGATCGATCGATCGATGGATAAATTTCAAATGTAATGAATGAATGAAAACCTTACAGGTGCGAGCCCGGGCTAAAACCCGCGACCCTATGCTTAGGAGGCCATAGATCAAACCACTAAGGCTTATTTTACTTAGTGACTAAACTATCACGAGTTAAACTTAACCTATAATAATAAGCTATACCCTAGCCTTGTTTTAGAAAACAAAACATTACGTTTTTTATTAAAGAACTGTTTTGAAATTATAGTCTCAAGCTCCGATGTTGTTTCAGAGTGCCCTCCGGAATTATTCATAGAGGAGGCTCAAACTGAATTGCCGTCAGCACCCATCACGAGTAAGTAGATGTAAAATTTACGTTTAATAGAATTAGATAAAAATAAATTAACTTTTTCAATATTTCCCTAAACCCATTCGCTATTGCCAGCTGTCGGAAACGATCACTTCAGCCCCATCTTTAAATATTTAAAAAAGAAAATGGTAAGAATTGGCTTTTCGAGCACGTTTCCTGAACTTTCAGCCAAAGCCTGTTACTAACCACCAGTAGTTTCAATTTTGCTTGAAATTACATGTAATAAATTGAGTATGAGTAAATATACACGCATCTTAGTTAGAAATTAATTTGAGCAAATTTTATTAAATTTGAAGTTACTATTACTTATTTTGATTTAAATAGAAAACGTAGAAATACTTTCGTTATGTACTTACCTACTTTAAGTTGAAAAGCTTTTTGTCATTAGTAGGTACAGTAGGTACATATACAATTTTGAAAATCGATCAGACGTACCTTCTTTCAATATTCGGGGAATTGATTTTTTCAAATGCACATTGCAGTTAGGTTTATATTTCAATCGGACTTAAATATATTTTTGGGAGAGCGATATTTGTGACTTTGTATACAGGGTGTTTGGCAGTCGAGTGTAGGGGTTTTAAGGGGTGATAGTTAGGGTGATTCCGAATGTTTTTGACCACATTTACTATTATGCCAAGTTGCACAGTTTTTGAGATATAGCCATTTTTTTTAATCACTTTTTTGCTAGATTTTTTTAAATTTAACATACTTTATCGCCAGTATTGAATTAATTTTTAGTGTTTTACCTTCGCAATACCCTGGTTCTTCAAAATAAATTCAAATAATTGCCTATTACTGCTAGATTGCTTAAAAAAACTTCTTTACACATGACGAGAAAAAAAAACTCAAATAGTCTTGTAACTTTACGTGTCTACAAAAAAAGTAACAGCGATTTACGCGTACAAAAAAATTACTTAATAAATTTCTTTGATTTACGGGCTTTCTAAACATGTGCCACTTAAGCAAAGAAAAGATAAAGAAATAACAAAAAATAAAGTATTACACAAAAAAGAGACCTCATTTCCGTACAGTGGAAGTACACAAGTACGACTACGACGGTACTGGCTACACGACTCGTCCGCACTCCTGACAAAACTCCAGTTGTTTTTTTCGTTTAGTTTACGATTAGGAGATTATGGACATAACACATAAAAGATGCAAAATCGAAGCAGGATATCTAATAATGAAAAATTAAATTAATCTTGCAGTGACTATCACCGAGCTCCGAAGGCGTGCTAGTGCGTGTGTCAGGAGCAGTGAAGGACATTTTGAACACTTAATTAAAGCGTAATTAAGTTGTTAACAAGATTATCTTCCTGTTTTGTACCTGAAATAAACGCCAAAACTAATTAAATACAGGGTAAACAGGATGTTAAAATTTAAAAAAATCTGGCAATATATAGTGATTTTTCAAAAAAAAAATTCTTTATCTCAAAAACCGTGCAACTTGGCATAGGTAATAGTAAATGTGATCAAAAATGTTCAGAATGATCCTGACTATCACCCCTTAAAACCCCTACACTCGACTGCCAATCATCCTGTATAGTTAGTCCGACTTGCACTTGGCTGGTCTTTTACTTTTAGGTACTGATTATTTAGGTATTAATATATTGTATGTATCATCGTTTTCGCACACGTAGGTAGGTACGTGAGTTATTACAAGTTTACCAATGTTTTCTTGTTCAACATTTCTTTTTAGGGTTCCGTAGTCAACTAGGAACCCTTATAGTTTCGCCATGTCTGTCCGTCTGTCTGTCTGTCTGTCCGTCTGTCTGTCTGTCTGTCTGTCTGTCCGTCCGCGGCTAAGCTCAGAGACTGTTAGAACTAGAAAGCTGTAATTTGGCATGAATATTTGGTATTTTGGCAATGACTGAATATATATATATATCAGTCACGCCGACAAAGTGATTACATAAAAAAAACTAAAACAATTTTTTTTAGAGTACCTCCCATAGACTTAAAGTGGGGGTGATTTTTTTTCTCGACTAACCCTATAGTGTGGGGTATCATTGGATAGGTATTTCAAAATAAATAGGGGTTTTATTAAACCATTTTTTGATAAAGTGAATATTTTAGGAGATATTCACTCCGAATTGAGCAGTTTTTTAAGTTTTTGTAAAAAAATATTTCTTAACTAAGATTGTAATTTAACCGCCATTGCAAGCATTTTTTTTCTTTACGTACCTATAAGATCACGCTAACAGTATCTTCTTTCAAATAAAAAAATATATTACGTATGAAAAACAATCAACATACATACTAGTTCTTAGTTACCCAATTCGCCGGTAGATGGCGCTGTACCGCCGACGTTGGGACCAAAACAACCACATTAATAAAGTATGCAAAGATTTTTTCGTACCTGCTACGGAACCCCATCTTGGGCGTGTCCGACACGCTCTTGTTTAAAAAACGCAACATAAGTGAAGAAGAACTATCAGGCAATGAAGAAACAAGAATAAACCAATAGGTACCGTGGGGAAATCTAGTTACGGCAAAGATGCCAGCACCGCCTGTAGACGCGTGATAAACTAGAGACACACGGCAGAGTGTCAGCCAAGTTAGAAAACAAAGACACATCCTCTGTATTTTACAGATAAGTCTAAATTATTCTGTCTAGTCGGTCGTCAGATGTAGTGAGAGTTTGAATATAAGGAACACATTCTCGTATAGATGGTAGGTACTACACAAAATTGTGTCGATTTGAACACTGTCACCTAGACATTCAACCATCAACGGGACCAAAGAAATATACTTATCACTACAAGTATGAACTAAAACAATTACTTTGCTCACCCGCGACCTTACAATAATTACGTTTATGCAAGAAATGTTCGTTCATGCAGTTCCTCCACCTCCACACTGTACGAACACACACAAATCACATAAACCCAACCATCACCACCACCAAGCTACACTGACGCGTTTCGAACTCAACCAGAGCTCATCTTCAGAGTTACCACAACCGTATGCTATGCTACCAAATGTTAAACTCAGGAGTCAGGAGCTTAACATTATTATATAAATTTGGAAAAGAAAAATTACCCCAGGGATGGGAAAAAAGTATGAAATAAAAACTTTTTAACAAAAAAATTAAACCGCCGAAAAAACTGAAAAGCAAAAAATAATACCTTTTTTGTTTGACCTTAATCTAGGTACCAGTTTGAAGTCGGTGCCTCAGCACTAGCCAGGAGGAGTGGACCTATAATCTTCTACCTGATTGGCTTCTATCACTCTCCTGGCTCGTGCTGAGGCACCGACTTCAAACTGCTACCTAGATTAAGGTCAAACAAAAAAGGTATTATTTTTTGCTTTTCAGTTTTTTCGGCGGTTTAATTTTTTTGTTAAAAAGTTTTTTTAATTAAATCCTTAGTCTCAACCGCTACTCAACTCAGTCGCGGTCGCTAGCTACATACAGTCCTGTTAGGTATACTTTAAATAAATATAAGTGTTGACCTTTCTCTTCACCCTGTCTAAACCTACGCAACTAAAACCGAGCGTTACCGCAAATAACTGTCAACATATGATGTACACAATAAATTAATAACAGATGAGAAGGGTCGACAGAGCCGTGCTAAGTTTGTTTACATAAGTAATTTTTGCTTAAAGGCGAGGAGAGCGACACAGGGGATGCAGAAGGCCGCCAATCATCAGAAAACTCGCCCTCACGGCAACGCCGGGGGGGCATCCTGAAAGGGGGTCGCCTATGGAAGTCACTAGACACCGATAAGGACATCATCGAACAGGTGATTTTATGCTTAACTAATATTACAGTAAAATAGTCGCCACGTCATGTCCAATATGGTCTGCACCAAAATTAAAACGAGACGGCAAGTTATCTTATCTAAGTATATATACTAACTATATCATGGACAGGGGTGTTTGCAAATAATTCCGATCCGCATTGGCGATCCCTAGCCTCAAATAGCGTATCTACAGTGTTAAAAAATTTAATTGTATTAAATTAAATACTTTAGATAAATGTAATTTAAACAATGTAGATCTTTTTTGAAAAAAATATACCATGTTGAGTTTCTTGCCGGTTTCTTCTCAACAGGGTTTTTCCGAACCGGTGGTAGATTCTTCGACGTTCATAGGAGTATCAATTGTTGCCTAAATTGAATAAAGAATTTTTGACTTAGACTTTGCCTTTATCAACGCTTCTTATTGGTAGCATATATCAACTGTAGTTACTTTGAATATCTTTTAGGGTTTCGTACCCAAAGGGTAAAAACGGAACCCTATTACTGAGACTTAGCTGTCCGTCCGTCCGTCCGTCTGTCTGTCAGCAGGCTGTATCTCAGCAACCGTGACAGCTAGACAGTTGAAATTTTCACAGATGATGTAATTTGGTTGCCGCTATAACAATAAATACTAAAAAACAGAATAATATAAAATATAAATATTAAAGCGGACTCCCATACAACAAACGTGATTTTTTGCTCGTTTTTGATCGATATTGATAACGGCAACAGGTAGACGCTTGAGATATTCACAGAATATTTAGTTATATATTCACTTTAAAAATAATTAATTAAATTAAAATAAAACAAATATTTAAGGGGGTCTCCCATACAGCGAACGTGATTTTTTTGCCGTTTTTATAGATAATGGTACGGAACCCTTCGCATGCGAGTCCGACTCGCACTTGGGCGGTTTTTAATTGAATACACTTTTTACAAAGACGGTTGAAGAGATAACATTACCCCATTAGTGTAAAGTGGCGAACCGGTTAGCTTATCAGTAAGGAGGCATCGTTTGCTTATTCTATGTAGGCATCGAACTAGTACCGCGTCAACATACCACTAATTCCGAATTCCGGCATCTTATTACATCTCTGTGTGATATCCCACACCAGTCTTAATAAGTAGATACATGTTTACAACAGTGTGCAGCAAGGAATACCTAAAGATGATCCACTGTCTTAAGTAGTAAACACGACCTTCACCTAAAATTTCGCTTCGACATCAAAATGCCAAAATAGTACTTTGATCTAATACAATCGTCTAAAGTAACAGTTTAGGTACCGTCAGATGTGGTAGGGTAATTGTTGAGATCAAAATTGTGCCAGATGAAACGTAGTCAACTATTACCCATTGTGGTGACTCAAGGCAGGTCTAGGTTAAAAGACCTGGGATGGTATAGTCACGAGCTTTGATTTGGGACCCACTTAAGGTTGACAGTCCTGTCATATTGTATAGGAATTCAAAGGATATATGTTCGAAATGGGTCCCAAATTAAAGCACATGACCGTATTAGTTGCCACATCTGACGGTATCATAATATTGTCGATTTGCAATTACAGTTTATTTTACTTAATTACATGCTTAATAATAATAATAATATTTATTTCCATACATTTTGACACTACCTACTTATATCTAGGTTAGCAGTTAACCTGGGGTAATATAGTTGACTCTGGTATGTGCAAGTCAGCTTTAGTGATTTTAGTGACAGCATTTTTATTTTCCTGATATACCTCAGAAAAACATGTAGAATTGTGTAAAAAATAACACCGATTTCCAATAAATTCAAATTAGATTATGTATTCAGAGATACGAGTAGATGGACCATTAAATTAAAAGCCAATAATACTGCTCAATTCAAACGTTATTTTACGGAGGTCCATACCAATGAACTGACGCCATTTGAAGGGTACACGGATAGAACATGTCTGATTGTAAAATGAGATTTTGATCTCAAAATGTAAAGCTCGCAAAGTACCTTACCATTGGACTAAATATGGAAGAAATCTAAAAATAATATAGGTACTTACTTCTTTCACATTTAGAGAAAAGGTTAAAGTACCATAAATAGTAATTGTTATTGACGATGAACTTTCAAACCGCTATAACTCAAAAAATTGCTTAGCTGACTAGACATGTTCTTTCCGTGTACCCTTCACTTACCTTTTACCTTGCGAGAGGAAGCGCGTGTTGTATTAGAATATTAAAGTAAAAACGTTCATTCATACTGCATAGGAACAGTAATTATTTTTTGCAACAGCAACGCTTTGTAGGTGTTCGTGATTTACCAATTAGTGTTAAATATATTATTGACAGAATGACGATCAGCGCTCAATTACGACAGCAAGTGATGAAGACGGATCGTTCACACATCGCTCCGTGCGCTTCGTGGAAAGATCGAAAGAGCTCAGTGAAGACGATCAATCGCAGAAGAGCGACCATGCAGCTCCAGTGACGGATAGTGAGACGAACTCACCAAAAGAAACCACTGCTAATACACAAAGGTAAGATCCTAAAAATAACTAAAATTAATGAGTAGGTACTCTTAAACATACCTACATATACCTCTACAATCTTTTTTCTTATAGTACCTAGTTTACAGAACTATTATAGAACTTATGTCCTTTTTCTAATTTCAAAAGTCGACGTTTTTTATCTAAAGTAAAGACCAGCCGACTTTTAAGTGTTATAGAACTAAATGTTTTCTTTTGCCTAGGTTCGAACCGCCAGTTTCAACCCAAACCCCGAAGCCGAATTCAGCCGTGCAACAGCTCTTTAATAGCAGTAGGCCGCCGCCGCCCGCGATCGAGCCCCAGTTGGTTACCTCAGAAACTCTAAGGTAAGTTAATTGTTTTGTTTACCAAAGAACACCGGCCGCGGCACCACGCGACCGGCGGCAGCGGCGAGCGGTTTTCTCCGTTCATTGCGCGGTCGACACGCTCACCGCAAAGTGATTATCTAGTGGCACACACAATGAACTGATAAAACGCTCGCCGCTGCCGCCGGTCGCGCGAAGTGGCCGGGCTGTTAATTATGGTGCCTTTCCGTCAGAGATGTGCGTGCTACGTAGCTATGGATGCGTTTGATATCCACCAATAATATTCATTGGTACACATAGCGTAGCACTGGTGGAAACGGGTTCAACTTAGCTATGTTTTTTTTTGTGAAAGATGCGTGCTCTGGATGCGTTCTGTGGATGCTTGCTCTGAATCTTCCTCGAACGGCTACATAGCATAGCATTAGTAGAAACGCTCACATAGTTTCACACCGTAGCTTTCACATCTTCGCAGTATAGCTGCATAGCATATATCTAGCGGAAGGGAGATGTTCTCTTCTGCCAAAAATATGGGAATTACAACATTAATTGATTATTATTGCATTACTTTGCTGGGGTCCAAAGCAATAAACTTCAATCTTTTTACCTTACTCTTCCGCTACCACAACATGCACCACAGATACGTCTGTGCGACACAACATGTTCATGCAAAACCTACCCACCTCCACTGCCTCATAAATCGGTACGTAATGTCACACAAACCCAACTATCACAAATATCACACAAAATACTAACATGTGTGGAAATTTCCAGAGGAAAATGTTTTGCTATGTGCGTGTTTCGCGTTGGAGTGACGGTTTTGTTTGAGTTTGTAGAAGCATAACGAATTTTGACATATGGGTAGACGTGGTGTGTTTTACGAGTATCTATACGTCGCCCTACATGAAAAGTAGCAGAAATAAAAATATAGTGCAGAGGTAAGTTAAAAGCAACTCCGTTATAAGTAATAAGTTCCATGTGTGCTATTTAATAATTAGCTGCTTTATTTTGCATGTTGTCGGGATTAAGTATTAGTACAATAAGTATTTACGTGCCCTGTGGATGTTTAACCATACCACCAACCAACCAATATTACTGACATAGCTCAGAGAGTCTTCAGACTTACGTACGGCAGCGAGCAGGGCACATTGGTCGTAAAACCGATGGCCGACGGGTAGGCAGGTTCTAGAGTTACAGCGACCGTAAACTAGACGTGGTATAAGAAAGTCTCCAACGAGGTGGACCGGCGATCTAGTAGAAGTCGCAGGCCACTAACATGCGGGCAGCGCAGGACCAATTGATGTGGAACTCTTTGGGGGAGGCCTTTGTCCAGCTGTGGGCGTAATTTGGCTGAACGATGACGATGATGAATCTCTCTACTTTTCCTTTGATCATAGTTAGAACAGGATCTGTAATTTTAGCAGCGGTCCGCACTAAAACTTAACGTTTATTCAATGGGGTAGTTCAATATTGAACAACGCGCCGGAACTCTGAATTAATTAATCCGTTAGTTTGTTATCCCCTTTCCGTTGCCGTTATCAATTAGTCTGTGACGCGGCTTTGGATTTTTGTGGCTTGATGAATGTTTCTAAATTGAAAATCGATGAATCTGGGTCCGATATAAGCGTGTACGCGAATAAATGACAATGGGGCTTGGGACATTAAGTTAAGATTTAATGGCGCCTTGACCTTACCAGACAATCGGTCGGTTGCGAGGGTCAATTAAGAACCGTATTAAAACAAAAGTTTGCCTCATTTAAAAGCATCTTAACGACACCCAAGTTTTACTTGTTTTTGAATGTACTCATTTTACCTGATACTTAAGCTCTATTTTCGTACAAGTCGCTAACTTGTTTGTCTTGAAATTTAGTTAGACATTGATTTTTTTTTACTTGAATTACTAATAGGTACAATAGTTATGTACCTATTTATTTACAACACAATACTTATATTACATATGTACAACTATCCTAGACTAAAAAAAATATGTACGGTCAAGTGCAAAAATAAGTAACGATTTAATCCTCCCATCGTTACATACCTATACCTTAATTCGACGACATAAGAGCTATGGGACATATTTATGAGCAAGTTGTGTGCACCCATATTTTCACACTTGACTGTACAATAAGAAAAAAGAAAACAAAAATATAAAATAATGTTAATTATAATTATAACTAAAACATATTCTATACAAATTTATTTGTATGACCTAAATGTACGACATGATTATAATGCAATAAATGAATTATGAATTATGAATTTATGCATGTTCAAGTAAAATTTCATCCACTTCTTGTTATCGAATCGACTTCAATTTGATAGATACTTATTATGTAGGTAGTTTGGGTAAAATTATAAAGTACAAATCTAGTGAATATCTTCACTTCAAGGATGTCGGATAGTGAAATCCATTGATTCTCATAAATAATGAGGAATGATTTAAGACCAACCTCTACTGTTGTCCAATCAATGCCAATGTTCCCCTATACCTATGCCAATATTATCTATATCTTCTATTCTATACATATACATATAATAAATCTGTAACAAGTCGATGTCTGTACATTGAAGATATTTGAGAAAAACTGTCACTAGGGCTATTTATTAGCGCAATAGAACCCGAAACAATGATTTTTAGAATTATTGTCTGTTTGTCTATTTGTCTGTGCGTTTGTGTGCGCTAATCTCAGAAACGGCTTAACTTAGAAGGATGCGGTTTTCACTGATATGTTGGTATTTTTTTGGATTAACATTTAGTGTTTGTTTCATTTCAATCGGTTCACAAATAAGAAAGATACGTCTATTTTTGGAAGAATTAATAAGCTGAAGAGTTTGTTTGTTTGTTGTTTGAACGCGCTAATCTCAGGAACTGCTGCTCCGATTTGAAAAATTCTTTCAGTGTTAGATAGACCATTTATCGAGGAAGGCTATAGGCTATATATCATCACGCTAATACTAATAGGAGCGGAGCGGAGCAGAAGAATGTTTCAAAATCAGGGGTTTTTTGAAGTAAAACTTCTATAGGCACGCTTGGTGGTGTATGTGAACGCGGGTGTGCCGGGGTGTGGTTGGGAGGGGGGTGAGGGGGGTTAGCGGGGGGGGGGGTTGCGGAGGCGGGTAATTTTTTTTATATCGAGGAACTAAGGAGAGCCATAATTGATGAAAAAGCGAATTTGCTAAAAAAATAAGCTGCCCAAATTACTAATTCCACGCGGACGGAGTCGCGGGCGAAAGCTAGTACCTAATATAAATGACGCGAGGAATCCATTCATCTAGAAGAATCAAGGCTAGACCTAGACAACCCAAAGACAAAAGGCAGTGTCACGCATGCGCCTCATGTGCCAGCGAGACTCGTAACATTCCAGCACCCGCAAAAGCAGAAAATGAAAGATGAAAATCCCTACCAAAACCTATAGGTATTTCACATAATGACTAAAACCGCAATGTTATAAATTTATAATCGTTTACGGAAACTCAAGTACTTAATCGTTTCCTTTGTACCTACTGTAACCGTGTTAATTGCGTCGCGTACATGAAGATTCTGACCCTTTCGTACTAATAAGACGGGGATAAATGCCGCTATACTTACTATGGCTGTACGTATACGGTCCTTAATGGAATGTTAAGATTAGTGCTTTGCCTTAACTTCCACAAAAAGTAGGGGAAGATTGGCACCATTCGTACAGTTTTTAGACTTCGAATTTTTACTCATGGCCTCATTAGTGTAGAGATCAGAATTAATTACCAAACGATAGCATATATATTAAGCTTTATAAAAAAAATACAAGTGGCTAGTTCTTATCCTCACTGCACAAATTTGGTTTTCGTGGAAGGTGGTAATTTTATGAATCTGCCCCGTAATGGGGGCACCTTCGTACGTAGGCTGGGGTACATTCAGACAGCATGGGATGGGTCAAATTTAGTAATTAATCGTATAGGAAATGTAAACGATCAATTTCAGATGAAACATAATTCTAGTTTAATCAGTAGGAAAGGTGTAAATACACTTTGGAAGTTCTAGCGGTAAATGTTACGGGTGATAAAGAGTTAAATGAATCAACGTGCTATCAGCAATGATAACGCCATGTTTGTCTTCAATATTAATTAACACTAATGACCAAGATGATCCAGGTGTTATGTTCAAATAGGATACTTCGTTCTCCACAGGAGAACAATAATTTTATTGTTTCACGTAATGAACAAACAACACTTCTTCGCAAATTTAATATAAGCAAAGTATTAGTTTTTTCATAATATTTTCAATTGTTGTACATTTTAACTGGTATGATTGTTCAAATCTATACTTTGTTATTTTTTTCTAATAAAACTTTTCGAAATATTCTAATAAGGGGCATATTCGTACACGTACGAACGTTCCTCGAAGCTCATGTACGAATCTACCCCGAAGGTCCAAAACCACATGTTTTAACCTTAGTATAAAAAAATAAGAAAAACCACAAATTTGTAATGATATTATTATTATTAATATAGTAGCTTTTCATTTATAAATAATTCTGTAATAACTCAAAGTTTCCTTCGTCACAAAAGAACTAAGAACATCGATGTAATATTCACTTTGAGTGCGCGAAAACACGTTACGTGCCCTCTCGTCACAGGCAATGGCGGCGCTGCTAGCGTCGAACTTCGTTGAAAAGTGGACACCACTCGCGGCTACTCACACATATAAAGTAAGGAGCGATTGCAGTTAAGATAGATTTTTAATGGCTTCTGTATGAAGGTACCCCGTGTACGAATGGTGCCAATCTTCCCCTAAGTGGCTAATGAATTTATTGCTTTCTAGCATTTGCCCACGGATTCATTTCGCGTGAACCATTAAATCTGGCAGTTGGATTGAAATTCTGGGGTTGTATTAAATTTCAATGGGTATTCCTGAATCTTGCGTCGTGGTTTCCATTGAGGTATTTTGTAGGTATGAATAACACCCGTGCATTTCATGCTTTCTGTTAGACTTTTAAATTTCGGGATTTTATACGCATCACCATTTGACGACCGGATAGCCAAGTGGTTAGAGAACCTGACTATGAAGCTTGAGGTCCCTTGTTGGATCCCCGATCGGGGCAGATATTTGTATGAAAAATACGAATGTTTGTTCTCGCGTCCTGGACATTTAATTTAAATTTATATACCAATTTACCTAAAAGAATGATATTATAGAAAGTAAGTATATGCTTATTTTTTCCATGCGCACAATTGCAACTAGAATCACAATTTCTATCTATCAAGCGATTAGGATGGCGTGGCGGTAGAAAAAGAAGACTAATGAGATTGTGCTTTCGATGTGGCCGCTTCTTCCTGAGAGGCACGTATCCCTAAGAAACGTAATAAAATTAAGCAATTAGCTTACTCAACTCGAAGGTCATTAGTTAAACTTAGTTCATTATACAGTTAGACTCCAACTTTTAAGGATTACAATTTAAATGGGCACTGTGGGTACTAATTAGATGGTCTGGCAATTATTGAATGTTGAGCGTCATTCAGAGTTCATTGGTCTTCAGCTATGTAATCTAGACATCAATATAGCCCTCTTATACTACGAAGGTGAAAGTTGTAAAGTTTATCCTTGAATTAAATTATTCTGAGTGTAGGTGAGTAAATAGATGGTAAAATATTAATATAACGCGGCAAGGCCATCTAAAATTAGATGTACGATATGGTCGGTGAACGAAAGTTTTACGTTTAACACATGATATGGTTGATACGCATAAGATATTATAATTAAGGACGGCCGCAAGTTCGGATTATAATAATATCTAACAAGCCTTTATCCGCAATTTCGCTGAATTGAACCATTAGGTCTAGCAATTGAATTAAAATTTCAGGACTTGGGAATCCCAATAAATTACCCGCGTAACTTATCTCTAACCTTAGCGAAAGCGATTGTGAGCCCGTAGCAATATCATAAGTAGGTTTAAACTAACCATCATCTTTACCTTAATCATAAAAAGCCTTTCGGCACTTGTGTCCTAACTCCTCTGATTAACAGTTCACAAAATTCACACTTACCAAAATACCAATTCATCTGTTACAAATATTTTATAATCACTACTGCCTATATATACCATTTCCTAAAATGCCCACTTTTTTGTTTAACTCCTGTGCAGTTCCACAAATTACTATTTTTTATTTAGACGAGAATTGGGGTCATTTTCTATGAGTGAAACCATCGGGCGTCCTCTAGTATGTAATAAAACACAAATGTTGTAAATGCGAATGTAATTAGTATTTAATATAATTATAGGAATGCACCTACCTAACTAAACCAGTTTCGTTATTTCGGCAGTGCAAACGCTGGGTTATACTTAAAACATCAATGTACCAATGCAACAAAAAAATTGTACTAATAAATAGGTGGTGTAATAAATAGTGTGTATTATCCCAAGCAGTAAGTTTATGAAAGACGCAACCCTAAGTTGTGTTTTAATACAAAAAAAGTGGGAATTTCAGGAAGTAGATATTACATGAAAGTGGGAATTTAGGAAGTGTCCAAAGTGACAAGTACGGGAAATAAACCTTATGTGAATTTTGTGAACTGTTAATCAGAGGAGTTAGGACACAAGTGCCGAAAGGTTCCAAGCCTTTAGATACGGGAACAAATAAAAAATCGTTTACTTAATTTTAACATAAAAAACCAGATTCATTATCGATATGATTTTAAGTAGCGATGAAAAATTAAATACTTAGACAATTGTTTTGGCTAACTACCTGACGTCATAGCTATACAACATAAGTCAATTAGATATTACCATACGTATTATTAAATCAATGAAGGAATCGCGATTTATCAGTTAATAATAGCTATTTATGCAACTGTATCGTAATAGGGGTCCTTAAAACACGAATGTGGTTTCATGAAACGAGGCGTAGCCGAGTTTCATAAAGGGTCACATGAGTGTTTTAAGGCCAAATTACGTACAGTTGCATACAATATTTTATCTTCTCTCACACATTTTTCCAAAAACGAAGTAGCCTTTTTGCATTTTTCATGGCATAAAATCTTGATAGCATTTATCGTATAATTTTCTGAACTTTGCTAGTAATAAATTATGAGTCATTTCCTTCGCCGCATCTAAAATATCGGGCGGAGTCAAATTTTCTTCGCATTCACTGATATCATGGAGCAGTTCCAAATGGCTGTGGACTCCGTGCAACAGCAGGTCCCTTCTGCAGAGATTGTGATACTCGGCGATTTCAACGCCCATCACGTCGAATGGCTTGGCTCTGGCAGGACCAATCATGCAGGGAGATCTGTTCGCGACTTTGCTCTGGCAAATGGCCTGACGCAACTGGTTACTGCGCCTACGCGAATACCAGATGTGCAGAACCAGGAGCCTTCTCTGCTTGACCTTTTGCTGACTTCTCATCCGGCAGGCTACCAAATCTCCGTTGAGGCCCCTCTCGGCTCCTCGGATCATTGCCTGATCCGGAGTAAGGTGCCACTCACGTGCCCGCTGCGTCGGCGAGTTGCTTGTAGCCGTCGTGTGTGGCATTACAAGTCAGCAGATTGGGATGGGATGCGGTCCTTCTTTGCGTCCTACCCTTGGAGGCATGTTTGCTTCAAGCTGGATGATCCCAACGTCGCTGCTGACTCTGTTACTGACGTGGTGCTGCAAGGAATGGAACTCTTTGTTCCTTCCTCAGCGGTCCCCGTTGGTGGCAGATCCCAACCTTGGTTTGGTCGATCTTGTAAAATGGCTTCTCGCCGAAAGCAGGAGTGTTACCAAGCTTGGGTAAATGCAGCGAAGGTTCGGGATGTAAAGACCAGTGTTTTAAAAAAGGAGTTTAACTTTGCCTCCAGGTCCCTTAAAAGAGACATTGCCAGAGCTAAATCGTTGCACATTGGTAGAATTGGCGAGAGACTAGAGCGCCTCCCTTCGGGAACTCGTGCGTTCTGGTCTCTTGCCAAAGCTATCCAGGGGAATTTCTGCACGCCTTCTTTTCCGCCTCTACACGCGGGTAACGATTCTTTGGCCCACGACGCAAAGGAAAAAGCCGATCTTCTAGGTAAATTCTTTGCGTCCAACTCGACTTTGGATGACGGGGGACGCATGCCACCGACCATACCGCGTTGTGAGAGCTGTATGCCGGATATCCGGTTCCACCAAAGCTCAGTGCGTAAAGCACTTCTCTCCCTCGATATCCATAAGTCCAATGGGCCTGATGGAATCCCTCCGGTAGTGTTGAAGATGTGCGCTCCTGAGTTGGCTCCGGTTTTAACGCGTCTTTTTCGGCTCTCCTACTCTTCTGGCGTAGTCCCGTTCTCATGGAAGTCTGCTCTGGTCCACCCGATCCCTAAAAAAGGTGACCGCTCTAATCCATCTACCTATAGGCCAATAGCCATAACTCCCCTGTTCTCTAAGATAATGGAGTCCGTTATCAACCGCCAGCTCCTTCGATACCTTGAGGACCGACAATTGCTCAGTGACCGTCAATATGGTTTCCGTAGCGGCCGCTCGGCCGGCGATCTACTGGTTTACCTGACACATCGTTGGGCACAGGCGATTGAGACAAAGGGTGAAGCATTGGCTGTTAGTTTAGATGTGGCGAAGGCCTTCGATCGGGTTTGGCACAAAGCGCTCCTCTCAGAACTTCCGTCCTTTGGGCTTCCTGAGAAATTATGCGGATGGATCAGCAGCTTCCTAACGGACAGAAGCATAAAGGTTGTAGTTGACGGTGCATGCTCTGATTCCATGTCTGTGAATGCTGGTGTCCCTCAAGGCTGTGTGCTATCGCCTACACTCTTCCTTCTGCATGTCAATGATATGCTGCCATCCGGCGGCATTCACTGTTATGCGGATGATAGTACGGTTGATGCCTCTTACACCGGCCGCGCCGGTATTTCTCGGGAAAACGTTATAGAGTGCCGAAACAAACTTGTGTCTGAAATTGAGACTTCCCTAAAAGAAGTTTCAGAATGGGGTCGACTTAATTTAGTCCGTTTTAACCCCACTAAGACACAGGTTTGCGCGTTTACCGCAAAAAAGTCTGCGTTTGTCGCGTCACCTCTTTTCGAAGGCACTCCCCTTGCTACCACAGCCAGTATCGGAATCCTTGGTATTGACATCTCGAGTGAAGTCCAGTTCCGCGACCACTTGGAGAGTAAGGCTAAATTAGCCTCGAAGAAGCTCGGCGTGCTCAACAGATCGAGACGGTATTTCACTCCAGCCCACCGCCTTCAGCTTTATAAGGCGCAGGTTCGCCCACATATGGAATACTGCTCTCATCTGTGGGCGGGGGCTCCCCGGTACCAGCTTCTCCCTCTGGATCGCATACAACGGAGAGCGACTCGAATAGTCGGCTGCCAACGAACTTCTGATGGGCTTGATTCCTTGGCGCTGCGTAGAGATGTAGCTTCACTGTGCATCTTCTATCGCATGTACAACGGAGAGTGCTCCGAGGAGTTATTCGGGTTGATCCCTGCCGCATCCTTCCGCCACCGCCCTACGCGACAACACTTCCATCCTCACCATCTGGATGGTTGGTTGTCTTCTACTGTGCGTTTTTCCAGAAATTTCCTGCCTCGCACAGCAAAGCTCTGGAATGAGGTTCCTGCTGCGGTATTCCCGGACCGATATGACCTTCAAGCTTTCAAAAAAAGAGCGTACTCCTACCTAAAAGGCCGGCAACGCACTTGTGACTCTTTTGGTGTCGCAGGTGTCCATGGGCGACGGTAATCGTTTACCATCAGGCGATCCGTCTGCTCGTTTGCCCCCTATATCATAAAAAAAAAAAAAAAAAAAAAAAATATCAGATATTTTTAAGCAAGAACAAAATTTTCCCACGAAAATTCGTCCAATGGAATGGCGCTAAAACCCAGTACATCACCGCGCATGTGCGCGCATGCGCTAAAGCGGGCGCTGCCACAGACAAGTGAAAATTGGAATCAAAACTTGGTGATATAAACTTTTTGGATTTGCCCTGTATCGAAATGGTAAAAAAAATTGTATTATAACATTATTTAAAGTGTTATAATATGTTTTCACCTCAGCACCTCAAACAGGCAGGTTTTGCTACTAAAAAACAGTGAGCAAAATTCGATTTTGCTCACTGCGTGAGACAAAGTAGCTTTTTAATTATTTTTTTAAAAGTCAAAGACAATGATGGGTCTGCTTACTGAATTCGAAAGATTTGAACTTCAGTTTGATCTGTCACTTTCATTTCGATACGAAAAGAGCGAGAGATAAGATGACATCGATTCGAATTTCGATTTCAAATTCTATCCTAGTAGACCTATGAATAAACGAACGATTGAACGTTCGGATACTCATAATAAGTTCTTAACATTAAAATTGTACTTCGTCTGTTAAGGTTTTAAATTAAATTATTGTAGGTACTTTTTTAATAATTGGATTATTTTTTATATAATCAAATTAATAGTAAAAATGTTGTTGAAAACAAAGTTTAAACATGTATCTATATAATTATTAATAATTTTAACAATCTTGAACATCGTGGTAAATACAGCGGATGCAGCATCGGAACGCAGCGGGTGTAGTATCGGAACGCATCTTTAAAAAAATAGCGGGATTCAAATTTTAATTCTTTTCTTCTGTTTCTCTAGCTACAGAGTTCGATATCTATGAGTTTGGTACACGATCAGAGGCAATTTGGAAATTATTAGAATAGGAATAAGTACTTATTTAATACATTTTTGAATATGATATGAGTGAATTGAGTGAGTCCAGTGACGAAGTCAACAATTGAACACCAGACGAATTAATGGAGTAATACATAATGCAGAGTAAGTTTCTTACTTGAAAAGTCTCGCGAAAAATATTTAAAAGCTTATGATATTTTTAAACAATGCAAACACTTTTTGGGAGACTGTACCTATTGTTAGGTATATATATAATATGAAGTATTTACTCAATGTTGAAAACCACAACAAAGACAAAAAGACGACGTTCATATACCTTTAATAATTTATTATGTTCTCGCTGCTGAGGTGAAAAGTTGTATGTGTCACACGAGACCAAAGTTTTTTGCATCTCGTGTATTTGAATCACTCGCGCACTCAGGATTCTAACTTAGAATCACTCGCTAGACGCTCGTGATTCAATTATAGAATCCTTCGCTAACTCGTGGTTCAAAATCAGCACTCGCAGTAAAAAACAACTTTGCTCTCTTGTTGCACAAATAACTATTTCACGACACTGCTCGAAAATGTGGCCATAGATAACCTAAATCCAGTACTCAAAACATTTAACAGCTGACTCATTTATGGCGCGCAAACACGACAACAATGTTACACTAATCGAAAACAAGACGTATCAGTATATGTATTTCATAATACAATACGACTTTTTCAAAGATAATTTCTGAATTTCATTCCTGGCGTGCTGAAACGACCAATCAAAAGTAATTGTCTGCTGCATGTGATGGAAGGGTGGATGGATGGATGGACGAGCGGACGGATGAACGGGATGGACGGGATGGACGGGATGCACGGGATGGACGGGTAGACGGGATGGACGGGATGGACGGGATGGACGGATGGACGGATGGACGGTATGGACGTGATGGACGGATGGACGGGATGGACGGGATGGACGGATGGACGGATGGACGGAATGGACGGAATGGACGGATGGACGGATGGACGGGATGAACGGGATGGATGGATGGACGGGATGGACGGGATGGACGGGATGGACGGGATGAACGGATGGACGGATGGACGGATGGACGGATGGACGGGATGGACGGGATGGACGGATGGACAGACGAAAGGATGGACGGGATGGACGGGGTGGACGGACGGATGGACGGATGGACGGATGGACGGGATGGACGAGATGGACGGGATGGACGGATGGACGGGATGGATGGATGGACGGGATGGATGGATGGACGGGATGGACGGGATGGACGGGATGGACGGATGGACGGATGGACGGGATGGACGAGATGGACGGGATGGATGGACGGATGGATGGATGGATGGATGATTATGATGATGTCGTGAAAAGTTTCGTCATTAGTCGTGAAAAGCACAATGTTTAGTCTCGGCCAATAGTACAATACATGGACTCGTACTACAATCGAGGGCCTCCGCTACGCGTCGGCCCTCAAACTAACTCGTCCATCTATTGCTTACTTTCTAGCCTCTACAACAATCTACTATTTTTTTTAATATTTCGGTATTGTGTTTAAAAAGTATGTCAATATAAACTGTTTTTGAATTTTATAATTCGAATTTTACGATATGAGAGTAGATAAAAAAGTTTATCAATTGATAAACGTTTATCACTTGATTGGTTGTGTCTAGCCTACTAATTTAAGAGTTTAGCAGAACTGGGAAGTAGCAATTAAAATATTTTGAAACAAAAATAAATGGATGAGGTAAGTATACTATACACTACTATACTATAATTATTATACGTAGTACGAACTTTCTCTCGGTTTTACTTTGATTGTCTCACAAAGACACACCGTCTGAAGATTTTAGCTTAATGAATGATAAAAAAAGATTTTTATCGATTCATGTGGATGTCCCGGTTACGTTACGTACCTACTGTTAGTGCGGTTTGGTACTACGGCCGATCCGAATCCGTAGTTTATCCGAAAAAAATCAGATCTATAATGCATTTCAATGGGATTTAACAATCTTGAAAACAATGTGGTCAGCTGACATTGACACCGACTTGTCTATCTCTATGTCCCCAGTGATGTGAATAGTCTTTAAGATATTTCAATCAACAGTGAATATTTAATTATTTTTAAAATTATTGCACAAATATTAATATTTGTTTTGCTATCGGTAATCAAAACATATATTATTATATACATACGTATGTATAGTGTTATTTTTACTCTAGTTAAAAAAGTATGAGTGATATTTCCGATTCAATGATTCCACTAACTAAGCAATAATATTCGTGGACCCTGTAATGTAGGGGTGCAGGGAGGGGCGTGTTGTCAGGTATAATAGAAATAGAAATAGAAATATTTATTGCATAAACTGTGAGTGTAAGTTAATGAAATTTCAAATTTCGAATATCAAATATCAATACAATGTAGCGTAGGTATACCTGCAGCTTGAAAACCCATATCATCATTATGTAAACTTGGACTTTAGAAAATAATAAGATAAAAATATTTAAAGAGATTCTTACCTCCAGATTAATTCTGGAGAAAGAAATCCAATCGTAAGCAATAACAAATACCGTGATTCCATGCAAAGTTTGTCGTTCCAAGAAAATACTTCCGAATACGAAAGCAAATCCAAGTCCAAAAATAAAACAACAATGTCGTATTAAAGCAAACGGAGATAGAAAAGACCAACAGCGCGCAGAACTCAACAGTAGATAGGCACCCACCTAGGACAGTGAATGAAGAAATTTGGGAGAAACAACAAACGTCAGCGACAGATTTTTTTAATATACTTTTTTCAAACATGCTATGAAATATTGACGTTATGTTCCTTATAATACGCCACGAAGTGTCACAATGCAGGTGCGGCTAGACGAGAGGTCAATAATGGAATTTCATACAACATTGCTGGCCAAGGCCAGCAATGTGATCGTCTATTGTTTCATACCATGACGTTTATAGGTCTATGGCATCATAGCATTTAGCCATTAAAAAAAAACTATAAGCAATATTTGCATTTTGGTTCATTATGACATTCTGCCACTACGGTTATTTAAGGTATGGTGATGTTGATGGTGGTAATGGTGATGATGATGGCGGTGATGGTGATGGTGATGGTGGTGATGATGATGATGATGGTGATGATGATGATTATGATGGTGATGATGATGTGATGATGATGATTACGATGATTTTATGATGATGATGATAATGATGGTGATGATGATGGTGAAGGTGGGTGATAGTGATGATGATAATGGTGATGATGGTGATTGATGATGATGATGTTGATGGTGATAATGGTGATAATGATGATGGTGGGTGATGGTGATGGTGATGATGATGATGGTGGTAGTGATAGTGATGATGATGACGGCGACAACGACGTTGATGATGATGATGATGGTGATGATGATGATGGTAGTGATGATGATGATGATGATGATGATGATGATGGTGGTGGTGATGATGATGATGATGGTAATGGTGGTGGTGTTGATGGTGTGATGATGATGGTGATGGTGGTGGTGATGATGATGATGACGATGATTTTATGATGATGATGATGATGATGATGGTGGGTGATGGTGATGATGATGTTGATGATGGTGATGATGATGATGATGATGATGGTGGTGATGATGATGATGGTGGGTGATGGTGATGGTGATGATGATGATGGTGATGATGACGACGACGACGACGACGATGACGATGACGATGACGATGATGATGGTGATGATGATGATGATGATGATGATGATGATGATGATGATGATGATGCATGTTTGAGAAAAACTCTATACAAGCCTTGGCCACGAACAGGGATTGCCGGCCTCGTATCTCTAGATGGCCTCGTTAACACTCGGCCATCTATAACTACTCGGCCGGCAATCCCCTATTTCGCGGCCGCTGCAGTAATGTACTATTAATCATCAGTTATTGACTCAATCGAATAATAACGATAACTAGCCGGTTTTAAAGAGGCCGACTAATCGGCCAAACTGATTACCTACGGTTTCGGGGATTTCTATGACGCTTCGTTTACAGCTTAAGTACTGCGCGCAAGTCGCAACCGCCGCCCTACGAGCGTGTCGTAACCTGCTTAGTTTCATCATCATCATCGTTATCCCAGGCTATTTACGTTCCACTGCAGGGAACAGGCCTCCTCTCTCAATGCGTGGGCTTGGGCCGTTGTTCCCACGCGGGAACAGTTCGGATTTGGAAATTCACATACACCATTGAATTTCTTCGCATGTGTGTGCGCTTTCTATCTAATTTCGCACATAAATTTTGATAAACTTGAAGGTGCGAGTCCGGACTCGAACCCACGTTCCTCTGTTTGAGAGGCCATAGGTCTAACCACTAGGTCACCAAGGCTTTTTTGTTTTTTTTTTGTTTAGATTCTTGATTTTTTCTTTTATACAGGTCAGAGCGGTGTTTTTGTGAAAATAATATAATTTTTTAATTATTAAAACTGGTAGTGTTCATTAACGTAAAAGAGCTCAATTAAAAAAATCATCATGTCAAAAATAAAGTCTCACACACGAACTTGAACAATTGAACAATGATTCCCGTAAAGACAAGTGCAACCTATCCCAAATGATAATTTCTCGTGATGGGCAGGGAAATACAGCAAATACTACAAGTATGATCAATCCAACATCCAACCCCGATACCTCAGTTTAGGATCTGCAATCAAATGTTCGACCATAGACGATTCCTCAAGGTTTTTATTTAATGTAATTCCCCTTTCATATATTTTATTGAAAATACATACAAAGTAAGAAGCTGCATAGTCGGCTCTCTTGGCCGAATAGTCGCCGACTACGATAGTGGCCGGATAGCCGGCTTTACCGACTAAATAGTCCGACTAGTCAGCACATTTCTAATTTATATACAAGCCTTTGATAAGATACACATTGCCGAACAAAATCCCCTTCAAAGAATGTCCGAACTTTTTTATTTGTTTGCATAACAATTAAAATCATCACCTACACAGAAATTTGAACCTAGTCTTTACTTCATTACAGTCGAATTTCGGTTGACACTTGACAGCTAAACTTGACAATTTCACGCAACGTACTGAGAAAAAAGAAGGCCACTTTTATCAAAGTGGCGCTCATTTGACTCGGACATTTTCGGGCGCGCGACTGTGGATCTACAGTTATAATTGATCAAAGCGAATTAGTGACTTTTTGACTGATTTGCGGGTAACAGCTCTGTCTTGAGCTGTAACCCGCATTTGGTTTTTTATTCAGTCTCGCTCGCCTCGCCAGCGCAGAGTCACAACGCACGCAGCTCATCAGAAATCCATGGTGGTACTGAAATAAAGTTAAGCAAGACGCCAACCGCAATGGCTGCTTGTATGTGGTTTCGCGTTTTCAGCTATTCACTCACTCGAGTTAAGCCTTTGAGCTGACTCGAGTCGAAGAAACATAATGTGTGTAAATTTTTTTTCTAGAGCCTGGGATGCGGGAGTAAGGCCAAAGACCGAGGAGGCCGCAGTACGCCGCGTGGCCGAAAGGAACGCACTCCGCTGTTCGCTACTGCGAAGCGAGGCGCGGAAAAAACAACAGCCAAAGGTACGTGAGGCCACCGAATAAATAAAAGACGAATAGAAGTGTTATCGTGTGTAGTTCCTGCCAGAATCGATAAGGCCACTTTTTCGCTTCTTATATTAACGAGCACATGTATTATTGTGTTTTCGTAAATTTCACTTAATTTGGGTTACTCAACAGTGAAATGTATTTCTTTTTGAAGCACTATAACCATTATAAGGGCAGTTAACTTCATTAGAGACTAATCTGGGGAAATAAACAGCTATGTAACTATATGGCTTAGCCGTACTGGTCCCCGCGCACTTGACGTTTGTAAAGGTGATTTGGCATAACCACTTGTACTATTTTTACTATTATTTATTTGTGGCATAACTTTGGTTGTCCAAAACTCTTTTGGCATAGCCACTTGTTATCAGTTTTTCTTCTTTTTCATCTTATTTGTTAGACCAGTGGATTAGACCGTCTAGCGTCGTGGATTTCGGTGACGAATTTTTGCGCGAAGGGTAATATCGTAAGAGTCGCTATAAAGTGCAGTCACAATGCAGAAGAGCGTTTTTCATTTACCGATTATTATTAACGTTTTAACTAGAAAAATTTACATTTGCTTAAGTAGTATTAAATTACATAAGTACGCTCGAATAGGCTTCAGGAGGTTAAGTCGTACAAACATTATTTGACCCGTTTATATGTATGTATGTCATGTATTAATTATTATGTATGTAACTATGTACCTACCTAAATATTTGTATATAGGATAAATTTCTAAAAAACCGTCCACCGGCTTCACTAGCGACGCTAAAGGCCTTTACAGAACATCGTAAACAAAGTGCTCGAAAACTGTGAGTGAACGTTCCATAACTTTGAGTTCGTTGCAAGTTTTACGGTGGCAGTACACTTATCGCGCTCGCGTTTCAGCCATCGCGAATCGTTGACGTTAATAAGTTTATGTTGAAGATTTCATTTTTTACGGACTGTACTTTTTGTCGACGGTACTTTGCATCGTCACCGTATTTGAAGTGCTCCGTGCAGAGACGATCCTGACCGGACCACAAGAATTTCACAACCGAATTATTATACCTATTGTCACTAAACTGAAATATGCCAAGTGGTCAAAAAAAGGATTGCAAATTTTGAAACCACAATACGAACGTTGTAAGTTAAATAAAAGCTTGTGAACGTATATTGGTAAGTGTTCCTGGAAATTACATCAATATTTGTTAACCGGGCCAGGCCGAAGGCATGCAAACTCAGTATTTATTATTTAGATATTTACCTTACTCATAGATGGGGTCACGTGGTGGTAACCGATGTCATTTTGATTCATCCTTACCCAACGATATTTATTCACGTTTGTAAATTATAAAAGACATGTCAAGAAATTACAGTAAGCAACCTTAGGTACATTACCATTACAAGTATAACTAGATGCCTTAGTTACTTGAACAAAGCGCAAGAAGAAGCATAAACATTTTGTTAGCGTCGACATGAATACGAGTATATGGCTATGAATACACCTAAACTGTCAGTCAATTGAAATTGCAAACAATGTAAACAAACCTTCTATTTAAAATGTCTTTAATTTCCATTTTCCCTCATCAAATACTGCTAAATCCGTGTGTTATTTAATCAATACTTACCACAACACTATCCCAAACCATTAATACAATAAACAAGTGCTTAGAATATGGATATTTCATTAAATGGTTTATTTACATTGTCCGATTTCAATTGACAGCGATTTTAGTTATCGTGTAAGTAAAGCATACCGTGTTGGTTGAAAATAGACGTGTTCTAAATTTTTAAATGCCTGCCCTACCAACGACAATTACATTAGTAAGCGAATCCTATTAATTTTGTTAGTACCTATGTGCGTGTGTGTGTGCGCGCGTGTGTGTGGTTGTGTGTGTGTGTGTTTGATACTGTGACGCTAACACGGGTGAATAGATTTGAACCAAATTTGAACGAAATATTGGTAGGTTAGATAGCTGGACTTCTGGAATAACACATAGGCTACTTTTATCCCGATATTCTAACGGGATCCAAGTAAAATCCCAAACATCTTTGGATGTTCTTCATTCAACGTGATTGGAGATCACGATGTTATTTTTGGGAATTCCCATGGGAATTTTAGTAATGCCCCGGAATTTCAATTAGATTGTCAGATCTAGTGGTTTACGCGTGCGAAGCTAGTAATTTAACCTCTTGACCGCCATTAAACAAACAAAGTGACGTGCTCCGTACGCCACGGAACAAACCGTGTATTCTAGTCGATAAAATAGGGATTATTTCCATTGTAGAAGGATTAATTTCAAGTTGAATGTTGGTGATCTATTGATGACGTTAGCGTGCGAGCCTTTTTCAATGACTGTCATGGCTGGATGACTGTGGCGTGGCGTTCAATAGGTTGATAAATTATGTAGCACGATTGCTGAATTCACTAATGGTCCGGCCACAAACGACTACGGTTGACTGGGGTCGAGCGTCCTAGTCGCCAAATGACCACACAAAACGCCCGCCGTGCCGCTGCCGCGCCTGTCATGCGTAGTCGTGACTGGGCCCTAACACCGAGAACCTAACGCCAGCGGCCAGCGTGGCGAGTAGCAGAGCGATGAGCGTATTTTCTGTCCATTGCGCGGCCAAGTCATATGTTATTTTTATTTAGTTCCTTGACAGTACACACAATTGCCAGAGAAAACGCTCGCTGCACCGCTGCCCTCTGTCATATCATAAGAGCTCGAACTGTTTTGTGTGCAAAGTCGGACTTCTCTTATCCAAATACTTACTACCTTTGTCCTGCGGCTTTGCTCTGGTGGATATATAAAAAAATATCGGCTAGCCCTCCTTCCCAAGAGACTTACAGAAATCTGTTCTTAGTGCACCTCTGTGATCCTCAAGGAGCATAAATATTTACCAAATTTCAAGCATCTAGCTGCAGTGGTTTAGGCTGTGCGTTGTTTGATAGTCAGACAATCAATCGCCTAACCTTTTTATAGCTATAAATGTATAATCAAATTAATAAAGTTTGTACTGTCTGAGTTATGTGAAGACATTACTATCCCTAACTGAGATTAGACACTTGAAAAAATCAACCTTAACTTCGCCGTTACTTTTTCACCTATTAACCTATTAACCTATTAACAATATCGTGAAAGTATTAGAATGTTTAAGTCTACAGTAACAAAGTGCTTAACTTTATTCGATTCTCCGCCATTTTTCTACACTTCCTGATCTCAGCAATTTACTCTGGCCCCGCAGCAAGAAACAACGTCGCTCGCTGAGCGAATACGTCTCCTCACATGCGACGTGGAAGACGAGAGCGAGGAGCAGCGGCCACAGCCGGCTGGCGCACCGGCCGACAAATACTGCGGCAGTGACAAGTCGTACAACAGCGTGGATCGGAACAACGAGAAAGCATTTGGCAGTGCTTCTTCAAGCTCGTCGTCGTCAACATTGTCCGTGACGCCTGCGCCGCGACAGCAGCCGCCTGACTTGGGCGACGTGCATCAGGAACCGCAAAAAGTAAGACCAAATAAATAGTGTCATGCTGACACAGTGTAGGTAGGCCTCCAACAAGATGGAGCGACGACCTGGTTAAGGTTGCGGGATAGCAGGACCAGTCTGTTTGGCGAACCTGTTTGCGAATGATGATGTGAACAAAAGTGGTATAAAGGACAGTAGTAGTAGAAGACGATGTGCGAACTTCAGGCTACAGTAAAGTGACCCTAGTCTATGCTAGCCGGAGGGGTGCCGGGTTTGGAGGGGGTATTCAACAGTCGGAATACCTTGTTGAGTTTCTTGCTGGGTTCTTCTCAACAGGGTTTTTCCGATTGTTGCTTAATTTGAATAAAGAATTTTGACTTTGACTTTGGAATCTTTTATGTCGTGACGAACTTGATTTAATCAGTTTTCGACGAATATGAATGTAGGAGAAACCTTATTTGGCCGAAACTGACTTGGCATTTAACTTGAACACTACGTTAGGTTAAAACAGAACTATGAATGATCACAACAGAAACGAAAGAATTCCAAAAGAGAAAGATCGTGCAATTTTGACTACGAGTATGTTATTAATTAATAACAATTGGTACGCAAGGTCAAAATATACCAGAACACTGAAAAAATTGGCCAATAAGTAAATAGCACAAGCGTCAAGTTATACGTAAATGAGGTCATCTTAGCGAGGACTATTTTAACGGTTGTTATACCTTACTACCTATTTACGCCACCACCGGCCGGGCGTGGGGTGCGACTCTACCCTTATATTTTTCATATTCTGGTCAATCCCACGACACGACGTTTCGTGTCTCATAATGCGGACTGCTAAACAATGAAATTCGCTTCCGTGGTCTGTTTTTCCGGATATTTATATGTGGTATTATTGAGCCAATGAATTACATCTTTGGCTTCACCTGCGTTTACCATCACGTAAAACAAAGGTCAAACGCTAGTCAGCTATAAAAAAATAACAGACAGCAGGCTAGAATTACTTAATTAACAGGAGTGTCTTTCATAATTATGATAATTTAGAAGGATAATTCCATTCGAAGATTAACTCTCTTTATCTATGATGATTCTACGATGTGCAAATAAAACGAATGATAAGATATAATAATTTCTTTGTCGGTTTATCCACACAAGGAATAAGATATACCTACGTAATATAACATAGAAACTAATCAAAGGAAACTTGAAATAAGGAAAATAAGTTTCATAAATTTATTGCTATAATTTAATTTACATACATTTCTGTGTTCACGAAAAGATCAAATACTTGTATCAAGTATCGTAATACTAAGGTGGTATAATAGTGAGGGTTTACTCTCAAATTTATTAGGGACTAGCTTGCGACTGTGGCTTCGCTCCAAAATCCAAAATATCCTAGTTTCCTATCCCGTGGGAATTTCGTTGGTGCAGTTCTATGATTCTCACGGATTACGGTTTATGCAACTTGTGCATGCCAAATGTCCCGTCACTATTTTATAATTATAAGAAGATAGGTTACAATATACCTACCTAAGTTAACTCTTTGTTATATTCGAGTACCTATTTAGAATATTAAAACAGAAGAAGAAGAAGATTAGATAGGTTATATACAACCAAGCTAAGCCTGTTTGTCTTTTTCGAGTAAGTATTTGGGGCATTAAAACAGGTCAGATGCTCATCGTATTTTGACGGAACATCAAGAAGTATTTTGCGAGTTATCAAGTACTTTCAACCTTTTTCAAAACGTGACCGTAATCGCCAAAAGATCGTTAATTACTCTGCGGAAAGATTTATTCTGTTAAACAGACATGCGACAAATTGAAATGTAAACTTATTTGTAGCCAAATGTAAAATTTGGGTTGTAAGTAGAATTTTGGTTACAAGCTTTTGAGAGCTTATGAATATACTTAGGTACTAGCCTGGCCATTTAGGGCTATTCAAGGCTGCAGTGAATAGGCTGTTTCTGAACCAGTGAGATACATTTTCGGCTTCATCTGCACTTACTTTTAGGTAAGCTAGAGGTAAATCGATGACCCAGTTTAGATAAATTGAAAAACCGCGAATTCCCTCTCGTGAACCCCTCATGTGGCTGAAAATCAGCGCTGGGTAGCCATAAACGCCTCAACTTAAGGTATGTTGAGAATCGGTATTTACAACCGCAATGACGCATTATCTTTATCATTCGTGTTGTCTATTTGTATTCATGTGTCTTGTGTTGTTGTAATTAACGTAATTTCTTTCTTTCTTTTTCTTTCTTTGAGTCATTAGATCCGGCAGTAGAATCAAAATTTCGGGATTTTGATAAATTCCTGTGGGTATTCTCAAATATTATATCGTGAACTTTATTTACGTTTACGTTACGCAATTTATAAAATTATCCAATGCCCTTCCTAGGGTCTCAAACTATCCTATAAAGGTATGTATATGGATGTAACCTGTTATTGTCATATACGGCTGAGATTAAAACTGTTCGTTCTACAGCAGCCGCGGCCAGAGCCCCGGCGCCAGTTCCTGTCTACCCTCGCGCCACTGACAGCCTGTGTGGGCAGCGCGGCGCATCACGAAGGCTTCTACTACGTGCCGCCTGGCGAGCGGGCCTCGGCCGCCGCGCCGCTCGACCCGCCTGACCACAGCGACGCGCCCGCGCCTGACGTCGTCGCTGGCACACCTGGTAACAATATTGTACTGATTAATGTCGCAAAGCAAGGGGTGAATATGGCGGTGAGTTGAAAATGTATCACAAAATTAATCCTGAATATTTGGCTTAGGTATTGAGTAAGTACAAATGAGCACCCCTGAAAAGATTTTATTTTTCACTCAAAATTTCCGTTCGAGACATCACGCGTCTCGAACCGCGTCGCGCGTCGCGTCTTTAACTTTGACTTTGAACATCGTCGGCTATAAATGTGCTGAAACATTTCTCGATCTCAATTAAATTAAATACTCGTAAAAAGTTTCACAAGAAAATTCAGAAAACTTACATAGCCAAGCCAGTCACTCAAATTATCCGTATTCATTTTGTGATCTGAACAAGTTACAAAAAGACTGCATTTTCGTAGCGGGGCCACAGTGAAACTGCAGCGATACGTTCCTGTCATCTATTTTGTGGAAAATATTTTGAGTAATATTCCGATAAACATTCGTTTACCTTCTGTTTTTGTCGGATAGGTATATAGGTATTTAGCCTTATTTCTTAGTTACACGGTTAGGTACGAAGAGACTCAAAACTTCTCATTTTCACCGTTCGATATGATGTCGAGACGACTTAATCCACATCCTTTACCATAGTAGGCTTAGTAGCCACATAATCTAGGGCGCAAGCCACACAGAAGAGACGTGGGACGGAGACGCGTCCCAGGCGCGGCGCCCTTTGAATCAGTTTTCATATTAAATGTAGGTATAGAAGCGTCTCGATCAAAAGCAGACAGAAAAGACGGGGCGGAGACGCAGCCTGCGAACAAACGACGCGGGCTGCGACCCGCCCCCGTCCCACGTCTCTCTGTGTGGCTTGCGCCTAGTCTTTCCACGCTGGTATTGAGTGATATCCGTTTATTTAGGTGCTGGCGATGGCGACGACGGTTTGGCAGCGTTCGCCCGTGCGGCGGGCCCACGCACAGAACGGCTACGCCAACGCTATGGCCAGGAATCCCAGCCGGCCAGCAGCGACGACGAACACGATGATTACGGTAAGTCACCTTATGACAGTTTAAATTCCCGAATTATCGGCAGTGTATCTCTACCAGCCAACCTAAGCAAGAAGTAGAGCAGCTCAAAAAAATATTCCCGAAATAATTGTTATAAATTGCGCAGATTCTGACTAAAAAATGGCTTGGAGTACAGTAACTATGCATCAACTTCTGGAAGCAGTTATTTTAAAATGTAATTTTCTAAACTAAACTCAGAATTAAAAGGACTTCTTTTCTATGACCTTTAGTATACACACTAGCTGTTGCCCGCGACTCCATCTGCGAAGAATTCCTTTTTCTAATGGACCTACGCATTTTTTTGGAATAAAAGTATCCTAAATATGTTAATCCAGGTTATTATAATAAACAAGTAATAAACTAAGTATTTGTGTGCCAAATGTCATCAGAATCCATCCGTAAAAGCTTATGCGTTTTTAAAATTAATACCTAAGATACACGATGATTTTAATCAGTAATCATGCAGGTATAAATTTTTATAATTTTTGGTAATTGATGGTGATCATGTTGAAATCCCAGTTATCATAGCATGTACCTTCCAGGTATCCAGTGGTTATTGATTTGAACAACATCATTCATTATAATTATTTAAAAAGTGATAACTCACTTATTGAAATCAATTTTAGCTACTAGTTATTAAATTTTTTACTCCTGATCACCTAAAGGGTTATACCGAGTGGACCTCCGATGGCCATCCAAGTTCCGTAATATTTATACCTACACCGTCAGCAAAAAACATTACTAAATAAACCTTATTTACCTAGGTTTCCACCGGCGTCCCGCGGTCCGTGGCATAGCCGTTAAGCAACAGCTCGGTGCTTCGGACGAGATCTTGCAGCAAATGCAGAACGAACTAACGCCGGCCACGAGTGCTGCGACCCCGGCGCCCGCGCATGCCTGCCAACGAACCAACTCTAACTACTCCTGGCCGTATTACTCCGAGGCCAACTTAAACTCGCGCCCACAGAGCAGAACCAGTGCCTCATCAACCTGGTACAGAAACAATTGTTTCCATATCAACATTACCTATTTTTATTGTGTGCAGTGTACACCCTTGTTTTTCTGTTTCGTACTACCCACGCCCTGTGCGTAGACCTCTCGGAATTATCGCATTTCTCATTTTGCTGCCACACAATGTCGATTCATTGGATCTCATCCACAGCTTTTAGCCGACTACACATCGAATATAACCTACTTCTGAACTGGTCGTTTCAAATATCGAGTGAACTAATCTTGTTTGTTACCACCTTCAGCATTTGCCAACAGTTAACCTTGCTAAGTATCCTGCTCATCTTTAGGATCAGTTTCCTTATGCTGAGACTGTATTGACTAACGCGCGGGTGCTCGCAATCTCATTCGCCATCTATTTCTACCTTTATCCTGTAATGTTTGATAGAAAGAAATGGTGACAGCGATTGTGATTCCAAGGTTTTAACATCAGCAATGCAACTCTTAAGGAACGTGCTCGTTCTAACCTGCCCTCTTTTGCACATCAGCATCTAAATGCTATTATGCTCGTGAGTTCGGGTCATCCTCATCTGCCGCGTACGACGTCCACCCGCTTATGCGTTTTGTCGCATAAGGTCCCGTTCGCAAATCGTCCCATTCGGCAATTCGTCCCGTTCGCAGATCGTCCCGCAAACGCACCTAGTCCCGTTCGCGACTGGTCCCGTACACAAATCGAAAAGCACGCATTTGGACGTTTTGTTAACGGGACCAGACGCAAACGGGACGAGGAGATGCGTTTGCGGGGCGATCTGCTAACGGGTCACATCGCCAACGGGACGAATTGCGAACGGGAGGAGACGATATGTGACAAAAGGCGCTGGCGGCTAAGAACGATCAATCCCGAACATTCACGAGCCGCAGATAGCGGGTAAGAACTTGCTATAATGCTTATAGTACTAGTAAGGCCTGGGCAGTTCGTTTTAAAACGTATTGTATTTGAAATAGAGTTAGATTTTGCTAAAGCTACCGTCGTTATCGAGCTATGTTAACGCAGGTCGAAGTCGTCAGAGTACGTGACAGCGCGACCGTGCGGTGTCCCGACGCAGCCGACGCACAGCGACGCGTGCTACGCTCACGCGCAGGGCGGCGCCTACGCACACTACCAGCACCGGCCGCCGCAAGAAAACGTGTACAAGAACTGCTCGCTCTACGCCAATATTGGGTAAGCCTTTGAATTTTATACCTGACTCCAAGAAGACAGCATTTGTAATAGAGGTCATTTTTTTGTTCGCGTGTCTTCTGTGGACAAGGCAAAAGATAAGGGATATAGCCATTTTTAGGGTTCCGTAGTCAACTAGGAACCCTTATAGTTTCGCCATGTCTGTCCGTCTGTCTGTCCGTCCGCGGCTAAGCCAGAGACTGTTAGTACTAGAAAGCTGTAATTTGGCATGAATATATATATCAGTCACACCGACAAAGTGATTACATAAAAAAAACTAAAACAATTTTTTTAGGGTCCCATAGACGTAAAGTGGGGGTGATTTTTTTTTTTCTCGACTAACCCTATAAGTGTGGGGTATCGTTGGATAGGTCTTTGAAAACCATTGTGGGGTTGCTACCATGATTTTCCTATTCAGTTATCTGTTTGCGAAATATTCAACTTTAAAGTGAAAATTTTCATTACAATCGACCGTCCCCCCCCCCCCCCTCTAAAATCTAAACTGTTGGGCGGAAAAATTTGAAAAAAATCAGAATGGTAGTAAATATATCAAATTTACTAGGAAAATTATAGCGGCTAAGATTGCTTGGAAATTATTTGTAGTTTTAGAGTAAATAGTAGCCTAAGGTATAAAACATACCTAAACTTAGATGATTCCGTACACATACGAAATCCTTAGAAAAATATTACTTGATTTTTTCGTAATGGCTACGGAACCCTACCTTGGGCGTGTCCGACACGCTCTTGGCCGGTTATTTTAGTCAAGTCTACATCTGCGTGTGGGACGCCTGAACAATTTTCAGCCCATTTAAATAAGGTAGTGGCATTCAACCTTTTGAACGCCACACACCGTTTTTGTTACAAATAAAATTGACTCTAATGTGGACGCTAGTAGGTTAATTTTTGTATAAATAACCGTATTGTTGTCCATAGCCGACGCTGGCGTTCAAAAGGTAAAATAAATAAGTATTGAACAAATACTTTTTCATAAGTCAAAAAATGCATTTAATTCAATTTTTTGCTAAATTTCTGTTAATATCTGATCAGGAGAGATGGTTTCCTTAAATGTTTTTGCATCCTAACAACCTAGTCTTAACAGCGACTCGTCTTTTGCATTTCTCTTCTCATCGTCCTGCCAGCGGCCCGTTTGAATTATGGAAGTTAAAACGTAATTATTCCGAAACAAAAAGCTTGATTATACTTTTTCCTATCTTAAACAATTGATTAAGGAAACTCAGAAAAAGATTGTTTAGGGAAATGTTAAATGATTATTGACAAATAAAATTGGCCCGGGGCAGCGTCTGTTTTGAAAGTCCTCTCTAATTGGAAACGGGCGTAATTTTCACGTAACAACCGGTAGGTATTTAAACTTAGATAGATACTTTAATAATCTTTGCCTCCTAGGGTCCCCTATTTTTGAAGAATCTATTTCGGATTATTTTGAAAATTCAATATCAAAATTCAAAAATCATTGTCCTCGCCTTTTGGAAATTAGCCCGCATTATGCTCTTTCTGTAATAAAGTTTTGCCTTTTTGTCCCAAAATTGACTTATGTGCTTCGCTGCTGCCCTCTTTGGAAACATCAAAATCTTTTAACACAAATAGACATTTTAATCAAAATTAATTTAGAAAGCATTCTTAATATACAGCTAAACGAGCAGTCCTGGACCCAAGGATCCCTTCCCATTCGATACGGTGGCCTAGGGATTCGCAAAATTTCTAGTGTTGCTTTACCGGCTTTTTTGTCGTCAGCCCATAGCTCGTCTAGTCTCATAGGTAAGATCCTACCTACATACTATGAGACTTCGGGCTTGGTGGACGCAAAAAGTGCTTGGCGAATTGCTTGCCCTGACCAAAATTTTCCCGATAATCCAAATTTTCAAAGGTGCTGGGACGACATAACTTGCAAATTAACCGCTGACTCCCTTCTTGACCAGTGTTGTACCGCAGAACGAGCCAGACTTCTAGCAGTAAGAACAAAAGAGGCTGGTTTCTGGCTCCACGCACACCCATCTGCAACCACTGGCACTTTTCTTGACCCCAATACTCTCCGTTTCGCAGTTTGTTTACGTCTTGGGGTCCCGGTCTGCGCTCCACATCGTTGCCCCTGCGGAAGCGATGTAGACCGGCTTGGGCACCACGGACTCTCCTGCCAGAAGAGCGCGGGCCGCTTCGCGAGACATGCTGCCCTTAACGACATTATTCGTCGGTCTCTTGCATCGGCTAACGTGCCGGCTCTCCTGGAGCCGTCAGGTATTTCAAGAGCCGACGGCAAGAGACCAGACGGTATGTCGTTGATCCCGTGGAGTATGGGAAGGGTTCTGGTGTGGGATGCAACCTGTGTAGACACACTAGCCCCTTCTCATATCCACCGGACCTCCACAAGGGCAGCAGCCGCAGCAGAGGCGGCTGAAACCGCTAAAATTGGCAAATATAGTGGTCTCGGCGCCGAATATAATTTCATCCCTTTCGGTGTTGAGACCCTTGGTCCGTGGGGCCCAGGAGCACTAAGCCTCTTCAAAGAGATTTCGAAGAGGCTTATAGATGCTACCGGTGACCGAAGAGCTGGCAGCTACCTCGCTCAAAGAATTAGCCTAGCGATTCAACGAGGTAATGCTGCCAGCATCTTCGGCACAATGCCGCAGGGGCCTTTTTTAGATCTAGTTTAGTTTTAAATTTAGTTTGTAATAATATTATTTTTGTTTGTTTAGATCTAGTTTAGTTTTTAATTTAGTTTGTAATTTTTAGTTTATAATTAAGTTTTATTCTTTGTTATTTTTTCATAAATAAATATTTGTTTTTTATATTATAAATTAAGAAAAAAAAAAAAGATAGATACTTCAATCTCAATAACAATATTGTTATGCAATAAAATGCTTGGTAATTTATAATCAGAGTTTTGTGAAAGTTTAAGAATTGGTAATACAGTTACCTAATATAGGCTATAAACACCGCTTATTATACTTACTTAGGCACTACTGCTTGGCACTACCAGTAGTGTCATGGAAAATTTTGCTTTCCCATGACGCTACTTCTCATTGGCTCATTGGACGCATGCAACAAAATTACCCGTGGCACTACCATCCAACGGATTTGGATTTAAATATTCGTTTGTGAACTTTATTTACGTTTGTCTGGCCCCTCTAATATTAAAAAAAAATTAAGTTTGCTGACACGGAGTAGCTAAGTTTATGTCCACATGGGAGACAATTGATCCTTATACTGAACTGTAACATTATATTATATTTAGCGAATCCAATTGATTAACTATACCTATATTTATTTCAAAGCTATGTACCTACTTAACGTCAACTTATACCTACAGTTGACTGAAAAATATTTTAGTTTTCCAGGTTAATATTAAATGGTATTTATTAGGCTGCGTTTTATAATTATCAATTTTGATTATGGTGTCAAACATCTTTTTTTGTATGCAGTCAATGTACTTTTCACCTCCTTTTTCCAACCTTTTATTAAACGTGCCGTATTAGTTCGGGCCTCGGGTTAATCGTGAAATTCGAATTGTACCTATTTTCAGTGTATCAGATTCACTTGAAATGGTATTAGTATATCAAGTGTATGTAGGTATAATTACAGTCAAAAGGAACAGTCAGTAAAATAGCTTGTATTTTTTTTTCGCAGTTGCTCAGACAGCAGCCAGGAGCTATACAGTTCGCAGACAAGTTCGGAGCAGACATCGCCAGTGCGGTCGGCTTCGCGATGCCGCCGGCCCGAGTCGCCGCCGCCCATCCGTAACCACCACCAGCTGCTCTATGTGCCGTACAACGCTCACTATCACTACCAGCACCACGACTACACTGCGCACTGGAACCCCGGCGACTGTAAGTGCCACTCAAGTAGTAAGAACAGAGGTGGCCAAAGCACATACGACACAGCTCCGGCCCGCGACTGGGATCTCTACCGTTTGCCCGAATTTCATATGCACTATTATCAGTGATCGGAACTCTGGGAGCAAAACTTTAACAAAACTAGCCAAGTGGGCATGAAACAGTGCTTACAGACATGAAAATATTAATAAACTACTGAAAATCTGAGATTTCGATATAGAGTTAAATTGAACACTAATCTGCCAATAATATTCTTATTTTTCTTGGTTGTAAATTCTCCTTAATGTCAGCTTTTTAATTTTTGTTAAAGTTTTGCTCCCAGAGTTCCGATCACTGACTATTATTTGCCATAATTTTATACTTAGTCCATAATTAATCATATGCCATAATGATTATTTGCCATATTTTCATGTTCCATACGATACAGTTGCCCCACATTTTCTTTTCCCTAGGTATTATTAAAATGTCCTTAAATCATATGCCCAAAAATTCAAACTTCATAATAATCATTTTACCATAAAACAGTCAGAATACGTAACTAGGTTTTCTGGCTGAAATATAAAAATCCCTTACAACTTCGAAATCTAACCTATGCGAGTCGTTTCTGCTCTGAACTGACTTGCTTGCTCGCTTCGCTCGCTCACCCGTTTGCGTGCCGCTCCGTAATTTAATCCACATAATATATTAGAGATAATGAACATTATAGAAAGTAAATATTATGGAAATTATTTTGGTATCTAATATTAGGGATATTGAACATTATGACACTCAAAAATTAAGGCATATGATAATTATAGGGCAAGCAAACGAAGACTATGACCAGTGACTATTATGGCACATGAAACTTAGTACAAATCATGGGAAATTAAGGAATACCGAGTCACGGAGAAAAAAATATTCCACAATATTACCAGATTGTATTGTAATTATGATTCTGGTGTAGGAAAACAGATTTCAGCAATGATTATCAGATTTCTTTTTTATAACAACAATTCATATTTTATTCAGTACTAGAGTATTCTAGTTAAAATATTCTAGTACACAAAAACTCCGATATCGTTTTGGGAACCATCTAATTGTTACAGAGTAAAATATGCATTTAGCTTGCAACAGGTTTTGTATACCTCTACACAAAATTTGTTTTCTACTATACTAGGTAACTGGGTAATAGGAACTAGAAATGATGTTGCAAGAAGTAGAATTTTCTATTAACGTGTAAAAAAAGTATAGTTGTCAGATATAATACCTACAATAAAATCAAGTCAAATTCACAATATTCTGTTTAAGGAAACTAGATTTTTCTCTCCGTGTACCGACCAGCTGCGTAGTTCATGTGTCGCTGGATTAAACGATTTCAAATAAATGAAACAATTGCTTTGCTCACCCGGGTGAGCAAAATGCTAAATGCATCATCATCATTTCACCCGTAGAATGTCTACTGCAGTACTGCAGAACGGTTTATGTAAATGTAAATCTCGTGTCACGGTGTTTGTTATCGAACTCCTCCAAAACGGCTTGACCGGTTTTTATGATACTTTTTGTCTGTATTCGGTAGGTCTAAGAATAGGTTGTAGGCTATTTTTTTACCTACCCCTATTCTTCGCGGACTGAGTCGCGGGCAACAGCTAGTCTAATATATAAAAATCTTGTCTCACGGTGTTTGTTATCGAACTCCTCCGGAAAGGCTTGACCGATTTTTATGAAACTTCTTGTCTACATTCGGTAGGTGTAAGAATAGGTCGTAGACTATTTTTTATATCCCTATTCCTCTCGGACGGAGTCGCGGGCAAAAGCTTGTCTTCTAATATATAAAAATCTCGTTTCATGGTGTTTGTTATCGAACTCCTCCGAAACGGAAAAAGTTTCATAAAAACTGGAGAAAAAAGTTTCATAAAAATCGGTCTTGCCGTTTCGGTGAACTTCGGTAACAAACAGTCTAGGTAGGTCTCTTTAGGTAGGTAAATTATCTTCTAACGGTCTTGGGCCTGTGTTCAGCAGTGGACGTCTTTCGGCTGAAATGATGATGATGGCAATCTGTTCCTAACTCACAGCTATCCATAACGTGGTGTTTAGTTTTTTTTTAATGTTTGTCCCTTTGGACATGGTAAGGTAAAGATCATATCGCTTTGTCATGACGTCATGAGTTATCTATTTCCTAAGTTTCGGGTGTTTGGTTATTCCAGACACGCGTATGCATTCGTACTACCAGCAGCAGAGTCGTAGCGGCGCGAGTACGCCGCAGCCGGCGCAGACGCAACCGCAGCGCGCGCAATACACGCACGCTCTTCAACTACAGGTAATCATAAAAAAACTTGCGTAATTATCTTAACACGTTCACAGTCCCATACAAATTTCAAATTCCTGGTAAGTCCAGCAAATTAATTTAATCTTTCTTAGTGTGTAAACAAGATATTGTACTAATCTTGATGCAAGTAGGTATGTTTGATTCTTAGTGCCCCATATATGGGCACAGACCTGTGAAGCTAAGTCGCTGTGACCCTTATATGGGGCACTGGAATGTGAAAATGTTAAAACACCTTGACCACTTTCCACGAAATTAATTGAAAACCTCATGTGCGTGCTAAGAATAGCACAAACTAAATAAAACGCTTTGAAACCGGTTCACAACTTAATAGACGTTTAAGAGACGCTCAACAAAAAACTTTTTAACAAAATAATTAAACCGCCGAAAAAACTGAAAAGCAAAAAATAATACCTTTTTTGTTTGACCTTAATCTAGGCACCAGTTTGTAGTCGGTGCCTCAGCACGAGCCAGGAGGAGTGATAAAAGCCAATCAGGTAGAAGATTATAGGTCCACTCCTCCTGGCTAGTGCTGAGGCACCGACTTCAAACTGCTAGATTAAGTTCAAACAAAAAAGGTATTATTTTTTGCTTTTCAGTTTTTTCGGCGGTTCAATTTTTTCGTTAAAAAGTTTTTATTTTATACTTTTTTCCCATCCTTGGGGTAAATTTTTTTTTCCAAATTTTATAATACCAACTTCAAGGTACTTATACCCTATCCAATAAAAAAGAATTATGAAAATCACACCCTGTTTTCCTACCTTTAGGGTAAGAATATTATTTCCAAATTTACATGGGACCACCCTTGGGGTAGACGCTTTCCAATAAAAAAATAATCATCAAAATCCGACTACTACTCTGTACTAAGTTATGCGTGGTCATATAGTACAATCAGTAACTGAACAATCAATCATCCCCTGTTTTCCTACCCTTACGGTAGGAATATTGTTTCCAAATTTAAATGGGACCACCCTCAGGGTATACGCTTTCCAATAAAAAAAGAATCATCAAAATCGGACTACTCTGTAAAAAGTTATGCGTGATCATACATAAAAAAAAACTAATATACACGTCGACTTGAGAACCTCCTCCTTTTGTTTTCGTCGGTTGAAAATGGTCAGTCAAGCTAAAAACTATAAGAAGTTTCGGTTTCGGCAGAAAACCTGCCTAGGACCGGACCCTATCCAAAACTTTGTTCGTGCCTTTTTATGCAGCTCTCGGGAGTAAAGTAATCGACGTCGTTGAGTGGTTCTGCCACCCTCTAATCTCCTCTGTTAAGAACAAAAACACATTACAAAAGACAAAAAAATAAACTTTGCGTCAAACATCGCAGATGAAAATCACATTAAAGTTCAATCAAAAGTATCAATCGAAAGCAAGTGTGTTTTAAATTAACAATGTTTAATTTAAACAAAAAATAATGGTGTTTGAGTTAGTGAGTTTCGAAAAAAGTGCCAAAATACGCGTTGAAGGGTCGGCGAGTTGTGCCTGTTCCAGAGGTATAAAAAATACAAGTTAACACTAGGCTTTAAGTTCACTTTGTCTTTTTTAAATTTTGCTATCCATATAATTGATGTTAACTTAAGGTTCCATAAACTTTTTTTTATTGAAAACCTGGTGTCAATAATGATTATTTTTTAATTTTATAAAATGAACATTTATGTTACTTTCAAATGATATACACACCTTTAACCCTTGATTAAATAGATTATAAACTCGGTTGAAATTTTTTTTTGCCTAAAAGGTGCAATATGTAATAGATTCCGAGGGAATTAAGTCAGTTAGAGATACCTACTAATTTCTAGTTGGACACAAGGTAAAAAGGTAAGACGACTGAGAAAATACCAATAAGTAGAAGAAACCTAGTTCATAGGCCTTTTACTACGAAATTCGGAAATCGAAATTCGCATCTTGCTGTCCGGGTCCGGCACACGCTAATAGTAAGTATTTAATAAGAGAGTGATAGGGACGGTATGATACGAACTGCGAATTTCGAACTGGGGAGTAGACCCCCAGGCGACCCCGATACTCGTCCATTTGACTATTAATGTACACTAGGGTGAGTGGGGGTAAGATGAAAATAATATGAAAGGCAGTATAAGATGAAAAACTACTCTTAGTACCGGGTGCTACGAGTGGTTTTTCATCTTACACTGTTTTTCATGTTATCTCCACTCACTATACCGTCAAAAAGTTTAAGACCAATACAGTTTTTAGTTTTAATATCATGAATTCTTCTAAAAAACGTCAAATTTGAATTTGTAATCAATATAAAACAACATAAATTAATTATTTCTTTTAATCGTTAGCAAATACTCTTTTCAATACATTTTAAGATAAATTGATTTAACTGAGAATATAACTACTAAAAATAATTATTTTTTAAATTAGATATTTAAGTGTTATTATTTGTTCTAAGAACTTCAAAATTGAAACCAAACAACTGCTCAGTTCCTCATATGTCATGTAAATAGAACCAGGTGCTAAAATGATAATGAGTGATAAAAATCTAAATTGAGTCGGCTTCCTAGGTTACCAAGTGAAAATCTTCGGAATAATGGGCTTACTTAAGCCTCGAACATCTGATTCTGTGGCACAACGTTGTGTTATCATTCTACTTGGAGGAATGCAAGACAGAGCGATATTTAGCCGATAAATTGAATACTTTTTGGTTTTGGTCTTAAACTTTTTGACGGTAGTGTATCGTTGGTGTTTTAATTACAGACCCTAATACCAGCGCCGGCCCGCTACCGCCCGGTCCCCGCGCCGCAGCCCGGCGGAGGCAAGCAAATGATATGCTACTCGGAAAAGGTACTCGTTTCATACATCTGTACAATACGTTTACTTTTAGTTTCCCACCGACAGATGGCTTGCCTTCATTTAATTTCCAACTTTAACACCATACAAATAAAGTAGCTATTACAAAATCTGCAAACGTGGGTAACAGTATTCTAAAATTGGCTTTATTTTTGTAGGTCGTTAAAGTTGAATATAAAATGAGGGCATACCATCTGTCAGTGGTAAACTTTATGTAATTTTACTGTACCTATAAAAGAGTAACGTGCCCGAGTGATTGAAAAACAGTGCACTTACAACTTAAACCACTTGAGACTTGAAATTTGACAGACAATCTTTGGAAGCATAAAGGTGCACTAAACAAGGACTTTTAAAAATTACCATGGGGTCGGGAGCTAGCCGCTAGCGTTTAAATTTAGTTTTCTTCGGCGTGAAAGCTGTAAACGTAAGCAAGTATTACTTAGTATAATAATTCGAAAACTTTTGAATTGAATACTGCTAAATATTGCCAAGTTTATTGCAGCGCATTCTTCTTGACAATGGTGGTCTTTCTGAGAGCACTAAAAATACTATTAGAATATTATAGCCTTCTGTGGCTTCTTTGCATTTTAATTTTATTTATTTTAACTTCTAATCTGCTTATAATTCCCAGGTCGCAGCTCCTCTGTACCAGCAGGCGCCAGGCTCCCCGCAGCGCTCGGCGCGCGGGGCGCCAGAGGGGGCGCCCGCTGGCGCATCCGCGCCGGCCGCCACCTCGCCGATGGCGCCCCCGCCAAACCCCGTGTACTATGCCATGAACGTCTGACGGGGGGACTAGGTAAAACGACGCGAGTCCGAATTTCTTTTGATACTTAATATTACAAGGATGATATAGACTGGATTGGCAGTCGCCATAGTACGGATCGGCCGCGGTTTTTGTAGCTCGATTATTAAATCTAGATGGCGCTGAAATATAGCCAGAGGCTTTGAAGGCAAAACAATAAGACTACAGATGTTTCATATTACTACAAATGTATTATTTTTCAAAAATATTGCATAATAATACATTTGCAGTGATGTGAAATATCTGTAGTCTTATTGTTTTGCCTTCAAATCCTCTGGCTATATTTCAGCGCCATCTAGATTTAATAATCGAACTACAAAAACCGCGGCCGATCCGTACTATGGCGACTGCCAATCCAGTCTATATCATCCTTGATATCACTTTGAATTTAGAACATTAACAATATTGTTTGGATTAACATTTAATTTTTTCAATTTTATAATACTAAAAATTTATCAAATGTGAAGTATAAATCCTACGTAGCGTGTGACCGTTAGCGTGGCCTTCATGACAGTTCCTACATCACATAACAAATGAAGGGTCCACGGAAAGAACATGTCTAGGTACCTAAGCAACTTTTTGAGTTATAGGCGTTATAGCGGTTTGAAAGTTAGTCATCAGTCATCACGAACAATTACTATGTTTTATTGAATCAGGCGTTACTTTGCGGAGGTTCATTAATGAACTGAAACAATTACTTCACTATGGGGTCTATTATTAATGAACAGGTAAATTTAGTATCTTCTCCTTTACTGCGGCTTGGGTCTAATTTGAACAGTTAGTATTAATAAAATATGCCTTATCAATAAATAAACAAAAATTCAAGGTAGTTTTATGTAACAATTAAAGTTAATTTTTGTGAGGTAGTTTGAGAAAAATAAAGTGGGTACTTGAGAAGTTACAGTGACAAGTTAAAACATTTGTTTTGGTTTGTTAGTTTAACATTTGGTAGCATAGCGTACGGTTGTGGTGCCTACTCTGAAGATGAGCTCTAGTTGAGTTCGAAATGCGTCAGCGTAGTTTGGTGGTGGTGATGGTTGGGTTTATGTGATTTGTGTGTGTTCGTACAGTGTGGAGGTGGAGGAACTACATGAACACGCATTTCTTGCATAAACGTAACTATCGTAAGGTCGCGGGTGAGCAAAGTAATTGTTTCAGTTCGTTAATTAGGTACTAATAGTGAAACAAATGTATGTATATTGTTTTCAGATATCCATATTTAATTCAATGGTATATTATGTTTTGTACGTATATGTATATGTAAAACCAATAAATGTTTAGATATTTTATTTTATTCAATGGTAAACCATACTACTTTGCGAGCTCTACATTTTGAGATTGAAATCTCTTTTTTCAGAAAAGGTAGGTAACTAGACTTGTTCATTCCGTGAACCCTTCGAATAATTAGGCTGATTGTAGGTATAGTCCGTCCGGCGGGGTAAGAGCTAAAAGCCATAGAACTTGTTACAATGGCGTGAGGTGTGAAGTCGTAATACGACGAAGTGAGATTCGACCCTAAAAACACTTCTATTAAAGCTCTTTTTACAATAGATGACTAATTAGATTATCTTTAAGTCTTTTAGCTCTTACCCCGCCGGATGGACTATACCTACCGAGAAGTTAGAACTGCATTCCCAGTGACCGGGTCTTTATTTTCTTCAATGCTGGCGGTATATTAACACACAGAATTGTGATTGACTTCAGGTGAAAATCGTGGTGGGCCCTACGGGCGATGTCCGAATCAGCGTCCAGCCGCCGTCGCAAGCAGTCCAGTCCGACAATAAAGCGCCCTGAAAAAGTCTTGGCCACGAACGGCCAAAGCAGCATTTTTACAACGGAAGGTCCCTGTTGACAGTCATGTCATCACTATGCTGGCGAATTTTCCGTTTTAAAATATTAAATATTTTATATGACAGATAATCTTCAAACGGGGACCAGAAACAAGAAGCGATTGCTAAACTACATTTACATGTAAAATAGTAGCCAAACAAATCATACGTACAAAAATTAGGGGACAGCCTATTATTTTATGGTACCAAATTAACTTTTTAACGAACTTAGATACTTTGTAAATTAGAATCGAAATTGTTAAATATGGATAGGTTTCAATGGGTGTTTACTGTTTATCTAGGGCAGCAATACTCTTCCACCAAGACAAGTTTTTCAACAAGGGAATTTGCCTACAGCTTTCTTTTCATTTTGCAAAGTAACATATTTTTTTAATGCAGTGGGAGAATTTAGTACCCGTACCAATGAGAATTAAAATCTGTTTGCATAAATAAAATGACAACTAGTACACATGATTGCCAAAGAAGGAAATCATTAATAGTCATTATGCACTATATCGTATAATGGTTCCACTGTATTCTCCGAGAGTGCGTTGATTTGTAGATAATATTATTAGTGAAAAAGTTACCAAGTTGCCGCGTTTTAGCGTAATTTTATTTAAATTTGTTTATTCGATTTGCGCTATCGTGGTATTATGACAATCAATACTATTTTACTATTTTGTTTTTGACGTTGTTGCAGTCGCTAAACTGAAATTGTTGCACCTTGTAAATATTTAGTAATAGCTATGACAGATATTGAACAATAAGTATAATTTTTAAGCATTATCGAAAATTAGTGCCAAAATGTTTTTTGCAGTATTACTATTTATTATTAGGAAGTGAGTTAACGAATTTTCGACGGCAGGCCGTTTCCAAATTCTGTTTCACATAACTGTGTTTTCCAAGACTGCTGCTTGCTCACGTAAATACAAAATTGGTAGTAGTCGGACTCACGGTTTCGTACACTTGAGAATATCTTCAATGGATCTGCAAGTGGGATAGATTACTATATATTATATAGCAATTATCACTGTGTATTTTCACTATAAAAGCAAATAAGCAGCCAGAGGCACTGGTGACCATTATTCCATAACTTGGTAGAGATTCTAAGCTTATCAAAAAGCTGATGATGTGATGGTTCTGAAAAATTGGCCACATTCTTGATCGATCTTTCATCATAAAAACGATAATTTAATATGCAACACTGAATCCTGTGTTCTTGATTTATGAATACACTAGCACTAAAAGACGCATAAGTATTTAGCCAGTTTAATTTTTCTTAAAACCAGTTTTCCGAGAAGGTTCAAATGTCGGTTAAATTAGATCCACTAGCATGGTATTATGTTCGGTACCAATAATAATTTGTGCTCACTCATATCTCTCTATAATTATTTATTTCTACCTGTCTTAGAAAACTGAGAATTATTTATAATTGATATTCTCGAGTTCTCGACACATTACAAATGTACGACTAGATAGATACGTCATACTCGTAAGATCGCCGCTGTAGGCGAGGCCGTTTGGAGTGCTACCGAATAGATTAATCCAAATGGATGCCACGTCATAGAATTGTGTGTACGATATGGCAACTGATGAATATATTCATGAAGGCGTCCATGCCACTTGTCCCGATAAAAGTGTCGTCACTCGGGACCTTTTGTAATTTCCGCAGACGGCCTAGATTTGAATACATTCTTAGTAGGTATATGGAAGTTAAAAAGATGTATCGTTAGAAAATATTACTGTATCTAAAGTTAAGTTTATTGTAGATATAACTTTCTTAAAATAATCAAAGAAATTAAAATTTAAAGCTGATCGGACAGACGCGGGCTTAACCTCGATTTTCTGAAAGATATTATCGGGACAGTGTAAACCGGGAGTTAGCTACCGGAACAAAAGTTACGGCTTAGGCTTCTGGTAATAGAAAATCAACACGATTTCAGACAGAGACTGGTTTTTAATGTTTTAAAATAATATTTATTATGGTGTAAATTATGAACGCAAGGCAAATTAAATCCAAGTAACATTTAAAATGTTATTTCAGATAAATAAATAAACAACCAGGACTCTATAGTGGTTCAAGTGATATAGCGACAGCAAAAATATGGCTGAATGTAAATACTTATGGCTGATCAGAGTCGCTTACACCACTTCCCGGCCAAGTTGTAACGACGTCGCACAAGTATAAGACCAAAACAAACGTAGACCAAAATGTCAAATCCGTTGAATTGAAAATACATAATATACTTAAATAAAAGATATTTTTGTCTACTCCAAAGTAATATTTTATAACGTACATGTGCCTCTGGTTTTAGGTGCAAGGTTGCTATCTGTAAGCCCATCCGTATCATTCAATATTTACAGTTTTATAGAAAGGTAAGAACCTAATACTTTTTAAATCTTAAATAAGGAACGACATGCGCTTCCACCCTCAGGGAGCCTTAGTTAGTAGGTTGAATCTGTGTTGAATAAATACCTACCTGCAATGAAATGAAAACAGAAGTAAGATACATTGTACTGATGACTTTGCACCAAAAGTTAGAGGCTAAAACTTAGGTAGGTTTAAGTACCGTTTAGATAAATGTTTGATGCTCTCCAGTTAGGTCATGGAAGGCAGCTTTGTAAATATTGTATAAGTACCTAGTTATGTGATGCTTAATAAGTTATAATATTATTTAATATTCTGCAATCTAGTCAATACCCAAATGAATAAATAGGGTCCTCCGTTTACGTCACCCAAAATCCTTACTTTTTTTTAAATACTTACTTTTTTACGGAGGAATCTCAGAATTACGTCGATTAGACTAGGTACGAAGGGCAAGCGAGAAAAACTTAAAACAATTAAAATTAAGTTGACATGGTACAGAGTAATTTTTGTTCCTTAAGAGTCAACGACAGCAAGTGACCAGTGCAGCACTGACCTGATTCAGGTTTTTAAAATACTTAGGTACGTTTTCGCAATTCTTACATGTTTAATTCATTATCGCGTTAAAATTTGCAGCCCTAAAAGTCAAAATAATATGTGCTTCAATTTGATCCTTAATTAAATAGTTTCTGTGATAATTTAATTTTCAAATGTTTAATCTTAATCAGCAGCAAAAGTAGAGTCTGGCAGGTGAGTCCTGGGGCAAGAGATTAGCGGCAAATAAAAAAAAATGGGTTGGCAACACATTTTACAGATAAAATAGTAATAGGCCAATATTCGTACTTACATTAAATAAATCCAACCGAATATAATAATACCCAATCGAAATCGTTGTCAAAGATTGATACCTCTATACCTACCTACTTACTTCAAACGGCGTCCGAGAATGTTTGAAAATGCGTCTTACAAAGTCTTAAAATGACAAACAACTTAATCTACGGCCTCAGATACGATGCCAATCATTATTTCCTACATTTAGCGAATGAGGACCCAACCATTGTGCAGCTCGACAGCGAACATACTTCCATGTAGGTGTATAGTCACATTATTTGCTGTTAAGTGAAATAAGTAGCGTTTGTAAGCTTAGTGGTAATGTTATACCTGTAGGTAAAGGTATTTAGATAGTTATCTACCTTCGTAGATACCTGCCCTTGACACAGTTATGTTCTCTGTAAGTAGGTGAGTACCTAGGTACCGTTTCTGCTTTGTATTACATATAGATACATTATGAGGCGGACTACGACACTATGTCTATGAGATGTGGTCCTGTATTTGAGAGATGTTACGTTATATTTAAGAAAAGTTACGAAACAGCAGCCACAGCACTGCCGAAGAAGTAAATGAATTTCCTAATCTGGTTTCGAACCATAAAATTACTTAAATTTTCAACTTAAATTTTTATGTTTTGGCTTGCTTTTTTTCATACAACGCCTAGGTACCTAATAATCCGATATGAAAATTACTGTGTCAAACTAGTGATGTGTAACATTGCTAAGTCTTAATTTGATGTAACAATGGACATTAACCATTAAAAAAAATTAAATCATTAATCCAGTGGCCTGTGCAAGAGCCGGAGGCCGAAAACTACCTTCTTCTGGAACATCTCCAACGACCATTATGCAAATGCTACGAGACTAGTTATTAATATAATATTTTATTGGATCTCATTATGTATTTATAATGCTATAATTCGATATTCAGCGGTTAAGAATTTTTCTCTAAAATTTGAGTATTATTAGCAAACCTTGTTATACCTACGTGTTGTGAATGGGCTACACATTACATTATACATACATGTAAGCAATCAATAAGACGGATGTAGGTAAGTATTCAGAAGATTGAATACCTAGTATCGGCTTTGTCTAGGTAACATTAGAGTTTAGTTTAGGACTATTTGGGGACCCCATGAAAATATTTGTGGCAGAGGCCGTGTCGATCTTCAATACATTCGACCGATTGAATCTTATGTTTAGTATTTGAAAATAGGAGAGGAGAGCCAATTTAACTAATGATGTACGTAGGTATATCTACATTAATTTTAAGGTCACCGTGCAGCGACCCAGGATGAACATGTCTGGCTTAGTGTAAATGTAATTATTTATTAATTAGTCAAACGTGGCGGCTGGAACGGTGTAAGTACCTAATTATCGCATTATTGTATAATGCATAAGCCACTTGTTAATGTTAACCCACAAAGATTGAATGCAATTGTCAACAACGCTCTACTTTTTGGAGTAACATTTTCAAGAGCCAGTGAGTATAAAACACGATTATAAACCGTGGAAACAAAGAAATATCTATCTGAATATTAAAGGTAAGTAGAGAACAGAGAGAACGTGTCAGTTAAGAAAGGTTACTTACATAAAGTCCATACTATGCCATATCCGTACCATTACATACATTAGGTACACATTTTTTCTAATTGACTTCTTTGGTGGTTATTTTAATGAGTCTTTACTGTACGTATAAGTATTTTAAGTATAATCACGGATATAAATCGATTTGACTTTGACAAAATCTTAGTTGGTAGGTACCTGAAGGCTAACCTACGCTACGCAGTGATGCCAACATGTTCTTAGGTAATATTGGGAACTGAGTTTTGGAGCCCCTGAAGGATACTGGAAAAAATTTAAGTATTTATTGTATTTTATGCCGTTAGCAACGTTAAAAGTTATAAACATATATTGAATATATTTATTCAGTTTTGTTGTAAATAATTAGATTGCATGTACTTAGTTGTTTATTGGGATGCAATACTTAATTTTAATTGGATAAATATGAAATATTCACAAACGGGCATATTGTAACCAAAATTTTGTTAAAATTAATGACAAATAGGAAATTTGGCTATGTTAATAATTTTGTTTCGCTTTATCTATGACTGTAATTCATACATTGCTCATATTTTATTGTTATTCTTCAAATTGTTATGAAAGGAAATGTTAAAAGTACGTGAAAGAACGCGTCTTGGTATAAAATGCCGCCAAATTATTTAGTTTTTTTAGGAAATATTGATGTTTTTTTTTTTTGAGATATAGTTAGGTATAATATATTTCCCAAAGATGTATCTATATTGCGTGTTAGGGCAAAATTTCGCCAAAAGTTTTGAAACTACCTACCCGTGTAAAAAATTGTATTAGTAGATCGGTACACAAACAATAAAAATCAATGTAAAAAAATCGAGTTTAATTTCAAATTATTACATACCACTGTCGTAAAATATTAAAAGGAATTTTCTTAGAATTCATAAATAAACGCAAGTAAGGTAAATGTACCATATTACGGCATATTAAGGAATTTTCTACTTTGACGAAAGATTTTTAAAAAAATACGAAGGTACTAGAAGTGGAAATTGTTTTTTTTTGGAGACTGTTCTTATTAGATGAATATAGAATATTATTTTGCCTTGTAGCTTTTATTTTAAAGAAATAATCGTTATTTTGCTAAACCCTTACTTTGTCCCTAATTCCGTGCTAAAATTTGGCTCTTGATCTAATCCCGGGAATCGTTGCACGTAATTCCGTGCTAGCTTCAAAGTTCGCATTATATTAGGTAACCGCAAAAAATATTCCTTTAAAAAATTACTTCATTGGTTTTAGATTATTTTAATCATGAAATAAAAATACAAATTTATCGTATAAATGTATTAAATATAATACAAAGTACAAAATTAAAAATCGAAATTAATAATTTCACTTAATCATTTCAATGTAATAAACATTTGGAAATTGATATAAAAAAATTGCGTTATGATTTTATAAAAAAAATATAATTTAATTTCGATGCCGTACTCCATTCTTTCGTACATAATACCATAACGAGTTATCATTTCAGACTCAATTATAAAGGCTCAGGTTAAAAAAAACATATACCGTAATTACGTCATAATAATCTGCAGTCATTACTAAACTTATTTACATCAAATTTATGAATAAATTTAGCCCCAGTTATAATTCAAAGATTAAAACATTTCATACTGAGTTTCTCTTATTCCGTGATACTCCCGCAATTAGGTTCATCGCGTCAGATCTGTGAACATAATTACGGCAGTCATAAATTCGTCAATTTCCCTTAAAATATGCTTTTTATTAACTTGAAATAGTTATAAAACCTTCAGTTAATAACCACTGTACAATAATTGTACAAATTTAGATTAAATATACTTAAGATTTAAAAGACGTAACGCAGACGTAACTGCTAATACAATAAATAATATTTGAATTAAATATACTTACCGGCATTACAACAAATCCTTACGAAGTTACCACTGTCACCTTATGCTCACAGACAACACGACGTATGGAACTACTGCGTGGTTACGACTGATGAGTTTGGAAATGCGATACTGCTGTTAGAACTTATTACGGTTATTCAAAAATAGTGTTTTTGGTTGCAATTAAACTACAGTTAATGAAGCATTGTATTAAATCATGACTTTACTGATAGTTTTCTTATTATACGACAAAAACCAAAAATCACACGGCATAATGTACTACCCCGGCATCGGGCTGAATGACTGTGCAAAACGATCGACAGCCCGCCTGACTCAGCAAGGCGTCCCCATACATCATCAACTACCCCGGCATAGTGTACATTTACCTTAGATGTGAGTTGTTGACGCGTATGTATACCTAGGATAAACTGACATTAGGTAGGTCCAATTTCGAGAAGGAGCTCAATGGTCGAATCCAACTCTGACTGATGGACAACGCTCCTACCTTCCTAAACGAAAGTCTTATACCAGTGTGTGTTGCCACTGATGAATGACATATTGGATACGAGACTTGTTGTTTCACTATAAATTTGCTATAAATAAATAAATATTAAGGGACAATCTTACACAAATCGACCTAGTCCCAAACTAAGCAAAGCTTGTACTATGGGTACTAGACGACGATAAACATACTTATATAGATAAATAAATACTGAAATACATAGAAGACATCCATAACTCAGGAACAAATATTCGTGCTCATCCGTCACATAAATAAATGCCCTTACCCGGATTTGAACCCAGGACCTCTGCTTCGTAGGCAGGGTCACTACCAACTAGGCTAAAACGGTCGTACACTATAGGTATAGTATAAATCTTCCCAGGTGAGATTTTCGCTTCGAGCCATTACATTAAATTTGAACCTTAATACTATGACGATACCGTTTGTTTTGAAAGATAAGGGCTCGAAGCGAAAAATTCACCTGGGAAGATTTTTACTATAGGTATGTATGAATAGGGTCAGATCAGAGTCGCTCAACGAGCTATGGAGAGCGCTATGCTCGGGGTTTCTCTACGGGATCGAATTAGGAATGTTACCCTATAAAGTCTTCCACAGACAGACCGCATCGCTGGGCGTGCGCTCGACCAACGCTGATGGAGCGCTGCATAGTAATAATACTCTTTGGCACTGCCGGTTTCTGTCACCATCATGTCACCGTATAATATGATTCACTGTTATACAACGGGCTGGGCACGCTTCGTCGGCGTCTCGCACATACTGGGCACTGCGTTCGTAGAGGGCTTTATCAAGGCTTTATGAGTACCGTTATCTATTCTGTGGTAGTATCTCTATCTGTCATAGTCTGGTCTGTGACGTCGTTGTTGTGTTGGATCGGTTGACTGACTGACTTTACCAAATTACTATTACCACCGACTTGTTGGTTGGATTGAAATTAATCAATTAATTACGCATTTGTAAATTGTATTTTCTATCAATTTATTAAAATAAAATATTCACAACACCACCATGAGCAATTCTTTTCGGCGAGACAAGAAAGAAGAAGAAGACGGCGGCGGCAATGTTTTCCAAAATCTAGACAAGACCACTCTTCTACAAGAGGCTAGATATTTTAATTCTACACCAGTGAATCCGAGAAAATGTATATTGATTTTGTCGAAGATTATCTATATGCTGAATCAAGGAGAGAAGTTGACCACTCAGGAGGCGACGGACATGTTCTTTGCTACAACGAAGTTGTTCCAGTCGAAGGATGTAGTGCTGCGGCGATTGGTATACCTCTGCATCAAAGAGTTGAGCTCAATGGCCCAAGACGTCATAATCGTTACATCATCCCTCACTAAAGACATGACAGGAAAAGAGGATTTGTACCGGGCAGCTGCAATTAGAGCTCTTTGCAGCATAACCGACAGCACTATGCTACAAGCTATCGAACGCTACATGAAACAAGCAATTGTTGACAAGAACCCTGCAGTAAGCTCTGCAGCACTAGTATCTGCTCTGCATCTGTCTGGGACTGTTCCAGATCTAGTTAGGCGATGGGTCAATGAAGCACAGGTAATTAGACAAATAATCAATTACCAGGGCTCTAACTTTTAGTGCCAAGGATATCAAACCACACATAGGATGTTTTCAAATAATCTTTTTGTAAACTTTACACCTCAACATCTTTTATTAAACAACTAGCTGATGCCCGCGGCTTCGCCCCCGTTGTATTTTTTTTTAATTTCTTTCATAAGAATCTTCTCCTGACAATAACAAAAGCAGTAAAAAAAGAATTATCCAATTTGGTGCAGTTGATCGGAAGTTATGCGCTTAGCAGCACATTCAGCGATTCATTTTTATATTATAGATATGGCTACTTGAAATGAGCAATATCATATTATCTTTGACTGAAATTGATATTCAGATCAACAATAAATTGACGTTGTGATAGCAGATTCAATATTATTGTCAAGGTAGCAAGTTTTGTAAAATTTATTTCATTTAGGTACCTCATCATACTGTGTAGATACAAAATGTAAATTTTTATGTCATTCACACTAAAAGTTTGAGCCCTGTGTATTACTTATGGGACTGAGCAGGATATACCTGCCAAATGCATTGGATTGTTGTGTTAGACCAAACTCACCAATATTTGAGTACCTTGTGGCTGGCTCCAAGCTGCAGGCAGACATATATACTAGGGGCGTTCAATAAAAAGTGAGAATGAGTATGTTATAAACAACTTTTACTAAATGTCATTTTATTTTTCGACATAGTCACCTTTTAGCATAATACACTTAGTATATCTTTTTTCTAAACTTAAAATTCCAATTTTAGAAAAGGTCTCATCTTGAGTACTTAAAAAATCTTGTACTGCAGCGACTACCGCGTCGTCGTCTTCAAATTTCTGGCCTCTCAGGTATTGTTTCAATCTCGGAAATAGGTAGAAATCACTGGGAGCGAGATCTGGTGAATACGGAGGATGCTTAAGGATATCGAACCCAGCATCACGAATTGCAGCCATTGCAACGGCGGACTTGTGTGCCGTGGCATTGTCCTGGTGGAACAGCACAACTTTCGAGAGTTTACCTCGCCGTTTTTCGCAGATCTCATTGCGCAATGTTGCTATTTGTTTGGCGTATAAAGTGCCCGTAATAGTGGCTCCATGCTCAAGATTACTCAATCATTAATACCCCTTTACCATCCCAAAAAACAGAGCCCATGACCTTACCAGCAGATGGGCTCACCTTGAATTTCTTTGGAGTTGGAGATGATGGCCTTTTCCATGTCATAGACTGCAGTTTCGTTTCAGGGTCGTAATGATGGAGCCATGTTTCGTCCATTGTTATAAATCGCGCCAAAAAAAGTACCCGGTCTTGCTGCATCAGGTTCAAAGTTTCTTGACAAATCTCTAGTCTAGTTTGTTTTTGCGTGTCAGTAAGCATTCTTGGTACCCAACGCGCAGATACCTTTTTCATACCCAAGCGTTCATGTAAAATATTATGCACGCTCCCCGTTGAAATCTTTACATTTTCAGCAATAAAACTAACTTTGACACGACGATCCGCCAAAACTGAGTTTTCGACTTTTTTCACAATTTCTTCAATTACTGCTGTAGTAGGGCGTCCGGAGCGGGGGTCGTCCATTGTCGATGTTCTTCCACGTCTAAATTCGGCGCACCAACGTGCGACTGTCGAATACGGAGGAGCATTAGACCCCCTAAAGTGTCCCGCAAATCCAAATTGAGTTAGTCCGTAGAAAAATTTTTCAAATACAAGTATTTGATAACGGCGCGCAGTTCAATTTTCTCCATTTTCGCTAACGTACTCAATAGCATTGCAAAGAAATTACCGTATATTTTTTTAAACAAAAGACAGTTAGTTTTTTTTTTCATAGCAATCAGCTAGATAGATTAGCTTTACCGGCCAGTATTTAATTTCGTGATATTAAAAGAGTTTGCATCTCATTCTCACTTCATATTGAACGCCCCTCGTATTTAAGGGATAAAGGTCTTAAGTTCTTAACCCCTTCTAAGCTAAAGACACAGATCCGTGCCAAATTCAAAGCATTATAGTTTATTTTTGTTGCCCATATATGAGGGCCATTCTTTTATTTTTGAGCCATTAATCTTTCGTGAAATATAAGGCATACCTGGTGATTTTTCAAGTGTAAATAACTTAGAAAACAAAATAACTAAATTTAATCTTTTAAAGCAAAAAAACTTTAAATTTAAAGAAATTCTGTGGAAAAAATTGGTAACTCAATGGAGAATACACCAATTTCCATACAAATGGCGGGGACATGCATGTCCACTGCGTTACTTACTTTATAGATAATAATGATTACTTTTTATACGTAGTGATAATTTTAAATGTAAGCTTAATTATGTACCTATTTCAATGTTTAATAATAAAACCAAGCACTTTACCGTTTTTGTAAAAAAAATATTTGAAGAGCCCATTACAAAAATACTGGCCCAAAAATAAAAGAATGGCCCATGAAACAGTTGAGACTAGAATGCACATTTCTTTCACTTCTCGCATACAAGGGGTTATAGGTTGCCGACATCAGAACTTGGCACACAATAGATGACAACTTATGAGATTTTATTCCACCAAGAATAGTTTTGGTTATGTATTTTAAAATTATGATGAGACACAGACATAACCACTAAATTATGATTGGGTTCACAGTTGGCTTTACATTTGAACCAACTTTAAGAAAGGAGCATTGATCGATTTTCCTTCATCAACCGCACAGCTAAGGAGTGGAATTCCCTGCCTGCGACTGTGTTTGCTGAACACTACAATTTGGCCTTTTTCAAGTCTAGGGTGAATGAGCTTCTACTAGGCAAGCATGCTCCATCGTAGGCCTCATCTTCGCTTTCCATCAGGCGTGATTGTTGTCAATCACAAGCCTACTTAAATTGTATAAAAAAAAATTAACATGTCAGGCATAACTTGACTACTTACATGAGGGACCTGTTTCTTATTTTATAGTAAATGCATTATCATTAACTACCAAAAGTATTAAGAACCCTAAGCTATACCACACACATTCTACACAGATAGCTATACAGCAGATAGCAGATTGCTAGACGTTCAACAACAAAAAAATAGTAATAGGACATTTTGGTACAAATGTCTTAAAATACAATGATTCAAAATGTACAACAGTCAAAAATTATGTAAATGTTAACATGTTATAATGAACCAAGGACAAAAGAATTAGATGCCACAAAACCTAAGAGCCTAATTGTATGATAGAAAAAACGAACAGAAGATAAAGGGCCAAAGTATAAACTGAATGATGCTTGTTTATTAAAAAAATAATTATTTGTTAGTTATATTGATTAAATTTAAGGGCCTAATACACAACTCAGTATTAAAATCTGTGGGTGAACAAATAAATCACCCCTATTTTCCCACCTTTAGAGTAAGATTATTTTTTCAAATTTGTTTGGTTATGGGATCAATTTCAAGGTATACCCTATCCAACAAAAAAAGGATTATCAAAATGGGACTCTGTAAAAAGTTATGCGTGGCCATAGGTACATTAAAATCAGTGAGTGAACCATTAATCATCCCCTGTTTTCCTGCCCTTAGAGTTGGATTTTTTTTTTTCAAATTTATATGGGACTAACTTCGGGATATACACTTTCCAATAGAAAATAATTATCTAAATCGGACTACTCTGTAAAAAGTTATGCGTGGTCATACATAAAATATATATATACGCGTTGACTTGAGTAGGTACCTCCTCCGTTTTTTTCGTCGGTTGAAAAGCAAATATAGTATTAGTTAATTTAAATACAAAGTTGCCAATTATTTTTATTAGGTAAGAAATTAAAGTGTCATTCACATTTGAAGTTATACCAGTAGCACAAAAGGACTTTCAGTATTTTAAATGTTCACATGGGACTAACTCCCAGTACTTGATGTTTCAAGATTTAGATTTTTTTAATTTTTATTTCAGGAGGCAGTAAAGTCAAACAATCCCATGGTATCATACCATGCCCTGGCTGTCATCGCTGGAGCTCGGCGCAATGATCGTTTATCAACTGTCAAACTCGTCACTAAATTATCGCATTCACACCTTAATTCGCCGTTTGCAATCTCACTCCTGATTCGCCTTGCTGCTAAGCTCGCTGAAGAAGACCAGACTGAAGCATCTGAAAAGTACATAGAATACATTGAATCCTGCTTGCGTCATCAGTCCGAAATAGTTGTGTATGAAGCAGCTCATGCACTTATCAATTTAAGGAAATCTGCCAAAGACCTTGCTCAAGCTGTATCAGTGCTACAAATTTTCTGCGGTTCTTCTAAAGCTACGCTACGATTAGCTGGCGCTCGTACTTTGGCTAAACTTACTGCCAAACATCCCGTTGCTGTAGCAGCTTGCACAGTCGATCTCGAAAATCTGATTTCGGATTCCAATCGTTCTGTTGCCACACTAGCTGTTACAACTCTTCTCGCAACTGGTGCGGAAAGTTCAATTGACCGTCTCATGAAACAAATCTCGAGTTTTATGTCTGAAATATCTGACGAGTTTAAAATTGTAGTCGTTCATGCTATTCGCCGATTGTGCTCAAAGTACCCGCGCAAGCATCAATCTCTTGCAGCATTTTTGGCTGGCATGCTCCGTGACGAAGGTGGGTTGCAGTATAAGACTGCTATTGCTGATGCGATAATTGCTCTTGTGGAAGAAAATCCAGATGCTAAAGAAACTGGCTTAGCGCATTTATGCGAATTTATTGAAGATTGTGAACACACTTCACTCGCTGTTCGTATTTTACACGTATTGGGACGCGAAGGACCAAAGGCACGGCAGCCATCTAGGTACATACGGTACATCTACAATCGCGTAATTTTGGAGTCTGGACCGGTACGTGCGGCGGCAGTATCTGCTGTGGCTAGATTCGGAGCAGCTCGGCCAGAACTACTTCCTAACGTAAGAGTGCTTTTGGCTCGCTGTCAGTTGGATGACGATGATGAAGTACGAGATCGAGCAATATACTATAGCGCCATTTTAGACTCTGACGACAGCCAACTCATTAACGAGTTTATAACAAATGTGCCTATACCAAACCCAGTGCTTCTCGAAAGCGCACTTCGTGATCATCTGGCCAATAGGCCCGAAGAGCCGTTCAATATTGATTCAGTCCCGACCATTGAAGAGCCACTGCAAGTCAAGGAATCCCCAATAGAAGTGGAACCTCGCAAACCAACTGTCTCACGTGAGGAACAATATGCCGACCAATTGAAAACGATTCCTGGCATTGAAAAACTTGGGCCTGTGTTTAAAACATGTGAGGCAATCGAATTAACTGAACCCGAAACTGAATACCGAGTTCGCTGCGTAAAACACGTCTACGCGCGCCACCTAGTCCTCCAGTTTGAATGTCTAAACACGCTTAGCGACCAGGTTCTTGAAAAGGTCCATGTGCGTTTGGAGCCTGCACCAGGATACAGGGTCTTGGGCGAGGTAGCCTGCGAGCAACTGCCCTATGATAAACAGGGAAGTGTATTTTGTATTATACAATTCCCGGAAAATCCGATAGAGACATTGGGATCATTCAGTGCTACACTTGAATTCGTGGTTCGTGACTGTGACCCAACAACTGGCTTGCCTGATTCGGGAGAAGGTTATGCTGATACATATCCTTTAGAGGACGTTGAGATAGGTTGTGCTGATCAATTTAGAACCAGAGCCGCATCTGATGATTGGGAAGCATCTTGGGAGAGAGCTTCAACAGCAGCTGAAGCTTGTGATACCTTTGAGCTGTCCCAGAGAGATGTGGGTGAAGCTGCGTTAGCTGTCTGTACTCATTTGGGTCTACCGAAAGCCTCTATAGGCGGAGGATCCGATGCGGTGAAAGATATACGAGGTGGTGGATTGTGGAGAGAAGGTGTTCCCGCACTTCTCAGGGCCCGGCTAGTGGCTGCACAAGGCACCGTAACTATGCAACTAGCAGTACGCTCTCCTCGAGATGATATCGCTACTCTATTATTAGTGGCTGTTGGCTAAAACTGTAACCTTTTCATCGCATATAGATATTTTCCTATCAGTGCTCCAAATCCGCAATCCCAAGCTACTGAGTTTATTGTACAGTCGCGGAAACTGAATTACGTATGTACAAGAGTAGAACGTTTTGACAGTCAATTTCAAGATAGACCAACATATTAGCAGTAGATAATAATTTCTTGGGCAGAATTATGGAATGTCAACAGGATATTTGCAACGAAAAGGTTCCACTCTGGTACGCGATTCAGTTTCTTCGACTGTACAATAATCATAATGTAAGATGTCTACTTGTATCAATGTTAAGAGAAATGTAAAACTTATTATTTCTTTGTGAGTTAATAAATTCATAAATGGTTTATGACGCGTTTAATTTATCATTTTACTTTAACCAGCAACCAGCTAATCTTAGCACTTTTTACGAGCTTTTATTTTACTTATCGTAATAAATAAATAAAACGTAGTTCGATTCAAATCTTGCAAGTAGGGGGCCATTAATTTATTAAGTAAGACGATTTTTGCCAGTTTTTGACCCCCTTCCCCCTATGTAAGAAAAAATTAGAATCTGCCGACCCCCTCCCCCTTGGGTAATATAAAATATTTATTACGTAAGAATGTAAAGGAAAAAATTTAATACACGTTTAGATTGTTTTAATTTTTATTTTTCAAAGAAACAATTTTTAGGAACGTTGCTTTTATTGCAGTTACTGATTTTTTTACCTATCTATACGCATATTATCCGAGCGCGCTTTTAATCTTAACTTTGCGTTTTTTTGTGATCTTACGTAAGAACTATCAAGGCGGACCCCCTTGTAAGAAAAAATAAGACGTGGTTGACCCCCCTCTCCCCTAAATCATCTTACGTAATTAATGAATGCCCCCTAGCTTCCGTTTGTCGTTGACTTCAATTTGGTACTAATATAATATTAGGTAAACAGAGCTCCGATGTCAGTGAAGGAATCTCTTAAGCCCAATTTAGATTTGCAAGAACACTCGTGCAAATTGCATTACATTGCGCTGCAGTAAAATCGAATTTGAAGTGGCCAATCAAGCGCTGCGATGTAATTCAACTTCCACGTTTTTTCTTGCTGGTCTAAATTGGGTTTTACAGTCCTCTAAAACCTTTTTTTTATAATGGTGCTAAGAACGAACGCTGAAACCGAAACGCACAAAACGGCTTATCGATAAAAAGCCAAGCAATGGTTTATTATTAGAGCTACAATAAACCCCAATGACTGCTTTCCCTATATTTGCAACAAAGCCTTGATTCAGCGTTCTCATAGCATAGGCGGGTTTCACTCCGCAGTTTAGGTATGTTCGGCCGGCGCTCCTCTCGGGAGGAGTATGGCAGTAGGTTGTCGCGCGGCCTTCACTTCGCACGCTAGCCGCGTCGCGCGTAATAGGGATGTTTCCTAGGTAAAAAAATAATAATTCTTATTAGTCCGTATTTTACATTATCAAAAAATATTAGACACATAATTTTTCTTTTGACAATTAAACAAAAAATGACGAAGATATGGCGCGTTGAAGTTCCGCGTGACGAGGCGTGACGTCACTTGTTCCTAAAACGCTCATACAAAGCGTAGGAACAAGTGACGTCACGCGAAACTTAAACGCGCCATATCTTCGTAATTTTTTGTTTAATTGACAAAATAAAAAATACGTGTCCAATATTTTTTGATAATCTAAAAGACTGACTAGTTAGGAAAGTAGCCAATAAATCTTTAATCTTTTTTTTCTGTGATTTTTGAAAAAACAATGACTTCTAAACGATATTATAAATAACTTACTTACATACTAAAGGTAGTTTACTGAATTAATACACACTGTTATCTTTCTTGATTTATACAGGGTTATTTGTAATTCACTAGCATCCTTTTAACCCTAAACTCCTACCACTTAAACAAATGTTTTTTTCTCAAACATGCTATGAAATATTGACGTTATGTTCCTTATAATACGCCACGAAGTGTCACGTTGAAGGTGCGGCTAGCCGTGCGGGCGGCCGTGCGGTCAATAATGGAATTTCATACAACATTGCTGGCCAAGGCCAGCAAAGTGATCGTCTATTGTTTCATGTGACACAGCACCATGACGTTTATTTATAGTACTACGGCATCATAGCATTTAGCCATTAAAAAAAAACTATAAGCAATATTTGCGTTTTGGTTCATTATGACATTCTGCCACTACGTTTATTTAAGGTGAGATGATGATGATGGTGGTAATGGTGATGATGATGGTGGTGATGATGATGGTGGTGACGATGATGGTGATGGTGATGATGGTGGTGATGATGATGGTGATGGTGATGATGGTGGTGGTGATGATGATGGGATGGTGATGATGGTGATGTGATGATGATGGTGATGATGATGATGATGGTGATGACGATGATGATGGTGGGTGATGGTGATCATGGTGATGGTGATGATGGTAATGATGATGATGATGATGGTAATTGGTAATGGTGATGATGGTGATGATGATGATGATGGTGGTGATGGTGATGATGATGATGATGGTGGTGATGATGATGATGATGGTGGTGATGATTATGATGATGGTGGTGATGACGATGGTGATGGTGGGTGATGGTGATGTTGATGATGGTGGTGATGATGATGATGGTGATGGTGATAATGATGGTGGTGATGATGATGATGGTAATGGTGGTGGTGATGACGGTGATGTGATGGTGATGGTGATAATGATGGTGGTGATGATGATGATGGTAATGGTGGTGGTGATGACGGTGATGGTGGTGGTGATGATGGTGATAGTGATGATGATGATGATGATGATGATGATGATGATGATGATGGAGGTGATGGTGATGACGATGGTGATGGTGGGTGATGATGATGATGGTGATATTGATGATGGTGATGATGATGATGATGGTGGTGATGATGATGGTGATGATGATGATGATGGTGGTAATGGTGATATGATGTGATGATGATGATGACGATGATTTTATGATGATGGTGATGGTGATGATGATGATGATGATGGTGATGATGATGATGATGATGATGCAAGTTTGAGAAAAACTCTATACAAGCCTTGGCCACGAACAGGGATTGCCGGCCTCGTATCTCTAGATGGCCTCGTTACCACTCGGCCATCTATAACTACTCGGCCGGCAATCCCCTATTTCGCGGCCGCTGCAGTAATGTACTATTGTTTTACGGCTTTTGTCATAACTTAATATTTTTGGTGTAATAACGTTATGAAAATTTGAGATTACCTCTTATTTTTACGATACTCTGTGTATTTGTATGGGAAAAAAAGTGCTCCATTTTAAAAAGTCGTAAAACAAAAAACATTTGTTTGAGTGATAAGAATTCAGGGTTAAGAGGATGTCAGTGAATTACAAATAACCCTGTATACCTACCAAATATGGGCGAATGGGAATCCTGTGCCCTTGGTTTCGGATCAGCGGTGCCCAATGGAATATGAACGCTCTTATCACACGATAAGTTTTAATTTCGCGTGCACGCAGTAGGAGTAGGAAAGTTTTTATACCTAAAGTTGACCTTTGTTCGAGAGTGATCCTTCTGTACGTTAGTACTATTACTTATTCTGTGACGTCGGTTATATGATCATTACTGTTATAACGATTGACTTTGTCGGTATTTAGTTACTGCAACACAATTATCATAATAATATATTATTGCATTATCATCCGATTTACACATGCATGCATAATTTCAGCTCAATCGAAAACCGGGAAGTGGTCAAATTTAACTTGCAAGATTTGTACATATACCTATACATAATTAACATACATTGAAAGAAAGAAGAAAAACATTTATTTATAACAACAATATCACGTAGGTACACATGCAAAAGTAAGAGTACAAACATAGACATAGTTAGGTAAGTACATATTGATGTTGTTACAAAAGGGACCCGGCTCAGCGTGTATTGCAGTTAAGTAAAGAAAAGCTTTTAATTAAAAAAAATTGGCCCATTTAGGCTGCGATGGTGAAATGGATCCCTGCTGAGGCTGCTCAGTCGTATAGCAAGATACATTTCCACAGCCCTTTTAAGCTAAAGTTAGGTAGATTGACCAACTGATTTCATCCAAACAGCACTTGATTGCGTGTGGTCCACGTACTGACAAGTTAAAAGTGACCAATTGAGCGCCTCAATGTAATGCTAGTTGCATGAAAATAATTGCTTAGTTTTAATTTAAGGTTTAGGTACCTACGTCCCGTTCCCGATGACGCGTGTCGCCAACGTGGGTTATAATAGCGGCACGTGTTTTGTATTCTCGAACTGCGAAATCCTTTCTGCCGAGTGAAATGCTGAAATCGTGTCACGTTCCCGCCAAAGAAAATTACACTTTATTATGAAATCACCGTGTTGGTGACCTGTTTTTCTTTCTTTCTTTCTTCTATTTAAAAAATGTTTATGAACCCCCTTAATAGCCCCTTTAATTTTTTACTTTATTTTATTTCTGGTAGGTACTTGTTGTTATAGCGTCAACAGAAATACTTACATCATCTGTGAAAATTTCAATTGTGTAGCTATCATGGTTCATGAGATACAGCCTGGTGACAGACAGACAGATGGGCAGCGGAGTCCTGGTAATAGGGTCCCGTTTTTACCCTTTGGGTACGGAACCCTAAAAACCGAAACAATTAAATGCCTAGTCGTGAATTTTCGGACGAACGAAAAAAGTACTACAGTACGCTTAGTATAAGGTGAGTTCGGCAAAGTTTCGGACGGTTTTAGGTGGGTTGAGATAATGTTGGATTTTAATTTTTTTCTCAGCTTGTAAATACGTTACGTGCATGATTTAACTATTAAAATAATAAGAATAAAATAATCTACAACTCTGATTTTTCTTATCTCTCTCCGGATAAAGGTGGGTGTGTGATGAGTGTTTAAACTTCAGAAACAAAAAAAATTGACAACAGTAAACTTTTGCGTGGTGGTGTAAGAACAGACGAGCCTGTAACTTCATTGCTATTGCCGCTAGCATAGAGTTTACTATAGGGAAATATCCGATTTTACCCACTGATAAACATATAGTACTTATTGGGCAGATAGCATTATGAATTCTGATTTCGGATACGATTTTTATTTTTTTTAATTTTCCGTCCGATCTTACACCACGCGCCTACAATTGAAGAAATTGTGGATCTCAAACTTTTGGCTATAACCACGGGGTCAATGAACTCAGGTTCGGGGTCAGTGAACTCAGGTCCATTGAACCCCCAAGAAGCGTGGTGGACTGAGGGTATGATGGTCATTTTTCGTTTTTGTGCTGGTTGTTTAAAATAAAAATAAGTAATGAATTTGACTCACTCAACATTGTTATTTGTGTGAACATACTAAATAAAACAATTACGTTTAAGACACGTGCGTTTGACGATCGAAAACTCTCTTTTTTAGTATCAAATTACGTTAGCACCGAGAGTCAGGTCATGACCCATAAGTCCAAAGTTTGACAATTCCTGATAATTTTAATCGCATAATTTTCATCCGATCTTTAGCTACTTCGGGGAAGACCGGATCTCAGCCTACAGTAGCCATATCCTAATTCCAATTATACAGACTTGTCACAAATTTAATAAAAAATATATTTACTCTATTAAAGAATCTAAAAATCGCTTCTACATACCATTTCTTTTTTCAAAAAAAGATACGTAGGGTAATTTCGGACTCATCACAAAACTCGATTTTTTACTTAGCGGCAAATAAAACACGACTCGTTTGTTGGAGCAGCAAGTCGACCTATAGAGGGGAGCAGGATGAAATGGCGCATCGTCTCGGCTTGTCAGAATTAAAAAAGTCCCCCGAAATAAGCGCAAATTTAAGTCATACGTTCTTACCCGGTGTCCGATCTTAGTCGGACTCACCTTAACTTTTACTTCACCAAAATACTTTCTCGATCGCGTTTACGTAAAAAAATCAATTACTAGGGAAACATGGACAGCGCCTCCGCGGCCGCGCGTCCATGTTTCCATAGAATTGATTTTTTTACGTAAACGCGATCGAGAAGTATTTTGGTGAAGTAAAACTTATACTAAGCATACTGAAAACTATATATTTGTCGAATAGTTTTTATCCAACCGAAAATCGGACAAACATTTTTAGATAATTCGCTACATAAGTAGGTACCTAAATTCATCCAAAACCGTACAGTACGCTTAGTATAAGTTTTCCTTCACTTCAATACTTCTCGATCGCGTTTACGTAAAAATTTCAATTCTATGGAAACATGGAAACGCGCGCGCGGAGACGCTGTCCATGTTTCCCTAGTAATTGATTTTTTTACGTAAACGCGATCGAGAAGTATTTGGTGAAGTACCTAAAAACTTATACTAAGCATACAGACCTATCATACACACAACACACACATACTATAGGGTGAGCCCACACGAGCGTAATTTTGTGAGTTGTGAGCGGCAGAATTTCGGTTGCGCCATACATTGTGTCACGTGAGTGTCACGTGATGGCCCGCATATTATATGGCGCGAACCGAAATTCTGCCGCTCACGACTCACAAAATTACGCTCGTGTGGCCTCACCCTTATAATATTTATAGGACGAGGAAGAATTGCCTCGTTATCTTTTGTAAGTAAGTGCAGACTATCAATTGCATTTGTAGGGACACATTGTAGACACATCGTAACAGAGTGCTGAGGCGGCTCATATTCAAGTGCGGCTTTCTTATAGTTAAATATGGCTGTATTACAAATACTACAATGCGTCTAGTTAGCATAGCCAACACTCCCTCGGGCCGCAGGTACAAGATTCAGTCGCCTACTCGTCTCTCGCCCACCCTATGTAACAACGTGTGTTAACTTTGTTAACTTGATAAATGGAGTCAATCTGGAATGTGAATTATCATTTGTAGTGACTAGTGACATATACTAACTGCTCCTACACATTAATAGGGGAAAAGTATAGGTAAGACAAGTGTCTGCTACTTACTACGAAAATAAAACAAAAAAAATTACAATGAAATGACAGGTAATATTATGATTTTTTTAAATTAACAGTTGTTAACGGATCAAAGAAATATTTTGAATATTACGGGGCGGGGGTTGTGAACTGAACACTACTCTAATGTCATTGGAATAAATTATAAGTCCGTAGCTGTAAGCTTTAAGCCCAGTTTAAACTAGCAAGAAAAATCGCGCAAGTTGCTTTCAATTGCAGCGTTCGATTGCCTACTTCAAACTAGTTTGCTTTGCGGCCGCGCAATGTAATTCAACTTGTACGATTTTTCTTGCAGGTCTTTGCTTTAGTTAGATCAAGTATGTAAGATAACATTAATAAATAACAATACGAAACATGTGCTCGTGATAGGTACAATAATGAAAGGAAAGGTATACCTAATGTTTACTACAAAATAACTGAGAACACTAATTACGTTAACACAGCAACCGATCACCTTACCCATGTATAGACAGATACTTACCTATTACTTCCTTGTGTAGGTACCTATATTTATGAACGTTCCATCCAACAAAGATTGATATTTATTGAGACTTATTTCCAATATACTTACCCAACAGCAATTTTAGTTTTAAAATATGCTTTGTAGTCTACAGTATTGGCTTAGCTAAAATAGGCCTTTGGGTAATTGGTAAAACCTAATATTTTTGTGTGTACGCATGTAACGTGTCTCTTTTTAACAAATATGAAGTTCGTGGTAGTCTGAGGCTATCTCTCTCTATGAACACGCTTCTTGGGCATCTCACGTTTTTCTGAGCGTGAACGATAGTGCTGTACTAAAATGTATTTGTGTTGGTTCTCGATAAGTCGATTACGTAAAATTCTCTGTATAGTCGGTCAGGTAAATGTTTTTATCATTTTTACACATCAGAAGATAAACAAGAAGGTTGATTGTAACATTGACTTGTAAGTGAAAATAGCTTTTGATGTTTTAAGTCATACAAATGATCAGGGCCGGATTTAGAGGTTGGAGGCTTCGGGGCATAAAAGGAGTGGAGGCCCCTTGGCTACAAATTATTTTCCTAATAAAATTACCATTTTTTTTCAGTCATGATTTCATTAAACAATTTTTCGAAGTCTTTATTGTGGGGGGCCCTCTATTGTGGAGGCCACGGGGCAGTGTCCCCGGATGCCCTCCCCTAAATCCGGCCCTGCAAATGACATTGAACCTCAACGTTTTAAGGAAATATCTTGTTTGAATATTACCTACATAAACACAAAAAACTCGAAATAAAAATTGTAATGGGAAAAACGAGTCTTATAGTAGGTATTGAACTGTCATGTCTGTCATCATCATGTTAGCTCAAACAGATGTCCACTGCTGGACAAAGACGTTCCCCAAATATTTCCATAACGATTGGCCCTGCGCTGCCCACATCCAAGTGGTTCCTGCTACGTTCCTCGGTCCATCTTGTATAGTCGGGGTAAGAAAAGGTTCGTCACTATTCGACCTTAGCTCGGTGACGTTGAGTCGAAAAGTGACGAACCTTTTCTTACCCCGACTATACTTTTTGAACGCTTACTTATTAGTAATATTGCATAACTATTATAATTCCAATTTTTTCATGATGAACCAAATGATATCCTAATACCTACGGAACTAAGAGTAATTTTTGAGCCAGTCACAACTTTTAATAAGTACCTAGTTCCCCAACTATTCAACTGGTTTTTGAGAGGGATCACTACACGCATACAATAAAACAAAAGGAAAACATGGCGAGAAAACCTGCACACACCTGAGAGAAAATTCAATGGTGTGTGCGAAGTTCTCAATCTGCACTGGGCCCGCGTGGGCACTATGGCCCTTGCCCTTTTAGTCTTAGGAGGAGGAGGAGTGGGACGTATATAGGTTAGGATGATAACACTATACTCCATACAAGCAATTTTAACAATTTTACTTTTTACTGTTAAATAACCTTTGCGGTCTGTTAGATAGACCAGCAGGCTTTCCTGCAGACATTTTTTTTAATTCACTATGCGGTATTATATTGTTTTCTAACACATACAACTGCAACGTTGTTTTGCGACGATTATACATAGAAGCAAATTTAATTATGTAACAAAATTAATAAATAAATTAATAAAGTAATAAATTAATAAACTGCTTTTTTATCGTTTGTCATTCCGCACATCACTAACGCCGCGAGTTGTGTTCCCGTGTTGCGAGTCACTGACAGTCGTCTTATCACAGCACAACGGTAACGAGCGAATTTCTTAAGAATAATATCACAACAAGTGACTTCTCAGCTACAACAAAATATCGTTTGCTCTGTAGACGTCTTAATGATGTCAATCTAGACTCTGATTTTCACAAGATGTACATTGTGTTAAAATTGGTGTATTCAAAGTGTGGACTAACAAACTAAATTGAAAGTTTTCCAAGCAGTTTTTTTCAACAAATATGTACTGGGTTGTGTAGACATCAATGTGTTTGGGCTCAGGTAAGACTTATCGGCTGTTTTTATATTATTTGCCATATGTTAGCCATAACAATACTGTAAATGTGTTTAAACCTTCCTGCACTGCTTATAAATTCGCAATAAAATTTGTCATGATCGTATACGTAGTAACGACTTATGCTTATGAGACTACAAGTGCCAGTTTGTTGTAATGGTTCTTGATCAAAGGCTGTCATCCCAGGAACATCGGCATCCAAACTATTGCTACTTGAATGATGTATAAAAGCTCAGAATTCTGTTGCCATCAATTTTAAAATTATCTAACTTTATATTTTAGTAATATAGATAATATTTAAGTACAATTTTTAACCCCTGACACAAAAAGAAGGGTGTCATAAGTTTGACCGCAGTGTGTGTGTGACTCTCTGTTTGTCTGTGGCATCATAACTCTTAAACAGGTCAACCAATTTGGATGTGTTTGTTTATTTGAAAGCAGGTTTCTTGGCGATGGTTCTTAGACATGTTTCAACAAAATTGGTCCAGCCATTTCAAAGTTATCAGCTCTTTTGTATGCTGCGGAAGGGATCTGAGATTTAATTGCGTTTCACCACCCATTGATTAATTTTAACTGACGGATAAATGTGATGCTGTCTCCGTCTATTCAAACAAAACAAACAGAGACGGCATCACATTTATCCATCAAATAAATTTGATCAATGGATGGTGAAACAGGGGGTAAATGCTATTTTTACCCACATGTCAATGTGAGAATCAGCCTTATTGTTTTTATTCTGATCTAGGAGTTGTTAAGTATAGAACTTACTTGGTTGACTATACTTTCACTGGTCTTGTGTATCAAGGGGTGCATGGTCAAACCTGATATATCAAAATAACAAACTGTAGAATTAAAAAAAAAATAAACTGCTGAAAAAAACTGAAAAGCAAAAAATAATAAAGCTTTTTTATTTAACCTTGATAACTAAGTTCTTAAACTAATGAAATTATACCTAAGAAATTTTGAACCAGTGCCAAACAATCATGTGTCACGTGTAAGCCCGTTTGTGTTGTTGTCTCTGACATTAACCTTTTGACCGCCATGCATCGTTTTTGTTTGGAACAAAATTGATTCTTATGCGGATGCGGGTAGGTTTAATTTTGTATTAACGTACTGTTGTCTATAGCCGACGCTGGCGGTCAAAAGGTTAATGCTTGCTTGTGAATGCTCGGCATTTTCTGGCTAAGGATTGATTCTTTGGCACAGACTCA